>CANTAL010000170.1:0-709908 GCA_947650365.1 Chamaelirium japonicum
AATTTATTCGTACGATCCATTCTAATTCATTCGTACGATCCATTCTAATTCATTCGTACGATCCATTCTTACTCATTCGTACGATCCATTCTAATTCATTCGTACGATCCATTCTAATTCATTCGCACAATCTATTCTAATTCATTCACACGATCCATTCTAATTCATTCATACGATTCATTCTAATTCATTCATACAATCCATTCTAATTCTTTCACATGATCCATTCTAATTCATTCGTAGGATCCATTCTAATTCGTTCGTACAATCTATTCTATTTCATTCGTACGATCCATTCTAACTCATTTGTATGATCCATTCTAATTCATTCGGACGAATGTATCCATTCTAATTTATTCGTACGATCCATTCTAATTCATTCGTACGATCCATTCTAATTCATTCGCACGAATGTATCCGTACGATCTATTCTAATTCATTCGCACGAATGTAACCATTCTAATTCATTCATACGATTCATTCTAATTCATTCGTATGAGCTATTCTAATTCATTCGTACGATCCATTCTAATTCATTCGTACGATCCATTGTAATTCATTCATATACTCCATTTAGATTTATTCTTACCAATGAGTAAAAATGGATCGTACGAATGAAATAGAATGGATTGTGCGAATGAATTAGAATGGATCATACGAATGAATTAGAATGGATCGTACGAATTAATTAGAATGGATACATTCGTGCGAATGATTTAGAATGGATTGTATGAATGAATTAGAATGGATCGTATGAATGAATTAGAATGGATCATACGAATTAATTAGAATGGATCATACGAATGAATTAGAATGGATCGTACGAATGAATTAGAATGGATCGTACGAATGAATTAGAATGGATACATTCGTGCGAATGAATTAGAATGGATTGTGCGAATGAATAAGAACAGATCGTGCGAATGAATTAGAATGGATCGTACGAATGAATTAGAATGGATCGTGTGAATAAATTAGAATGGATCGTACGAATGAATTAGAATGGATACATTTGTGCGAATGAATTAGAATGGATCGTACGAATGAATTAGAATGGATCGTATGAATGAATTAGAATGGATCGTACGAATGAATTAGAATGGATTGTGCGAATGAATTAGAATGGATCGTACGAATGAATTAGAATGGATACATTCGTGCGAATTAATTAGAATGGATCGTACGAATGAATTAGAATGGATTATATGAATGAATTAGAATGGATCTTACGAATGAATTAGAATGGATCGTACGAATGAATTAGAATGGATCGTACGAATGAATTAGAATGGATACATTCGTGCGAATGAATTAGAATGGATCGGACGAATGAATTAGAATGGATCGTACGAATAAATTAGAATAGATACATTCGTCCGAATGAATTAGAATGGATCGTACGAATAAATTAGAATAGATACATTCGTCCGAATGAATTAGAATGGATCATACGAATGAGTAAGAATGGATCGTACGAATGAAATAGAATAGATTGTACGAATGAATTAGAATGGATCCTACGAATGAATTAGAATGGATCGTGTGAAAGAATTAGAATGGATTGTATGAATGAATTAGAATGGATCGTATGAATGAATTAGAATGGATCGTGCGAATGAATTCGAATGGATCGTACAAATTCATTCTAATTCATTCATACAATCCATTCTAATTCTTTAACACGATCTATTCTAATTCATTCGTAGGATCTATTCTAATTCATTCGTACAATCTATTCTATTTCATTCGTACGATCCATTCTTACTCATTCGTATGATCCATTCTAATTCATTCGGACGAATGTATCCATTCTAATTTATTCGTACGATCCATTCTAATTCATTCGTACGATCCATTCTAATTCATTCGTACGATCCATTCTAATTCATTCGCACGAATGTATCCATTCTAATTCATTCGTACGGTCCATTCTAATTCATTCGCACAATCCATTCTATTTCATTCGTACGATCCATTCTTACTCATTAGTATGATCCATTATGGATACATTCGTGCGAATGAATTAGAATGGATCATACGAATGAGTAAGAATGGATCGTACGAATGAAATAGAATGGATTGTGCGAATGAATTAGAATGGATCGTACGAATGAATTAGAATGGATCGTGTGAAAGAATTAGAATGGATTGTATGAATGAATTAGAATAGATCGTATGAATGAATTAGAATGGATCGTACGAATGAATTAGAATGGATCGTACGAATGAACTAGAATGGATACATTCGTGCGAATGAATTAGAATGGATCGTATGAATGAATTAGAATCGATCGTACGAATGAATTAGAATGGATCTTACGAATGAATTAGAATGGATCGTACGAATGCACGATCCATACGAATGAATTAGAATAGATCGTATGAATGAACTAGAATGGATACATTCGTGCGAATGAATTAGAATGGATCGTACGAATGAATTAGAATGGATCGTGCGAATGAATTAGAATGGATCGTACGAATGAATTAGAATGGATCGTACGAATGAACTAGATTGGATACATTCGTGCGAATGAATTAGAACGTATCGTACGAATCAATTAGAATGGATCGTACGAATGAATTAGAATGGATCTTACGAATGAATTAGAATGGATCGTACGAATGAATTAGAATGGATCGTACGAATGAATTAGAATGGATACATTTGTGCGAATGAATTAGAATGAATCGGACGAATGAATTAGAATGGATCCTACGAATGAATTAGAATGGATCGTACGAATGAATTAGAAATGGATCGTACGAATAAATTAGAATGGATACATTCGTCCGAATGAATTAGAATGGATCATACGAATGAGTAAGAATGGATCGTACGAATGAAATAGAATAGATTGTACAAATGAATTAGAATGGATCCTACGAATGAATTAGAATGGATCGTGTGAAAGAATTAGAATGGATTGTATGAATGAATTAGAATGGATCGTATGAATGAATTAGAATGGGTCGTGCGAATGAATTCGAATGGATCGTACGAATTCATTCTAATTCATTCATACAATCCATTCTAATTCTTTCACACGATCTATTCTAATTCATTCGTAGGATCCATTCTAATTAATTCGTACAATCTATTCTATTTCATTCGTACGATCCATTCTTACTCATTCGTATGATCCATTCTAATTCATTCAGACGGATGTATCCATTCTAATTTATTCGTACGATCCATTCTAATTCATTTGTACGATCCATTCTAATTCATTCGTACGATCCATTCTAATTCATTCGTCCGATCCATTCTAATTCATTTGCACGAATGTATCCATTCTAATTCATTCGTACGTTCCATTCTCATTCATTCGCACAATCCATTCTATTTCATTCGTACGATCCATTCTTACTCATTTGTATGATCCATTCTTACTCATTTGTATGATCCATTATGGATAAATTCGTGCGAATGAATTAGAATGGATCATACGAATGAGTAAGAATAGATCGTACGAATGAAATAGAATGGATTGTGCGAATGAATTAGAATGGATCGTGCGAATGAATTAGAATGGATCGTGTGAAAGAATTAGAATGGATTGTATGAATGAATTAGAATAGATCGTATGAATGAATTAGAATGGATCGTAAGAATGAATTAGAATGGATCGTACGAATGAACTAGAATGGATACATTCGTGCGAATGAATTAGAATGGATCGTATGAATGAATTAGAATGGATTGTACGAATGAATTAGAATGGATCTTACGAATGAATTAGAATGGATCGTACGAATGAACGATCCATGCGAATGAATTAGAATAGATCGTACGAATGAACTAGAATGGATACATTCGTGCGAATGAATTAGAATGGATCGTACGAATGAATTAGAATGGATCGTATGAATGAATTAGAATGGATCGTACGAATGAATTAGAATGGATCGTACGAATGAATTAGAATGGATACATTCGTGCGAATGAATTAGAATGGGTACATTCGTGCGAAAGAATTAGAATAGATCGTATAAATGAATTAGATTGGATCCTATGAATGAATTAGAATGGATCATGCGAATGAATTAGAATGGATCGTACGAATGAATTAGAATGGATCGTGCTAATGAATTAGAATTGATCGAATGAATGAATTAGAATGGATACATTCTTGCGAATGATTTAGAATGGATCGGACGAATGAATTAGAATGGATCGTACGAATGAGTAAGAATGGATCGTACGAATGAAATAGAATAGTTCGTACGAATGAATTAGAATGGATCGTACGAAGGAATTAGAATGGATCGTACGAAGGAATTAGAATGGATTGTATGAATGTATTAGAATGGATCGTATGAGTGAATTAGAATGGATCGAACGAATGAATTAGAATGGATCGTACGAATGAATTAGAATGGATACATTCGTGTGAATGAATTAGAATGGATCGTATGAATGAATTAGAATAGATTTTGTGAATGAATTAGAACTGATCGTACGAATGAATTAGAATGGATACATTCGTGCGAATGAATTAGAATGGATTGTATGAATGAATTAGAATGGATCGTACGAATGAATTAGAATGGATCGTATGAGTGAATTAGAATGGATAGTGCGAATGAATTAGAATCGATCGTAAGAATGAATTAGAATGGATCGTACGAATGAATTAGAATGGATCATACAAATGAGTAAGAATGGATCGTACGAATGAATTAGAATGGATCGTACGAATGATTTAGAATGGATCGTACGAATAAATTAAAATGGATACATTCGTCCGAATGAATTAGAATGGATCATACGAATGAGTAAGAATGGATCGTACGAATGAAATAGAATAGATTGTACGAATAAATTAGAATGGATCCTAGTACGATCCATTCTAATTCATTCGTATGATACATTCTAATTCATTCATACAATCCATTCTAATTCTTTCGCACGATCCATTCTAATTCATTCGTACGATCCATTCTAATTCATTCATGCAATCCATTCTATTTCATTCGTACGATCCATTCTTACTCATTCGTACGATCCATTCTAATTCATTCACACGAATGTATCCATTCGTACGAATGAATTAGAATAGATTGTACGAATGAATTAGAATGGATCGTACGAATGAATTAGAATGGATCATACGAATGAATTAGAAGGGATCGTACGAATGAATTAGAATAGATCATACGAATGAATTAGAATGGATCGTACGAAGGAATTAGAATGGATCGTACGAATGAATTAGAATGGCTCGTGTGAAAGAATTAGAATGGATTGTATGAATGAATTAGAATAGATCGTATGAATGAATTCGAATGGATCGTACGAATGAATTAGAATGGATTGTACGAATGAATTAGAATGGATACATTCGTGCGAATGAATTAGAATGGATACATTCATGCGAAAGAATTACAATAGATCGTATGAATGAATTAGAATGGATCCTATGATTGAATTAGAATGGATCGTGCGAATGAATTAGAATGGATCGTACGAATGAATTAGAATGGATTGTGCTAATGAATTAGAATTGATCGAACGAATGAATTAGCATGGATCGTGCTAATGAATTAGAATGGAACGTACGAATGAATTAGAATGGATCGTGTGAAAGAATTATAATGGATTGTATGATTGAATTAGAATGAATTCGTACGATCCATTCGAATTCATTCGCACGATCCATTCTAATTCATTCATATGATCCATTCTAATTCATTCGTACAATCCATTCTAATTCAATCGCACAAATGTATCCATTCTAATTCATTCGTACGATCCATTCTAATTCATTCGCATGATCCATTCTAATTCATTCGTACGATCCATTCTAATTCATTAGCACGATCCATGCTAATTCATTCGTTCGATCAATTCTAATTTATTAGCACGATCCATTCTAATTCATTCGTACGATCCATTCTAATTCATTCGCACAAATGTATCCATTCTAATTCATTCGTACGATCCATTCTAATTCATTCGCACGATCCATTCTAATTCATTCGTACGATCCATTCTAATTCTTTCACACGATCCATTCTAATTCATTCGTACGATCCATTCTAATTCATTCGCACGATCCATTCTAATTCATTCATAGGATCCATTCTAATTCATTCATACGATATATTCTAATTCTTTCGCACGAATGTATCCATTCTAATTCATTCGCACGAATGTATCCATTCTAATTCATTAGTACGATCCAGTCTAATTCATTCGTACGATCCATTCTAATTCATTCGTACGATCCATTCTAATTCATTCATACGATCTATTCTAATTCATTCATACAATCCATTCTAATTCTTTCACACGATCCATTATAATTCATTCGTACGATCCATTCTAATTCATTCGTACGGTCCATTATAATTCATTCGTACGATCCATTCTAATTCATTCGCTCGAATGTATCCATTCTAATCCATTCGTAAGATCCATTCTAATCCATTCGTACGATCCATTCTAATTCATTCGCATGAATGTAACCATTCTAATTCATTCATTTGATCCATTCTAATTCATTCGTACGATCCATTCTAATTCATTCGTCCGATCCATTCTAATTCATTCGCACGAATGTATCCATTCTAATTCATTCGTACGATCCATTCTAATTCATTCGCACGATACTTTCTAATTCATTCATAGGATCCTTTCTAATTCATTCATACGATCTATTCTAATTCTTTCGCACGAATGTATCCATTCTAATTCGTTCGCACGAATATATCCATTCTAATTCTAATTCATTCGTACGATTCATTCTAATTCATTCGTATGATCCATTCTAATTAATTCGTATGATCCATTCTAATTCATTCATACGATCCATTCTAATTCATTCATACAATCCATTCTAATTTATTCGCACGATCCATTCTAATTCACTCATACGATCCATTCTAATACATTCATACGATCCATTCTAATTCATTTGCACGAATATATCCATTCTAATTCATTCGTACGATCCATTCTAATTCCTTCGTACGATCCATTCTAATTCATTCGTACGATCCATTCTAATTCATTCGTGCGAATAAATTAGAATGGATCATACGAATGAGTAAGAATGGATCGTCATTCTAATTCATTCGTATGATCCATTCTAATTAATTTGTATCCATTCTATTTCATTCGCACGATCCATTCTAATTCATTCGCGCAATCTATTCTAATTCATTCGTACAATCCATTCTTACTCATTCGTACGATCCATTCTAATTCATTCATAGGATCCATTCTAATTCATTCATACAATCCATTCTAATTCATTCGCACGAATGTATCCATTCTAATTCATTCGTACGATCAGTTCTAATTCATTCACAAAATCTATTCTAATTCATTCATTCGATCCATTCTAATTCATTCGCACGAATGTATCCATTCTAATTCATTCGTACGATCCATTCTAATTCATTAATATGATCCATTCTAATCCATTCGTACGATCCATTCTAATCCATTCGTACGATCCATTCTAATTCATTCGTACGATCCATTCTAATTCATTCGTACAATCCATTCTAATTTATTCGCACGAATGTATCCATTCAAATTCATTCGTACGATCCATTCTAATTCATTCGTACGATCCATTCTAATTCGATCGTACGATCCATTCTAATTCATTCGTAAGATCTATTCTAATTCATTCGTACGATCCATTCTAATTCATTTGCACGAATGTATCCATTCTAGTTCATTCGTACGATCCATTCTAATTCATTCATACGATCCATTCTAATCCATTCATATGATCCATTCTAATTCATTCATACAATCCATTCTAATTTCAATCATACAATCCATTCTAATTCTTTCACACTATCCATTATAATTCATTCGTAGGATCCATTCTAATTCATTCGTACAATCTATTCTATTTCATTCGTACGATCCATTCTTACTCATTCGTATGATCCATTCTAATTCATTCGGACGAATGTATCCATTCTAATTTATTCGTACGACCCATTCTAATTCATTCGTACGATCCATTCTAATTCATTCGTACGATCCATTCTTACTCATTCGTATGATCCATTCTAATTCATTCATACGATCCATTCTAATTCATTCGTACGATCGATTCTAATTCATTCGCACTATCCATTCTAATTCATTCGTACGATCCATTCTAATTCATTCGTATGATCCATTCTAATTTATTCGTTCAAATATATCCATTCTAATTTATTCCGTATGATCCATTTTAATTCATTCGTACGATCCATTGTAATTCATTCGTACGAATGTATCCATTCTAATTCATTCGTACGATCCATTTTAATTCATTCGTACGATCCATTCTAATTCATTCGTACGATCCATTCTAATTCATTCAGACGAATGTATCCATTCTAATTTATTCGTACGATCCATTCTAATTCATTCATTTGATCCATTCTAATTCATTCGTACGATCCATTCTAATTCATTCATCCGATCCATTCTAATTCATTCGCACGAATGTATCCATTCTAATTCATTCGTACGATCCATTCTAATTCATTCGTACGATCCATTCTAATTCATTCGTACGATCTATTCTAATTCATTCGTACGATCCATTCTAATTCATTCGCACGAATGTATCCATTCTAGTTCATTCGTACGATCCATTCTAATTCGTTCGTACGATCCATTCTAATTCATTCGCACGATCCATTCTAATTCAATCGTACGATCCATTCTAATTCATTCATACCATCCATTCTAATTCATTCGCACGAATATATCCATTCTAATTCATTCATATGATCCATTCTACTTCATTCGTACTATCCGTTCTAATTCACTCATACGATCCATTCTAATTCATTCATACGATCCATTCTAATTCATTTGCACGAATATATCCATTCTAATTCATTCGTACGATCCATTCTAATTCCTTCGTACGATCCATTCTAATTCCTTCGTATGATCTATTCTAATTCCTTCGTACGATCCATTCTATTTCATTCGTATGAACCATTCTAATTAATTCGTATGATCCATTCTAATTCATTCGTATGATCCATTCTAATTCATTCGTACGATCCATTCTTACTCATTCGTACGATCCATTCTAATTCATTCATACAATCCATTCTAATTCATTCCGTACGATCCATTCTAATTCATTCATACGATCTATTCTTTCATACAATCCATTCTAATTCTTTCGTGCGAATGAATTTGAATGGATACCTTTGTGCATATGAATTAGAATGGATCGTACGAATGAATTAGAATGGATCATATTAATGAATTAGACTGGATCGTACGAATGAATTAGAATGGATACATTCGTGCAAATGAATTAGAATGGATCGTGCGAATCAATTAGACTGGATCGTGCGAATGAATAAGAATAGATCATACGAATGAATTAGAATGGATCGTACGAATTAATTAGAATGGATACATTCGTGCGAATGAATTAGAATGGATTGTATGAATGAATTAGAATGGATCGTACGAATGAATTAGAATAGATCATATGAATTAATTAGAATGGATCATACGAATGAATTAGAATAGATCATACGAATGAATTAGAATGGATCGTACGAATTAATTAGAATAGATCGTGCGAATGAATTAGAATGGATCGTACGAATGAATTAGAATGGATACATTTGTGCGAATGAATTAGAATGGATCGTACGAATGAATTAGAATGGATCGTATGAATGAATTAGAATGGATCGTACGAATGAATTAGAATGGATCGTGCGAATGAATTAGAATGGATCGTACGAATGAATTAAAATGGATCATGTAAAAGAATTAGAATGGATCGTACGAATGAATTAGAATGGATCGTGCGAATGAATTAGAATGGATCGTACAAATGAATTAGAATGTATAAATTTGTGCAAATGAATTAGAATGGATCGTACGAATAAATTAGAATGGATCGTATGAATGAATTAGAATGGATCGTACGAATGAATTAGAATGGATCGTGCGCATGAATTAGAATGGATCGTACGAATGAATTAGAATGGATCGTAAGAATGAACTAGAATGGATATATTCGTGCGAATGAATTAGAATGGATCGTACGAATGAATTAGAATGGATCGTACGAATGAATTAGAATGGGTCTTACGAATGAATTAGAATGGATCGTACGAATGAATTAGAATGGTTATATTCATGCGAATGAATTAGAATGGATCGGACGAATGAATTAGAATGGATCGTACGCTCGAATGTATCCATTCTAATCCATTCGTACGATCCATTCTAATCCATTCGTACGATCCATTCTAATTCATTCGCATAAATGTAACCATTCTAATTCATTCATTTGATCCATTCTAATTCATTCGTTCGATCCATTCTAATTCATTCATACGATCCATTCTAATTCATTCGTACGATCCATTCTAATTCATTCATACAATCCATTCTAATTCATTCGTAAGAGCTATTCTAATTCATTCGTACGATCCATTCTAATTCATTCGGAAGATCCATTCTAATTCATTCGTATGATCCTTTCTAATTAATTTGTATGATCCATTCTAATTCATTCGTACGATCCATTCTAATTCATTTGTACGATCCATTCTAATTCATTCGTACAATCCATTCTATTTCATTCGTACGATCCATTCTTACTCATTCGTATGATCCATTCTAATTCATTAGCACGATCCATTCTAATTCATTCGTACGATCCAGTCTAATTCATTCGCACGATCTATTCTAATTCATTCGTACGATCCATTCTAATTCTTTCACTCGATCCATTCTAATTCATTCGTACGATCCATTCTAATTCATTCGTACGATCTATTCTAATTCATTCGTACGATCCATTATAATTCATTCGTACGTTCCATTCTAATTCATTAGCACGATCCATTCTAATTCATTAGCACGATCCATTCTAATTCATTCGCACGATCCATTCTAATTCATTCATAGGATCCATTCTAATTCATTCATACGATCTATTCTAGTTCTTTCGCACGAATCTATCCATTCTAATTCATTCGCACGAATGTATCCATTCTAATTCATTCGTACGATCCATTCTAATTCATTCGTACGATCCATTCGAATTCATTCGCACGATCCATTCTAATTCATTCATATGATCCATTCTAATTCATTCATACAATCCATTCTAATTCTTTCACACGATCCATTCTAATTCATTCGTACGATCCATTCTAATTAATTCGTACAATGCATTCTATTTCATTCGTACGATCCATTCTTACTCATTCGTATGATCCATTATAATTCATTCATACGATCTATTCTAATTCATTCGTACGATCCATTCTAATTCATTCGTACGAATGTATCCATTCTAATTCATTTGCACGATCCATTCTAATTCATTCCTATGATGTATTCTAATTCATTCGTACGATCCATTCTAATTCATTCTAATTCATTCGTATGATCCATTCTATGATCCATTCTAATTCATTCATACGATCCATTCTAATTCATATGCACAAAGGTATCCATTCTAATCCATTCATAGGATCCATTCTAATCCATTCGTACGATCCATTCTAATTTATTCATACGATCCATTCTAATTCATTTGCTCGAATGTATCCATTCTAATCCATTCGTACGATCCATTCTAATCCATTCGTACGATCCATTCTAATTTATTCGCATGAATGTAACCATTCTAATGAATTCATATGATCCATTCTAATTCATTCGTACGATCCATTCTAATTCATTCGTCCGATCCATTATAATTCATTCGCACGAATGTATCCATTCTAATTCATTCGTACGATCCATTCTAATTCATTCGTACGATCCATTCTAATTCATTCGTAAGATCCATTCTAATTCATTCGTACGATCCATTCTAATTCATTCTAATTCATTCGTACGATCGTACGAATGAATTAGAATGGATCGTACGGATTGAATTAGAATGGATCGTACGAATGAATTAGAATGGATCGTACGAATGAACTAGAATGGATACATTCGTGCGAATGAATTAGAATGGATCGTACGAATGAATTAGAATGGATCGTACGAATGAATTAGAATGGATCTTACGAATGAATTAGAATGGATCGTACGAATGAATTAGATTGGATACATTCGTGCGAATGAATTAGAATGGATCGGACGAATGAATTAGAATGGATCGTACGAATGAATTAGAATGGATCAAATGAATGAATTAGAATGGATCATACGAATGAATTAGAATGCATCGTACGAAAGAATTAGAATGGATATATTCGTGCGAATGAATTAGAATGGATCGTACGATGAATTAGACTGGATCGTACGAATGAATTTGAATGGATACATTTGTGCGAATGAATCTAAATGGATTGTATGAATGAATTACAATGGATCGTACGAATGAATTAGAATGAATCGTACGAATGAATTAGAATAGCTCATACGAATGAATTAGAATGAATCGTATGAATGAATTAGAATGGTTACATTCGTGCGAATGAATTAGAATAGATCGTACGAATGAATTAGAATGGATCGTATGAATAAATTAGAATGGATCGTGGGAATGAATTAGAATGGATCGTACGAATGAATTAGAATGGATCCACCGAATGAGTTAGAATGGATCATACGAATAAATTAGAATGGATTGTACGAATGAATTAGAATGGATTGTGCGAATGAATTAGAATGGATCGTATGAATGAATAATAATGGATCGTACGAATGAATTAGAATGGATCGTGCGAATGAATTAGCATGAATCGTACGAATGTATTAGAATGGATCGTACGAATGAATTAGAATGAATCGTACGATCCATTCTAATTCATTCGTATGATCCATTCTAATTCATTCGCATGAATGTATCCATTCTAGTTTATTCGTACGATCCATTCTAATTCATTCGTACGATCCATTCTAATTCATTCGTACGATCCATTCTAATTCATTCATTTGATCCATTCTAATTCATTCGTACGATCCATTCTAATTCATTCGTACGATCCATTCTAATTCATTCGTATGATCCATTATAATTCATTCGTAAGATCCATTCTAATTCATTCATACGATCCATTCTAATTCATTCGTACGATCCATTCTAATTCATTCGCACGAATATATCCATTCTAGAATGAATAAGAATGGATCGTATGAATGAATTAGAATGGATCGTACGAATGAATTAGAATGGATCGTGTGAATGAATTAGAATAGATCGTAGGAATGAATTAGAATGGATCATACGAATGAATTACAATGGATCGTACGAATGAATTAGAATGAATCGTACTAATGAATTAGAATGGATCGTGTGAAAGAATTAGAATGGATTGTATGAATGAATTAGAATAGATCGTATGAATGAATTAGAATGGATATATTCATGCTAAAGAATTAGATTGGATCGTACGAATGAATTAGAATGGATCATACGATTCATTCTAATTCATTCATACGATCCATTCTAATACATTCGTACGATTCATGCTAATTCATTCGCACGATCCATTCTAATTCATTCGTACGATCCATTCTTATTCATTCATACGATCCATTCTAATTCATTCGCACAATCCATTCTAATTCATTCGTACAATCCATTCTAATTCATTCGTAAGATCCATTCCAACTCATTCGGTGGATCCATTCTAATTCATTCGTACGATCCATTCTAATTTATTCCCATGATCCATTCTAATTTATTCGTACGATCCATTCTAATTCATTCGTACGATCTATTCTAATTCATTCGCACGAATGTAACCATTCTAATTCATTCATACGATTCATTCTAATTCATTCGTATGAGCTATTCTAATTTATTCGTACGATCCATTCTAATTCATTCGTACGATCCATTGTACTTCATTCATACAATCCATTTAGATTCATTCGCACAAATGTATCCATTCAAATTCATTCGTACGATCCAGTCTAATTCATTCGTACGATCCATTCTAATTCATTCGCACGAATATATCCATTCTAATTCTTTCGTACGATGCATTCTAATTCATTCGTACGATCCATTCTAATTCATTCATACAATCCATTCTAATTCATTTGTACGATCCATTCTAATTCATTCGCACGAATGTATTCATTCTAATTCATTCGTACAATCCATTCTATTACATTCGTACGATCCATTCTTACTTATTCGTATGATCCATTCTAATTCATTCGTACGATCCATTCTAATTCATTCGTACGATCCATTCTAAGTCATTCGCACGATCCATTCTAATTCATTCATATGATCCATTCTAATTCATTCATACAATCCATTCTAATTCTTTCACACGATCCATTCTAATTCATTCGTATGATCCATTCTAATTCATTCGTACAATCCATTCTATTTCATTCGTACGATCCATTCTAATTCATTCGTAGGATCCATTCTAATTCATTCGTACGATCCATTCTAATTCATTCGTACGATCCATTCTAATTCATTCGCACGATCCATTCTAATTCATTCATAGGATCCATTCTAATTCATTCATACGATCTATTCTAATTCTTTCGGATGAATGTATCCATTCTAATTCATTCGCACGAATGTATCCATTCTAATTCATTCGTACGATCCATTTAATTTATTCGTACGATCTATTTTAATTCATTCGTACGATCCATTCTAATTCATTCGTACGATCCATTCAAATTCATTCGCACGATCCATTCTAATTCATTCGTACAATCCATTCTACTTCATTCATACGATCCAATCTTACTCATTCGTATGATCCATTCTAATTCATTCACACGAATGTATCCATTCTAATCCATTCGTACGATCCGTTCTAATCCATTCGTACGATCCATTCTAATTCATTCGCATGAATGTAACCATTCTAATTCATTCATTTGATCCATTCTAATTCATTCGTACGATCCATTCTAATTCATTCGTCCGATCCATTCTAATTCATTCGCACGAATGTATCCATTCTAAACCATTCATACGATCCATTCTAATTTATTCGTACGATCCATTCTAATTCATTCGTAAGATCCATTCTAGTTCATTCGTACGATCCATTCTAATTCATTCATACGATCCATTCTAATTCATTCGTAAGATCCATTCTAATTCATTCGTACGATCCATTCTAATTCATTCGTACGATCCATTCTAATTCATTCGCACGAATGTATCCATTCTAGTTCATTCGTACGATCCATTCTAATTCATTCGTACGATCCATTCTAATTCATTCGCACGATCCATTCTAATTCATTCGTACGATCCATTCTAATTCATTCATACGATCCATTCTAATTCATTCGTACGATCCATTCTAATTCATTCATACGATCCATTCTAATTCATTTCTATTTCATTCGTACGATCCATTCTTACTCATTCGTACGATCCATTCTAATTCAATCGTAAGATCCATTCTAATTCATTCGTACGATCCATTCTAATTCATTCGCACGATCCATTCTAATTCATTCATACGATCCATTCGAACTCATTCGCACGAATGTATCCATTCTAATTCATTCGTACGATCCATTCTAATTCATTCACACGTGCAAATGAATTAGAATGGATCGTATGAATGTATTAGAATGGATCTTGCGAATGAATTAGAATGGATCGTACGAATGAATTAGAATGGATCGTACGAAAGAATTAGAATGGATACATTCGTGCGAATGAATTAGAATGGATACATTCGTGCGAAAGAATTAGAATAGATCGTATGAATGAATTAGAATGGATCCTATGAATGAATTAGAGTGGATCGTGCGAATGAATTAGAATGGATCGTACGAATGAATTAGAATGGATCGTGCTAATGAATTAGAATTGATCGAACGAATGAATTAGCATGGATCGTGCTAATGAATTAGAATGGAACGTACGAATGAATTAGAATGGATCATGTGAAAGAATTAGAATAGATTGTATGAATGAATTAGAATGAATTCATACGATCCATTCGAATTCATTCGCACGATCCATTCTAATTCATTCATACGATCCATTCTAATTCATTCGTACGATCCATTCTAATTCCTTCATACGATCCATTCTATTACATTCGTACGATCCATTCTTACTCATTGGTACGATCCATTCTAATTCATTCGCACGAAAGTATCCATTCTAATTCATTCGTACAAATCCATTCTAATTCATTCGTACAATCCATTCTATTTCATTCGTACGATCCATTCTTACTCATTCGTATGATCCATTCTAATTCATTCGCACGAATGTATCCATTCTAAATCATTCGTACGATCCATTCTAATTCATTCGTAGGATCCATTCTAAATCATTCGTACGATCCATTCTAGTTCATTCGCACGATCTATTCTAATTCATTCATACAATCCATTCTAATTATTTCACACGATCCATTATAATTCATTCGTACGATCCATTCTAATTCATTCACACAATCCATTCTATTTCATTCGTACGATCCATTCTTACTCATTCGTACGATCCCTTCTAATCCATTCTAATTCATTATAATTCATTCGTACAATCTATTCTATTTCATTCGTGCGATCCATTCTTACTCATTCGTATGATCCATTCTAATTCATTCGTATGATCCATTCTAATTCATTCGCACGAATGTATCGATTCTAGTTCATTCGTACGATCCATTCTAATTCATTCGTACGATCCATTCTAATCCATTTGTACGATCCATTCTAATTCATTCGTACAATCCATTCTATTTCATTCGTACGATCCATTCTTACTCATTCGTATGTTCCATTCTAATTCATTCGCACGAATGTATCCATTCTAATTCATTCATACAATCCATTCTAATTCATTCCGTACGATCCATTCTAATTCATTCGTACGATCCATTATAATTCATTCCCACGATCCATTCTAATTTATTCGTACAATCCATTCTAATTCATTCGTACGATCCATTCTAATTCATTCTAATTCATTCGTACGATCCATTCTAATTCATTTGTCCGATCCTACGAATGAATTAGAATAGATCGTGTGAAAGAATTTGAATAAGTTGTATGAATGAATTAGAATGAATTTGTACGATCCATTCGAATTCATTCGCACGATCCATTCTAATTCATTCATACGATCCATTCTAATTCATTCATGCAATCGATTCTAATTCTTTCACAAGATCCATTCTAATTCATTCGTAGGATCCATTCTAATTCATTCGTACAATCTATTCTATTTCCTTCGTACGATCCATTCTTACTCATTCGTATGATCCATTCTGATTCATTCGGACGAATGTATCCATTCTAATTTATTCGTACGATCCATTCTAATTCATTCGTACGATCCATTCTAATTCATTCGTACGATCTATTCTAATTCATTCATACGATCCATTCTAATTCATTCGTCCAATCCATTCTAATTTATTCGCACGAATGTATCCATTCTAATTCATTCGTACGATCCATTATAATTCATTCGTACGATCCATTCTATTCTAGTTCATTCGTATGATCCATTCTAATTCATTCGTACGATCCATTCTAATTCATTCGCACGATCCATTCTAATTCATTCGTACGATCAATTCTAATTCATTCGCACGAATGTATCCATTCTAATTCATTCGTACGATCCATTCTAATTCATTCGTACGATGCATTCTAATTCGTACGATCTATTCTAATTCATTCGCACGAAAGTATCCATTCTACTTCATTCGTACGATCCATTCTAATTCATTCGTACGATCCATTCTAATTCATTCGCACGATCCATTCTAATTCATTCGTACGGTCCATTCTAATTCATTCCTACGATCCATTCTAATTCATTCGCACGAATGTATCCATTCTAATTCATTCATACGATCCATTCTACTTCATTCGTACTATCCGTTCTAATTCACTCATACGATCCATTCTAATTCATTCATATGATCCATTCTAATTCATTTGCACGAATATATCCATTCTAATTCCTTCGTACGATCCATTCTAATTCCTTCGTACGATCCATTCTATTTCATTCGTATGATCCATTCTAATTAATTCGTACGATCCATTCTAATTCATTCGTATGATCCATTCTAATTCATTCGTACGATCCATTCTTACTCATTCGTACGATCCATTCTAATTCATTCATACAATCCATTCTAATTCATTACGTACGATCCATTCTAATTCATTCATACGATCTATTCTTTCATACAATCCATTCAAATTCTTTCGTGCGAATGAATTAGAATGGATACCTTTGTGCATATGAATTAGAATGGATCGTACGAATGAATTAGAATGGATCATATTAATGAATTAGAATGGATCGTACGAATGAATTAGAATGGATACATTCGTGCGAATAAATTAGAATGGATCGTGCGAATCAATTAGACTGGATCGTGCAAATGAATAAGAATAGATCATACGAATGAATTAGAATGGATCGTACGAATTAATTAGAATGGATACATTCGTGCGAATGAATTAGAATGGATCGTACGAATGAATTAGAATGGATCATACGAATTAATTAGAATGGATCATACGAATGAATTAGAATCGATCGTACGAATGAATAAGAATGGATCGTACGAATGAATTAGAATGGATCATGCGAATGAATTAGAATGGATCGTACGAATGAATTAGAATGGATACATTTGTGCGAATGAATTAGAATGGATCGTACGAATGAATTAGAATGGATCGTATGAATGAATTAGAATGGATCGTACGAATGAATTAGAATGGATCGTGCGAATGAATTAGAATGGATCGTACGAATGAATTATAATGGATCGTGTGAAAGAATTAGAATGGATCGTACGAATGAATTAGAATAGATCGTGCGAATGAATTAGAATGGATCGTACGAATGAATTAGAATGGATACATTTGTGCGAATGAATTAGAATGGATCGTACGAATGAATTAGCATGGATCATATGAATGAATTAGAATGGATCATACGAATAAATTAGAATGGATCGTGCGAATGAATTAGAATGGATAGTACGAATGAATTAGAATGGATCGTACGAATGAACTAGAATGGATACATTCGTGCGAATGAATTAGAATGGATCGTACGAATGAATTAGAATGGATCTTACGAATGAATTAGAATGGATCGTACAAATGAATTAGAATGGATACATTTGTGCGAATGAATTAGAATGGATCGTACGAATGAATTAGAATGGATCGTATGAATGAATTAGAATGGATTGTACGAAAGAATTAGAATGGATCGTGCGAATGAATTAGAATGGATCGTACGAATGAATTAGAATGGATCGTGTGAAAGAATTAGAATGGATCGTACGAATGAATTAGAATGGATCGTGCGAATGAATTAGAATGGATCGTATGAATGAATTAGAATAGATTTTGTGAATGAATTAGAGCTGATCGTACGAATGAATTAGAATGGATCGTACGAATGAATTAGAATGGATACATTTGTGCGAATGAATTAGAATGGATCGTACGAATGAATTAGAATGGATCGTATGAATGAGTTAGAATAGATACATTCGTGCGAATGAATTAGAATGGATCGTGCGAATCCATTAGACTGGATCGTGCGAATGAATAAGAATGGATCATACGAATGAATTAGAATGGATCGTACGAATTAATTAGAATGGATACATTCATGCGAATGAATTAGAATGGATTGTATGAAAGAATTAGAATGGATCGTACGAATGAATTAGAATGGATCATACGAATTAATTAGAATGGATCATACGAATGAATTAGAATGGATCGTATGAATGAATTAGAATGGATCGTATGAATGAAATAGAATAGATTGTACGAATGAATTAGAATGGATTCGTACGAATTAATTAGAATGGATACATTCATGCGAATTTATTAGAATAGATACATTCGTGCGAAAGAATTAGAATAGATCGTATGAATGAATTAGAATGGATCCTATGAATGAATTAGAATGGATCGTGCGAATGAATTAGAATGGATCGTACGAATGAATTAGAATGGCTCGTGCTAATGAATTAGAATTGATCGAACGAATGAATTAGAATGGATATATTCGTGCGAATGAATTATAGTGGATCGTATGAATGAATTAGAATGGATCGTCCGAATGAATTAGAATGGATCATACGAATGCATTCTAATTCCTTCGTACGATCCATTCTATTTCATTCGTACGATCCATTCTATTTCATTCGTATGATCCATTCTAATTCCATCGTACGATCCATTCTAATTCCTTCGTATCCATTCTAATTCACTCATACGATCCATTCTAATCCATTCATACGATCCATTCTAATTCATTCGCATGAATGTACATTCGTGCGAATGAATTAGAATGGATCGTACGAATGAATTAGAATGGATCGTACGAATGAATTAGAATGGATACATTCGTGCGAATGAATTAGAATGGATCGGACGAATGAATTAGAATGGATCGTACGAATGGATTAGAATGGATCCTACGAATGGATTAGAATGGATACCTTTGTGCATATGAATTATAATGGATCGTATGAAAGAATGGATTAGAATGGATTAGAATGGATCGTACGAATGAATTATAATAGATCATAGGAATGAATTAGAATGGATCGTGCAAATGAATTAGAATGGATATATTCGTGCGAATAAATTAGAATGGATTGTATGAATGAATTAGAATGGATACGAAGGAATTAGAATGGATCGTACGAAGGAATTAGAATGGATCGTTCGAATGAAATAGAATGGATCATACGAAGGAATTAGAATGGATCGTACGAAGGAATTAGAATGGATCGTACGAAGGAATTAGAATGGATCATACGAATGAATTAGAATAGATATATTCGTGCAAATGAATTAGAATGGATCGTAGGAATGAATTAGAATGGATAGTATGAGTGAATTAGAATGGATCGTACGAATGAATTAGAATGGATTGTATGAATGAATTAGAATGGATCGTGCGAAAGAATTAGAATGCATTGTATGAATGAATTTGAATGGATCGTATGAATGAATTAGAATGGATCGTGCGAATGAATTCGAAAGGTTCGCATGATCCATTCGAATAGAATGGATCGTATGAATGAATTAGAATGGATCGGGCGAATGAATTAGAATGGATCGTATGAATGAATTAGAATGGATCGTATGAATGAATTAGAATGGATCGTACGAATGAATTAGAATGGATCGTACGAATGAATTAGAATGGATCATACGAATGAATTAGAATGGATCATACGAATGAGTAAGAATGGATCGTACGAATGAAATAGAATGGATCGTACGAATAAATTAGAATGGATACATTCATGCGAATGAATTAGAATGGATCGGACGATTGAATTAGAATGGATCATACGATTCATTCTAATTCATTCGTACGATCCATTCTAATACATTCCTACGATTCATGCTAATTCATTCGCACGATCCATTCTAATTTATTCGTACGATCCATTCTTATTCATTCATACGATCCATTCTAATTCATTCGCACAATCCATTCTAATTCATTCGTACAATCCATTCTAAGTCATTCGTATGATCCATTCTAACTCATATGGTGGATCCATTCTAATTCATTCGTACGATCCATTCTAATTCATTCCCACGATCCATTCTAATTTATTTGTACGATCCATTCTAATTCATTCGTACGATCTATTCTAATTCATTAGCACGAATGTAACCATTCTAATTCATTCATACGATTCATTCTAATTCATTCGTATGAGCTATTCTAATTCATTCGTACGATCCATTCTAATTCATTCGTACGATCCATTGTAATTCATTCATACAATCCATTTAGATTCATTCGCACAAATGTATCCATTCAAATTCATTCGTACGATCCATTCTAATTCATTCGTACGATCCATTAGAATGAATTAGAATGGATCATGCGAATGAATTAGAATAGCTCATACGAATGAGTAAGAATGAATTAGAATGGTTCGTATGAATGAATAAGAATGGATCGTACGAATGAATTAGAATGGTTCATGCGAATGAATTAGCATGAATCATACCAATGTATTAGAATGGATCATACGAATGTGTAAGAATGGATCGTACGAATGAAATAGAATGGATTGTACGAATGAATTAGAATGGATACATTCGTGCGAATGAATTAGAATGGATCGTACGAATTAATTAGAATGGATCATACGAATGAATTAGAATGGATCGTACGAATGAATTAGAATGGATCGTACGAACGAATTAGAATGGATCGTACGAACGAATTAGAATGGATCGTGAGAATGAATTAGAATGGATCGTACGAATGAATTAGAATGGATACATTTGTGCGAATGAATTAGAATGGATCGTACGAATGAATTAGAATGGATCGTATGAATGAATTAGAATGGATCGTACGAATGAATTAGAATGGATCATATTAATGAATTAGAATGGATCGTACGAATGAATTAGAATGGATCGTGTGAAAGAATTAGAATAGATCGTACGAATGAATTAGAATGGATCGTGCGAATGAATTAGAATGGATCGTACGAATGAATTAGAATGGATACATTTGTGCGAATGAATTAGAATGGATCGTACGAATGAATTAGAATGGATCGTATGAATGAATTAGATTGGATCGTGTGAATGAATTAGAATGGATCGTGCGAATGAATTAGAATGGATCGTACGAATGAATTAGAATGGATCGTACGAATGAACTAGAATGGATACATTCGTGCGAATGAATTAGAATGTATCGTACGAATGAATTAGAATGGATCGTACGAATGAATTAGAATGGATCTTACGAATGAATTAGAATGGATCGTACGAATGAATTAGAATGGATCGTACGAATGAATTAGAATGGATCGGACGAATGAATTAGAATGGATCGTACGAATGAATTAGAATGGATCGTACGAATGAATTAGAATGGATCGTGCGAATGAATTAGAATGGATCGTACGAATGAATTAGAATGGATACATTTGTGCGAATGAATTAGAATGGATCGTACGAATGAATTAGAATGGATCGTATGAATGAATTAGATTGGATCGTGTGAATGAATTAGAATGGATCGTGCGAATGAATTAGAATGGATCGTACGAATGAATTAGAATGGATCGTACGAATGAACTAGAATGGATACATTCGTGCGAATGAATTAGAATGTATCGTACGAATGAATTAGAATGGATCGTACGAATGAATTAGAATGGATCTTACGAATGAATTAGAATGGATCGTACGAATGAATTAGAATGGATCGTGCGAATGAATTAGAATGGATCGGACGAATGAATTAGAATGGATCGTACGCTCGAATGTATCCATTCTAATCCATTCGTACGATCCATTCTAATCCATTCGTACGATCCATTCTAATTCATTCGCATGAATGCAACCATTCTAATTCATTCATTTGATCCATTCTAATTCATTTGTATGATCCATTCTAATTCATTCATACGATCCATTCTAATTTATTCGTACGATCCATTCTAATTCATTCGCATGAATGTAACCATTCTAATTCATTCATTTGATCCATTCTAATTTATTCGTACGATCCATTCTAATTCATTCGTCCGATCATTCTAATTCATTCACACGAGCGTATCCATTCTAATTCATTCGTACGATCCATTCTAATTCATTCGTACGATCCATTCTAATTCATTCGTAAGATCCATTCTAATTCATTCGTACGATCCATTCTAATTTATTCGTACGATCCATTCTAATTCATTCGCACGATCCATTCTAATTCATTTGCACGAATATATCCATTCTAATTCATTCGTACGATCCATTCTAATTGCTTCGTACGATCCATTCTAATCCATTCGTACGATCTATTCTAATTCATTCGTACGATCCATTCTAATTCATTCGCACGATCCATTCTAATTCATTCATATGATCCATTCTAATTCATTCATACGATCTATTCTAATTCTATCGCACGAATGTATCCATTATAATTCATTCGCACGAATGTATCCATTCTAATTCATTCGTACGAATCCATTCTAATTCATTCGTACAATCTATTCTATTTCATTCGTACGATCCATTCTAGTTCATTCGTACGATCCATTCTAATTCATTCGTACGTATTTCATTCGTACGATCCATTCTTACTCATACGTATGATCCATTATGGATACATTCGTGCGAATGAATTAGAATGGATCATACGAATGAGTAAGAATGGATCGTACGAATGAAATAGAATGGATTGTGCGAATGAATTAGAATGGATCGTAAAATGGATCAGAATAGATCGTGTGAAAGAATTAGAATGGATTGTATGAATGAATTAGAATGAATTCGTACGATCCATTCAAATTCATTCGCACGATCCATTCTAATTTATTCATACGATCCATTCTAATTCTTTCACACGATCTATTCTGATCCATTCTACGATCCATTCTAATTCATTCGCACAATCAATTCTATTTCATTCATACGATCCATTCTTACTCATTCGTATGATCCATTCTAATTCATTCACACGAATGTATCCATAATGGATCATATGAATGAGTAAGAATGGATCGTACGAATGAAATAGAATGGATTGTACGAATGAATTAGAATGGATCGTGCGAATGAATTAGAATGGATCGTACGAATGAATTAGAATGGATCGAATGAATGAACTAGAATGGATACATTCGTGCGAATGAATTAGAATGGATCGTACGAATGAATTAGAATGGATCTTACATATGAATTATAATGGATCGTACGAATAAATTAGAATGGATCGTGGGAATGAATTAGAATGGATCGTACTAATGAATTAGAATGGATCCACCGAATGAGTTAGAATGGATCACACGAATGAATTAGAATGGATTGTACGAATGAATTAGAATGGATTGTGCGAATGAATTAGAATAGATCGTACGAAAGAATTAGAATGGATCGTACGAATGAATTAGAATGGATCGTACGAATGAATTAGAATAGATCGTACGAATGAATTAGAATGGATCGTACGAAGGAATTAGAATGGATAGTACGAATGAATTTGAATGGATCGTACGAATGAACTAGAATGGATACATTTGTGCGAATGAATTAGAATGGATCGTACGAATGAATTAGAATGGATCTTACAAATGAATTAGAATGGATTAGAATGGATTGTGCGAATGAATTAGAATGGTTCGTATGAATGAATAAGAATGGATCGTACGAATGAATTAGAATGGATCATGCGAATGAATTAGCATGAATCATACCAATGTATTAGAATGGATCATACGAATGAGTAAGAATGGATCGTACGAATGAAATAGAATGGAGTGTACGAATGAATTAGAATGGATACATTCGTGCGAATGAATTAGAATGGATCGTACGAATTAATTAGAATGGATCATACGAATGAATTAGAATGGATCGTACGAATGAATTAGAATGGATCGTACGAACGAATTAGAATGGATCGTACGAACGAATTAGAATGGATCATGCGAATGAATTAGAATGGATCGTACGAATGAATTAGAATGGATACATTTGTGCGAATGAATTAGAATGGATCGTATGAATGAATTAGAATGGATCGTATGAATGAATTAGAATGGATCGTACGAATGAATTAGAATGGATCATATTAATGAATTAGAATGGATCGTACGAATGAATTAGAATGGATCGTGTGAAAGAATTAGAATAGATCGTACGAATGAATTAGAATGGATCGTGCGAATGAATTAGAATGGATCGTACGAATGAATTAGAATGGATACATTTGTGCGAATGAATTAGAATGGATCGTACGAATGAATTAGAATGGATCGTATGAATGAATTAGATTGGATCGTGCGAATAAATTAGAATGGATCGTGCGAATGAATTAGAATGGATCGTACGAATGAATTAGAATGGATCGTACGAATGAACTAGAATGGATACATTCGTGCGAATGAATTAGAATGGATCGTACGAATGAATTAGAATGGATCGTACGAATGAATTAGAATGGATCTTACGAATGAATTAGAATGGATCGTACGAATGAATTAGAATGGATCGTACGAATGAATTAGAATGGATACATTCGTGCGAATGAATTAGAATGGATCGGACGAATGAATTAGAATGGATCGTACGCTCGAATGTATCCATTCTAATCCATTCGTACGATCCATTCTAATCCATTCGTACGATCCATTCTAATTCATTCGCATGAATGCAACCATTCTAATTCATTCATTTGATCCATTCTAATTCATTTGTATGATCCATTCTAATTCATTCATACGATCCATTCTAATTCATTCGTACGATCCATTCTAATTCATTCGCATGAATGTAACCATTCTAATTCATTCATTTGATCCATTCTAATTTATTCGTACGATCCATTCTAATTCATTCGTCCGATCATTCTAATTCATTCGCACGAATGTATCCATTTTAATTCATTCGTACGATCCATTCTAATTCATTCGTACGATCCATTCTAATTCATTCGTAAGATCCATTCTAATTCATTTGTACGATCCATTCTAATTTATTCGTACGATCCATTCTAATTCATTCGCACGATCCATTCTAATTCATTTGCACGAATATATCCATTCTAATTCATTCGTACGATCCATTCTAATTGCTTCGTACGATCCATTCTAATCCATTCGTACGATCTATTCTAATTCATTCGTACGATCCATTCTAATTCATTCGCACGATCCATTCTAATTCATTCATATGATCCATTCTAATTCATTCATACGATCTATTCTAATTCTATCGCACGAATGTATCCATTCTAATTCATTCGCACGAATGTATCCATTCTAATTCATTCGTACGAATCCATTCTAATTCATTCGTACAATCTATTCTATTTCATTCGTACGATCCATTCTAGTTCATTCGTACGATCCATTCTAATTCATTCGTACGTATTTCATTCGTACGATCCATTCTTACTCATACGTATGATCCATTATGGATACATTCGTGCGAATGAATTAGAATGGATCATACGAATGAGTAAGAATGGATCGTACGAATGAAATAGAATGGATTGTGCGAATGAATTAGAATGGATCGTAAAATGGATCAGAATAGATCGTGTGAAAGAATTAGAATGGATTGTATGAATGAATTAGAATGAATTCGTACGATCCATTCGAATTCATTCGCACGATCCATTCTAATTTATTCATACGATCCATTCTAATTCTTTCACACGATCTATTCTGATCCATTCTACGATCCATTCTAATTCATTCGCACAATCAATTCTATTTCATTCATACGATCCATTCTTACTCATTCGTATGATCCATTCTAATTCATTCACACGAATGTATCCATAATGGATCATACGAATGAGTAAGAATGGATCGTACGAATGAAATAGAATAGATTGTACGAATGAATTAGAATGGATCGTGCGAATGAATTAGAATGGATCGTACGAATGAATTAGAATGGATCGAATGAATGAACTAGAATGGATACATTCGTGCGAATGAATTAGAATGGATCGTACGAATGAATTAGAATGGATCTTACGAATGAATTATAATGGATCGTACGAATAAATTAGAATGGATCGTGGGAATGAATTAGAATGGATCGTACTAATGAATTAGAATGGATCCACCGAATGAGTTAGAATGGATCACACGAATGAATTAGAATGGATTGTACGAATGAATTAGAATGGATTGTGCGAATGAATTAGAATAGATCGTACGAAGGAATTAGAATGGATCGTACGAATGAATTAGAATGGATCGTACGAATGAATTAGAATAGATCATACGAAGGAATTAGAATGGATCGTGTGAATGAATTAGAATGGATCGTACGAATGAATTAGAATAGATCGTACGAATGAATTAGAATGGATCGTACGAAGGAATTAGAATGGATAGTACGAATGAATTTGAATGGATCGTACGAATGAACTAGAATGGATACATTTGTGCGAATGAATTAGAATGGATCGTACGAATGAATTAGAATGGATCGTACGAATAAATTAGAATGGATCTTACGAATGAATTAGAATAGATCATACGAATGAATTAGAATGGATCGTACGAATAAATTAGAATGGATACATTCGTGCGAATGAATTAGAATGGATACATTCGTGCAAAAGAATTAGAATAGATCGTATGAATGAATTAATATGGATCCTATGAATGAATTAGAATGGATCGTGCGAATGAATTAGAATGGATCGTACGAATGAATTAGAATGGATCGTACGAATGAATTAGAATAGATCGTATGAATGAATTAGAATGGATCGTACGAATGAATTAGAATGGATCGTGTGAAAGAATTAGAATGGATCGTACGAATGAATTAAAATGGATCGTGCGAATGAATTAGAATGGATCATACGAATGAATTAGAATGGATCGTTCTAATTCATTTGTACGATCCATTCTAATTCATTCGTACGATCCATTCTTACTCATTCGTATGATCCATTCTAATTCATTCGTACGATCCATTCTAATTCATTCGCACGAATGTATCCATTCCATTCGTACGATCCATTCATATGATCCATTCTAATTCATTCATACAATCCATTCTAATTCTTTCACACAATCCATTCTATTTCATTCGTACGATCCATTCTAATTCATTCGTACGATCCATTCTAATTCATTCTAATTCATTCGTACGATCCATTCTACGATCCATTCTAATTCATTCGTATATTCCATTCTAATTCATTAGCACGATCCATGCTAACGAATTAGAATGGATCGTATGAATGAATTAGAATGGATCGTGTGAAAGAATTAGAATGGATTGTATGAATGAATTTGAATGGATCGTATGAATGGATCGTACGAATGGAATGGATACATTCGTGCGAATGAATTAGAATGGATCGTACGAATGAATTAGAATGGATCATACGAATGAGTAAGAATGGATCGTACGAATGAATTAGAATGGATCGTACGAATGAATTAGAATGGATCGTACGAATAAGTTAGAATGGATACATTCGTCCGAATTAATTAGAATGGATCATACGAATGCATTCTAATTCCTTCGTACGATCCATTCTAATTCCTTCGTACGATCCATTCTATTTCATTCGTATGATCCATTCTAATTCCTTCGTACGATCCATTCTAATTCCTTTGTATCCATTCTAATTCACTCATACGATCCATTCTAATCCATTCGTACGATCCATTCTAATTCATTCGCATGAATGTAACCATTCTAATTCATTCATTTGATCCATTCTAATTCATTCGTACGATCCATTCTAATTCATTCGTACGATCCATTGTAATTCATTCATACAATCCATTTAGATTCATTCACACAAATGTATCCATTCAAATTCATTCGTACGATCCAGTCTAATTCATTCGTACGATCCATTCTAATTCATTCGCACGAATATATCCATTCTAATTCTTTCGTACGATGCATTCTTATTCATTCGTACGATCCATTCTAATTCATTCGTACGATCCATTCTAATTCATTCGCACGAATGTATCCATTCTAATTCATTCGTACAATCCATTCTATTTCATTCGTACGATCCATTCTTACTCATTCGTATGATCCATTCTAATTCATTCGTATGATCCATTCTAATTCATTTGTACGATCCATTCTAATTCATTCGTACGATCCATTCTAATTCATTCGCACGATCCATTCTAATTCATTCATACGATCCATTCTAATTCATTCCTACAATCAATTCTAATTCATTCGCCCGATCCATTCTAATTCATTCATACGATCCATTCTATTCGAATGGATCATGCGATCCATTCGAATTCATTCGCACGATCCATTCTAATTCATTCATACGATCCATTCTAATTCATTCATACAATGCATTCTAATTCTTTCACACGATCCATTCTAATTCATTCGTACGATCCATTCTAATTCATTAATATGATCCATTCTAATTCATTCGTATGATCCATTCTAATTCATATGCACAAAGGTATCCATTCTAATCCATTCGTAGGATCCATTCTAATCCATTCGTACGATCCATTCTAATTCATTCGTACGATCCATTCTAATTCATTCGCTCGAATGTATCCATTATAATCCATTCGTACGATCCATTCTAATCCATTCGTACGATCCATTCTAATTCATTCGCATGAATGTAACCATTCTAATTCATTCATTTGATCCATTCTAATTCATTCGTACGATCCATTCTAATTCATTCGCACGATCCATTCTAATTCATTCATATGATCCATTCTAATTCATTCGTACGATCCATTCTAATTCATTCATACGATTCATTCTAATTCCTTCGTACGATCCATTCTAATTCATTCGTACGATCCATTCTAATTCATTCATACAATCCATTCTAATTCTTTCACACGATCCATTCTAATTCATTCGTACGATCCATTCTAATTCATTCGTGCAATCCATTCTATTTCATTCGTACGATCCATTCTAATTCATTCGTACGATCAATTCTAATTCATTCGCACGAATGTATCCATTCTAATTCATTCGTACGATCCATTCTAATTCATTCATAGGATCCATTCTAATTCATTCATACAATCCATTCTAATTCATTCGCACAAATGTATCCATTCTAATTCATTCGTACGATCAGTTCTAATTCATTCACAAAATCTATTCTAATTCATTCGTATGTATTTCATTCGTACGATCCATTCTTACTCATTCGTATGATCCATTCTAATTCATTTGCACGAATATATCCATTCTAATTCATTCGTACGATCCATTCTAATTCCTTCGTACGATCCATTCTAATTCATTCGTACAATCTATTCTAATTCATTCGTACGAATCATTCTAATTCATTTGTACGATCCATTCTAATTCCTTCGTACGATCTATTCTAATTCTTTCGTACGATCCATTCTAATTCATTCGTACAATCTATTCTAATTCATTCATAGGAATAGATACATTCGTGTGAATAAATTAGAATGGATCGTACGAATGAGTAAGAATGGATCGTACGAATGAAATAGAATGGATTGCACGAATGAATTAGAATGGATCGTACGAATGAATTAGAATCGATCGTGTGAAAGAATTAGAATGGATTGTATGAATGAATTAGAATGGATCGAACGAATGAATTAGAATGGATCGTATGAATGAATTAGATTGGATACATTCGTGTGAATGAATTAGAATGGATCGTATGAATGAATTAGAATAGATTTTGTGAATGAATTAGAACTGATCGTACGAATGAATTAGAATGGATACATTCGTGCGAATGAATTAGAATGGATTGTATGAATGAATTAGAATAGATCCTATGAATGAATTAGAATGGATCGTACGAATGAATTAGAATGGATACATTCGTGCGAATGAATTAGAATTGATCGTACGAATGAATTAGAATGGATCGTGCGAATGAATTAGAATGGATCGTACGAATGAATTAGAATGGATACATTCGTGCGAATGAATTAGAATGGATACATTCGTGCGAAAGAATTAGAATAGATCCTATGAATGAATTAGAATGAATCCTATGAATGAATTAGAATGGATCGTGCGAATGAATTAGAATGGATCGTGCGAATGAATTAGAATGGATCAAATGAATGAATTAGAATGGTTACATTCATGCGAATGAATTAGAATGGATCGTACGAATGGATTAGAATGGATCGTACGAATAGATTAGAATGGATACAATCGTGCTAATGAAGCAGAATGGATCGTACAAATGAATTAGAATGGATCGTACGAATGAATTAGCATGGATCGTGCTAATGAATTAGAATGGATCGTACGAATGAATTAGAATGGATCAAATGAATGAATTAGAATGGTTACATTCATGCGAATGAATTAGAATGGATTTCGTACGAATGGATTAGAATGGATCGTACGAATGGATTAGAATGGATACATTCGTGCTAATGAAGCAGAATGGATCGTACGAATGAATTAGAATGGATCGTACGAATGAATTAGAATGGATCTTACGAATGAATTAGAATGGATCGTACGAATGCACGATCCATGCTAATTCATTCGTTCGATCAATTCTAATTCATTAGCACGATCTTACGAATGCACGATCTTACGAATGAATTAGAATGGATCGTACGAATGAATTAGAATGGATACATTCGTGCGAATGAATTAGAATGGATCGGACGAATGAAATAGAATGGATCGTACGAATGAATTAGAATGGATCGTACGAATGAAATTGAATGGATCGTACGAATAAATTAGAATGGATACATTCGTCCGAATGAATTAGAATGGATCATACGAATGAGTAAGAATGGATCGTACGAATGAAATAGAATAGATTGTACGAATGAATTAGAATGGATCCTACGAATGAATTAGAAATGATCGTGTGAAAGAATTAGAATGGATTGTATGAATGAATTAGAATGGATCGTATGAATGAATTAGAATGGATTGTGCGAATGAATTCGAATGGATCGTACGAATTCATTCTAATTCATTCATACAATCCATTCTAATTCTTTCACATGATCCATTCTAATTCATTCGTAGGATCCATTCTAATTCATTCGTACGATCCATTCTAATTCATTTGTACGATCCATTCTAATTCATTCATACAATCCATTCTAATTCATTCATACAATCCATTCTAATTCATTCGCACGAATGTATCCATTCTAATTAATTCATACGATCCATTCTAATTCATTCGTATGATCCATTCTTATTCATTCGCACGATCCAGTCTAATGGATTCGCACGATCCATTCTAATTCATTCGTACGTTCCATTCTAATTCATTAGCACGATCCATGCTAATTCATTCGTTCGATCAATTCTAATTCATTAGCACGATCCATTCTAATTCATTCGTATGATCCATTCTAATTCATTCGCACGATCCATTCTAATTCATTCATAGGATCCTTTTTAATTCATTCATACGATCTATTCTAATTCTTTCGCACGAATGTATCCATTCTAATTCATTCGCACGAATGTATCCATTCTAATGCATTCGTACGATCAATTCTAATCCATTCGTACGATCCATTCTAATTCATTCGCATGAATGTAACCATTCTAATTCATTCATTTGATCCATTCTAATTCATTCGTACGATCCATTCTAATTTATTCGTCCGATCCATTCTAATTCATTCGCACGAATGTATCCATTCTAAACCATTCATACGATCCATTCTAATTTATTCGTCCGATCCATTCTAATTCATTCGTAAGATCCATTCTAATTCATTCGTACGATCCATTCTAATTCATTCGTAAGATCCATTCTAATTCATTCGTACGATCGATTCTAATTCATTCGTACGATCTATTCTAATTCATTCGCACGAATGTATCCATTCTAGTTCATTCGTATGATCCATTCTAATTCATTCGTACGATCCATTCTAATTCATTCGCACGATCCATTCTAATTCATTCGTACGATCCATTCTAATTCATTCATACGATCCATTCTAATTCATTCGTACGATCCATTCTAATTCATTCACACAAATGTATCCATTCTAATTCATTCGTACGATCCATTCTAATTCATTCGTACGATCCATTCTAATTCTTTCACACGATCTATTCTAATTCATTCGTACGATCCATTCTAATTCATTCGCACGATCCATTCTAATTCATTCGTACGATCCATTCTAATTCATTCATACGATCCATTCTAATTTATTCGTATGATCCATTCTAATTCATTCGCACAAATGTATCCATTCTAATTCATTCGTACGATCCATTCTAATTCATTCACATGATCCATCCTAATTCATTCGTACAATCCATTCTAATTCATTCGCACGATCTGTTCTTATTCATTCGCACAATCCATTCTAATTCATTCGCACGAATGTATCCATTCTAATTCATTCGTACGATCCATTCTAATTCATTTGTACGATCCATTCTAATTCATTCGTATGATCCATTCTAATTAATTCGTATGATCTATTATAATTCATTCGTACGATCCATTCTAATTTATTCATACAATCCATTCTAATTCATTCGTACGATCCATTCTAATTCACTCATACGATCCATTCTAATACATTCATACGATCCATTCTAATTCATTTCCACGAAAATATCCATTCTAATTCATTCGTATGATCCATTCTAATTCCTTCGTACGATCCATTCTAATTCATTCGTACGATCTATTCTAATTCATTCGTACGATCCATTCTAATTCATTCGTACGATCCATTCTAATTCCTTCGTACAATCCATTCTAACTCATTCGTACGATCCATTCTAATTCATTCGTACAATCTATTCTAATTCATTCGTACGAATGGATACATTCGTGTGAATGAATTAGAATGGATCGTTCGAATGAGTAAGAATGGATCGTACGAATGAAATAGAATGGATTGCACGAATGAATTAGAATGGATCGTACGAATTAATTAGAATGGATCGTGTGAAAGAATTAGAATGGATCGTACGAATGAATTAGAATGGATCGTGCGAATGAATTAGAATAGATCGTACGAATGAATTAGAATGGATCGTACGAAGGAATTAGAATGGATCGTACGAATGAATTAGAATGGATATATTCATGCAAATGAATTAGAATAGATTGTATGAATGTATTAGAATGGATCGTACGAATGAATTAGAATGGATCGTGTGAAAGAATTAGAATGGATCGTACGAATGAATTAGAATGGATCGTGCGAATGAATTAGATTGGATCGTACGAATGTATTAGAATGGATACATTTGTGCGAATGAATTAGAATGGATCATACGAATGAATTAGAATGGATTGTATGAATGAATTAGAATGGATACATTCGTGCGAATGAATTAGAATGGATCGTACGAATGAATTAGAATGGATCAAATGAATGAATTAGAATGGCTACATTCATGCGAATGAATTAGAATGGATCGTACGAATGGATTAGAATGGATCGTATGAATGGATTAGAATGGATACATTCGAGCGAATGAATTAGAATGGATCGTACGAATGAATTAGGATGGATCGTACGAATGGATTAGAATGGATCCTACGAATGGATTAGAATGGATACCTTTGTGCATATGAATTAGAATGAATCGTACGAATGAATTAGAATGGATCATATTAATGAATTAGAATGGATCGTACGAATGAATTAGAATGGATACATTCGTGCACGATCCATTCTAATTCATTCGCACGAATGTATGCATTCTAATTCATTCGTACGATCCATTCTAATTCATTCGTACGATCCATTCTAATTCATTCGTAAGATCCATTCTAATTCATTCGTACGATTCATTCTAATTCATTCATACAATCCATTCTAATTCTTTCACACAATCCATTCTAATTCATTCGCACGATCCATTCTAATTCATTCGTACGATCCATTCTAATTCATTCGTCCGATCCATTCTAATTCATTCGCATGAATGTATCTATTCTAATTCATTCGTACGATCCATTCTAATTCATTCGTAAGATCCATTCTAATTCATTCATACGATCCATTCTAATTCATTCGTACGATCCATTCAAATTCATTCCCACGAATGTATCCATTCTAGTTCATTCGTACGATCCATTCTAATTCATTCGTACGTTCCATTCTAATTCATTCGCACGATCCATTCTAATTCATTCGTACGATCCATTCTAATTCATTCATACGATCCATTCTAATTCATTCGTACGATCCATTCTAATTCATTCGCACAAATGTATCCATTCTAATTCATTCGTACGATCCATTCTAATTCATTCGCACGATCCATTCTTAGTCATTCGTATGATCCATTCTAATTCATTCGAACGAATGTATCCATTCTAATTTATTCGTACGATCCATTCTAATTCATTCGTACGATCCATTCTAATTCATTCGTAAGATCCATTCTAATTCATTCGTATGATCCATTCTAATTCCTTCGTACAATCCATTTTAATTCGTTCGTACGATCTATTCTAATTCATTCGTACGATCCATTCTAATTCATTCGCACGATCCATTCTAATTCATTCATAGGATCCATTCTAATTCATTCATATGATCTATTCTAATTCTTTCGCACGAATGTATCCATTCTAATTCATTCGCATGAATGTATCCATTCTAATTCATTCGTACGATCCATTCTAATTCATTCGTACGATCCATTCTAATTCATTCATACTATCTTTTCTAATTCATTCATACAATCCATTCTAATTCTTTCACACGATCCATTCTAATTCATTCGTACGATCCATTCTAATTCATTCGTACGATCCATTCTAATTCATTTGTACGATCCATTCTAATTCATTCGTACAATCCATTCTATTTCATTCGTACGATCCATTCATACTAATTCGTATGATCCATTCTAATTCATTCGCACGAATGTATCCATTCTAATTCATTCACACGATCATATGAATTAGAATGGATACATTCGTGCGAATGAATTAGAATGGATCGTGCGAATCCATTAGACTGGATCGTGCGAATGAATAAGAATGGATCATACGAATGAATTAGAATGGATCGTACGAATTAATTAGAATGGATACATTCGTGCGAATGAATTAGAATGGATTGTATGAATGAATTAGAATGGATTGTATGAATGAATTAGAATGGATCGTACAAATGAATTAGAATGGATCGTACGAATGAATTAGAATGGATCCTACGAATGAATTAGAATGGATCGTGTGAAAGAATTAGAATGGATTGTATGAATGAATTAGAATAGATCGTATGAATGAATTAGAATCGATCGTACGAATGAATTAGAATGGATCGTACGAATGAATTAGAATGGATCGTACGAATGAATTAGAATGGATACATTCGTGCGAATGAATTATAATGGATACATTCATGCGAAAGAATTAGAATAGATCGTATGAATGAATTAGAATGGATCCTATGAATGAATTAGAATGGATCGTGCGAATGAATTAGAATGGATCGTACGAATGAATTAGAATGGATCGTACGAATGAATTAGAATGGATCGTACGAAGGAATTAGAATGGATCGTACGAATGAATTAGAATGGATCGTATGAATGAATTAGAATGGATCGTGCGAATCTATTAGAATGGATCGTGCGAATCAATTAGACTGGATCGTGCGAATGAATAAGAATAGATCATACGAATGAATTAGAATGGATCGTACGAATTAATTAGAATGGATACATTCGTGCGAATGAATTAGAATGGATTGTATGAATGAATTAGAATGGATTCGTCCGATCCATTCTAATTCATTCGCACGAATGTATCCATTCTAATTCATTCGTACGATCCATTCTAATTCATTCGTAAGATCCATTCTAATTCATTCATACGATCCATTCTAATTCATTCGTACGATCCATTCAAATTCATTCCCACGAATGTATCCATTCTAGTTCATTCGTACGATCCATTCTAATTCATTCGTACGATCCATTCTAATTCATTCGCACGATCCATTCTAATTCATTCATACGATCCATTCTAATTCATTCGCACGATCCATTCTAATTCATTCGTACGATCCATTCTAATTCATTCGTACGATCCATTCTAATTCATTTGTACGATCCATTCTAATTCATTCGTACAATCCATTCTATTTCATTCGTACGATCCATTCTTACTCATTCGTATGATCCATTCTAATTCATTCGCACGAATATATCCATTCTAATTCATTCACACGATCGTATGAATTAGAATGGATACATTCGTGCGAATGAATTAGAATGGATCGTGCGAATCCATTAGACTGGATCATGCGAATGAATAAGAATGGATCATACGAATGAATTAGAATGGATCGTATGAATTAATTAGAATGGATACATTCGTGCAAATGAATTAGAATGGATTGTATGAATGAATTAGAATGGATTGTATGAATGAATTAGAATGGATCGTACAAATGAATTAGAATGGATCGTACGAATGAATTAGAATGGATCCTACGAATGAATTAGAATGGATCGTGTGAAAGAATTAGAATGGATTGTATGAATGAATTAGAATAGATCGTATGAATGAATTAGAATCGATCGTACGAATGAATTAGAATGGATCGTATGAATGAATTAGAATGGATCGTACGAATGAATTAGAATGGATACATTCGTGCGAATGAATTAGAATGGATACATTCGTGCGAAAGAATTAGAATAGATCGTATGAATGAATTAGAATGGATCCTATGAATGAATTAGAATGGATCGTGCGAATGAATTAGATGGATCGTACGAATGAATTAGAATAGATCGTACGAATGAATTAGAATGGATCGTACGAAGGAATTAGAATGGATCGTACGAATGAATTAGAATGGATCGTATGAATGAATTAGAATCGATCGTGCGAATCAATTATAATGGATCGTGCGAATCAATTAGACTGGATCGTGCGAATGAATAAGAATAGATCATACGAATGAATTAGAATGGATCGTACGAATTAATTAGAATGGATACATTCGTGCGAATGAATTAGAATGGATTGTATGAATGAATTAGAATGGATCGTACGAATGAATTAGAATGTATCATACGAATTAATTAGAATGGATCGTACAAATGAATTAGAATGGATCATACGACTGAATTAGAATGGATCGTACGAATGAATTAGAATGGATCGTGCGAATGAATTAGAATGGATCGTACGAATGAATTAGAATGGATACATTTGTGCGAATGAATTAGAATGGATTGTACGAATGAATTAGAATGGATCGTATGAATGAATTAGAATGGATCGTACGAATGAATTAGAATGGATCGTGCGAATGAATTAGAATGGATCGTACGAATGAATTAGAATGGATCGTGCGAAAGAATTAGAATGGATCGTACGAATGAATTAGAATGGATCGTGCGAATGAATTAGAATGGATCGTACGAATGAATTAGAATGGATCGTGCGAATGAATTAGAATGGATCGAACGAATGAATTAGAATGGGTCGTATGAATGAACTAGAATGGATACATTCGTGCGAATGAATTAGAATGGATCGTACGAATGAATTAGAATGGATCGTATGAATGAATTAGAATGGATCTTACGAATGAATTAGAATGGATCGTACGAATGAATTATAATGGATCGTACGAATGAATTAGAATGGATACATTCGTGCGAATGAATTAGAATGGATCGGACGAATGAATTAGAATAGATCGTACGAATGAATTAGAATGGATCGTACGAATGAATTAGAATGGATCGTACAAATAAATTAGAATGGATACATTCGTCCGAATGAATTAGAATGTATCATACGAATGAGTAAGAATGGATCGTACGAATGAAATAGAATAGATTGTACGATTGAATTAGAATGGATTCGTACGAATGAATTAGAATGGATACATTCGTGCGAATGAATTAGAATGGATCGTACCAATGAGTAAGAATGGATCGTACGAATGAAATAGAATGGATTGTGCGAATAAATTAGAATGGATCGTACGAATGAAATAGAATGGATCGTGTGAAAGAATTAGAATAGATTATATGAATGAATTAGAATAGATCGTATGAATGAATTAGAATGGATCGTACGAATGAATAAGAATGGATCATACGAATGAGTAAGAATGGATCATACGAATGAAATAGAATGGATTGCACGAATGAATTAGAATAGATCGTACGAATGAATTAGAATGGATCGTGTGAAAAAATTAGAATGGATTGTATGAATGAATTAGAATGGATCGTACGAATGAATTAGAATGGATCGTACGAATGAATTAGAATGGATCGTACGAATGAATTAGAATAGATCATACGAATGAATTAGAATAGATCGTACGAAGGAATTAGAATGGATCGTACGAATAAATTAGAATGGATATATTCGTGCAAATGAATTAGAATGGATCGTATGAATGTATTAGAATGGATCGTATGAGTGAATTAGAATGGATCGTACGAATGAATTAGAATGGATCGTATGAATGAATTAGAATGGATTGTGCGAAAGAATTAGAATGCATTGTATGAATGAATTAGAATGGATCGTATGAATGAATTAGAATGGATCGTGCGAATGAATTCGAATGGATCGCATGATCCATTCGAATAGGATGGATCGTATGAATGAATTAGAATGGATCGGACGAATGAATTAGAATGGATTGTACGAATGAATTAGAATGGATCGTACGAATGAATTAGAATGGATCGTACGAATGAATTAGAATGGATCATACGAATGAATTAGATTGGATCATACGAATGAGTAAGAATGGATCGTACGAATGAAATAGAATGGATTGTATGATTGAATTAGAATGGATACATTCAGGCGAATGAATTAGAATGGATCGGACGATTGAATTAGAATGGATCGTACGATTCATTCTAATTCATTCGTACGATCCATTCTAATACATTCGTACGATTCATGCTAATTCATTCGCACGATCCATTCTAATTCATTCGTACGATCCATTCTTATTCATTCATACGATCCATTCTAATTCATTCGCACAATCCATTCTAATTCATTCGTACAATCCATTCTAATTCATTCGTATGATCCATTCTAACTCATTCGGTGGATCCATTCTAATTCATTCGTACGATCCATTCTAATTCATTCCCACGATCCATTCTAATTTATTCTTACGATCCATTCTAATTCATTCGTACGATCTATTCTAATTCATTCGCATGAATATAACAATTCTAATTCATTCATATGATTCATTCTAATTCATTCGTATGAGCTATTCTAATTCATTCGTACGATCCATTCTAATTCATTCGTACGATCCATTGTAATTCATTCATACAATCCATTTAGATTCATTCGCACAAATGTATCCATTCAAATTCATTCGTACGATCCAGTCTAATTTATTCGTACGATCCATTCAAATTCCTTCGTACGATCCATTCTAATTCATTCGTACGATCTATTCAAATTCATTCGTACGATCCATTCTAATTCATTTGTACGATCCATTCTAATTCCTTCGTACGATCCATTCTAATTCATTTGTACGATCCATTCTAATTCATTCATACAATCTATTCTAATTCATTCGTACGAATGGATACATTCGTGTGAATGAATTAGAATGGATCGTACGAATGAGTAAGAATGGATCGTACAAATGAAATAGAATGGATTGCACGAATGAATTAGAACGGATCGTACGAATGAATTAGAATGGATCGTGTGAAAGAATTAGAATGGATTGTATGAATGAATTAGAATGGATCGTACGAATGAATTAGAATGGATCGTACGAAGGAATTAGAATGGATCGTACGAATGAATTAGAATGGATCGTACGAATGAATTAGAATAGATCGTACAAATGAATTAGAATGGATCGTACGAAGGAATTAGAATGAATCGTACGAATGAATTAGAATGGATATATTCGTCCAAATGAATTTGAATGGATCGTATGAATGTATTAGAATGGATCGTATGAGTGAATTAGAATGGATCGTACGAATGAATTAGAATGGATCGAATGAATGAATTAGAATGGATACATTCGTGTGAATGAATTAGAAGGGATCGTATTAATGAATTAGAATAGATTTTGTGAATGAATTAGAACTGATCGTACGAATGAATTAGAATGGATACATTCGTGCGAATGAATTAGAATGGATTGTATGAATGAATTAGAATGGATCGTACGAATGAACTAGAATGGATACATTCGTGCGAATGAATTCGAATGGATTGTACGAATGAATTAGAATGGATCATACGAATGAATTAGAATGGATCTTACGAATGAATTAGAATGGATCATACGAATGAATTAGAATGGATACATTCATGCGAATGAATTAGAATGGATCGGACGAATGAATTAGAATGGATCGAACGAATGAATTAGAATGGATCGTACGAATAAATTAGAATGGACACATTCGTCCGAATGAATTAGAATGGATCATGCGAATGAGTAAGAATGGATCGTACGAATGAAATAGAATAGATTGTACGAATGAATTAGAATGGATCCTACGAATGAATTAGAATGGATCGTGTGAAAGAATTAGAATGGATTGTATGAATGAATTAGAATGGATCGTATGAATGAATTAGAATGGATCGTGCGAATGAATTCGAATGGATCGTACGAATTCATTCTAATTCATTCATACAATCCATTCTAATTCTTTCACACAATCCATTCTAATTCATTCGTACGTTCCATTCTAATTCATTAGCACGATCCATGCTAATTCATTCATTCGATAAATTCTAATTCATTAGCACGATCCATTCTAATTCATTCGTACGATCCATTCTAATTCATTCGCACGATCCATTCTAATTCATTCATAGGATCCATTCTAATTCATTCATACGATCTATTCTAATTCTTTCGCACGAATGTATCCATTCTAATTCATTCGCACGAATGTATCCATTCTAATTCATTCGTACGATCCATTCTAATTCATTCGTACGATCCATTCTAATTTATTCATACGATCTTTTCTAATTCATTCATACAATCCATTCTAATTCTTTCACACGATCCATTCGAATTCATTCGTAGGATCCATTCTAATTCATTCGTACGATCCATTCTAATTCATTCGTAGGATCCATTCTAATTCATTCATACGATCCATTCTAATTCATTCGCACAATCCATTCTATTTCATTCGTACGATCCATTCTTACTCATTGGTACGATCCATTCTAATTCATTCGCACGAAAGTATCCATTCTAATTCATTCGTACGAATCCATTCTAATTCATTCGTACAATCCATTCTATTTCATTCGTACGATCCATTCTTACTTATTCGTATGATCCATTCTAATTCATTCGCACGAATATATCCATTCTAAATCATTCGTACGATCCATTCTAATTCATTCGTACGATCCATTCTAAATCATTCGTACAATCCATTCTATTTCATTCGTACGATCAATTCTAGTTCATTAGCACGATCCATTCTAATTCATTCGTACGATCCATTCAAATTCATTCGCACGATCCATTCTAATTCATTCGTACAATCAATTATATTTCATTCGTACGATCCATTCTTACTCATTCGTATGATCCATTCTAATTCATTCGCACGAATGTATCCATTCTAATCCATTTGTACGATCCATTCTAATTCATTCGCATGAATGTAACCATTCTAATTCATTCATTTGATCCATTCTAATTTATTCGTACGATCCATTCTAATTCATTCGTAAGATCCATTCTAATTCATTTGTACGATCCATTCTAATTCATTCGTACGATCCATTCTAATTCATTCGCACGAATGTATCCATTCTAGTTCATTCGTACGATCCATTCTAATTCATTCGTACGATCCATTCTAATTCATTCGCACGATCCATTCTAATTCATTCGTACGATCCATTCTAATTCATTCGCACAGATTTATCCATTCTAATTCATTCGTACATACGATCCATTCTAATTCATTCGCACGAATGTATCCATTCTAATTCATTTGTATAATCCATTCTATTTCATTCGTACGATCCATTCTTACTCATTCGTATGATCCATTCTAATTCATTCACACGAATGTATCCATTCTAATTCATTCGTACGATCCATTCTAATTCATTCGCACTATCCATTCTAATTTATTCGTACGATCCATTCTAATTCATTCCTATGATCCATTCTAATTTATTCGTTCAAATATATCCATTCTAATTCATTCGTACGATCCATTCTAATTCATTCGCACGATCCATTCTAATTCATTCGCACGAATGTATCCATTCTAATTCATTTGCACTATCCATTCTAATTCATTCCTATGATCTATTCTAATTCATTCGTACGATCCATTCTAATTCATTCGCTCGAATGTATCCATTCTAATTCATTCGTACGATCCATTCTAATTCGTTCATATGATCCATTCTAATTCGTTCGTACGATCCATTCTAATTCGTTCGTATGATCCATTCTAATTCGTTCGTATGATCCATTCTAATTCATTCCTACGATCTATTCTAATTCATTCGCTCGAATATATCCATTCTAATTCATTTGTTCGATCCATTCTAATTCATTCGCACGATCCATTCTAATTCATTCGTATGGTCCATTCTAATCCATTCGTACGATCCATTCTAATTCATTTGTACGATCCATTCTAATTCATTCGTACGATCCATTCTAATTCATTCGCACGAATGTAGCCAATCTTGTTCATTCGTACGATCCATTCTAATTCATTCGTATGATCCATTCTAATTCATTTCCACGATCCATTCTAATTCCTTCGTACGATCCATTCTAATTCATTCGTACGATCTATTCTAATTCATTCGTACGATCCATTCTAATTCATTCGTACGATCCATTCTAATTCCTTCGTACGATCCATTCTAATTCATTCGTACGATCCATTCTAATTCATTCGTACAATCTATTCTAATTCATTCGTACGAATGGATACATTCGTGTGAATGAATTAGAATGTATCGTACGAATGAATTAGAATGGATACCTTTGTGCAAATGAATTAGAATGGATCGTATGAATGAATTAGAATAGATCGTATGAGTGAATTAGAACGGATAGTACGAATGGATCGTACGAATGAATTAGAATGGATCGTGTGAAAGAATTAGAATGGATTGTATGAATGAATTAGAATGGATCGTACGAATGAATTAGAATGATTCGTACGAAGGAATTAGAATGGATCGTTAAAATGAATTAGAATGGATCGTGCGAAAGAATTAGAATGCATTGTATGAATGAATTAGAATGGATCGTATGAATGAATTAGAATGGATCGTGCGAATGAATTCGAATGGATCGCATGATCCATTCGAATAGAATGGATCGTATGAATGAATTAGAATGGATCGGGAGAATGAATTAGAATGGATTGTAGGAATGAATTAGAATGGATCGTATGAATGAATTAGAATGGATCGTATGAATGAATTAGAATGGATCGTGCGGATGAACTAGAATGGATCGTACGAATGAATTAGAATGGATCGTACGAATGAATTTAGAATGGATCATACGAATGAATTAGAATGGATCATACGAATGAGTAAGAATGGATCGTACGAATGAAATAGAATGGATTGTACGAATGAATTAGAATGGATACATTCATGCGAATGAATTAGAATGGATCGGACGATTGAATTAGAATGGATCATACGATTCATTCTAATTCATTCGTACAATCCATTCTAAAACATTCGTACGATTCATGCTAATTCATTCGCACGATCCATTCTAATTCATTCGTATGATCCATTCTTATTCATTCATACGATCCATTCTAATTCATTCGCACAATCCATTCTAATTCATTCGTACAATCCATTCTAATTCATTCGTATGATCCATTCTAACTCATTCGGTGGATCCATTCTAATTCATTCGTACGATCCATTCTAATTCATTCCCACGATCCATATTCTAATTTATTCGTACGATCCATTCTAATTCATTCGTACGATCTATTCTAATTCATTCGCACGAATGTAACCATTCTAATTCATTCATACGATTCATTCTAATTCATTCGTATGAGCTATTCTAATTCATTCGTACGATCCATTCTAATTCATTCGTACGATCCATTGTAATTCATTCATACAATCCATTTAGATTCATTCGCACAAATGTATCCATTCAAATTCATTCGTACGATCCAGTCTAATTCATTCGTACGATCCATTCTAATTCCTTCGTACGATCCATTCTAATTCATTCGTACGATCTTTTCTAATTCATTCATACGATCCATTCTAATTCATTCGTACGATCCATTCTAATTCCTTCGTACGATCCATTCTAATTCATTCGTACGATCCATTCTAATTCATTCGTACAATCTATTCTAATTCATTCGTATGAATGGATACATTCGTGTGAATGAATTAGAATGGATCGTACGAATGAGTAAGAATGGATTGTACGAATGAAATAGAATGGATTGCACGAATGAATTAGAATGGATCGTACGAATGAATTAGAATGGATCGTGTGAAAGAATTAGAATGGATTGTATGAATGAATTAGAATGGATCGTACGAATGAATTAGAATGGATCGTACGAAGGAATTAGAATGGATTGTACGAATGAATTAGAATGGATTGTGCGAATGAATTAGAATGGATCGTACGAATGAATTAGAATGGATTGTGTGAAAGAATTAGAATGGATTGTATGAATGAATTAGAATAGATCGTATGAATGAATTAGAATGGATCGTACGAATGAATTAGAATGGATCGTACGAATGAACTAGAATGGATACATTCGTGCGAATGAATTAGAATGAATCGTACGAATGAATTAGAATGGATCGTAAGAATGAATTAGAATGGATCTTACGAATGAATTAGAATGGATCGTACGAGTGCACGATCCATGCTAATTCATTCGTTCGATCATATCTAATTCATTAGCACGATCCATTCTAATTCATTCGTACGATCCATTCTAATTCATTCGCACGATCCATTCTAATTCATTCGTACGATCCATTCTAATTCTTTCACACGATCCATTCTAATTCATTCGTACGATCCATTCTAATTCATTCGTACGATCTATTCTAATTCATTGGTACGATCCATTCTAATTCATTCGTACGATCCATTCTAATTCCTTCGTACGATCCATTCTAATTCATTCATACAATCTATTCTAATTCATTCATAAAATCCATTCTAATTCTTTCACACGATCCATTCTAATTCATTCGTACGATCCATTCTAATTCATTCGCACAATCCATTCTAATTCATTCGCACGAATGTATCCATTCTAAATCATTCGTACAATCCATTCTATTTCATTCGTACGATCCATTCTTATTCATTATACGAATGAATTAGAATGGATCCTACGAATGAATTAGAATGGATCGTGTGAAAGAATTAGAATGGATCGTATGAATGAATTAGAATGGATCGTATGAATGAATTAGAATGGATCGTACGAATGAATTAGAATGGATACATTGGTGCGAATGAATTAGAATTGATCGTACGAATGAATTAGAATGGATCGTGCGAATGAATTAAAATGGATCGTACGAATGAACTAGAATGGATACATTCGTGCGAATGAATTAGAATGGATCGTATGAATGAATTAGAATGGATCGTACGAATGAATTAGAATGGATCGTACGAATGAATTAGAATGGATCGTACGAATGAATTAGAATGGATACATTCGTACGAATGAATTAGAATGGATCGTACGAATGAATTAGAATGGATCGTACGGAATGAATTAGAATGGATATATTTGAACGAATAAATTAGAATGGATCATACGAATGAATTAGAATAGATCGTATGAATGAATTAGAATGGATAGTGCGAATGAATTAGAATCGATCGTACGAATGAATTAGAATGGATCGTATGAATGAATTAGAATGGACCATACGAATGAGTAAGAATGGATCGTACAAATGAAATAGAATGGATTGTATGAATGAATTAGAATGGATCCTACGAATGAATTAGAATAGATCGTGTCAAAGAATTAGAATGGATTTTATGAATAAATTAGAATAAATTCGTACGATCCATTTGAATTCAGTCGCACGATCCATTCTAATTCATTCATACGATTCATTCTAATTCATTCATACAATCCATTCTAATTCACTCATACGATCTATTCTATTTCATTCGTACGATCCATTCTTACTCATTCGTATGATCCATTCTAAGTCATTCGGATGAATGTATCCATTCTAATTTATTCATACGATCCATTCTAATTCATTCGTACGATCCATTCTAATTCATTCGTACGATCCATTCTAATTCATTCGTCCGATCTATTCTAATTCATTCGCACAAATGTATCCATTCTAATTCATTCGTACGATCCATTCTAATTCATTCATACGATCCATTCTACTTCATTCGTAAGATCCACTCTAATTGATTCGTACGATCCATTCTAATTCATTCGTACGATCCATTCTAATTCATTTGCACGAATGTATCCATTCTAGTTCATTCGTACGATCCATTCTAATTCATTCGTACGATCCATTCTAATTCATTCGCACGATCCATTCTAATTCATTCGTACGATCCATTCTAATTCATTCGTCCGATCCACTCTAATTCATTCGCACGAATGTATCCATTCTAATTCATTCGTACGATCCATTCTAATTCTTTCACACGATCCATTCTAATTCATTCGTACGATCAATTCTAATTCATTCACATGATCCATTCTAATTCATTCGTACGATCCATTCTAATTCATTCATACGATCCATTCTAATTCATTCGTACGATCCATCCTAATTCATTCGCACAAATGTATCCATTCTAATTCATTCGTACGATCCATTCTAATTCATTCGCACGATCCATTCTAATTCATTCGTACGATCCATTCTAATTCATTCGTACGATCCATTCTAATTCATTCGTACGATCCATTCTAATTAATTCGTATGATCCATTCTAATTCACTCGTATGATCCATTCTAATTCATTCATACAATCCATTCTAATTCATTCGCACGAATGTATCCATTCTAATTAATTCGTACGATCCATTCTAATTCATTCGTATGATCTATTCTTATTCATTCGCACGATCCAGTCTAATTGATTCGCACGATCCATTCTAATTCATTTGCACGAATGTATCCATTCTAATTCATTCGTATGATCCATTCTAATTCATTAATATGATCCATTCTAATTCATTTGTACGATCCATTCTAATTCATATGCACAAAGGTATCCATTCTAATTCATTCGTACGATCCATTCTAATTCATTCGTACGATCCATTCTAATTCTTTCACACGATCCATTCTAATTCATTCGTACGATCCATTCTAATTCATTCGTACGATCCATTCTAATTCATTCATACAATCCATTCTAATTCATTCGTACGATCCATTCTAATTCATTCGCACAGATGTATCCATTCTAATTCATTCGTACGATCCATTCTAATTCATTCGCACGATCCATTCTAATTCATTCGTACGATCCATTCTAATTCTTTCACACGACCTATTCTAATCCATTCTAATTCATTCATACGATCCATTCTAATTCATTCGTACGATCCATTCTAATTCTTTCACACGATCCATTCTAATTCATTCGTACGATCCATTCTAATTCATTCGTACGATCCATTCTAATTCATTCATACGATCCATTCTAATTCATTCGTACGATCCATTCTAATTCATTCGCACAGATGTATCCATTCTAATTCATTCGTACGATATATTCTAATTCATTCGCACGATCCATTCTAATTCATTCGTACGATCCATTCTAATTCTTTCACACGACCTATTCTAATCCATTCTAATTCATTCGTACGAATCCATTCTAATTCATTCGTACAATCTATTCTATTTCATTCGTACGATCCATTCTTACTCATTCGTATGATCCATTCTAATTCATTCGGACGAATGTATCCATTCTAATTTATTGGTACGATCCATTCTAATTCATTCGCATGAATGTAACCATTCTAATTCATTCATTTGATCCATTCTAATTCATTCGTACGATCCATTCTAATTCATTCGTCCGATCCATTCTAATTCATTCGCACGAATGTATCCATTCTAATTCATTCGCACGATCCATTCTAATTCATTCGTACGATCCATTCTAATTCAATCGTACGATCCATTCTAATTCATTTGTAGGATCCATTCTAATTCATTCGTACAATCTATTCTATTTCATTCGTACGATCCATTCTTACTCATTCGTATGATCCATTCTAATTCATTCGGACGAATGTATCCATTCTAATTTATTCGTACGATCCATTCTAATTCATTCGTACGATCCATTCTTACTCATTCGTACGATCCGTTCTAATTCCTTCGTACGATCCATTCTAATTCCTTCGTACGATCCATTCTAATTCATTCGCACGATCCATTCTAATTCTTTCATAAAATCCTTTCTAATTCTTTCGTGCGAATGAATTAGAATGGATCGTACGAATGAATTAGAATGGATCATATTAATGAATTAGAATGGATCGTACGAATGAATTAGAATGGATACATTCGTGCGAATGAATTAGAATGGATCGGGCGAATCAATTAGACTGGATCGTGCGAATGAATAAGAATAGATCATACGAATGAATTAGAATGGATCGTACGAAATAATTAGAATGGATACATTCGTGCGAATGAATTAGAATGGATTGTATGAATGAATTAGAATGGATCGTACGAATGAATTAGAACGGATCATACGAATTAATTAGAATGGATCATACGAATGAATTAGAATGGATCGTACGAATGAATTAGAATGGATCGTACGAATGAATTAGAATGGATCGTGCGAATGAATTAGAATGGATCGTACGAATGAATTAGAATGGATACATTTGTGCGAATGAATTAGAATGGATCGTACGAATGAATTAGAATGGATCGTATGAATGAATTAGAATGGATCGTACGAATGAATTAGAATGGATCGTGCGAATGAATTAGAATGGATCGTACGAATGAATTAGAATGGATCGTGTGAAAGAATTAGAATGGATCGTACGAATGAATTAGAATGGATCGTGCGAATGAATTAGAATGGATCGTATGAATGAATTAGAATAGATTTTGTGAATGAATTAGAACAGATCGTACGAATGAATTAGAATGGATCGTACGAATGAATTAGAATGGATACATTTGTGCGAATGAATTAGAATGGATCATATGAATGAATTAGAATGGATTGTATGAATGAATTAGAATGCATATATTCGTGCGAATGAATTAGAATGGATCGTGCGAATCCATTAGACTGGATCGTGCAAATGAATAAGAATAGATCATACGAATGAATAAGAATGGATCGTACGAATTAATTAGAATGGATACATTCGTGCGAATGAATTAGAATGGATTGTATGAATGAATTAGAATGGATCGTACGAATGAATTAGAATGGATCATACAAATTAATTAGAATGGATCATACGAATGAATTAGAATGGATCGAACGAATGAATTAGAATGGATCGTACGAATGAACTAGAATGGATCGTACGAATGAACTAGAATGGATCGTATGATTCATTCAAATTCATTCGTACGATCCATTCTAATACATTCGTACGATTCATGCTAATTCATTCGCACGATCCATTAGAATGGATCGTGTGAAAGAATTAGAATGGATTGTATGAATGAATTAGAATGAATTCGTACGATCCATTCGAATTCATTCGCACGATCCATTCTAATTCATTCATACGATCCATTCTAATTCATTCATACAATCCATTCTATTTCATTCGTACGATCCATTCTAATTCTTCCACACGATCCATTCTAATTAATTCGTAGGATCCATTCTAATTCATTCGTACAATCTATTCTATTTCATTCGTACGATCCGTTCTTACTCATTCGTATGATCCATTCTAATTCATTCGGACGAATGTATCCATTCTAATTTATTCGTATGATCCATTCTAATTCATTCGTTCGATCCATTCTAATTCATTCGCTCGAATGTATCCATTCTAATCCATTCGTACGATCCATTCTAATCCATTCGTACAATCCATTCTAATTCATTCGCATGAATGTAACCATTCTAATTCATTCATTTGATCCATTCTAATTCATTCCTACGATCCATTCTAATTCATTAGCACGATCCATGCTAATTCATTCGTTCGATCAATTCTAATTCATTAGCACGATCCATTCTAATTTATTCATACGATCCATTCTAATTCATTCGCATGATCCATTCTAATTCATTCATAGGATCTATTCTAATTCATTCATACGATCTATTCTAATTCTTTCGCATGAATGTATCCATTCTAATTTATTTGCACGAATGTATCCATTCTAATTCATTCGTACGATCCATTCTAATTCATTCGCACGATCCATTCTAATTCATTCGTACGATCAATTCTAATTCATTCGCACGAATGTATCCATTCTAATTCATTCGTACGATCCATTCTAATTCATTCATAGGATCCATTCTAATTCATTCATACAATCCATTCTAATTCATTCGCACGAATGTATCCATTCTAATTCATTCGTACGATCAGTTCTAATTCATTCACAAAATCTATTCTAATTCATTCATACGATCCATTCTAATTCATTCACACGAATGTATCCATTCTAATTCATTCATACGATCCATTCTAATTCATTCGTACGATCCATTCTAATTCACTCATACGATCCATTCTAATACATTCATACGATCCATTCTAATTCATTTGCACGAATATATCCATTCTAATTCATTCGTACGATCCATTCTAATTCCTTTGTACGATCCATTCTAATTCATTCGTACGATCTATTCTAATTCATTCGTACGATCCATTCTAATTCAATCGTACGATCCATTCTAATTTCTTCGTACGATCCATTATAATTCATTCGTACGATCCATTCTAATTCATTCGTACAATCTATTCTAATTCATTCGTACGAATGGATATATTCGTGTGAATGAATTAGAATGGATCGTACGAATGAGTAAGAATGGATCGTACGAATGAAATAGAATGGATTGCACGAATGAATTAGAATGGATCTTACGAATGAATTAGAATGGATCGTGTGAAAGAATTAAAATGGATTGTATAAATGAATTAGAATGGATCCTACGAATGAATTAGAATGGATCGTACCAAGGAATTAGAATGGATCGTACGAATGAATTAGAATGGATCGTACGAATGAATTAGAATAGATCGTACGAATGAATTAGAATGGATCGTACGAAGGAATTAGAATGGATCGTACGAATGAATTAGAATGGATCGTATGAATGAATTATAATGGATACATTCGTGTGAATGAATTAGAATGGATCGTATGAATGAATTAGAAAAGATTTTGTGAATGAATTAGAACTGATCGTACAAATGAATTAGAATGGATACATTCATGCGAATGAATTAGAATGGATTGTATGAATGAATTAGAATGGATCCTATGAATGAATTAGAATGGATTGTATGAATGAATTAGAATGGATCCTATGAATGAATTAGAATGGATCGTACGAATGAATTAGAATGGATACATTCGTGCGAATGAATTAGAATTGATCGTACGAATGAATTAGAATGGTTCGTGCGAATGAATTAGAATGGATCGTACGAATGAATTAGAATGGATACATTCGTGCGAATGAATTAGAATGGATACATTCGTGCGAAAGAATTAGAATAGATCGTATGAATGAATTAGAATGGATCCTATGAATGAATTAGAATGAATCGTGCGAATGAATTAGAATGGATCATACGAAAGAATTAGAATGGATCGTGCAAATGAATTAGAATTGATCGAACGAATGAATTAGCATGGATCGTGCTAATGAATTAGAATGGATCATACGAATGAATTAGAATGGATCAAATGAATGAATTAGAATGGTTACATTCATGCGAATGAATTAGAAAGGATCGTACGAATGGATTAGAATGGATCGTACGAATGGATTAGAATGGATACATTCGAGCGAATGAATTAGAATGGATCGTACGAATGAATTAGAATGGATCGTACGAATAAATTAGAATGGATACATTCGTCCGAATGAATTAGAATGGATCATACGAATGAGTAAAAATGGATCGTACGAATGAAATAGAATAGATTGTACGAATGAATTAGAATGGATCCTACGAATGAATTAGAATGGATTGTATGAATGAATTAGAATGGATCGTATGAATGAATTAGAATGGATCGTGCGAATGAATTCGAATGGATCGTACGAATTCATTCTAATTCATTCAGACAATCCATTCTAATTCTTTCACACGATCCATTCTAATTCATTCGTACGTTCCATTCTAATTCATTAGCACGATCCATGCTAATTCATACGTTCGATCAATTTTAATTCATTAGCACGATCCATTCTAATTCATTCGTACGATCAATTCTAATTCATTTGCACGATCCATTCTAATTCATTCATAGGATCCATTCTAATTCATTCATACGATCTATTCTAATTCTTTCGCACGAATGTATCCATTCTAATTCATTCGCACGAATGTATCCATTCTAATTCATTCGTACGATCCACTCTAATTCATTCATACGATCCATTCTAATTCATTCGTAAGATCCATTCTAATTCATTCGTACGATCCATTCTAATTCATTCGTACGATCTATTCTAATTCATTCGCACGAATGTATCCATTCTAATTCATTCATATGATCCATTCTACTTCATTCGTACTATCCGTTCTAATTCACTCATACGATCCTTTCTAATTCATTCGTACGATCCATTCTAATTCATTTGCATGAATATATCCATTCTAATTCATTCGTACGATCCATTCTAATTCCTTCATACGATCCATTCTAATTCCTTTGTACGATCCATTCTAATTCATTCGTACGATCCATTCTAATACATTCGTACGATTCATGCTAATTCATTCGCATGATCCATTCTAATTCATTCGTACGATCCATTCTTATTCATTCATACGATCCATTCTAATTCATTCGCACAATCCATTCTAATTCATTCGTACAATCCATTCTAATTCATTCGTATGATCCATTCTAACTCATTCGGTGGATCCATTCTAATTCATTCATACGATCCATTCTAATTCATTCCCACGATCCATTCTAATTTATTCGTACGATCCATTCTAATTCATTCGTACGATCTATTCTAAGTCATTCGCACGAATGTAACCATTCTAATTCATTCATATGATTCATTCTAATTCATTCGTATGAGCTATTCTAATTCATTCGTACGATCCATTCTAATTCATTCGTACGATCCATTGTAATTCATTCATACAATCCATTTAGATTTATTCGCACGAATGTATCCATTCAAATTCATTCGTACGATCAAGTCTAATTCATTCGTACGATCCATTCTAATTCCTTCGTACGAATGAGTAAGAATGGATCGTACGAATGAAATAGAATGGATCGTGTGAAAGAATTAGAATGGATTGTAAGAATGAATTAGAATGGATCGTACGAATGAATTAGAATGGATCGTACGAATGAATTAGAATGGATCGTACGAATGAATTAGAATAGATCGTACGAATGAATTAGAATGGATCGTACGAAGGAATTAGAATCGATCGTACGAATGAATTAGAATGGATATATTCGTGCAAATGAATTAGAATGGATCGTACGAATGAATTAGAATGGATCGTATGAATGAATTAGAATGGATACATTCGTGTGAATGAATTAGAATGGATCGTATGAAAGAATTAGAATAGATTTTGTGAATGAATTAGAACTGATCGTACGAATGAATTAGAATGGATTGTATGAATGGATTAGAATGGATTGTACGAATGAATTAGAATTGATCGAACGAATGAATTAGCATGGATCGTGCTAATGAATTAGAATGGAACGTACAAATGAATTAGAATGGATCGTGTTAAAAAAATAGAATGGATTGTATGAATGAATTCGAATGAATTCGTACGATCCATTCGAATTCATTCGCACGATCCATTCTAATTCATTCATACGATCCATTCTAATTCATTCATACAATCCATTCTAATTCTTTCACACGATCCATTCTAATTCTTTCACACGATCCATTCTAATTCATTCGTACGATCCATTCTAATTCGTTCGTGCAATCCATTCTATTTCATTCGTACGATCCATTCTTACTCATTTGTACGATCCATTCTAATTCATTCACACGAATGTATCCATTCGTATGAATGAATTAGAATAGATTGTACGAATGAATTAGAATGGATCGTACAAATAAATTAGAATGGATCGTACGAAGGAATTAGACTGGATCGTACGAATGAATTAGAATAGATCGTACGAATGAATTAGAATGGATCGTATGAAGGAATTAGAATGGATCGTACGAATGAATTAGAATGGATATATTCGTGCAAATGAATTAGAATGGATCGTAGGAATGTATTAGAATGGATCGTATGAGTGAATTAGAATGGATCGTACGAATGAATTAGAATGGATCGTATGAATGAATTAGAATGGATACATTCGTGCGAATGAATTAGAATTGATCGTACGAATGAATTAGAATGGATCGTGCGAATGAATTAGAATGGATCGTACGAATGAATTAGAATGGATCGTACGAATGAACTAGAATGGATACATTTGTGCGAATGAATTAGAATGGATCGTATGAATGAATTAGAATGGATCGAACGAATGAATTAGAATGGATCTTACGAATGAATTAGAATGAATCGTACGAATGAATTAGAATGGATCGTACGAATGAATTAGAATGGATACATTCGTGCGAATGAATTAGAATGGATCGGACGAATGAATTAGAATGGATCATACGAATGAATTAGAATGGATCAAATGAATGAATTAGAATGGTTATATTCATGCGAATGAATTAGAATGGATCGTACGAATGGATTAGAATGGATACATTCGAGCGAATGAAGTAGAATGGATCGTACGAATGAATTAGAATGGATCGTACGAATGGATTAGAATGGATCCTACGAATGGATTATAATGGATACCTTTGTGCATATGAATTAGAATGGATCGTACGAATGAATTAGAACGGATCATATTAATGAATTAGAATGGATCGTACGAATGAATTAGAATGGATACATTCGTGCACGATCCATTCTAACTCATTCGCACGAATGTATCCATTCTAATTCATTCATACGATCCATTCTAATTCATTAATATGATCCATTCTAATTCATTCGTACGATCCATTCTAATTCATATGCACAAAGGTATCCATTCTAATTCATTCATACGATCCATTCTAATTCAGGATCGTACAAATGAATTATAATGGATATATTCGTGCGAATGAATTAGAATTGATCGTACGAATGAATTAGAATGGATCGTGCGAATGAATTAGAATGGATCGTACGAATGAATTAGAATGGATCGTACGAATGAACTAGAATGGATACATTCGTGCGAATGAATTAGAATGGATCGTACGAATGAATTAGAATGGATCGTACGAATGAATTAGAATGTATCTTACAAATGAATTAGAATGGATCGTACGAATGAATTAGAATGGATCGTACGAATGAATTAGAATGGATACATTCGTGCGAATGAATTAGAATGGATCGGACGAATGAATTAGAATGGATCGTACGAATGAATTAGAATGGATCAAATGAATGAATTAGAATGGTTACATTCATGCGAATGAATTAGAATGGATCGTACGAATGGATTAGAATGGATCGTACGAATGGATTAGAATGGATATATTCGAGCGAATGAATTAGAATGGATCGTACGAATGAATTAGAATGGATCGTACGAATGGATTAGAATGGATCCTACGAATGGATTAGAATGGATACCTTTGTGCAAATGAATTAGAATGGATCGTACGAATGAATTAGAATGGATCATATTAATGAATTAGAATGGATCGTACGAATGAATTAGATTGGATACATTCGTGCACGATCCATTCTAATTCATTCGCACGAATATATCCATTCTAATTCATTCATACGATCCATTCTAATTCATTAATATGATCCATTCTAATTCATTCGTACGATCCATTCTAATTCATATGCACAAAGGTATCCATTCTAATTCATTCGTACGATCCATTCTAATTCAGGATCGTACGAATGAATTAGAATGGATATATTCGTGCGAATGAATTAGAATTGATCGTACGAATGACTTAGAATGGATCGTGCGAATGAATTAGAATGGATCGTATGAATGAATTAGAATGGATCGTACGAATGAACTAGAATGGATACATTCGTGCGAATGAATTAGAATGGATCGTACGAATGAATTAGAATGGATCATACGAATCAATTAGAATATATCTTACAAATGAATTAGAATGGATCGTACGAATGAATTAGAATGGATCATACGAATGAATTAGAATGGATACATTCGTGCGAATGAATTAGAATGGATCGTACGAATGAATTAGAATGGATCAAATGAATGAATTAGAATGGTTACATTCATGCGAATGAATTAGAATGGATCGTACGAATGGATTAGAATGGATCGTACGAATGGATTAGAATGGATCGTACGAATGGATTAGAATGGATACATTCGAGCGAATGAATTAGAATGGATCGTACGAATGAATTAGAATGGATCGTATGAATGGATTAGAATGGATCCTACGAATGGATTAGAATGGATACCTTTGTGCATATGAATTTGAATGGATCGTACGAATGAATTAGAATGGATCATATTAATGAATTAGAATGGATCGTACGAATAAATTAGAATGGATATATTCGTGCGAATGAATTAGAATTGATCGTGCGAATCAATTAGACTGGATCGTGCGAATGAATAAGAATAGATCTTACGAATGAATTAGAATGGATCGTACGAATTAATTAGAATGGATACATTCGTGCGAATGAATTAGAATAGATTGTATGAATGAATTAGAATGGATCCTACGAATGAATTAGAATGGATCATACGAATTAATTAGAATAGATCATAAATATAAATTAGAATGGATCGTACGAATGAATTAGAATGGATCATACGAATGAATTAGAATGGATACATTCGTGCGAATGAGTTAGAATGGATTGTGCGAATGAATAAGAACATATCGTGCGAATGACTTAGAATGGATCGTACGAATGAATTAGAATGGATCATGCGAATGAATTAGAATGGATCGTACGAATGAATTAGAATGGATACATTTGTGCGAATGAAATAGAATGGATCATACGAATGAATTAGAATGGATCGTATGAATGAATTAGAATGGATCGTACGAATGAATTAGAATGGATCGTGCGAATGAATTAGAATGGATCGTACGAATGAATTAGAATGGATCGTACGAATGAACTAGAATAGATACATTCGTGCGAATGAATTAGAATGGATCGTACGAATGAATTAGAATGGATTGTATGAATGAATTAGAATGGATCTGACGAATGAATTAGAATGGATCGTACGAATGAATTAGAATGGATCCTACGAATGAATTAGAATGGATCGTACGAATGAACTAGAATAGATACATTCGTGCGAATGAATTAGAATGGATCGTACGAATGAATTAGAATGGATCGTACAAATGAATTAGAATGAATCGTACGAATGAATTAGAATGGATACATTCGTGCGAATGAATTAGAATGGATCGGACGAATGAATTAGAATGGATCAAACAATTGAATTAGAATGGATCGTACGAATGAACTAGAATAGATACATTCGTGCGAATGAATTAGAATGGATCGTACGAATGAATTAGAATGGATCGTACAAATGACTTAGAATGAATCGTACGAATGAATTAGAATGGATACATTCGTGCGAATGAATTAGAATGGATCGGACGAATGAATTAGAATGGATCAAACAATTGAATTAGAATGGATCGTACGAATGAATTAGAATGGATCGTACGAATAAATTAGAATGGATACATTCGTCCGAATGAATTAGAATGGATCATACGAATGAGTAAGAATGGATCATACGAATGAAATAGAATAGATTGTACGAATGAATTAGAATGGATCCTATGAATGAATTAGAATGGATCGTGTGAAAGAATTAGAATGGATTGTATGAATGAATTAGAATGGATCGTATGAATGAATTAGAATGGATCGTGCGAATGAATTCGAATGGATCGTACGAATTCATTCTAATTCATTCATACAATCCATTCTAATTCTTTCACACGATCTATTCTAATTCATTCGTAGGATCCATTCTAATTCATTCGTACAATCTAGTCTATTTCATTCGTACGATCCATTCTTACTCATTCGTATGATCCATTCTAATTCATTGGGATGATTGTATCCATTCTAATTTATTCGTACGATTCATTCTAATTCATTCGTACGATCCATTCTAATTCATTCGTCCGATCCATTCTAATTCATTCGCACGAATGTATCCATTCTAATTCATTCGTACGGTCCATTCTAATTCATTCGCACAATCCATTCTATTTCATTCGTACGATCCATTCTTACTCATTCGTATGATCCATTATGGATACATTCGTGCGAATGAATTAGAATGGATCATACGAATGAGTAAGAATGGATCGTACGAATGAAATAGAATGGATTGTGCGAATGAATTAGAATGGATCGTACGAATGAATTAGAATGGATCGTGTGAAAGAATTAGAATGTATTGTATGAATGAATTAGATTAGATCGTATGAATGAATTAGAATGGATCGTACGAATGAATTAGAATGGATCGTACGAATGAACTAGAATGGATACATTCGTGCGAATGAATTAGAATGGATCATACGAATGAATTAGAATGGATCATACGAATGAATTAGAATGGATCTTACGAATGAATTAGAATGGATCGTACGAAAACACGATCCATGCAAATGAATTAGAATAGATCGTACGAATGAACTAGAATGGATACATTCGTGTGAATGAATTAGAATGGATCGAACGAATGCATTCTAATTCGTTTGTACGATCCATTCTAATTCATTCGCATGATCCATTCTAATTCATTCATAGGATCCATTCTAATTCATTCATACGATCTATTCTAATTCTTTCGCACGAATGTATCCATTCTAATTCATTCGCACGAATGCATCCATTCTAATTCATTCGTACGATCCATTCTAATTCATTCGTACGATCCATTCTAATTAATTCGTATGATCCATTCTAATTGATTCGTACGATCCATTCTAATTCATTCATACAATCCATTCTAATTCATTCGTACGATCCATTCTAATTCACTCATACGATCCATTCTAATACATTCATACGATCCATTCTAATTCATTTGCACGAATATATCCATTTAATTCATTCGTACGATCCATTTGAATTCCTTCGTACGATCCATTCTAATTTATTCATACGATCTATTCTAATTCATTCATACGATCCATTCTAATTCATTCGTACGAATGAATTAGAATGGATACATTCGTGCGAATGAATTAGAATGGATACATTCGTGCGAAAGAATTAGAATAGATCGTATGAATGAATTAGAATGGATCCTATGAATGAATTAGATTGGATCATGCGAATGAATTAGAATGGATCGTACGAATGAATTAGAATGGATCGTGCTAATGAATTAGAATTGATCGAACGAATGAATTAGCATGGATCGTGCTAATGAATTAGAATGGATCGTACGAATGAATTAGAATGGATCGTGTGAAAGAATTAGAATGGATTGTATGAATGAATTAGAATGGATCGTACGAATGAATTAGAATGGATCGTACGAAGTAATTAGAATGGATCGTATAAATGAATTAGAATGGATCGTACGAAGGAATTAGAATGGATCGTACGAATGAATTAGAATGGATCGTATGAATGTATTAGAATGGATCGTACGAATTAATTAGAATGGATCATTCGAATGAATGAGAATGGATCGTACGAATGAATTAGAATGGATCGTACGAATGAATTAGAATGAATTAGAATGGATCGTACGAATGAATTAGAATGGATCGTACGAATGAATTAGAATGGATCGTACGAATGAAATAGAATGGATCGTGTGAAAGAATTAGAATGGATTGTATGAATGAATTAGAATGGATCGTATGAATGGATCGTACGAATGGATTAGAATAGCTCATACGAATGAATTAGAATGAATCATATGAATGAATTAGAATGGTTACATTTGTGCGAATGAATTAGAATTGATCGTACGAAGGAATTAGAATGGATCGTATGAATGAATTAGAATGGATCGTACGAATGGATTAGAATGGATCGTACGAATGAATTAGAATGGATCGTACGAATGAACTAGAATGGACACATTTGTGCGAATGAATTAGAATGGATCATACGAATGAATTAGAATGGATCATAAGAATGAGTAAGAATGGATCGTACGAATGAAATAGAATGGATCGTATGAATGAATTAGAATGAATTAGAATGGATCGTATGAATGAATTAGAATGGATCGTATGAGTGAATTAGAACGGATAGTACGAATGAAGCAGAATGGATCGTACGAAGGAATTAGAATGGATCATACGAATGAATTAGAATGGATCGTACGATTGAATTAGAATGGATCATACGAATGAGTAAGAATGGATCGTATGAATGAATTAGATTGGATCGTATGATCCATTCTAATTCATTAGCATGGATCGTGCTAATGAATTAGAATGGAATATACGAATGAATTAGAATGGATCGTACGAATGGATTATAATGATTTAGAATGGATCGTACGAATGAATTAGAATAGATCATAAAAATGAATTAGAATGGATCGTGCAAATGAATTAGAATGGATACATTCGTGCGAATAAATTAGAATGGATTGTATGAATGAATTAGAATGGATCGTACGAATGAATTAGAATGGATCGTGTGAATGAATTAGAATAGATTGCGCGAATGAATTAGAATGGATCGTGCGAATGAAATAGAATGGATACAAATGAATTAGAATGGATCGTGTGAATGAATGGATCGTGCGAATGAATTAGAATGGTTCGTACGAATGAATTAGAATGGATCGTATGAATGAATTAGAATGGATCGTACGAATGAATTAGAATGGATCGTGCGAATGAATTAGAATGGATCGTACGAATGAATTAGAATGGATCGTATGAATGGATCGTGTATACGAATGAATTAGAATGGATCGTACGAATGAATTAGAATGGATACATTCGTTCGAATGAATTAGAATGGATACATTCGTGCGAAAGAATTAGAATAGATCGTATGAATGAATTAGAATGGATCGTACGAATGAATTAGAATGGATCGTACGAATGAATTAGAATGGATCGTGCTAATGAATTAGATTTGATCGAACGAATGAATTAGCATGGATCGTGCAAATGAATTAGAATGGAACGTACGAATGAATTAGAATGGATCGTGTGAAAGAATTAGAATGGATTGTATGAATGAATTAGAATGAATTCGTACGATCTATTTGAATTCATTCGCACGATCCATTCTAATTCATTCATACGATCCATTCTAATTCATTCATACAATCCATTCTAATTCTTTTACACGATCCATTCTAATTCATTCGTAGGATCCATTCTAATTCATTCGCACAATCCATTCTAATTCATTCGGACGAATGAATCCATTCTAATTTACTCGTACGATCCATTCTAATTCATTCGTACGATCCATTCTAATTCATTCATACGATCCATTCTTACTCATTCGTATGATCCATTCTAATTCATTCGTACGATCCATTCTAATTCATTCGCACGAATGTATCCATTCCATTCGTACGATCCATTCATATGATCCATTCTAATTTATTCATACAATCCATTCTAATTCTTTCACACGATCCATTCTAATTCATTCGTACGATCCATTCTAATTCATTAGCATGGATCGTGCTAATGAAATAGAATGGAATATACGAATGAATTAGAATGGATCGTAGAATGGATCGTACGTATGAATTAGAATGAAATAGAATGGATCGTACGAATGAATTAGAATGGATCGTACGAATGAATTAGAATGGATCGTATGAATGAATTAAAATGGATACATTTGTGCGAATGAATTAGAATGGATCGTACGAATGAATTAGAATGGATCGTACGAATGAATTAGAATGGATCGTACGAAGGAATTAGAATGGATCGTACGAATGAATTAGAATGGATATATTCGTGCAAATGAATTAGAATGGATCGTATGAATGTATTAGAATGGATCGTATGAGTGAATTAGAATGGATCGTGCGAATGAATTAGAATGGATTGTATGAATGAATTAGAATGGATCGTACGAATGAATTAGAATGGATCATACAAATTAATTAGAATGGATCATACGAATGAATTAGAATGGATCGTACGAATGAATTAGAATTAGAATGGATATATTCGTGCGAGTGAATTAGAATGGATACAATCGTGCGAAAGAATTAGAATAGATCGTATGAATGAATTAGAATGGATCCTATGAATGAATTAGAATGGATCGTGCGAATGAATTAGAATGGATCGTACGAATGAATTAGAATGGATACATTCGTGCGAATGAATTAGAATGGATCGGACGAATGAATTAGAATGGATCGTATGAATGAATTAGAATGGATCAAATGAATGAATTAGAATGGTTACATTCATGCGAATGAATTAGAATGGATCGTACGAATGGATTAGAATGGATCGTACGAATGGATTAGAATAGATACATTCGAGTGAATGAATTAGAATGGATCGTACGAATGAATTAGAATGGATCGTACGAATGGATTAGAATGGATCCTACGAATGGATTATAATGGATACCTTTGTGCATATGAATTTGAATGGATCGTACGAATGAATTAGAATGGATCATATGAATGAATTAGAATGGATCGTGCGAATGAATTCGAATGGATCGTACGAATGAATTAGAATGGATCGTACGGGATGAATTAGAATGGATATATTTGAACGAATAAATTAGAATGGATCATACGAATGAATTAGAATAGATCGTATGAATGAATTAGAATGGATAGTGCGAATGAATTAGAATCGATCGTACGAATGAATTAGAATGGATCGTATGAATGAATTAGAATGGACCATACGAATGAGTAAGAATGGATCGTACAAATGAAATAGAATGGATTGTATGAATGAATTAGAATGGATCCTACGAATGAATTAGAATAGATCGTGTCAAAGAATTAGAATGGATTGTGTGAATAAATTAGAATGAATTCGTATGATCCATTCGAATTCATTCGCACGATCCATTCTAATTCATTCATACGATTCATTCTAATTCATTCATACAATCCATTCTAATTCACTCATACGATCTATTCTATTTCATTCGTACGATCCATTCTTACTCATTCGTATGATCCATTCTAAGTCATTCGGATGAATGTATCCATTCTAATTTATTCATACGATCCATTCTAATTCATTCGTACGATCCATTCTAATTCATTCGTACGATCCATTCTAATTCATTCGTCCGATCTATTCTAATTCATTCGCACAAATGTATCCATTCTAATTCATTCGTACGATCCATTCTAATTCATTCGTACGATCCATTCTACTTCATTCGTAAGATCCACTCTAATTGATTCGTACGATCCATTCTAATTCATTCGTACGATCCATTCTAATTCATTTGCACGAATGTATCCATTCTAGTTCATTCGTACGATCCATTCTAATTCATTCGTACGATCCATTCTAATTCATTCGCACGATCCATTCTAATTCATTCGTACGATCCATTCTAATTCATTCGTCCGATCCACTCTAATTCATTCGCACGAATGTATCCATTCTAATTCATTCGTACGATCCATTCTAATTCTTTCACACGATCCATTCTAATTCATTCGTACGATCAATTCTAATTCATTCACATGATCCATTCTAATTCATTCGTACGATCCATTCTAATTCATTCATACGATCCATTCTAATTCATTCGTACGATCCATCCTAATTCATTCGCACAAATGTATCCATTCTAATTCATTCGTACGATCCATTCTAATTCATTCGCACGATCCATTCTAATTCATTCGTACGATCCATTCTAATTCATTCGTACGATCCATTCTAATTCATTCGTACGATCCATTCTAATTAATTTGTATGATCCATTCTAATTCACTCGTATGATCCATTCTAATTCATTCATACAATCCATTCTAATTCATTCGCACGAATGTATCCATTCTAATTAATTCGTACGATCCATTCTAATTCATTCGTATGATCTATTCTTATTCATTCGCACGATCCAGTCTAATTGATTCGCACGATCCATTCTAATTCATTTGCACGAATGTATCCATTCTAATTCATTCGTATGATCCATTCTAATTCATTAATATGATCCATTCTAATTCATTTGTATGAATGAATTAGAATGGATCCTATGAATGAATTAGAATGGATCGTGCGAATGAATTAGAATGGATCGTACGAATGAATTAGAATGGATCGTACGAATGAATTAGAATGGATCGTACGAAGGAATTAGAATGGATCGTACGAATGAATTAGAATGGATCGTACGAATGAATTAGAATGGATCGTATGAATGAATTAGAATGGATCGTGCGAATCAATTAGAATGGATCGTGCGAATCAATTAGACTGGATCGTGCGAATGAATAAGAATAGATCATACGAATGAATTAGAATGGATCGTACGAATTAATTAGAATGGATACATTCGTGCGAATGAATTAGAATGGATTGTATGAATGAATTAGAATGGATTCGTCCGATCCATTCTAATTCATTCGCACGAATGTATCCATTCTAATTCATTCGTACGATCCATTCTAATTCATTCGTAAGATCCATTCTAATTCATTCATACGATCCATTCTAATTCATTCGTACGATCCATTCAAATTCATTCCCACGAATGTATCCATTCTAGTTCATTCGTACGATCCATTCTAATTCATTCGTACGATCCATTCTAATTCATTCGCACGATCCATTCTAATTCATTCATACGATCCATTCTAATTCATTCGCACGATCCATTCTAATTCATTCGTACGATCCATTCTAATTCATTCGTACGATCCATTCTAATTCATTTGTACGATCCATTCTAATTCATTCGTACAATCCATTCTATTTCATTCGTACGATCCATTCTTACTCATTCGTATGATCCATTCTAATTCATTCGCACGAATATATCCATTCTAATTCATTCACACGATCGTATGAATTAGAATGGATACATTCGTGCGAATGAATTAGAATGGATCGTGCGAATCCATTAGACTGGATCATGCGAATGAATAAGAATGGATCATACGAATGAATTAGAATGGATCGTATGAATTAATTAGAATGGATACATTCGTGCAAATGAATTAGAATGGATTGTATGAATGAATTAGAATGGATTGTATGAATGAATTAGAATGGATCGTACAAATGAATTAGAATGGATCGTACGAATGAATTAGAATGGATCCTACGAATGAATTAGAATGGATCGTGTGAAAGAATTAGAATGGATTGTATGAATGAATTAGAATAGATCGTATGAATGAATTAGAATCGATCGTACGAATGAATTAGAATGGATCGTATGAATGAATTAGAATGGATCGTACGAATGAATTAGAATGGATACATTCGTGCGAATGAATTAGAATGGATACATTCGTGCGAAAGAATTAGAATAGATCGTATGAATGAATTAGAATGGATCCTATGAATGAATTAGAATGGATCGTGCGAATGAATTAGATGGATCGTACGAATGAATTAGAATAGATCGTACGAATGAATTAGAATGGATCGTACGAAGGAATTAGAATGGATCGTACGAATGAATTAGAATGGATCGTATGAATGAATTAGAATCGATCGTGCGAATCAATTATAATGGATCGTGCGAATCAATTAGACTGGATCGTGCGAATGAATAAGAATAAATCATACGAATGAATTAGAATGGATCGTACGAATTAATTAGAATGGATACATTCGTGCGAATGAATTAGAATGGATTGTATGAATGAATTAGAATGGATCGTACGAATGAATTAGAATGTATCATACGAATTAATTAGAATGGATCGTACAAATGAATTAGAATGGATCATACGACTGAATTAGAATGGATCGTACGAATGAATTAGAATGGATCGTGCGAATGAATTAGAATGGATCGTACGAATGAATTAGAATGGATACATTTGTGCGAATGAATTAGAATGGATTGTACGAATGAATTAGAATGGATCGTATGAATGAATTAGAATGGATCGTACGAATGAATTAGAATGGATCGTGCGAATGAATTAGAATGGATCGTACGAATGAATTAGAATGGATCGTGCGAAAGAATTAGAATGGATCGTACGAATGAATTAGAATGGATCGTGCGAATGAATTAGAATGGATCGTACGAATGAATTAGAATGGATCGTGCGAATGAATTAGAATGGATCGAACGAATGAATTAGAATGGGTCGTATGAATGAACTAGAATGGATACATTCGTGCGAATGAATTAGAATGGATCGTACGAATGAATTAGAATGGATCGTATGAATGAATTAGAATGGATCTTACGAATGAATTAGAATGGATCGTACGAATGAATTATAATGGATCGTACGAATGAATTAGAATGGATACATTCGTGCGAATGAATTAGAATGGATCGGACGAATGAATTAGAATAGATCGTACGAATGAATTAGAATGGATCGTACGAATGAATTAGAATGGATCGTACAAATAAATTAGAATGGATACATTCGTCCGAATGAATTAGAATGTATCATACGAATGAGTAAGAATGGATCGTACGAATGAAATAGAATAGATTGTACGATTGAATTAGAATGGATTCGTACGAATGAATTAGAATGGATACATTCGTGCGAATGAATTAGAATGGATCGTACCAATGAGTAAGAATGGATCGTACGAATGAAATAGAATGGATTGTGCGAATAAATTAGAATGGATCGTACGAATGAAATAGAATGGATCGTGTGAAAGAATTAGAATAGATTATATGAATGAATTAGAATAGATCGTATGAATGAATTAGAATGGATCGTACGAATGAATAAGAATGGATCATACGAATGAGTAAGAATGGATCATACGAATGAAATAGAATGGATTGCACGAATGAATTAGAATAGATCGTACGAATGAATTAGAATGGATCGTGTGAAAAAATTAGAATGGATTGTATGAATGAATTAGAATGGATCGTACGAATGAATTAGAATGGATCGTACGAATGAATTAGAATGGATCGTACGAATGAATTAGAATAGATCATACGAATGAATTAGAATAGATCGTACGAAGGAATTAGAATGGATCGTACGAATAAATTAGAATGGATATATTCGTGCAAATGAATTAGAATGGATCGTATGAATGTATTAGAATGGATCGTATGAGTGAATTAGAATGGATCGTACGAATGAATTAGAATGGATCGTATGAATGAATTAGAATGGATTGTGCGAAAGAATTAGAATGCATTGTATGAATGAATTAGAATGGATCGTATGAATGAATTAGAATGGATCGTGCGAATGAATTCGAATGGATCGCATGATCCATTCGAATAGGATGGATCGTATGAATGAATTAGAATGGATCGGACGAATGAATTAGAATGGATTGTACGAATGAATTAGAATGGATCGTACGAATGAATTAGAATGGATCGTACGAATGAATTAGAATGGATCATACGAATGAATTAGATTGGATCATACGAATGAGTAAGAATGGATCGTACGAATGAAATAGAATGGATTGTATGATTGAATTAGAATGGATACATTCAGGCGAATGAATTAGAATGGATCGGACGATTGAATTAGAATGGATCGTACGATTCATTCTAATTCATTCGTACGATCCATTCTAATACATTCGTACGATTCATGCTAATTCATTCGCACGATCCATTCTAATTCATTCGTACGATCCATTCTTATTCATTCATACGATCCATTCTAATTCATTCGCACAATCTATTCTAATTCATTCGTACAATCCATTCTAATTCATTCGTATGATCCATTCTAACTCATTCGGTGGATCCATTCTAATTCATTCGTACGATCCATTCTAATTCATTCCCACGATCCATTCTAATTTATTCTTACGATCCATTCTAATTCATTCGTACGATCTATTCTAATTCATTCGCATGAATATAACAATTCTAATTCATTCATATGATTCATTCTAATTCATTCGTATGAGCTATTCTAATTCATTCGTACGATCCATTCTAATTCATTCGTACGATCCATTGTAATTCATTCATACAATCCATTTAGATTCATTCGCACAAATGTATCCATTCAAATTCATTCGTACGATCCAGTCTAATTTATTCGTACGATCCATTCAAATTCCTTCGTACGATCCATTCTAATTCATTCGTACGATCTATTCAAATTCATTCGTACGATCCATTCTAATTCATTTGTACGATCCATTCTAATTCCTTCGTACGATCCATTCTAATTCATTTGTACGATCCATTCTAATTCATTCATACAATCTATTCTAATTCATTCGTACGAATGGATACATTCGTGTGAATGAATTAGAATGGATCGTACGAATGAGTAAGAATGGATCGTACAAATGAAATAGAATGGATTGCACGAATGAATTAGAACGGATCGTACGAATGAATTAGAATGGATCGTGTGAAAGAATTAGAATGGATTGTATGAATGAATTAGAATGGATCGTACGAATGAATTAGAATGGATCGTACGAAGGAATTAGAATGGATCGTACGAATGAATTAGAATGGATCGTACGAATGAATTAGAATAGATCGTACAAATGAATTAGAATGGATCGTACGAAGGAATTAGAATGAATCGTACGAATGAATTAGAATGGATATATTCGTCCAAATGAATTTGAATGGATCGTATGAATGTATTAGAATGGATCGTATGAGTGAATTAGAATGGATCGTACGAATGAATTAGAATGGATCGAATGAATGAATTAGAATGGATACATTCGTGTGAATGAATTAGAAGGGATCGTATTAATGAATTAGAATAGATTTTGTGAATGAATTAGAACTGATCGTACGAATGAATTAGAATGGATACATTCGTGCGAATGAATTAGAATGGATTGTATGAATGAATTAGAATGGATCGTACGAATGAACTAGAATGGATACATTCGTGCGAATGAATTCGAATGGATTGTACGAATGAATTAGAATGGATCATACGAATGAATTAGAATGGATCTTACGAATGAATTAGAATGGATCATACGAATGAATTAGAATGGATACATTCATGCGAATGAATTAGAATGGATCGGACGAATGAATTAGAATGGATCGAACGAATGAATTAGAATGGATCGTACGAATAAATTAGAATGGACACATTCGTCCGAATGAATTAGAATGGATCATGCGAATGAGTAAGAATGGATCGTACGAATGAAATAGAATAGATTGTACGAATGAATTAGAATGGATCCTACGAATGAATTAGAATGGATCGTGTGAAAGAATTAGAATGGATTGTATGAATGAATTAGAATGGATCGTATGAATGAATTAGAATGGATCGTGCGAATGAATTCGAATGGATCGTACGAATTCATTCTAATTCATTCATACAATCCATTCTAATTCTTTCACACAATCCATTCTAATTCATTCGTACGTTCCATTCTAATTCATTAGCACGATCCATGCTAATTCATTCATTCGATAAATTCTAATTCATTAGCACGATCCATTCTAATTCATTCGTACGATCCATTCTAATTCATTCGCACGATCCATTCTAATTCATTCATAGGATCCATTCTAATTCATTCATACGATCTATTCTAATTCTTTCGCACGAATGTATCCATTCTAATTCATTCGCACGAATGTATCCATTCTAATTCATTCGTACGATCCATTCTAATTCATTCGTACGATCCATTCTAATTTATTCATACGATCTTTTCTAATTCATTCATACAATCCATTCTAATTCTTTCACACGATCCATTCGAATTCATTCGTAGGATCCATTCTAATTCATTCGTACGATCCATTCTAATTCATTCGTAGGATCCATTCTAATTCATTCATACGATCCATTCTAATTCATTCGCACAATCCATTCTATTTCATTCGTACGATCCATTCTTACTCATTGGTACGATCCATTCTAATTCATTCGCACGAAAGTATCCATTCTAATTCATTCGTACGAATCCATTCTAATTCATTCGTACAATCCATTCTATTTCATTCGTACGATCCATTCTTACTTATTCGTATGATCCATTCTAATTCATTCGCACGAATATATCCATTCTAAATCATTCGTACGATCCATTCTAATTCATTCGTACGATCCATTCTAAATCATTCGTACAATCCATTCTATTTCATTCGTACGATCAATTCTAGTTCATTAGCACGATCCATTCTAATTCATTCGTACGATCCATTCAAATTCATTCGCACGATCCATTCTAATTCATTCGTACAATCAATTATATTTCATTCGTACGATCCATTCTTACTCATTCGTATGATCCATTCTAATTCATTCGCACGAATGTATCCATTCTAATCCATTTGTACGATCCATTCTAATTCATTCGCATGAATGTAACCATTCTAATTCATTCATTTGATCCATTCTAATTTATTCGTACGATCCATTCTAATTCATTCGTAAGATCCATTCTAATTCATTTGTACGATCCATTCTAATTCATTCGTACGATCCATTCTAATTCATTCGCACGAATGTATCCATTCTAGTTCATTCGTACGATCCATTCTAATTCATTCGTACGATCCATTCTAATTCATTCGCACGATCCATTCTAATTCATTCGTACGATCCATTCTAATTCATTCGCACAGATTTATCCATTCTAATTCATTCGTACATACGATCCATTCTAATTCATTCGCACGAATGTATCCATTCTAATTCATTTGTATAATCCATTCTATTTCATTCGTACGATCCATTCTTACTCATTCGTATGATCCATTCTAATTCATTCACACGAATGTATCCATTCTAATTCATTCGTACGATCCATTCTAATTCATTCGCACTATCCATTCTAATTTATTCGTACGATCCATTCTAATTCATTCCTATGATCCATTCTAATTTATTCGTTCAAATATATCCATTCTAATTCATTCGTACGATCCATTCTAATTCATTCGCACGATCCATTCTAATTCATTCGCACGAATGTATCCATTCTAATTCATTTGCACTATCCATTCTAATTCATTCCTATGATCTATTCTAATTCATTCGTAAGATCCATTCTAATTCATTCGCTCGAATGTATCCATTCTAATTCATTCGTACGATCCATTCTAATTCGTTCATATGATCCATTCTAATTCGTTCGTACGATCCATTCTAATTCGTTCGTATGATCCATTCTAATTCGTTCGTATGATCCATTCTAATTCATTCCTACGATCTATTCTAATTCATTCGCTCGAATATATCCATTCTAATTCATTTGTTCGATCCATTCTAATTCATTCGCACGATCCATTCTAATTCATTCGTATGGTCCATTCTAATCCATTCGTACGATCCATTCTAATTCATTTGTACGATCCATTCTAATTCATTCGTACGATCCATTCTAATTCATTCGCACGAATGTAGCCAATCTTGTTCATTCGTACGATCCATTCTAATTCATTCGTATGATCCATTCTAATTCATTTCCACGATCCATTCTAATTCCTTCGTACGATCCATTCTAATTCATTCGTACGATCTATTCTAATTCATTCGTACGATCCATTCTAATTCATTCGTACGATCCATTCTAATTCCTTCGTACGATCCATTCTAATTCATTCGTACGATCCATTCTAATTCATTCGTACAATCTATTCTAATTCATTCGTACGAATGGATACATTCGTGTGAATGAATTAGAATGTATCGTACGAATGAATTAGAATGGATACCTTTGTGCAAATGAATTAGAATGGATCGTATGAATGAATTAGAATAGATCGTATGAGTGAATTAGAACGGATAGTACGAATGGATCGTACGAATGAATTAGAATGGATCGTGTGAAAGAATTAGAATGGATTGTATGAATGAATTAGAATGGATCGTACGAATGAATTAGAATGATTCGTACGAAGGAATTAGAATGGATCGTTAAAATGAATTAGAATGGATCGTGCGAAAGAATTAGAATGCATTGTATGAATGAATTAGAATGGATCGTATGAATGAATTAGAATGGATCGTGCGAATGAATTCGAATGGATCGCATGATCCATTCGAATAGAATGGATCGTATGAATGAATTAGAATGGATCGGGAGAATGAATTAGAATGGATTGTAGGAATGAATTAGAATGGATCGTATGAATGAATTAGAATGGATCGTATGAATGAATTAGAATGGATCGTGCGGATGAACTAGAATGGATCGTACGAATGAATTAGAATGGATCGTACGAATGAATTTAGAATGGATCATACGAATGAATTAGAATGGATCATACGAATGAGTAAGAATGGATCGTACGAATGAAATAGAATGGATTGTACGAATGAATTAGAATGGATACATTCATGCGAATGAATTAGAATGGATCGGACGATTGAATTAGAATGGATCATACGATTCATTCTAATTCATTCGTACAATCCATTCTAAAACATTCGTACGATTCATGCTAATTCATTCGCACGATCCATTCTAATTCATTCGTATGATCCATTCTTATTCATTCATACGATCCATTCTAATTCATTCGCACAATCCATTCTAATTCATTCGTACAATCCATTCTAATTCATTCGTATGATCCATTCTAACTCATTCGGTGGATCCATTCTAATTCATTCGTACGATCCATTCTAATTCATTCCCACGATCCATATTCTAATTTATTCGTACGATCCATTCTAATTCATTCGTACGATCTATTCTAATTCATTCGCACGAATGTAACCATTCTAATTCATTCATACGATTCATTCTAATTCATTCGTATGAGCTATTCTAATTCATTCGTACGATCCATTCTAATTCATTCGTACGATCCATTGTAATTCATTCATACAATCCATTTAGATTCATTCGCACAAATGTATCCATTCAAATTCATTCGTACGATCCAGTCTAATTCATTCGTACGATCCATTCTAATTCCTTCGTACGATCCATTCTAATTCATTCGTACGATCTTTTCTAATTCATTCATACGATCCATTCTAATTCATTCGTACGATCCATTCTAATTCCTTCGTACGATCCATTCTAATTCATTCGTACGATCCATTCTAATTCATTCGTACAATCTATTCTAATTCATTCGTATGAATGGATACATTCGTGTGAATGAATTAGAATGGATCGTACGAATGAGTAAGAATGGATTGTACGAATGAAATAGAATGGATTGCACGAATGAATTAGAATGGATCGTACGAATGAATTAGAATGGATCGTGTGAAAGAATTAGAATGGATTGTATGAATGAATTAGAATGGATCGTACGAATGAATTAGAATGGATCGTACGAAGGAATTAGAATGGATTGTACGAATGAATTAGAATGGATTGTGCGAATGAATTAGAATGGATCGTACGAATGAATTAGAATGGATTGTGTGAAAGAATTAGAATGGATTGTATGAATGAATTAGAATAGATCGTATGAATGAATTAGAATGGATCGTACGAATGAATTAGAATGGATCGTACGAATGAACTAGAATGGATACATTCGTGCGAATGAATTAGAATGAATCGTACGAATGAATTAGAATGGATCGTAAGAATGAATTAGAATGGATCTTACGAATGAATTAGAATGGATCGTACGAGTGCACGATCCATGCTAATTCATTCGTTCGATCATATCTAATTCATTAGCACGATCCATTCTAATTCATTCGTACGATCCATTCTAATTCATTCGCACGATCCATTCTAATTCATTCGTACGATCCATTCTAATTCTTTCACACGATCCATTCTAATTCATTCGTACGATCCATTCTAATTCATTCGTACGATCTATTCTAATTCATTGGTACGATCCATTCTAATTCATTCGTACGATCCATTCTAATTCCTTCGTACGATCCATTCTAATTCATTCATACAATCTATTCTAATTCATTCATAAAATCCATTCTAATTCTTTCACACGATCCATTCTAATTCATTCGTACGATCCATTCTAATTCATTCGCACAATCCATTCTAATTCATTCGCACGAATGTATCCATTCTAAATCATTCGTACAATCCATTCTATTTCATTCGTACGATCCATTCTTATTCATTATACGAATGAATTAGAATGGATCCTACGAATGAATTAGAATGGATCGTGTGAAAGAATTAGAATGGATCGTATGAATGAATTAGAATGGATCGTATGAATGAATTAGAATGGATCGTACGAATGAATTAGAATGGATACATTGGTGCGAATGAATTAGAATTGATCGTACGAATGAATTAGAATGGATCGTGCGAATGAATTAAAATGGATCGTACGAATGAACTAGAATGGATACATTCGTGCGAATGAATTAGAATGGATCGTATGAATGAATTAGAATGGATCGTACGAATGAATTAGAATGGATCGTACGAATGAATTAGAATGGATCGTACGAATGAATTAGAATGGATACATTCGTACGAATGAATTAGAATGGATCGTACGAATGAATTAGAATGGATCGTACGGAATGAATTAGAATGGATATATTTGAACGAATAAATTAGAATGGATCATACGAATGAATTAGAATAGATCGTATGAATGAATTAGAATGGATAGTGCGAATGAATTAGAATCGATCGTACGAATGAATTAGAATGGATCGTATGAATGAATTAGAATGGACCATACGAATGAGTAAGAATGGATCGTACAAATGAAATAGAATGGATTGTATGAATGAATTAGAATGGATCCTACGAATGAATTAGAATAGATCGTGTCAAAGAATTAGAATGGATTTTATGAATAAATTAGAATAAATTCGTACGATCCATTTGAATTCAGTCGCACGATCCATTCTAATTCATTCATACGATTCATTCTAATTCATTCATACAATCCATTCTAATTCACTCATACGATCTATTCTATTTCATTCGTACGATCCATTCTTACTCATTCGTATGATCCATTCTAAGTCATTCGGATGAATGTATCCATTCTAATTTATTCATACGATCCATTCTAATTCATTCGTACGATCCATTCTAATTCATTCGTACGATCCATTCTAATTCATTCGTCCGATCTATTCTAATTCATTCGCACAAATGTATCCATTCTAATTCATTCGTACGATCCATTCTAATTCATTCATACGATCCATTCTACTTCATTCGTAAGATCCACTCTAATTGATTCGTACGATCCATTCTAATTCATTCGTACGATCCATTCTAATTCATTTGCACGAATGTATCCATTCTAGTTCATTCGTACGATCCATTCTAATTCATTCGTACGATCCATTCTAATTCATTCGCACGATCCATTCTAATTCATTCGTACGATCCATTCTAATTCATTCGTCCGATCCACTCTAATTCATTCGCACGAATGTATCCATTCTAATTCATTCGTACGATCCATTCTAATTCTTTCACACGATCCATTCTAATTCATTCGTACGATCAATTCTAATTCATTCACATGATCCATTCTAATTCATTCGTACGATCCATTCTAATTCATTCATACGATCCATTCTAATTCATTCGTACGATCCATCCTAATTCATTCGCACAAATGTATCCATTCTAATTCATTCGTACGATCCATTCTAATTCATTCGCACGATCCATTCTAATTCATTCGTACGATCCATTCTAATTCATTCGTACGATCCATTCTAATTCATTCGTACGATCCATTCTAATTAATTCGTATGATCCATTCTAATTCACTCGTATGATCCATTCTAATTCATTCATACAATCCATTCTAATTCATTCGCACGAATGTATCCATTCTAATTAATTCGTACGATCCATTCTAATTCATTCGTATGATCTATTCTTATTCATTCGCACGATCCAGTCTAATTGATTCGCACGATCCATTCTAATTCATTTGCACGAATGTATCCATTCTAATTCATTCGTATGATCCATTCTAATTCATTAATATGATCCATTCTAATTCATTTGTACGATCCATTCTAATTCATATGCACAAAGGTATCCATTCTAATTCATTCGTACGATCCATTCTAATTCATTCGTACGATCCATTCTAATTCTTTCACACGATCCATTCTAACTCATTCGTACGATCCATTCTAATTCATTCGTACGATCCATTCTAATTCATTCATACAATCCATTCTAATTCATTCGTACGATCCATTCTAATTCATTCGCACAGATGTATCCATTCTAATTCATTCGTACGATCCATTCTAATTCATTCGCACGATCCATTCTAATTCATTCGTACGATCCATTCTAATTCTTTCACACGACCTATTCTAATCCATTCTAATTCATTCATACGATCCATTCTAATTCATTCGTACGATCCATTCTAATTCTTTCACACGATCCATTCTAATTCATTCGTACGATCCATTCTAATTCATTCGTACGATCCATTCTAATTCATTCATACGATCCATTCTAATTCATTCGTACGATCCATTCTAATTCATTCGCACAGATGTATCCATTCTAATTCATTCGTACGATATATTCTAATTCATTCGCACGATCCATTCTAATTCATTCGTACGATCCATTCTAATTCTTTCACACGACCTATTCTAATCCATTCTAATTCATTCGTACGAATCCATTCTAATTCATTCGTACAATCTATTCTATTTCATTCGTACGATCCATTCTTACTCATTCGTATGATCCATTCTAATTCATTCGGACGAATGTATCCATTCTAATTTATTGGTACGATCCATTCTAATTCATTCGCATGAATGTAACCATTCTAATTCATTCATTTGATCCATTCTAATTCATTCGTACGATCCATTCTAATTCATTCGTCCGATCCATTCTAATTCATTCGCACGAATGTATCCATTCTAATTCATTCGCACGATCCATTCTAATTCATTCGTACGATCCATTCTAATTCAATCGTACGATCCATTCTAATTCATTTGTAGGATCCATTCTAATTCATTCGTACAATCTATTCTATTTCATTCGTACGATCCATTCTTACTCATTCGTATGATCCATTCTAATTCATTCGGACGAATGTATCCATTCTAATTTATTCGTACGATCCATTCTAATTCATTCGTACGATCCATTCTTACTCATTCGTACGATCCGTTCTAATTCCTTCGTACGATCCATTCTAATTCCTTCGTACGATCCATTCTAATTCATTCGCACGATCCATTCTAATTCTTTCATAAAATCCTTTCTAATTCTTTCGTGCGAATGAATTAGAATGGATCGTACGAATGAATTAGAATGGATCATATTAATGAATTAGAATGGATCGTACGAATGAATTAGAATGGATACATTCGTGCGAATGAATTAGAATGGATCGGGCGAATCAATTAGACTGGATCGTGCGAATGAATAAGAATAGATCATACGAATGAATTAGAATGGATCGTACGAAATAATTAGAATGGATACATTCGTGCGAATGAATTAGAATGGATTGTATGAATGAATTAGAATGGATCGTACGAATGAATTAGAACGGATCATACGAATTAATTAGAATGGATCATACGAATGAATTAGAATGGATCGTACGAATGAATTAGAATGGATCGTACGAATGAATTAGAATGGATCGTGCGAATGAATTAGAATGGATCGTACGAATGAATTAGAATGGATACATTTGTGCGAATGAATTAGAATGGATCGTACGAATGAATTAGAATGGATCGTATGAATGAATTAGAATGGATCGTACGAATGAATTAGAATGGATCGTGCGAATGAATTAGAATGGATCGTACGAATGAATTAGAATGGATCGTGTGAAAGAATTAGAATGGATCGTACGAATGAATTAGAATGGATCGTGCGAATGAATTAGAATGGATCGTATGAATGAATTAGAATAGATTTTGTGAATGAATTAGAACAGATCGTACGAATGAATTAGAATGGATCGTACGAATGAATTAGAATGGATACATTTGTGCGAATGAATTAGAATGGATCATATGAATGAATTAGAATGGATTGTATGAATGAATTAGAATGCATACATTCGTGCGAATGAATTAGAATGGATCGTGCGAATCCATTAGACTGGATCGTGCAAATGAATAAGAATAGATCATACGAATGAATAAGAATGGATCGTACGAATTAATTAGAATGGATACATTCGTGCGAATGAATTAGAATGGATTGTATGAATGAATTAGAATGGATCGTACGAATGAATTAGAATGGATCATACAAATTAATTAGAATGGATCATACGAATGAATTAGAATGGATCGAACGAATGAATTAGAATGGATCGTACGAATGAACTAGAATGGATCGTACGAATGAACTAGAATGGATCGTATGATTCATTCAAATTCATTCGTACGATCCATTCTAATACATTCGTACGATTCATGCTAATTCATTCGCACGATCCATTAGAATGGATCGTGTGAAAGAATTAGAATGGATTGTATGAATGAATTAGAATGAATTCGTACGATCCATTCGAATTCATTCGCACGATCCATTCTAATTCATTCATACGATCCATTCTAATTCATTCATACAATCCATTCTATTTCATTCGTACGATCCATTCTAATTCTTCCACACGATCCATTCTAATTAATTCGTAGGATCCATTCTAATTCATTCGTACAATCTATTCTATTTCATTCGTACGATCCGTTCTTACTCATTCGTATGATCCATTCTAATTCATTCGGACGAATGTATCCATTCTAATTTATTCGTATGATCCATTCTAATTCATTCGTTCGATCCATTCTAATTCATTCGCTCGAATGTATCCATTCTAATCCATTCGTACGATCCATTCTAATCCATTCGTACAATCCATTCTAATTCATTCGCATGAATGTAACCATTCTAATTCATTCATTTGATCCATTCTAATTCATTCCTACGATCCATTCTAATTCATTAGCACGATCCATGCTAATTCATTCGTTCGATCAATTCTAATTCATTAGCACGATCCATTCTAATTTATTCATACGATCCATTCTAATTCATTCGCATGATCCATTCTAATTCATTCATAGGATCTATTCTAATTCATTCATACGATCTATTCTAATTCTTTCGCATGAATGTATCCATTCTAATTTATTTGCACGAATGTATCCATTCTAATTCATTCGTACGATCCATTCTAATTCATTCGCACGATCCATTCTAATTCATTCGTACGATCAATTCTAATTCATTCGCACGAATGTATCCATTCTAATTCATTCGTACGATCCATTCTAATTCATTCATAGGATCCATTCTAATTCATTCATACAATCCATTCTAATTCATTCGCACGAATGTATCCATTCTAATTCATTCGTACGATCAGTTCTAATTCATTCACAAAATCTATTCTAATTCATTCATACGATCCATTCTAATTCATTCACACGAATGTATCCATTCTAATTCATTCATACGATCCATTCTAATTCATTCGTACGATCCATTCTAATTCACTCATACGATCCATTCTAATACATTCATACGATCCATTCTAATTCATTTGCACGAATATATCCATTCTAATTCATTCGTACGATCCATTCTAATTCCTTTGTACGATCCATTCTAATTCATTCGTACGATCTATTCTAATTCATTCGTACGATCCATTCTAATTCAATCGTACGATCCATTCTAATTTCTTCGTACGATCCATTATAATTCATTCGTACGATCCATTCTAATTCATTCGTACAATCTATTCTAATTCATTCGTACGAATGGATATATTCGTGTGAATGAATTAGAATGGATCGTACGAATGAGTAAGAATGGATCGTACGAATGAAATAGAATGGATTGCACGAATGAATTAGAATGGATCTTACGAATGAATTAGAATGGATCGTGTGAAAGAATTAAAATGGATTGTATAAATGAATTAGAATGGATCCTACGAATGAATTAGAATGGATCGTACCAAGGAATTAGAATGGATCGTACGAATGAATTAGAATGGATCGTACGAATGAATTAGAATAGATCGTACGAATGAATTAGAATGGATCGTACGAAGGAATTAGAATGGATCGTACGAATGAATTAGAATGGATCGTATGAATGAATTATAATGGATACATTCGTGTGAATGAATTAGAATGGATCGTATGAATGAATTAGAAAAGATTTTGTGAATGAATTAGAACTGATCGTACAAATGAATTAGAATGGATACATTCATGCGAATGAATTAGAATGGATTGTATGAATGAATTAGAATGGATCCTATGAATGAATTAGAATGGATTGTATGAATGAATTAGAATGGATCCTATGAATGAATTAGAATGGATCGTACGAATGAATTAGAATGGATACATTCGTGCGAATGAATTAGAATTGATCGTACGAATGAATTAGAATGGTTCGTGCGAATGAATTAGAATGGATCGTACGAATGAATTAGAATGGATACATTCGTGCGAATGAATTAGAATGGATACATTCGTGCGAAAGAATTAGAATAGATCGTATGAATGAATTAGAATGGATCCTATGAATGAATTAGAATGAATCGTGCGAATGAATTAGAATGGATCATACGAAAGAATTAGAATGGATCGTGCAAATGAATTAGAATTGATCGAACGAATGAATTAGCATGGATCGTGCTAATGAATTAGAATGGATCATACGAATGAATTAGAATGGATCAAATGAATGAATTAGAATGGTTACATTCATGCGAATGAATTAGAAAGGATCGTACGAATGGATTAGAATGGATCGTACGAATGGATTAGAATGGATACATTCGAGCGAATGAATTAGAATGGATCGTACGAATGAATTAGAATGGATCGTACGAATAAATTAGAATGGATACATTCGTCCGAATGAATTAGAATGGATCATACGAATGAGTAAAAATGGATCGTACGAATGAAATAGAATAGATTGTACGAATGAATTAGAATGGATCCTACGAATGAATTAGAATGGATTGTATGAATGAATTAGAATGGATCGTATGAATGAATTAGAATGGATCGTGCGAATGAATTCGAATGGATCGTACGAATTCATTCTAATTCATTCAGACAATCCATTCTAATTCTTTCACACGATCCATTCTAATTCATTCGTACGTTCCATTCTAATTCATTAGCACGATCCATGCTAATTCATACGTTCGATCAATTTTAATTCATTAGCACGATCCATTCTAATTCATTCGTACGATCAATTCTAATTCATTTGCACGATCCATTCTAATTCATTCATAGGATCCATTCTAATTCATTCATACGATCTATTCTAATTCTTTCGCACGAATGTATCCATTCTAATTCATTCGCACGAATGTATCCATTCTAATTCATTCGTACGATCCACTCTAATTCATTCATACGATCCATTCTAATTCATTCGTAAGATCCATTCTAATTCATTCGTACGATCCATTCTAATTCATTCGTACGATCTATTCTAATTCATTCGCACGAATGTATCCATTCTAATTCATTCATATGATCCATTCTACTTCATTCGTACTATCCGTTCTAATTCACTCATACGATCCTTTCTAATTCATTCGTACGATCCATTCTAATTCATTTGCATGAATATATCCATTCTAATTCATTCGTACGATCCATTCTAATTCCTTCATACGATCCATTCTAATTCCTTTGTACGATCCATTCTAATTCATTCGTACGATCCATTCTAATACATTCGTACGATTCATGCTAATTCATTCGCATGATCCATTCTAATTCATTCGTACGATCCATTCTTATTCATTCATACGATCCATTCTAATTCATTCGCACAATCCATTCTAATTCATTCGTACAATCCATTCTAATTCATTCGTATGATCCATTCTAACTCATTCGGTGGATCCATTCTAATTCATTCATACGATCCATTCTAATTCATTCCCACGATCCATTCTAATTTATTCGTACGATCCATTCTAATTCATTCGTACGATCTATTCTAAGTCATTCGCACGAATGTAACCATTCTAATTCATTCATATGATTCATTCTAATTCATTCGTATGAGCTATTCTAATTCATTCGTACGATCCATTCTAATTCATTCGTACGATCCATTGTAATTCATTCATACAATCCATTTAGATTTATTCGCACGAATGTATCCATTCAAATTCATTCGTACGATCAAGTCTAATTCATTCGTACGATCCATTCTAATTCCTTCGTACGAATGAGTAAGAATGGATCGTACGAATGAAATAGAATGGATCGTGTGAAAGAATTAGAATGGATTGTAAGAATGAATTAGAATGGATCGTACGAATGAATTAGAATGGATCGTACGAATGAATTAGAATGGATCGTACGAATGAATTAGAATAGATCGTACGAATGAATTAGAATGGATCGTACGAAGGAATTAGAATCGATCGTACGAATGAATTAGAATGGATATATTCGTGCAAATGAATTAGAATGGATCGTATGAATGTATTAGAATGGATCGTATGAGTGAATTAGAATGGATTGTACGAATGAATTAGAATGGATCGTATGAATGAATTAGAATGGATACATTCGTGTGAATGAATTAGAATGGATCGTATGAAAGAATTAGAATAGATTTTGTGAATGAATTAGAACTGATCGTACGAATGAATTAGAATGGATTGTATGAATGGATTAGAATGGATTGTACGAATGAATTAGAATTGATCGAACGAATGAATTAGCATGGATCGTGCTAATGAATTAGAATGGAACGTACAAATGAATTAGAATGGATCGTGTTAAAAAAATAGAATGGATTGTATGAATGAATTCGAATGAATTCGTACGATCCATTCGAATTCATTCGCACGATCCATTCTAATTCATTCATACGATCCATTCTAATTCATTCATACAATCCATTCTAATTCTTTCACACGATCCATTCTAATTCTTTCACACGATCCATTCTAATTCATTCGTACGATCCATTCTAATTCGTTCGTGCAATCCATTCTATTTCATTCGTACGATCCATTCTTACTCATTTGTACGATCCATTCTAATTCATTCACACGAATGTATCCATTCGTATGAATGAATTAGAATAGATTGTACGAATGAATTAGAATGGATCGTACAAATAAATTAGAATGGATCGTACGAAGGAATTAGACTGGATCGTACGAATGAATTAGAATAGATCGTACGAATGAATTAGAATGGATCGTATGAAGGAATTAGAATGGATCGTACGAATGAATTAGAATGGATATATTCGTGCAAATGAATTAGAATGGATCGTAGGAATGTATTAGAATGGATCGTATGAGTGAATTAGAATGGATCGTACGAATGAATTAGAATGGATCGTATGAATGAATTAGAATGGATACATTCGTGCGAATGAATTAGAATTGATCGTACGAATGAATTAGAATGGATCGTGCGAATGAATTAGAATGGATCGTACGAATGAATTAGAATGGATCGTACGAATGAACTAGAATGGATACATTTGTGCGAATGAATTAGAATGGATCGTATGAATGAATTAGAATGGATCGAACGAATGAATTAGAATGGATCTTACGAATGAATTAGAATGAATCGTACGAATGAATTAGAATGGATCGTACGAATGAATTAGAATGGATACATTCGTGCGAATGAATTAGAATGGATCGGACGAATGAATTAGAATGGATCATACGAATGAATTAGAATGGATCAAATGAATGAATTAGAATGGTTATATTCATGCGAATGAATTAGAATGGATCGTACGAATGGATTAGAATGGATACATTCGAGCGAATGAAGTAGAATGGATCGTACGAATGAATTAGAATGGATCGTACGAATGGATTAGAATGGATCCTACGAATGGATTATAATGGATACCTTTGTGCATATGAATTAGAATGGATCGTACGAATGAATTAGAACGGATCATATTAATGAATTAGAATGGATCGTACGAATGAATTAGAATGGATACATTCGTGCACGATCCATTCTAACTCATTCGCACGAATGTATCCATTCTAATTCATTCATACGATCCATTCTAATTCATTAATATGATCCATTCTAATTCATTCGTACGATCCATTCTAATTCATATGCACAAAGGTATCCATTCTAATTCATTCATACGATCCATTCTAATTCAGGATCGTACAAATGAATTATAATGGATATATTCGTGCGAATGAATTAGAATTGATCGTACGAATGAATTAGAATGGATCGTGCGAATGAATTAGAATGGATCGTACGAATGAATTAGAATGGATCGTACGAATGAACTAGAATGGATACATTCGTGCGAATGAATTAGAATGGATCGTACGAATGAATTAGAATGGATCGTACGAATGAATTAGAATGTATCTTACAAATGAATTAGAATGGATCGTACGAATGAATTAGAATGGATCGTACGAATGAATTAGAATGGATACATTCGTGCGAATGAATTAGAATGGATCGGACGAATGAATTAGAATGGATCGTACGAATGAATTAGAATGGATCAAATGAATGAATTAGAATGGTTACATTCATGCGAATGAATTAGAATGGATCGTACGAATGGATTAGAATGGATCGTACGAATGGATTAGAATGGATATATTCGAGCGAATGAATTAGAATGGATCGTACGAATGAATTAGAATGGATCGTACGAATGGATTAGAATGGATCCTACGAATGGATTAGAATGGATACCTTTGTGCAAATGAATTAGAATGGATCGTACGAATGAATTAGAATGGATCATATTAATGAATTAGAATGGATCGTACGAATGAATTAGATTGGATACATTCGTGCACGATCCATTCTAATTCATTCGCACGAATATATCCATTCTAATTCATTCATACGATCCATTCTAATTCATTAATATGATCCATTCTAATTCATTCGTACGATCCATTCTAATTCATATGCACAAAGGTATCCATTCTAATTCATTCGTACGATCCATTCTAATTCAGGATCGTACGAATGAATTAGAATGGATATATTCGTGCGAATGAATTAGAATTGATCGTACGAATGACTTAGAATGGATCGTGCGAATGAATTAGAATGGATCGTATGAATGAATTAGAATGGATCGTACGAATGAACTAGAATGGATACATTCGTGCGAATGAATTAGAATGGATCGTACGAATGAATTAGAATGGATCATACGAATCAATTAGAATATATCTTACAAATGAATTAGAATGGATCGTACGAATGAATTAGAATGGATCATACGAATGAATTAGAATGGATACATTCGTGCGAATGAATTAGAATGGATCGTACGAATGAATTAGAATGGATCAAATGAATGAATTAGAATGGTTACATTCATGCGAATGAATTAGAATGGATCGTACGAATGGATTAGAATGGATCGTACGAATGGATTAGAATGGATCGTACGAATGGATTAGAATGGATACATTCGAGCGAATGAATTAGAATGGATCGTACGAATGAATTAGAATGGATCGTATGAATGGATTAGAATGGATCCTACGAATGGATTAGAATGGATACCTTTGTGCATATGAATTTGAATGGATCGTACGAATGAATTAGAATGGATCATATTAATGAATTAGAATGGATCGTACGAATAAATTAGAATGGATATATTCGTGCGAATGAATTAGAATTGATCGTGCGAATCAATTAGACTGGATCGTGCGAATGAATAAGAATAGATCTTACGAATGAATTAGAATGGATCGTACGAATTAATTAGAATGGATACATTCGTGCGAATGAATTAGAATAGATTGTATGAATGAATTAGAATGGATCCTACGAATGAATTAGAATGGATCATACGAATTAATTAGAATAGATCATAAATATAAATTAGAATGGATCGTACGAATGAATTAGAATGGATCATACGAATGAATTAGAATGGATACATTCGTGCGAATGAGTTAGAATGGATTGTGCGAATGAATAAGAACATATCGTGCGAATGACTTAGAATGGATCGTACGAATGAATTAGAATGGATCATGCGAATGAATTAGAATGGATCGTACGAATGAATTAGAATGGATACATTTGTGCGAATGAAATAGAATGGATCATACGAATGAATTAGAATGGATCGTATGAATGAATTAGAATGGATCGTACGAATGAATTAGAATGGATCGTGCGAATGAATTAGAATGGATCGTACGAATGAATTAGAATGGATCGTACGAATGAACTAGAATAGATACATTCGTGCGAATGAATTAGAATGGATCGTACGAATGAATTAGAATGGATTGTATGAATGAATTAGAATGGATCTGACGAATGAATTAGAATGGATCGTACGAATGAATTAGAATGGATCCTACGAATGAATTAGAATGGATCGTACGAATGAACTAGAATAGATACATTCGTGCGAATGAATTAGAATGGATCGTACGAATGAATTAGAATGGATCGTACAAATGAATTAGAATGAATCGTACGAATGAATTAGAATGGATACATTCGTGCGAATGAATTAGAATGGATCGGACGAATGAATTAGAATGGATCAAACAATTGAATTAGAATGGATCGTACGAATGAACTAGAATAGATACATTCGTGCGAATGAATTAGAATGGATCGTACGAATGAATTAGAATGGATCGTACAAATGACTTAGAATGAATCGTACGAATGAATTAGAATGGATACATTCGTGCGAATGAATTAGAATGGATCGGACGAATGAATTAGAATGGATCAAACAATTGAATTAGAATGGATCGTACGAATGAATTAGAATGGATCGTACGAATAAATTAGAATGGATACATTCGTCCGAATGAATTAGAATGGATCATACGAATGAGTAAGAATGGATCATACGAATGAAATAGAATAGATTGTACGAATGAATTAGAATGGATCCTATGAATGAATTAGAATGGATCGTGTGAAAGAATTAGAATGGATTGTATGAATGAATTAGAATGGATCGTATGAATGAATTAGAATGGATCGTGCGAATGAATTCGAATGGATCGTACGAATTCATTCTAATTCATTCATACAATCCATTCTAATTCTTTCACACGATCTATTCTAATTCATTCGTAGGATCCATTCTAATTCATTCGTACAATCTAGTCTATTTCATTCGTACGATCCATTCTTACTCATTCGTATGATCCATTCTAATTCATTCGGATGATTGTATCCATTCTAATTTATTCGTACGATTCATTCTAATTCATTCGTACGATCCATTCTAATTCATTCGTCCGATCCATTCTAATTCATTCGCACGAATGTATCCATTCTAATTCATTCGTACGGTCCATTCTAATTCATTCGCACAATCCATTCTATTTCATTCGTACGATCCATTCTTACTCATTCGTATGATCCATTATGGATACATTCGTGCGAATGAATTAGAATGGATCATACGAATGAGTAAGAATGGATCGTACGAATGAAATAGAATGGATTGTGCGAATGAATTAGAATGGATCGTACGAATGAATTAGAATGGATCGTGTGAAAGAATTAGAATGTATTGTATGAATGAATTAGATTAGATCGTATGAATGAATTAGAATGGATCGTACGAATGAATTAGAATGGATCGTACGAATGAACTAGAATGGATACATTCGTGCGAATGAATTAGAATGGATCATACGAATGAATTAGAATGGATCATACGAATGAATTAGAATGGATCTTACGAATGAATTAGAATGGATCGTACGAAAACACGATCCATGCAAATGAATTAGAATAGATCGTACGAATGAACTAGAATGGATACATTCGTGTGAATGAATTAGAATGGATCGAACGAATGCATTCTAATTCGTTTGTACGATCCATTCTAATTCATTCGCATGATCCATTCTAATTCATTCATAGGATCCATTCTAATTCATTCATACGATCTATTCTAATTCTTTCGCACGAATGTATCCATTCTAATTCATTCGCACGAATGCATCCATTCTAATTCATTCGTACGATCCATTCTAATTCATTCGTACGATCCATTCTAATTAATTCGTATGATCCATTCTAATTGATTCGTACGATCCATTCTAATTCATTCATACAATCCATTCTAATTCATTCGTACGATCCATTCTAATTCACTCATACGATCCATTCTAATACATTCATACGATCCATTCTAATTCATTTGCACGAATATATCCATTTAATTCATTCGTACGATCCATTTGAATTCCTTCATACGATCCATTCTAATTTATTCATACGATCTATTCTAATTCATTCATACGATCCATTCTAATTCATTCGTACGAATGAATTAGAATGGATACATTCGTGCGAATGAATTAGAATGGATACATTCGTGCGAAAGAATTAGAATAGATCGTATGAATGAATTAGAATGGATCCTATGAATGAATTAGATTGGATCATGCGAATGAATTAGAATGGATCGTACGAATGAATTAGAATGGATCGTGCTAATGAATTAGAATTGATCGAACGAATGAATTAGCATGGATCGTGCTAATGAATTAGAATGGATCGTACGAATGAATTAGAATGGATCGTGTGAAAGAATTAGAATGGATTGTATGAATGAATTAGAATGGATCGTACGAATGAATTAGAATGGATCGTACGAAGTAATTAGAATGGATCGTATAAATGAATTAGAATGGATCGTACGAAGGAATTAGAATGGATCGTACGAATGAATTAGAATGGATCGTATGAATGTATTAGAATGGATCGTACGAATTAATTAGAATGGATCATTCGAATGAATGAGAATGGATCGTACGAATGAATTAGAATGGATCGTACGAATGAATTAGAATGAATTAGAATGGATCGTACGAATGAATTAGAATGGATCGTACGAATGAATTAGAATGGATCGTACGAATGAAATAGAATGGATCGTGTGAAAGAATTAGAATGGATTGTATGAATGAATTAGAATGGATCGTATGAATGGATCGTACGAATGGATTAGAATAGCTCATACGAATGAATTAGAATGAATCATATGAATGAATTAGAATGGTTACATTTGTGCAAATGAATTAGAATTGATCGTACGAAGGAATTAGAATGGATCGTATGAATGAATTAGAATGGATCGTACGAATGGATTAGAATGGATCGTACGAATGAATTAGAATGGATCGTACGAATGAACTAGAATGGACACATTTGTGCGAATGAATTAGAATGGATCATACGAATGAATTAGAATGGATCATAAGAATGAGTAAGAATGGATCGTACGAATGAAATAGAATGGATCGTATGAATGAATTAGAATGAATTAGAATGGATCGTATGAATGAATTAGAATGGATCGTATGAGTGAATTAGAACGGATAGTACGAATGAAGCAGAATGGATCGTACGAAGGAATTAGAATGGATCATACGAATGAATTAGAATGGATCGTACGATTGAATTAGAATGGATCATACGAATGAGTAAGAATGGATCGTATGAATGAATTAGATTGGATCGTATGATCCATTCTAATTCATTAGCATGGATCGTGCTAATGAATTAGAATGGAATATACGAATGAATTAGAATGGATCGTACGAATGGATTATAATGATTTAGAATGGATCGTACGAATGAATTAGAATAGATCATAAAAATGAATTAGAATGGATCGTGCAAATGAATTAGAATGGATACATTCGTGCGAATAAATTAGAATGGATTGTATGAATGAATTAGAATGGATCGTACGAATGAATTAGAATGGATCGTGTGAATGAATTAGAATAGATTGCGCGAATGAATTAGAATGGATCGTGCGAATGAAATAGAATGGATACAAATGAATTAGAATGGATCGTGCGAATGAATGGATCGTGCGAATGAATTAGAATGGTTCGTACGAATGAATTAGAATGGATCGTATGAATGAATTAGAATGGATCGTACGAATGAATTAGAATGGATCGTGCGAATGAATTAGAATGGATCGTACGAATGAATTAGAATGGATCGTATGAATGGATCGTGTATACGAATGAATTAGAATGGATCGTACGAATGAATTAGAATGGATACATTCGTTCGAATGAATTAGAATGGATACATTCGTGCGAAAGAATTAGAATAGATCGTATGAATGAATTAGAATGGATCGTACGAATGAATTAGAATGGATCGTACGAATGAATTAGAATGGATCGTGCTAATGAATTAGATTTGATCGAACGAATGAATTAGCATGGATCGTGCAAATGAATTAGAATGGAACGTACGAATGAATTAGAATGGATCGTGTGAAAGAATTAGAATGGATTGTATGAATGAATTAGAATGAATTCGTACGATCTATTTGAATTCATTCGCACGATCCATTCTAATTCATTCATACGATCCATTCTAATTCATTCATACAATCCATTCTAATTCTTTTACACGATCCATTCTAATTCATTCGTAGGATCCATTCTAATTCATTCGCACAATCCATTCTAATTCATTCGGACGAATGAATCCATTCTAATTTACTCGTACGATCCATTCTAATTCATTCGTACGATCCATTCTAATTCATTCATACGATCCATTCTTACTCATTCGTATGATCCATTCTAATTCATTCGTACGATCCATTCTAATTCATTCGCACGAATGTATCCATTCCATTCGTACGATCCATTCATATGATCCATTCTAATTTATTCATACAATCCATTCTAATTCTTTCACACGATCCATTCTAATTCATTCGTACGATCCATTCTAATTCATTAGCATGGATCGTGCTAATGAAATAGAATGGAATATACGAATGAATTAGAATGGATCGTAGAATGGATCGTACGTATGAATTAGAATGAAATAGAATGGATCGTACGAATGAATTAGAATGGATCGTACGAATGAATTAGAATGGATCGTATGAATGAATTAAAATGGATACATTTGTGCGAATGAATTAGAATGGATCGTACGAATGAATTAGAATGGATCGTACGAATGAATTAGAATGGATCGTACGAAGGAATTAGAATGGATCGTACGAATGAATTAGAATGGATATATTCGTGCAAATGAATTAGAATGGATCGTATGAATGTATTAGAATGGATCGTATGAGTGAATTAGAATGGATCGTGCGAATGAATTAGAATGGATTGTATGAATGAATTAGAATGGATCGTACGAATGAATTAGAATGGATCATACAAATTAATTAGAATGGATCATACGAATGAATTAGAATGGATCGTACGAATGAATTAGAATTAGAATGGATATATTCGTGCGAATGAATTAGAATGGATACAATCGTGCGAAAGAATTAGAATAGATCGTATGAATGAATTAGAATGGATCCTATGAATGAATTAGAATGGATCGTGCGAATGAATTAGAATGGATCGTACGAATGAATTAGAATGGATACATTCGTGCGAATGAATTAGAATGGATCGGACGAATGAATTAGAATGGATCGTATGAATGAATTAGAATGGATCAAATGAATGAATTAGAATGGTTACATTCATGCGAATGAATTAGAATGGATCGTACGAATGGATTAGAATGGATCGTACGAATGGATTAGAATAGATACATTCGAGTGAATGAATTAGAATGGATCGTACGAATGAATTAGAATGGATCGTACGAATGGATTAGAATGGATCCTACGAATGGATTATAATGGATACCTTTGTGCATATGAATTTGAATGGATCGTACGAATGAATTAGAATGGATCATATGAATGAATTAGAATGGATCGTGCGAATGAATTCGAATGGATCGTACGAATGAATTAGAATGGATCGTACGGGATGAATTAGAATGGATATATTTGAACGAATAAATTAGAATGGATCATACGAATGAATTAGAATAGATCGTATGAATGAATTAGAATGGATAGTGCGAATGAATTAGAATCGATCGTACGAATGAATTAGAATGGATCGTATGAATGAATTAGAATGGACCATACGAATGAGTAAGAATGGATCGTACAAATGAAATAGAATGGATTGTATGAATGAATTAGAATGGATCCTACGAATGAATTAGAATAGATCGTGTCAAAGAATTAGAATGGATTGTGTGAATAAATTAGAATGAATTCGTATGATCCATTCGAATTCATTCGCACGATCCATTCTAATTCATTCATACGATTCATTCTAATTCATTCATACAATCCATTCTAATTCACTCATACGATCTATTCTATTTCATTCGTACGATCCATTCTTACTCATTCGTATGATCCATTCTAAGTCATTCGGATGAATGTATCCATTCTAATTTATTCATACGATCCATTCTAATTCATTCGTACGATCCATTCTAATTCATTCGTACGATCCATTCTAATTCATTCGTCCGATCTATTCTAATTCATTCGCACAAATGTATCCATTCTAATTCATTCGTACGATCCATTCTAATTCATTCGTACGATCCATTCTACTTCATTCGTAAGATCCACTCTAATTGATTCGTACGATCCATTCTAATTCATTCGTACGATCCATTCTAATTCATTTGCACGAATGTATCCATTCTAGTTCATTCGTACGATCCATTCTAATTCATTCGTACGATCCATTCTAATTCATTCGCACGATCCATTCTAATTCATTCGTACGATCCATTCTAATTCATTCGTCCGATCCACTCTAATTCATTCGCACGAATGTATCCATTCTAATTCATTCGTACGATCCATTCTAATTCTTTCACACGATCCATTCTAATTCATTCGTACGATCAATTCTAATTCATTCACATGATCCATTCTAATTCATTCGTACGATCCATTCTAATTCATTCATACGATCCATTCTAATTCATTCGTACGATCCATCCTAATTCATTCGCACAAATGTATCCATTCTAATTCATTCGTACGATCCATTCTAATTCATTCGCACGATCCATTCTAATTCATTCGTACGATCCATTCTAATTCATTCGTACGATCCATTCTAATTCATTCGTACGATCCATTCTAATTAATTTGTATGATCCATTCTAATTCACTCGTATGATCCATTCTAATTCATTCATACAATCCATTCTAATTCATTCGCACGAATGTATCCATTCTAATTAATTCGTACGATCCATTCTAATTCATTCGTATGATCTATTCTTATTCATTCGCACGATCCAGTCTAATTGATTCGCACGATCCATTCTAATTCATTTGCACGAATGTATCCATTCTAATTCATTCGTATGATCCATTCTAATTCATTAATATGATCCATTCTAATTCATTTGTACGATCCATTCTAATTCATATGCACAAAGGTATCCATTCTAATTCATTCGTACGATCCATTCTAATTCATTCGTACGATCCATTCTAATTCTTTCACACGATCCATTCTAATTCATTCGTACGATCCATTCTAATTCATTCGTACGATCCATTCTAATTCATTCATACAATCCATTCTAATTCATTCGTACGATCCATTCTAATTCATTCGCACAGATGTATCCATTCTAATTCATTCGTACGATCCATTCTAATTCATTCGCACGATCCATTCTAATTCATTCGTACGATCCATTCTAATTCTTTCACACGACCTATTCTAATCCATTCTAATTCATTCATACGATCCATTCTAATTCATTCGTACGATCCATTCTAATTCTTTCACACGATCCATTCTAATTCATTCGTACGATCCATTCTAATTCATTCGTACGATCCATTCTAATTCATTCATACGATCCATTCTAATTCATTCGTACGATCCATTCTAATTCATTCGCACAGATGTATCCATTCTAATTCATTCGTACGATACATTCTAATTCATTCGCACGATCCATTCTAATTCATTCGTACGATCCATTCTAATTCTTTCACACGACCTATTCTAATCCATTCTAATTCATTCGTACGAATCCATTCTAATTCATTCGTACAATCTATTCTATTTCATTCGTACGATCCATTCTTACTCATTCGTATGATCCATTCTAATTCATTCGGACGAATGTATCCATTCTAATTTATTGGTACGATCCATTCTAATTCATTCGCATGAATGTAACCATTCTAATTCATTCATTTGATCCATTCTAATTCATTCGTACGATCCATTCTAATTCATTCGTCCGATCCATTCTAATTCATTCGCACGAATGTATCCATTCTAATTCATTCGCACGATCCATTCTAATTCATTCGTACGATCCATTCTAATTCAATCGTACGATCCATTCTAATTCATTTGTAGGATCCATTCTAATTCATTCGTACAATCTATTCTATTTCATTCGTACGATCCATTCTTACTCATTCGTATGATCCATTCTAATTCATTCGGACGAATGTATCCATTCTAATTTATTCGTACGATCCATTCTAATTCATTCGTACGATCCATTCTTACTCATTCGTACGATCCGTTCTAATTCCTTCGTACGATCCATTCTAATTCCTTCGTACGATCCATTCTAATTCATTCGCACGATCCATTCTAATTCTTTCATAAAATCCTTTCTAATTCTTTCGTGCGAATGAATTAGAATGGATACCTTTGTGCATATGAATTAGAATGGATCGTACGAATGAATTAGAATGGATCATATTAATGAATTAGAATGGATCGTACGAATGAATTAGAATGGATACATTCGTGCGAATGAATTAGAATGGATCGGGCGAATCAATTAGACTGGATCGTGCGAATGAATAAGAATAGATCATACGAATGAATTAGAATGGATCGTACGAAATAATTAGAATGGATACATTCGTGGGAATGAATTAGAATGGATTGTATGAATGAATTAGAATGGATCGTACGAATGAATTAGAACGGATCATACGAATTAATTAGAATGGATCATACGAATGAATTAGAATGGATCGTACGAATGAATTAGAATGGATCGTACGAATGAATTAGAATGGATCGTGCGAATGAATTAGAATGGATCGTACGAATGAATTAGAATGGATACATTTGTGCGAATGAATTAGAATGGATCGTACGAATGAATTAGAATGGATCGTATGAATGAATTAGAATGGATCGTACGAATGAATTAGAATGGATCGTGCGAATGAATTAGAATGGATCGTACGAATGAATTAGAATGGATCGTGTGAAAGAATTAGAATGGATCGTACGAATGAATTAGAATGGATCGTGCGAATGAATTAGAATGGATCGTATGAATGAATTAGAATAGATTTTGTGAATGAATTAGAACAGATCGTACGAATGAATTAGAATGGATCGTACGAATGAATTAGAATGGATACATTTGTGCGAATGAATTAGAATGGATCATATGAATGAATTAGAATGGATTGTATGAATGAATTAGAATGCATACATTCGTGCGAATGAATTAGAATGGATCGTGCGAATCCATTAGACTGGATCGTGCAAATGAATAAGAATAGATCATACGAATGAATAAGAATGGATCGTACGAATTAATTAGAATGGATACATTCGTGCGAATGAATTAGAATGGATTGTATGAATGAATTAGAATGGATCGTACGAATGAATTAGAATGGATCATACGAATTAATTAGAATGGATCATACGAATGAATTAGAATGGATCGAACGAATGAATTAGAATGGATCGTACGAATAAACTAGAATGGATCGTACGAATGAACTAGAATGGATCGTATGATTCATTCAAATTCATTCGTACGATCCATTCTAATACATTCGTACGATTCATGCTAATTCATTCGCACGATCCATTAGAATGGATCGTGTGAAAGAATTAGAATGGATTGTATGAATGAATTAGAATGAATTCGTACGATCCATTCGAATTCATTCGCACGATCCATTCTAATTCATTCATACGATCCATTCTAATTCATTCATACAATCCATTCTATTTCATTCGTACGATCCATTCTAATTCTTCCACACGATCCATTCTAATTAATTCGTAGGATCCATTCTAATTCATTCGTACAATCTATTCTATTTCATTCGTACGATCCGTTCTTACTCATTCGTATGATCCATTCTAATTCATTCGGACGAATGTATCCATTCTAATTTATTCGTATGATCCATTCTAATTCATTCGTTCGATCCATTCTAATTCATTCGCTCGAATGTATCCATTCTAATCCATTCGTACGATCCATTCTAATCCATTCATACGATCCATTCTAATTCATTCGCATGAATGTAACCATTCTAATTCATTCATTTGATCCATTCTAATTCATTCCTACGATCCATTCTAATTCATTAGCACGATCCATGCTAATTCATTCGTTCGATCAATTCTAATTCATTAGCACGATCCATTCTAATTTATTCATACGATCCATTCTAATTCATTCGCATGATCCATTCTAATTCATTCATAGGATCTATTCTAATTCATTCATACGATCTATTCTAATTCTTTCGCATGAATGTATCCATTCTAATTTATTTGCACGAATGTATCCATTCTAATTCATTCGTACGATCCATTCTAATTCATTCGCACGATCCATTCTAATTCATTCGTACGATCAATTCTAATTCATTCGCACGAATGTATCCATTCTAATTCATTCGTACGATCCATTCTAATTCATTCATAGGATCCATTCTAATTCATTCATACAATCCATTCTAATTCATTCGCACGAATGTATCCATTCTAATTCATTCGTACGATCAGTTCTAATTCATTCACAAAATCTATTCTAATTCATTCATACGATCCATTCTAATTCATTCACACGAATGTATCCATTCTAATTCATTCATACGATCCATTCTAATTCATTCGTACGATCCATTCTAATTCACTCATACGATCCATTCTAATACATTCATACGATCCATTCTAATTCATTTGCACGAATATATCCATTCTAATTCATTCGTACGATCCATTCTAATTCCTTTGTACGATCCATTCTAATTCATTCGTACGATCTATTCTAATTCATTCGTACGATCCATTCTAATTCAATCGTACGATCCATTCTAATTTCTTCGTACGATCCATTATAATTCATTCGTACGATCCATTCTAATTCATTCGTACAATCTATTCTAATTCATTCGTACGAATGGATATATTCCTGTGAATGAATTAGAATGGATCGTACGAATGAGTAAGAATGGATCGTACGAATGAAATAGAATGGATTGCACGAATGAATTAGAATGGATCTTACGAATGAATTAGAATGGATCGTGTGAAAGAATTAAAATGGATTGTATAAATGAATTAGAATGGATCCTACGAATGAATTAGAATGGATCGTACCAAGGAATTAGAATGGATCGTACGAATGAATTAGAATGGATCGTACGAATGAATTAGAATAGATCGTACGAATGAATTAGAATGGATCGTACGAAGGAATTAGAATGGATCGTACGAATGAATTAGAATGGATCGTATGAATGAATTATAATGGATACATTCGTGTGAATGAATTAGAATGGATCGTATGAATGAATTAGAAAAGATTTTGTGAATGAATTAGAACTGATCGTACAAATGAATTAGAATGGATACATTCGTGCGAATGAATTAGAATGGATTGTATGAATGAATTAGAATGGATCCTATGAATGAATTAGAATGGATTGTATGAATGAACTAGAATGGATCCTATGAATGAATTAGAATGGATCGTACGAATGAATTAGAATGGATACATTCGTGCGAATGAATTAGAATTGATCGTACGAATGAATTAGAATGGTTCGTGCGAATGAATTAGAATGGATCGTACGAATGAATTAGAATGGATACATTCGTGCGAATGAATTAGAATGGATACATTCGTGCGAAAGAATTAGAATAGATCGTATGAATGAATTAGAATGGATCCTATGAATGAATTAGAATGAATCGTGCGAATGAATTAGAATGGATCATACGAAAGAATTAGAATGGATCGTGCAAATGAATTAGAATTGATCGAACGAATGAATTAGCATGGATCGTGCTAATGAATTAGAATGGATCATACGAATGAATTAGAATGGATCAAATGAATGAATTAGAATGGTTACATTCATGCGAATGAATTAGAAAGGATCGTACGAATGGATTAGAATGGATACATTCGAGCGAATGAATTAGAATGGATCGTACGAATGAATTAGAATGGATCGTACGAATAAATTAGAATGGATACATTCGTCCGAATGAATTAGAATGGATCATACGAATGAGTAAAAATGGATCGTACGAATGAAATAGAATAGATTGTACGAATGAATTAGAATGGATCCTACGAATGAATTAGAATGGATTGTATGAATGAATTAGAATGGATCGTATGAATGAATTAGAATGGATCGTGCGAATGAATTCGAATGGATCGTACGAATTCATTCTAATTCATTCATACAATCCATTCTAATTCTTTCACACGATCCATTCTAATTCATTCGTACGTTCCATTCTAATTCATTAGCACGATCCATGCTAATTCATACGTTCAATCAATTTTAATTCATTAGCACGATCCATTCTAATTCATTCGTACGATCAATTCTAATTCATTTGCACGATCCATTCTAATTCATTCATAGGATCCATTCTAATTCATTCATACGATCTATTCTAATTCTTTCGCACGAATGTATCCATTCTAATTCATTCGCACGAATGTATCCATTCTAATTCATTCGTACGATCCACTCTAATTCATTCATACGATCCATTCTAATTCATTCGTAAGATCCATTCTAATTCATTCGTACGATCCATTCTAATTCATTCGTACGATCTAGTCTAATTCATTCGCACGAATGTATCCATTCTAATTCATTCATATGATCCATTCTACTTCATTCGTACTATCCGTTCTAATTCACTCATACGATCCTTTCTAATTCATTCGTACGATCCATTCTAATTCATTTGCATGAATATATCCATTCTAATTCATTCGTACGATCCATTCTAATTCCTTCATACGATCCATTCTAATTCCTTTGTACGATCCATTCTAATTCATTCGTACGATCCATTCTAATACATTCGTACGATTCATGCTAATTCATTCGCACGATCCATTCTAATTCATTCGTACGATCCATTCTTATTCATTCATACGATCCATTCTAATTCATTCGCACAATCCATTCTAATTCATTCGTACAATCCATTCTAATTCATTCGTATGATCCATTCTAACTCATTCGGTGGATCCATTCTAATTCATTCATACGATCCATTCTAATTCATTCCCACGATCCATTCTAATTTATTCGTACGATCCATTCTAATTCATTCGTACGATCTATTCTAAGTCATTCGCACGAATGTAACCATTCTAATTCATTCATATGATTCATTCTAATTCATTCGTATGAGCTATTCTAATTCATTCGTACGATCCATTCTAATTCATTCGTACGATCCATTATAATTCATTCATACAATCCATTTAGATTTATTCGCACGAATGTATCCATTCAAATTCATTCGTACGATCAAGTCTAATTCATTCGTACGATCCATTCTAATTCCTTCGTACGAATGAGTAAGAATGGATCGTACGAATGAAATAGAATGGATCGTGTGAAAGAATTAGAATGGATTGTAAGAATGAATTAGAATGGATCGTACGAATGAATTAGAATGGATCGTACGAATGAATTAGAATGGATCGTACGAATGAATTAGAATAGATCGTACGAATGAATTAGAATGGATCGTACGAAGGAATTAGAATCGATCGTACGAATGAATTAGAATGGATATATTCGTGCAAATGAATTAGAATGGATCGTATGAATGTATTAGAATGGATCGTATGAGTGAATTAGAATGGATTGTACGAATGAATTAGAATGGATCGTATGAATGAATTAGAATGGATACATTCGTGTGAATGAATTAGAATGGATCGTATGAAAGAATTAGAATAGATTTTGTGAATGAATTAGAACTGATCGTACGAATGAATTAGAATGGATTGTATGAATGGATTAGAATGGATTGTACGAATGAATTAGAATTGATCGAACGAATGAATTAGCATGGATCGTGCTAATGAATTAGAATGGAACGTACAAATGAATTAGAATGGATCGTGTTAAAAAAATAGAATGGATTGTATGAATGAATTCGAATGAATTCGTACGATCCATTCGAATTCATTCGCACGATCCATTCTAATTCATTCATACGATCCATTCTAATTCATTCATACAATCCATTCTAATTCTTTCACACGATCCATTCTAATTCTTTCACACGATCCATTCTAATTCATTCGTACGATCCATTCTAATTCGTTCGTGCAATCCATTCTATTTCATTCGTACGATCCATTCTTACTCATTTGTACGATCCATTCTAATTCATTCACACGAATGTATCCATTCGTATGAATGAATTAGAATAGATTGTACGAATGAATTAGAATGGATCGTACAAATGAATTAGAATGGATCGTACGAAGGAATTAGACTGGATCGTACGAATGAATTAGAATAGATCGTACGAATGAATTAGAATGGATCGTATGAAGGAATTAGAATGGATCGTACGAATGAATTAGAATGGATATATTCGTGCAAATGAATTAGAATGGATCGTAGGAATGTATTAGAATGGATCGTATGAGTGAATTAGAATGGATCGTACGAATGAATTAGAATGGATCGTATGAATGAATTAGAATGGATACATTCGTGCGAATGAATTAGAATTGATCGTACGAATGAATTAGAATGGATCGTGCGAATGAATTAGAATGGATCGTACGAATGAATTAGAATGGATCGTACGAATGAACTAGAATGGATACATTTGTGCGAATGAATTAGAATGGATCGTATGAATGAATTAGAATGGATCGAACGAATGAATTAGAATGGATCTTACGAATGAATTAGAATGAATCGTACGAATGAATTAGAATGGATCGTACGAATGAATTAGAATGGATACATTCGTGCGAATGAATTAGAATGGATCGGACGAATGAATTAGAATGGATCATACGAATGAATTAGAATGGATCAAATGAATGAATTAGAATGGTTATATTCATGCGAATGAATTAGAATGGATCGTACGAATGGATTAGAATGGATACATTCGAGCGAATGAAGTAGAATGGATCGTACGAATGAATTAGAATGGATCGTACGAATGGATTAGAATGGATCCTACGAATGGATTATAATGGATACCTTTGTGCATATGAATTAGAATGGATCGTACGAATGAATTAGAATGGATCATATTAATGAATTAGAATGGATCGTACGAATGAATTAGAATGGATACATTCGTGCACGATCCATTCTAACTCATTCGCACGAATGTATCCATTCTAATTCATTCATACGATCCATTCTAATTCATTAATATGATCCATTCTAATTCATTCGTACGATCCATTCTAATTCATATGCACAAAGGTATCCATTCTAATTCATTCATACGATCCATTCTAATTCAGGATCGTACAAATGAATTATAATGGATATATTCGTTCGAATGAATTAGAATTGATCGTACGAATGAATTAGAATGGATCGTGCGAATGAATTAGAATGGATCGTACGAATGAATTAGAATGGATCGTACGAATGAACTAGAATGGATACATTCGTGCGAATGAATTAGAATGGATCGTACGAATGAATTAGAATGGATCGTACGAATGAATTAGAATGTATCTTACAAATGAATTAGAATGGATCGTACGAATGAATTAGAATGGATCGTACGAATGAATTAGAATGGATACATTCGTGCAATGAATTAGAATGGATCGGACGAATGAATTAGAATGGATCGTACGAATGAATTAGAATGGATCAAATGAATGAATTAGAATGGTTACATTCATGCGAATGAATTAGAATGGATCGTACGAATGGATTAGAATGGATCGTACGAATGGATTAGAATGGATATATTCGAGCGAATGAATTAGAATGGATCGTACGAATGAATTAGAATGGATCGTACGAATGGATTAGAATGGATCCTACGAATGGATTAGAATGGATACCTTTGTGCAAATGAATTAGAATGGATCGTACGAATGAATTAGAATGGATCATATTAATGAATTAGAATGGATCGTACGAATGAATTAGATTGGATACATTCGTGCACGATCCATTCTAATTCATTCGCACGAATATATCCATTCTAATTCATTCATACGATCCATTCTAATTCATTAATATGATCCATTCTAATTCATTCGTACGATCCATTCTAATTCATATGCACAAAGGTATCCATTCTAATTCATTCGTACGATCCATTCTAATTCAGGATCGTACGAATGAATTAGAATGGATATATTCGTGCGAATGAATTAGAATTGATCGTACGAATGACTTAGAATGGATCGTGCGAATGAATTAGAATGGATCGTATGAATGAATTAGAATGGATCGTACGAATGAACTAGAATGGATACATTCGTGCGAATGAATTAGAATGGATCGTACGAATGAATTAGAATGGATCATACGAATCAATTAGAATATATCTTACAAATGAATTAGAATGGATCGTACGAATGAATTAGAATGGATCATACGAATGAATTAGAATGGATACATTCGTGCGAATGAATTAGAATGGATCGTACGAATGAATTAGAATGGATCAAATGAATGAATTAGAATGGTTACATTCATGCGAATGAATTAGAATGGATCGTACGAATGGATTAGAATGGATCGTACGAATGGATTAGAATGGATCGTACGAATGGATTAGAATGGATACATTCGAGCGAATGAATTAGAATGGATCGTACGAATGAATTAGAATGGATCGTATGAATGGATTAGAATGGATCCTACGAATGGATTAGAATGGATACCTTTGTGCATATGAATTAGAATGGATCGTACGAATGAATTAGAATGGATCATATTAATGAATTAGAATGGATCGTACGAATAAATTAGAATGGATATATTCGTGCGAATGAATTAGAATTGATCGTGCGAATCAATTAGACTGGATCGTGCGAATGAATAAGAATAGATCTTACGAATGAATTAGAATGGATCGTACGAATTAATTAGAATGGATACATTCGTGCGAATGAATTAGAATAGATTGTATGAATGAATTAGAATGGATCCTACGAATGAATTAGAATGGATCATACGAATTAATTAGAATAGATCATAAATATAAATTAGAATGGATCGTACGAATGAATTAGAATGGATCATACGAATGAATTAGAATGGATACATTCGTGCGAATGAGTTAGAATGGATTGTGCGAATGAATAAGAACATATCGTGCGAATGACTTAGAATGGATCGTACGAATGAATTAGAATGGATCATGCGAATGAATTAGAATGGATCGTACGAATGAATTAGAATGGATACATTTGTGCGAATGAAATAGAATGGATCATACGAATGAATTAGAATGGATCGTATGAATGAATTAGAATGGATCGTACGAATGAATTAGAATGGATCGTGCGAATGAATTAGAATGGATCGTACGAATGAATTAGAATGGATCGTACGAATGAACTAGAATAGATACATTCGTGCGAATGAATTAGAATGGATCGTACGAATGAATTAGAATGGATTGTATGAATGAATTAGAATGGATCTGACGAATGAATTAGAATGGATCGTACGAATGAATTAGAATGGATCCTACGAATGAATTAGAATGGATCGTACGAATGAACTAGAATAGATACATTCGTGCGAATGAATTAGAATGGATCGTACGAATGAATTAGAATGGATCGTACAAATGAATTAGAATGAATCGTACGAATGAATTAGAATGGATACATTCGTGCGAATGAATTAGAATGGATCGGACGAATGAATTAGAATGGATCAAACAATTGAATTAGAATGGATCGTACGAATGAACTAGAATAGATACATTCGTGCGAATGAATTAGAATGGATCGTACGAATGAATTAGAATGGATCGTACAAATGACTTAGAATGAATCGTACGAATGAATTAGAATGGATACATTCGTGCGAATGAATTAGAATGGATCGGACGAATGAATTAGAATGGATCAAACAATTGAATTAGAATGGATCGTACGAATGAATTAGAATGGATCGTACGAATAAATTAGAATGGATACATTCGTCCGAATGAATTAGAATGGATCATACGAATGAGTAAGAATGGATCATACGAATGAAATAGAATAGATTGTACGAATGAATTAGAATGGATCCTATGAATGAATTAGAATGGATCGTGTGAAAGAATTAGAATGGATTGTATGAATGAATTAGAATGGATCGTATGAATGAATTAGAATGGATCGTGCGAATGAATTCGAATGGATCGTACGAATTCATTCTAATTCATTCATACAATCCATTCTAATTCTTTCACACGATCTATTCTAATTCATTCGTAGGATCCATTCTAATTCATTCGTACAATCTAGTCAATTTCATTCGTACGATCCATTCTTACTCATTCGTATGATCCATTCTAATTCATTCGGATGATTGTATCCATTCTAATTTATTCGTACGATTCATTCTAATTCATTCGTACGATCCATTCTAATTCATTCGTCCGATCCATTCTAATTCATTCGCACGAATGTATCCATTCTAATTCATTCGTACGGTCCATTCTAATTCATTCGCACAATCCATTCTATTTCATTCGTACGATCCATTCTTACTCATTCGTATGATCCATTATGGATACATTCGTGCGAATGAATTAGAATGGATCATACGAATGAGTAAGAATGGATCGTACGAATGAAATAGAATGGATTGTGCGAATGAATTAGAATGGATCGTACGAATGAATTAGAATGGATCGTGTGAAAGAATTAGAATGTATTGTATGAATGAATTAGATTAGATCGTATGAATGAATTAGAATGGATCGTACGAATGAATTAGAATGGATCGTACGAATGAACTAGAATGGATACATTCGTGCGAATGAATTAGAATGGATCATACGAATGAATTAGAATGGATCATACGAATGAATTAGAATGGATCTTACGAATGAATTAGAATGGATCGTACGAAAACACGATCCATGCAAATGAATTAGAATAGATCGTACGAATGAACTAGAATGGATACATTCGTGTGAATGAATTAGAATGGATCGAACGAATGCATTCTAATTCGTTTGTACGATCCATTCTAATTCATTCGCATGATCCATTCTAATTCATTCATAGGATCCATTCTAATTCATTCATACGATCTATTCTAATTCTTTCGCACGAATGTATCCATTCTAATTCATTCGCACGAATGCATCCATTCTAATTCATTCGTACGATCCATTCTAATTCATTCGTACGATCCATTCTAATTAATTCGTATGATCCATTCTAATTGATTCGTACGATCCATTCTAATTCATTCATACAATCCATTCTAATTCATTCGTACGATCCATTCTAATTCACTCATACGATCCATTCTAATACATTCATACGATCCATTCTAATTCATTTGCACGAATATATCCATTTAATTCATTCGTACGATCCATTTGAATTCCTTCGTACGATCCATTCTAATTTATTCATACGATCTATTCTAATTCATTCATACGATCCATTCTAATTCATTCGTACGAATGAATTAGAATGGATACATTCGTGCGAATGAATTAGAATGGATACATTCGTGCGAAAGAATTAGAATAGATCGTATGAATGAATTAGAATGGATCCTATGAATGAATTAGATTGGATCATGCGAATGAATTAGAATGGATCGTACGAATGAATTAGAATGGATCGTGCTAATGAATTAGAATTGATCGAACGAATGAATTAGCATGGATCGTGCTAATGAATTAGAATGGATCGTACGAATGAATTAGAATGGATCGTGTGAAAGAATTAGAATGGATTGTATGAATGAATTAGAATGGATCGTACGAATGAATTAGAATGGATCGTACGAAGTAATTAGAATGGATCGTATGAATGAATTAGAATGGATCGTACGAAGGAATTAGAATGGATCGTACGAATGAATTAGAATGGATCGTATGAATGTATTAGAATGGATCGTACGAATTAATTAGAATGGATCATTCGAATGAATTAGAATGGATCGTATGAATGAATTAGAATGGATCGTACGAATGAATTAGAATGGATCGTACGAATGAATTAGAATGGATCGTACGAATGAATTAGAATGGATCGTACGAATGAAATAGAATGGATCGTGTGAAAGAATTAGAATGGATTGTATGAATGAATTAGAATGGATCGTATGAATGGATCGTACGAATGGATTAGAATAGCTCATACGAATGAATTAGAATGAATCATATGAATGAATTAGAATGGTTACATTTGTGCGAATGAATTAGAATTGATCGTATGAAGGAATTAGAATGGATCGTATGAATGAATTAGAATGGATCGTACGAATGGATTAGAATGGATCGTACGAATGAATTAGAATGGATCGTACGAATGAACTAGAATGGACACATTTGTGCGAATGAATTAGAATGGATCATACGAATGAATTAGAATGGATTATAAGAATGAGTAAGAATGGATCATACGAATGAAATAGAATGGATCGTATGAATGAATTAGAATGAATTAGAATGGATCGTATGAATGAATTAGAATGGATCGTATGAGTGAATTAGAACGGATAGTACGAATGAAGCAGAATGGATCGTACGAAGGAATTAGAATGGATCGTACGAATGAATTAGAATGGATCGTACGATTGAATTAGAATGGATCATACGAATGAGTAAGAATGGATCGTATGAATGAATTAGATTGGATCGTATGATCCATTCTAATTCATTAGCATGGATCGTGCTAATGAATTAGAATGGAATATTCGAATGAATTAGAATGGATCGTACGAATGGATTATAATGATTTAGAATGGATCGTACGAATGAATTAGAATAGATCATAAAAATGAATTAGAATGGATCGTGCAAATGAATTAGAATGGATACATTCGTGCGAATAAATTAGAATGGATTGTATGAATGAATTAGAATGGATCGTACGAATGAATTAGAATGGATCGTGTGAATGAATTAGAATAGATTGCGCGAATGAATTAGAATGGATCGTGCGAATGAAATAGAATGGATACAAATGAATTAGAATGGATCGTGTGAATGAATGGATCGTGCGAATGAATTAGAATGGTTCGTACGAATGAATTAGAATGGATCGTATGAATGAATTAGAATGGATCGTACGAATGAATTAGAATGGATCGTGCGAATGAATTAGAATGGATCGTACGAATGAATTAGAATGGATCGTATGAATGGATCGTGTATACGAATGAATTAGAATGGATCGTACGAATGAATTAGAATGGATACATTCGTTCGAATGAATTAGAATGGATACATTCGTGCGAAAGAATTAGAATAGATCGTATGAATGAATTAGAATGGATCGTACGAATGAATTAGAATGGATCGTACGAATGAATTAGAATGGATCGTGCTAATGAATTAGATTTGATCGAACGAATGAATTAGCATGGATCATGCAAATGAATTAGAATGGAACGTACGAATGAATTAGAATGGATCGTGTGAAAGAATTAGAATGGATTGTATGAATGAATTAGAATGAATTCGTACGATCTATTTGAATTCATTCGCACGATCCATTCTAATTCATTCATACGATCCATTCTAATTCATTCATACAATCCATTCTAATTCTTTTACACGATCCATTCTAATTCATTCGTAGGATCCATTCTAATTCATTCGCACAATCCATTCTAATTCATTCGGACGAATGAATCCATTCTAATTTACTCGTACGATCCATTCTAATTCATTCGTACGATCCATTCTAATTCATTCATACGATCCATTCTTACTCATTCGTATGATCCATTCTAATTCATTCGTACGATCCATTCTAATTCATTCGCACGAATGTATCCATTCCATTCGTACGATCCATTCATATGATCCATTCTAATTCATTCATACAATCCATTCTAATTCTTTCACACGAATGAATTAGAATGGATCGTAGAATGGATCGTACGTATGAATTAGAATGAAATAGAATGGATCGTACGAATGAATTAGAATGGATCGTAGAATGGATCGTACGTATGAATTAGAATGAAATAGAATGGATCGTACGAATGAATTAGAATGGATCGTACGAATGAATTAGAATGGATCGTATGAATGAATTAAAATGGATACATTTGTGCGAATGAATTAGAATGGATCGTACGAATGAATTAGAATGGATCGTACGAATGAATTAGAATGGATCGTACGAATGGATTAGAATGGATCGTATGAATGAATTAAAATGGATACATTTGTGCGAATGAATTAGAATGGATCGTACGAATGAATTAGAATGGATCGTACGAATGAATTAGAATGGATCGTACGAAGGAATTAGAATGGATCGTACGAATGAATTAGAATGGATATATTCGTGCAAATGAATTAGAATGGATCGTATGAATGTATTAGAATGGATCGTATGAGTGAATTAGAATGGATCGTGCGAATGAATTAGAATGGATTGTATGAATGAATTAGAATGGATCGTACGAATGAATTAGAATGGATCATACAAATTAATTAGAATGGATCATACGAATGAATTAGAATGGATCGTACGAATGAATTAGAATTAGAATGGATATATTCGTGCGAATGAATTAGAATGGATACAATCGTGCGAAAGAATTAGAATAGATCGTATGAATGAATTAGAATGGATCCTATGAATGAATTAGAATGGATCGTGCGAATGAATTAGAATGGATCGTACGAATGAATTAGAATGGATACATTCGTGCGAATGAATTAGAATGGATCGGACGAATGAATTAGAATGGATCGTATGAATGAATTAGAATGGATCAAATGAATGAATTAGAATGGTTACATTCATGCGAATGAATTAGAATGGATCGTACGAATGGATTAGAATGGATCGTACGAATGGATTAGAATAGATACATTCGAGTGAATGAATTAGAATGGATCGTACGAATGAATTAGAATGGATCGTACGAATGGATTAGAATGGATCCTACGAATGGATTATAATGGATACCTTTGTGCATATGAATTTGAATGGATCGTACGAATGAATTAGAATGGATCATATGAATGAATTAGAATGGATCGTGCGAATGAATTCGAATGGATCGTACGAATGAATTAGAATGGATCGTACGGAATGAATTAGAATGGATATATTTGAACGAATAAATTAGAATGGATCATACGAATGAATTAGAATAGATCGTATGAATGAATTAGAATGGATAGTGCGAATGAATTAGAATCGATCGTACGAATGAATTAGAATGGATCGTATGAATGAATTAGAATGGACCATACGAATGAGTAAGAATGGATCGTACAAATGAAATAGAATGGATTGTATGAATGAATTAGAATGGATCCTACGAATGAATTAGAATAGATCGTGTCAAAGAATTAGAATGGATTGTATGAATAAATTAGAATGAATTCGTATGATCCATTCGAATTCATTCGCACGATCCATTCTAATTCATTCATACGATTCATTCTAATTCATTCATACAATCCATTCTAATTCACTCATACGATCTATTCTATTTCATTCGTACGATCCATTCTTACTCATTCGTATGATCCATTCTAAGTCATTCGGATGAATGTATCCATTCTAATTTATTCATACGATCCATTCTAATTCATTCGTACGATCCATTCTAATTCATTCGTACGATCCATTCTAATTCATTCGTCCGATCTATTCTAATTCATTCGCACAAATGTATCCATTCTAATTCATTCGTACGATCCATTCTAATTCATTCGTACGATCCATTCTACTTCATTCGTAAGATCCATTCTAATTGATTCGTACGATCCATTCTAATTCATTCGTACGATCCATTCTAATTCATTCGCACGAATGTATCCATTCTAGTTCATTCGTACGATCCATTCTAATTCATTCGCACGATCCATTCTAATTCATTCGTACGATCCATTCTAATTCATTCATCCGATCCACTCTAATTCATTCGCACGAATGTATCCATTCTAATTCATTCGTACGATCCATTCTAATTCTTTCACACGATCCATTCTAATTCATTCGTACGATCAATTCTAATTCATTCACATGATCCATTCTAATTCATTCGTACGATCCATTCTAATTCATTCATACGATCCATTCTAATTCATTCGTACGATCCATCCTAATTCATTCGCACAAATGTATCCATTCTAATTCATTCGTACGATCCATTCTAATTCATTCGCACGATCCATTCTAATTCATTCGTACGATCCATTCTAATTCATTCGTACGATCCATTCTAATTCATTCGTACGATCCATTCTAATTAATTCGTATAATCCATTCTAATTCATTAGTATGATCCATTCTAATTCATTCATACAATCCATTCTAATTCATTCGCACGAATGTATCCATTCTAATTAATTCGTACGATCCATTCTAATTCATTCGTATGATCTATTCTTATTCATTCGCACGATCCAGTCTAATTGATTCGCACGATCCATTCTAATTCATTTGCACGAATGTATCCATTCTAATTCATTCGTATGATCCATTCTAATTCATTAATATGATCCATTCTAATTCATTTGTACGATCCATTCTAATTCATATGCACAAAGGTATCCATTCTAATTCATTCGTACGATCCATTCTAATTCATTCGTACGATCCATTCTAATTCTTTCACACGATCCATTCTAATTCATTCGTACGATCCATTCTAATTCATTCGTACGATCCATTCTAATTCATTCATACGATCCATTCTAATTCATTCGTACGATCCATTCTAATTCATTCGCACAGATGTATCCATTCTAATTCATTCGTACGATCCATTCTAATTCATTCGCACGATCCATTCTAATTCATTCGTACGATCCATTCTAATTCTTTCACACGACCTATTCTAATCCATTCTAATTCATTCGTACGATCCATTCTAATTCATTCGTACGATCCATTCTAATTCTTTCACACGATCCATTCTAATTCATTCGTACGATCCATTCTAATTCATTCGTACGATCCATTCTAATTCATTCATACGATCCATTCTAATTCATTCGTACGATCCATTCTAATTCATTCGCACAGATGTATCCATTCAAATTCATTCGTACGATCCATTCTAATTCATTCGCACGATCCATTCTAATTCATTCGTACGATCCATTCTAATTCTTTCACACGACCTATTCTAATCTATTCTAATTCATTCGTACGAATCCATTCTAACTCATTCGTACAATCTATTCTATTTCATTCGTACGATCCATTCTTACTCATTCGTATGATCCATTCTAATTCATTCGGACGAATGTATCCATTCTAATTTATTCGTACGATCCATTCTAATTCATTCGCATGAATGTAACCATTCTAATTCATTCATTTGATCCATTCTAATTCATTCGTACGATCCATTCTAATTCATTCGTCCGATCCATTCTAATTCATTCGCACGAATGTATCCATTCTAATTCATTCGCACGATCCATTCTAATTCATTCGTACGATCCATTCTAATTCAATCGTACGATCCATTCTAATTCATTTGTAGGATCCATTCTAATTCATTCGTACAATCTATTCTATTTCATTCGTACGATCCATTCTTACTCATTCGTATGATCCATTCTAATTCATTCGGACGAATGTATCCATTCTAATTTATTCGTACGATCCATTCTAATTCATTCGTACGATCCATTCTTACTCATTCGTACGATCCATTCTAATTCCTTCGTACGATCCATTTTAATTCCTTCGTACGATCCATTCTAATTCATTCGCACGATCCATTCTAATTCTTTCATACAATCCTTTCTAATTCTTTCGTGCGAATGAATTAGAATGGATACCTTTGTGCATATGAATTAGAATGGATCGTACGAATGAATTAGAATGGATACATTCGTGCGAATGAATTAGAATGGATCGGGCGAATCAATTAGACTGGATCGTGCGAATGAATAAGAATAGATCATACGAATGAATTAGAATGGATCGTACGAAATAATTAGAATGGATACATTCGTGCGAATGAATTAGAATGGATTGTATGAATGAATTAGAATGGATCGTACGAATGAATTAGAACGGATCATCCGAATTAATTAGAATGGATCATACGAATGAATTAGAATAGATCGTACGAATGAATTAGAATGGATCGTACGAATGAATTAGAATGGATCGTGCGAATGAATTAGAATGGATCGTACGAATGAATTAGAATGGATACATTTGTGCGAATGAATTAAAATGGATCGTACGAATGAATTAGAATGGATCGTATGAATGAATTAGAATGGATCGTACGAATGAATTAGAATGGATCGTGCGAATGAATTAGAATGGATCGTACGAATGAATTAGAATGGATCGTGTGAAAGAATTAGAATGGATCGTACGAATGAATTAGAATGGATCGTGCGAATGAATTAGAATGGATCGTATGAATGAATTAGAATAGATTTTGTGAATGAATTAGAACTGATCGTACGAATGAATTAGAATGGATCGTACGAATGAATTAGAATGGATACATTTGTGCGAATGAATTAGAATGGATCATACGAATGAATTAGAATGGATTGTATGAATGAATTAGAATGCATACATTCGTGCGAATGAATTAGAATGGATCGTGCGAATCCATTAGACTGGATCGTGCAAATGAATAAGAATAGATCATACGAATGAATAAGAATGGATCGTACGAATTAATTAGAATGGATACATTCGTGCGAATGAATTAGAATGGATTGTATGAATGAATTAGAATGGATCGTACGAATGAATTAGAATGGATCATACGAATTAATTAGAATGGATCATACGAATGAATTAGAATGGATCGAACGAATGAATTAGAATGGATCGTACGAATGAACTAGAATGGATCGTACGAATGAACTAGAATGGATCGTATGATTCATTCAAATTCATTCGTACGATCCATTCTAATACATTCGTACGATTCAAGCTAATTCATTCGCACGATCCATTAGAATGGATCGTGTGAAAGAATTAGAATGGATTGTATGAATGAATTAGAATGAATTCGTACGATCCATTCGAATTCATTCGCACGATCCATTCTAATTCATTCATACGATCCATTCTAATTCATTCATACAATCCATTCTAATTCTTTCACACGATCCATTCTAATTCATTCGTAGGATCCATTCTAATTCATTCGTACAATCTATTCTATTTCATTCGTACGATCCATTCTTACTCATTCGTATGATCCATTCTAATTCATTCGGACGAATGTATCCATTCTAATTTATTCGTATGATCCATTCTAATTCATTCGTACGATCCATTCTAATTCATTCGCTCGAATGTATCCATTCTAATCCATTCGTACGATCCATTCTAATCCATTCGTACGATCCATTCTAATTCATTCGCATGAATGTAACCATTCTAATTCATTCATTTGATCCATTCTAATTCATTCCTACGATCCATTCTAATTCATTAGCACGATCCATGCTAATTCATTCGTTCGATCAATTCTAATTCATTAGCACGATCCATTCTAATTTATTCGTACGATCCATTCTAATTCATTCGCATGATCCATTCTAATTCATTCATAGGATCCATTCTAATTCATTCATACGATCTATTCTAATTCTTTCGCATGAATGTATCCATTCTAATTTATTCGCACGAATGTATCCATTCTAATTCATTCGTACGATCCATTCTAATTCATTCGCACGATCCATTCTAATTCATTCGTACGATCAATTCTAATTCATTCGCACGAATGTATCCATTCTAATTCATTCGTACGATCCATTCTAATTCATTCATAGGATCCATTCTAATTCATTCATACAATCCATTCTAATTCATTCGCACGAATGTATCCATTCTAATTCATTCGTACGATCAGTTCTAATTCATTCACAAAATCTATTCTAATTCATTCATACGATCCATTCTAATTCATTCACACGAATGTATCCATTCTAATTCATTCATACGATCCATTCTAATTCATTCGTATGATCCATTCTAATTCACTCATACGATCCATTCTAATACATTCATACGATCCATTTTAATTCATTTGCACGAATATATCCATTCTAATTCATTCGTACGATCCATTGTAATTCCTTTGTACGATCCATTCTAATTCATTCGTACGATCTATTCTAATTCATTCGTACGATCCATTCTAATTCAATCGTACGATCCATTCTAATTTCTTCGTACGATCCATTATAATTCATTCGTACGATCCATTCTAATTCATTCGTACAATCTATTCTAATTCATTCGTACGAATGGATATATTCGTGTGAATGAATTAGAATGGATCGTACGAATGAGTAAGAATGGATCGTACGAATGAAATAGAATGGATTGCACGAATGAATTAGAATGGATCGTACGAATGAATTAGAATGGATCGTGTGAAAGAATTAGAATGGATTGTATAAATGAATTAGAATGGATCCTACGAATGAATTAGAATGGATCGTACCAAGGAATTAGAATGGATCGTACGAATGAATTAGAATGGATCGTACGAATGAATTAGAATGGATCGTATGAAGGAATTAGAATGGATCGTACGAATGAATTAGAATGGATTGTATGAATGAATTATAATGGATACATTCGTGTGAATGAATTAGAATGGATCGTATGAATGAATTAGAATAGATTTTGTGAATGAATTAGAACTGATCGTACAAATGAATTAGAATGGATACATTCGTGCGAATGAATTAGAATGGATTGTATGAATGAATTAGAATGGATCCTATGAATGAATTAGAATGGATCGTACAAATGAATTAGAATGGATACATTCGTGCGAATGAATTAGAATTGATCGTACGAATGAATTAGAATGGATCGTGCGAATGAATTAGAATGGATCGTATGAATGAATTAGAATGGATACATTCGTGCGAATGAATTAGAATGGATATATTCGTGCGAAAGAATTAGAATAGATCGTATGAATGAATTAGAATGGATCCTATGAATGAATTAGAATGAATCGTGCGAATGAATTAGAATGGATCATACGAAAGAATTAGAATGGATCGTGCAAATGAATTAGAATTGATCGAACGAATGAATTAGCATGGATCGTGCTAATGAATTAGAATGGATCATACGAATGAATTAGAATGGATCAAATGAATGAATTAGAATGGTTACATTCATACGAATGAATTAGAAAGGATTGTACGAATGGATTAGAATGGATCGTACGAATGGATTAGAATGGATACATTCGAGCGAATGAATTAGAATGGATCGTACGAATGAATTAGAATGGATCGTACGAATAAATTAGAATGGATACATTCGTCCGAATGAATTAGAATGGATCATACGAATGAGTAAAAATGGATCGTACGAATGAAATAGAATAGATTGTACGAATGAATTAGAATGGATCCTACGAATGAATTAGAATGGATTGTATGAATGAATTAGAATGGATCGTATGAATGAATTAGAATGGATCGTGCGAATGAATTCGAATGGATCGTACGAATTCATTCTAATTCATTCATACAATCCATTCTAATTCTTTCACACGATCCATTCTAATTCATTCGTACGTTCCATTCTAATTCATTAGCACGATCCATGCTAATTCATACGTTCGATCAATTTTAATTCATTAGCACGATCCATTCTAATTCATTCGTACGATCAATTCTAATTCATTTGCACGATCCATTCTAATTCATTCATAGGATCCATTCTAATTCATTCATACGATCTATTCTAATTCTTTCGCACGAATGTATCCATTCTAATTCATTCGCACGAATGTATCTATTCTAATTCATTCGTACGATCCATTCTAATTCATTCATACGATCCATTCTAATTCATTCGTAAGATCCATTCTAATTCATTCGTACGATCCATTCTAATTCATTCGTACGATTTATTCTAATTCATTCGCACGAATGTATCCATTCTAATTCATTCATATGATCCATTCTACTTCATTCGTACTATCCGTTCTAATTCACTCATACGATCCTTTCTAATTCATTCGTACGATCCATTCTAATTCATTTGCATGAATATATCCATTCTAATTCATTCGTACGATCCATTCTAATTCCTTCATACGATCCATTCTAATTCCTTCGTACGATCCATTCTAATTCATTCGTACGATCCATTCTAATACATTCGTACGATTCATGCTAATTCATTCACACGATCCATTCTAATTCATTCTTACGATCCATTCTTATTCATTCATACGATCCATTCTAATTCATTCGCACAATCCACTCTAATTCATTCGTACAATCCATTCTAATTCATTCGTATGATCCATTCTAACTCATTCGGTGGATCCATTCTAATTCATTCATACGATCCATTCTAATTCATTCCCACGATCCATTCTAATTTATTCGTACGATCCATTCTAATTCATTCGTACGATCTATTCTAAGTCATTCGCACAAATGTAACCATTCTAATTCATTCATACGATTCATTCTAATTCATTCGTATGAGCTATTCTAATTCATTCGTACGATCCATTCTAATTCATTCGTACGATCCATTGTAATTCATTCATACAATCCATTTAGATTTATTCGCACGAATGTATCCATTCAAATTCATTCGTACGATCCAGTCTAATTCATTCGTACGATCCATTCTAATTCCTTCGTACGAATGAGTAAGAATGGATCGTACGAATGAAATAGAATGGATCGTGTGAAAGAATTAGAATGGATCGTACGAATGAATTAGAATAGATCGTACGAATGAATTAGAATGGATCGTACGAATGAATTAGAATGGATATATTCGTGCAAATGAATTAGAATGGATCGTATGAATGTATTAGAATGGATCGTATGAGTGAATTAGAATGGATTGTACGAATGAATTAGAATGGATCGTATGAATGAATTAGAATGGATACATTCGTGTGAATGAATTAGAATGGATCGTATGAAAGAATTAGAATAGATTTTGTGAATAAATTAGAACTGATCGTACGAATGAATTAGAATGGATTGTATGAATGGATTAGAATAGATTGTACGAATGAATTAGAATTGATCAAACGAATGAATTAGCATGGATCGTGCTAATGAATTAGAATGGAACGTACGAATGAATTAGAATGGATCGTGTTAAATAATTAGAATGGATTGTATGAATGAATTTGAATGAATTCGTACGATCCATTCGAATTCATTCGCACGATCCATTCTAATTCATTCATACGATCCATTCTAATTCATTCATACAATCCATTCTAATTCTTTCACACGATCCATTATAATTCTTTCACACGATCCATTCTAATTCATTCGTACGATCCATTCTAATTCATTCGTGCAATCCATTCTATTTCATTCGTACGATCCATTCTTACTCATTTGTACGATCCATTCTAATTCATTCACACGAATGTATCCATTCGTATGAATGAATTAGAATAGATTGTACGAATGAATTAGAATGGATCGTACAAATGAATTAGAATGGATCGTACGAAGGAATTAGACTGGATCGTACGAATGAATTAGAATAGATCGTACGAATGAATTAGAATGGATCGTATGAAGGAATTAGAATGGATCGTACGAATGAATTAGAATGGATATATTCGTGCAAATGAATTAGAATGGATCGTAGGAATGTATTAGAATGGATCGTATGAGTGAATTAGAATGGATCGTACGAATGAATTAGAATGGATCGTATGAATGAATTAGAATGGATACATTCGTGCGAATGAATTAGAATTGATCGTACGAATGAATTAGAATGGATCGTGCGAATGAATTAGAATGGATCGTACGAATGAATTAGAATGGATCGTACGAATGAACTAGAATGGATACATTTGTGCGAATGAATTAGAATGGATCGTATGAATGAATTAGAATGGATCGTACGAATGAATTAGAATGGATCTTACGAATGAATTAGAATGAATCGTACGAATGAATTAGAATGGATCGTACGAATGAATTAGAATGGATACATTCGTGCGAATGAATTAGAATGGATCGGACGAATGAATTAGAATGGATCATACGAATGAATTAGAATGGATCAAATGAATGAATTAGAATGGTTATATTCATGCGAATGAATTAGAATGGATCGTACGAATGGATTAGAATGGATACATTCGAGCGAATGAATTAGAATGGATCGTACGAATGAATTAGAATGGATCGTACGAATGGATTAGAATGGATCCTACGAATGGATTATAATGGATACCTTTGTGCATATGAATTAGAATGGATCGTACGAATGAATTAGAATGGATTATATTAATGAATTAGAATGGATCGTACGAATGAATTAGAATGGATACATTCATGCACGATCCATTCTAACTCATTCGCACGAATGTATCCATTCTAATTCATTCATACGATCCATTCTAATTCATTAATATGATCCATTCTAATTCATTCGTACGATCCATTCTAATTCATATGCACAAAGGTATCCATTCTAATTCATTCATACGATCCATTCTAATTCAGGATTGTACAAATGAATTATAATGGATATATTCGTGCGAATGAATTAGAATTGATCGTACGAATGAATTAGAATGGATCGTGCGAATAAATTAGAATGGATCGTACGAATGAATTAGAATGGATCGTACGAATAAACTAGAATGGATACATTCGTTCGAATGAATTAGAATGGATCGTACGAATGAATTAGAATGGATCGTACGAATGAATTAGAATGTATCTTACAAATGAATTAGAATGGATCGTACGAATGAATTAGAATGGATCGTACGAATGAATTAGAATGCATACATTCGTGCGAATGAATTAGAATGGATCGGACGAATGAATTAGAATGGATCGTACGAATGAATTAGAATGGATCAAATGAATGAATTAGAATGGTTACATTCATGCGAATGAATTAGAATGGATCGTACGAATGGATTAGAATGGATCGTACGAATGGATTAGAATGGATACATTCGAGCGAATGAATGAGAATGGATCGTACGAATGAATTAGAATGGATCGGAAGAATGGATTAGAATGGATCCTACGAATGGATTAGAATGGATACCTTTGTGCATATGAATTAGAATGGATCGTACGAATGAATTAGAATGGATCATATTAATGAATTAGAATGGATCGTACGAATGAATTAGATTGGATACATTCGTGCACGATCCATTCTAATTCATTCGCACGAATATATCCATTCTAATTCATTCATACGATCCATTCTAATTCATTAATATGATCCATTCTAATTCATTCGTACGATCCATTCTAATTCATATGCACAAAGGTATCCATTCTAATTCATTCGTACGATCCATTCTAATTCGATATATTCGTGCGAATGAATTAGAATTGATCGTACGAATGATTTAGAATGGATCGTGCGCATGAATTAGAATGGATCGTACGAATGAATTAGAATGGATCGTACGAATGAACTAGAATGGATACATTCGTGCGAATGAATTAGAATGGATCGTACGAATGAATTAGAATGGATCATACGAATCAATTAGAATATATCTTACAAATGAATTAGAATGGATCGTACGAATGAATTAGAATGGATCATACGAATGAATTAGAATGGATACATTCGTGCGAATGAATTAGAATGGATCGGACGAATGAATTAGAATGGATCGTACGAATGAATTAGAATGGATCAAATGAATGAATTAGAATGGTTACATTCATGCGATTGAATTAGAATGGATCGTACGAATGGATTAGAATGGATCGTACGAATGGATTAGAATGGATCGTACGAATGGATTAGAATGGATACATTCGAGCGAATGAATTAGAATGGATCGTACGAATGAATTAGAATGGATCGTATGAATGGATTAGAATGGATCCTACGAATGGATTAGAATGGATACCTTTGTGCATATGAATTAGAATGGATCGTACGAATGAATTAGAATGGATCATATTAATGAATTAGAATGGATCGTATGAATGAATTAGAATAGATACATTCGTGCGAATGAATTAGAATGGATCGTGCGAATCAATTAGACTGGATCGTGCGAATGAATAAGAATAGATCTTACGAATGAATTAGAATGGATCGTACGAATTAATTAGAATGGATACATTCGTGCGAATGAATTAGAATAGATTGTATGAATGAATTAGAATGGATCCTACGAATGAATTAGAATGGATCATACGAATTAATTAGAATGGATCATAAATATAAATTAGAATGGATCGTACTAATGAATTAGAATGGATCGTACGAATGAATTAGAATGGATACATTCGTGCGAATGAATTAGAATGGATTGTGCGAATGAATAAGAACATATCGTGCGAATGAATTAGAATGGATCGTACGAATGAATTAGAATGGATCATGCGAATGAATTAGAATGGATCGTACGAATGAATTAGAATGGATACATTTGTGCGAATGAATTAGAATGGATCGTACGAATGAATTAGAATGGATCGTATGAATGAATTAGAATGGATCGTACGAATGAATTAGAATGGATCGTGCGAATGAATTAGAATGGATCGTACGAATGAATTAGAATGGATCGTACGAATGAACTAGAATAGATACATTCGTGCGAATGAATTAGAATGGATCGTACGAATGAATTAGAATGGATCGTACAAATGAATTAGAATGAATCGTACGAATGAATTAGAATGGATACATTCGTGCGAATGAATTAGAATGGATCGGACGAATGAATTAGAATGGATCAAACGATTGAATTAGAATGGATCGTACGAATGAATTAGAATGGATCGTACGAATAAATTAGAATGGATACATTCGTCCGAATGAATTAGAATGGATCATACGAATGAGTAAGAATGGATCATACGAATGAAATAGAATAGATTGTACGAATGAATTAGAATGGATCCTATGAATGAATTAGAATGGATCGTGTGAAAGAATTATAATGGATTGTATGAATGAATTAGAATGGATCGTATGAATGAATTAGAATGGATCGTGCGAATGAATTCGAATGGATCGTACGAATTCATTCTAATTCATTCATACAATCCATTCTAATTCTTTCACACGATCTATTCTAATTCATTCGTAGGATCCATTCTAATTCATTCGTACAATCTAGTCTATTTCATTCGTACGATCCATTCTTACTCATTCGTATGATCCATTCTAATTCATTCGGATGATTGTATCCATTCTAATTTATTCGTACGATCCATTCTAATTCATTCGTACGATCCATTCTAATTTATTCGTCCGATCCATTCTAATTCATTCGCACGAATGTATCCATTCTAATTCATTCGTACGGTCCGTTCTAATTCATTCGCATAATCCATTCTATTTCATTCGTACGATCCATTCTTACTCATTCGTATGATCCATTATGGATACATTCGTGCGAATGAATTAGAATGGATCATACGAATGAGTAAGAATGGATCGTACGAATGAAATAGAATGGATTGTGCGAATGAATTAGAATGGATCGTACGAATGAATTAGAATGGATCGTGTGAAAGAATTAGAATGTATTGTATGAATGAATTAGATTAGATCGTATGAATGAATTAGAATGGATCGTACGAAGGAATTAGAATGGATCGTACGAATAAACTAGAATGGATACATTCGTGGGAATGAATTAGAATGGATCGTACGAATGAATTAGAATGGATCATACGAATGAATTAGAATGGATCTTACGAATGAATTAGAATGGATCGTACGAATACACGATCCATGCGAATGAATTAGAATAGATCGTACGAATGAACTAAAATGGATACATTCGTGCGAATGAATTAGAATGGATCGTACGAATGCATTCTAATTCATTTGTACGATCCATTCTAATTCATTCGCATGATCCATTCTAATTCATTCATAGGATCCATTCTAATTCATTCATACGATCTATTCTAATTCTTTCGCACGAATGTATCCATTCTAATTCATTCGCACGAATGCATCCATTCTAATTCATTCGTACGATCCATTCTAATTCATTCGTACGATCCATTCTAATTAATTCGTATGATCCATTCTAATTGATTCGTACGATCCATTCTAATTCATTCATACAATCCATTCTAATTCATTCGTACGATCCATTCTAATTCACTCATACGATCCATTCTAATACATTCATACGATCCATTCTAATTCATTTGCACGAATATATCCATTTAATTCATTCGTACGATCCATTTGAATTCCTTCGTACGATCCATTCTAATTTATTCGTACGATCTATTCTAATTCATTCATACGATCCATTCTAATTCATTCATACGAATGAATTAGAATGGATACATTCGTGCGAATGAATTAGAATGGATACATTCGTGCGAAAGAATTAGAATAGATCGTATGAATGAATTAGAATGGATCCTATGAATGAATTAGAATGGATCGTGCGAATGAATTAGAATGGATCGTACGAATGAATTAGAATGGATCGTGCTAATGAATTAGAATTGATCGAACGAATGAATTAGTATGGATCGTGCTAATGAATTAGAATGGATCGTACGAATGAATTAGAATGGATCGAGTGAAAGAATTAGAATGGATTGTATGAATGAATTAGAATGGATCGTACGAATGAATTAGAATGGATCGTACGAAGTAATTAGAATGGATCGTATGAATGAATTAGAATGGATCGTACGAAGGAATTAGAATGGATCGTACGAATGAATTAGAATGGATCGTATGAATGAATTAGAATGGATCGTATGAATGTATTAGAATGGATCGTACGAATTAATTAGAATGGATCATTCGAATGAATGAGAATGGATTGTACGAATGAATTAGAATAGATCGTACGAATGAATTAGAATGGATCGTACGAATGAATTAGAATGAATTAGAATGGATCGTACGAATGAATTAGAATGGATCGTACGAATGAATTAGAATGGATCGTACGAATGAAATAGAATGGATCGTGTGAAAGAATTAGAATGGATTGTATGAATGAATTAGAATGGATCGTATGAATGGATCGTACGAATGGATTAGAATAGCTCATACGAATGAATTAGAATGAATCATATGAATGAATTAGAATGGTTACATTTGTGCGAATGAATTAGAATTGATCGTACGAAGGAATTAGAATGGATCGTATGAATGAATTAGAATGGATCGTACGAATGGATTAGAATGGATCGTACGAATGAATTAGAATGGATCGTACGAATGAACTAGAATAGACACATTTGTGCGAATGAATTAGAATGGATCATACGAATGAATTAGAATGGATCATAAGAATGAGTAAGAATGGATCGTACGAATGAAATAGAATGGATCGTACGAATGAATTAGAATGAATTAGAATGGATCGTATGAATGAATTAGAATGGATCGTATGAGTGAATTAGAACGGATAGTATGAATGAAGCAAAATGGATCGTACGAAGGAATTAGAATGGATCGTACGAATGAATTAGAATGGATCGTACGATTGAATTAGAATGGATCATACGAATGAGTAAGAATGGATCGTATGAATGAATTAGATTGGATCGTACGATCCATTCTAATTCATTAGCATGGATCGTGCTAATGAATTAGAATGGAATATACGAATGAATTAGAATGGATCGTACGAATGGATTATAATGAATTAGAATGGATCATACGAATGAATTAGAATAGATCATAAAAATGAATTAGAATGGATCGTGCAAATGAATTAGAATGGATACATTCGTGCGAATAAATTAGAATGGATTGTATGAATGAATTAGAATGGATCGTACGAATGAATTAGAATGGATCGTGCGAATGAATTAGAATAGATTACGCGAATGAATTAGAATGGATCGTGCGAATGAAATAGAATGGAAACAAATGAATTAGAATGGATCGTGTGAATGAATGGATCGTGCGAATGAATTAGAATGGTTCGTACGAATGAATTAGAATGGATCATATGAATGAATTAGAATGGATCGTACGAATGAATTAGAATGGATCGTATGAATGAATTAGAATGGATCGTACGAATGAATTAGAATGGCTCGTGCAAATGAATTAGAATGGATCGTACGAATGAATTAGAATGGATCGTATGAATGGATCGTGCATACGAATGAATTAGAATGGATCGTACGAATGAATTAGAATGGATACATTCGTGCGAATGAATTAGAATGGATACATTCGTGCGAAAGAATTAGAATAGATCGTATGAATGAATTAGAATGGATCGTACGAATGAATTAGAATGGATCGTACGAATGAATTAGAATGGATCGTGCTAATGAATTAGATTTGATCGAACGAATGAATTAGCATGGATCGTGCAAATGAATTAGAATGGAACGTATGAATGAATTAGAATGGATCGTGTGAAAGAATTAGAATGGATTGTATGAATGAATTAGAATAAATTCGTACAATCCATTCGAATTCATTCGCACGATCCATTCTAATTCATTCATACGATCCATTCTAATTCTTTCACACGATCCATTCTAATTCATTCGTACGATCCATTCTAATTCATTCGCGCGATCCATTCTAATTCATTCGTACGATCCATTCTAATTCATTCATACGATCCATTCTAATTCATTCGTACGATCCATTCTAATTCATTCGCACAAATGTATCCATTCTAATTCATTCGTACGATCCATTCTAATTCATTCGCACGATCCATTCTAATTCATTCGTACGATCCATTCTAATTCTTTCACACGACCTATTCTAATCCATTCTAATTCATTCGTACGAATCCATTCTAATTCATTCGTACAATCTATTCTATTTCATTCGTACAATCCATTCTTACTCATTCGTATGATCCATTCTAATTCATTCGGACGAATGTATCCATTCTAATTTATTCGTACGATCCATTCTAATTCATTCGCATGAATGTAACCATTCTAATTCATTCATTTGATCCATTTTAATTCATTCGTACGATCCATTCTAATTCATTCGTCCGATCCATTATAATTCATTCGCAGGAATGTATCCATTCTAATTCATTCGCACGATCCATTCTAATTCATTCGTACGATCCATTCTAATTCAATCGTACGATCCATTCTAATTCATTTATAGGATCCATTCTAATTCATTCGTACAATCTATTCTATTTCATTCGTACGATCCATTCTTACTCATTCGTATGATCCATTCTAATTCATTCGGACGAATGTATCCATTCTAATTTATTCGTCCGATCCATTCTAATTCATTCGTACGATCCATTCTTACTCATTCGTACGATCCATTCTAATTCCTTCGTACGATCCATTCTAATTCCTTCGTACGATCCATTCTAATTCATTCGCACGATCCATTCTAATTCTTTCATACAATCCTTTCTAATTCTTTCGTGCGAATGAATTAGAATGGATACCTTTGTGCATATGAATTAGAATGGATCGTACGAATGAATTAGAATGGATCATATTAATGAATTAGAATGGATCGTACGAATGAATTAGAATGGATACATTCGTGCGAATGAATTAGAATGGATCGGGCGAATCAATTAGACTGGATCGTGCGAATGAGTAAGAATAGATCATACGAATGAATTAGAATGGATCGTACGAAATAATTAGAATGGATACATTCGTGCGAATGAATTAGAATGGATTGTATGAATGAATTAGAATGGATCGTACGAATGAATTAGAACGGATCATACGAATTAATTAGAATGGATCATACGAATGAATTAGAATGGATCGTACGAATGAATTAGAATGGATCGTACGAATGAATTAGAATGGATCGTGCGAATGAATTAGAATGGATCGTACGAATGAATTATAAAGGATACATTTGTTCGAATGAATTAGAATGGATCGTACGAATGAATTAGAATGGATCGTATGAATGAATTAGAATGGATCGTACGAATGAATTAGAATGGATCGTGCGAATGAATTAGAATGGATCGTACGAATGAATTAGAATGGATCGTGTGAAAGAATTAGAGTGGATCGTACGAATGAATTAGAATGGATCGTGCGAATGAATTAGAATAGATCGTATGAATGAATTAGAATAGATTTTGTGAATGAATTAGAACTGATCGTACGAATGAATTAGAATGGATCGTACGAATGAATTAGAATGGATACATTTGTGCGAATGAATTAGAATGGATCGTACGAATGAATTAGAATAGATTGTATGAATGAATTGGAATGCATACATTCGTGCGAATGAATTAGAATGGATCGTGCGAATCCATTAGACTGGATCGTGCAAATGAATAAGAATAGATCATACGAATGAATAAGAATGGATCGTACGAATTAATTAGAATGGATACATTCGTGCGAATGAATTAGAATGGATCGTACGAATGAATTAGAATGGATCATACGAATTAATTAGAATGGATCATACGAATGAATTAGAATGGATCGAACGAATGAATTAGAATGGATCATACGAATGAACTAGAATGGATCGTACGAATGAACTAGAATGGATCGTATGATTCATTCAAATTCATTCGTACAATCCATTCTAATACATTCGTACGATTCATGCTAATTCATTCGCACGATCCATTAGAATGGATCGTGTGAAAGAATTAGAATAGATTGTATGAATGAATTAGAAATAATTCGTACGATCCATTCGAATTCATTCCCACGATCTATTCTAATTCATTCATACGATCCATTCTAATTCATTCATACAATCCATTCTAATTCTTTCACACGATCCATTCTAATTCATTCGTAGGATCCATTCTAATTCATTCGTACAATCTATTCTATTTCATTCGTACGATCCATTCTTACTCATTCGTATGATCCATTCTAATTCATTCGGACGAATGTATCCATTCTAATTTATTCGTATGATCAATTCTAATTCATTCGTACGATCCATTCTAATTCATTCGCTCGAATGTATCCATTCTAATCCATTCGTACGATCCATTCTAATCCATTCGTACGATCCATTCTAATTCATTCGCATGAATGTAACTATTCTAATTCATTCATTTGATCCATTCTAATTCATTCCTACGATCCATTCTTATTCATTAGCACGATCCATGCTAATTCATTCGTTCGATCAATTCTAATTCATTAGCACGATCCATTCTAATTTATTCGTACGATCCATTCTAATTCATTCGCATGATCCATTCTAATTCATTCATAGGATCCATTCTAATTCATTCATACGATCTATTCTAATTCTTTCGCATGAATGTATCCATTCTAATTTATTCGCACGAATGTATCCATTCTAATTCATTCGTACGATCCATTCTAATTCATTCGCACGATCCATTCTAATTCATTCGTACGATCAATTCTAATTCATTCGCACGAATGTATCCATTCTAATTCATTCGTACGATCCATTCTAATTCATTCATAGGATCCATTCTAATTCATTCATACAATCCATTCTAATTCATTCGCACGAATGTATCCATTCTAATTCATTCGTACGATCAGTTCTAATTCATTCACAAAATCTATTCTAATTCATTCATACGATCCATTCTAATTCATTCACACGAATGTATCCATTCTAATTCATTCATACGATCCATTCTAATTCATTCGTACGATCCATTCTAATTCACTCATACGATCCATTCTAATACATTCATACGATCCATTCTAATTCATTTGCACGAATATATCCATTCTAATTCATTCGTACGATCCATTCTAATTCCTTTGTACGATCCATTCTAATTCATTCGTACGATCTATTCTAATTCATTCGTACGATCCATTCTAATTCAATCGTACGATCCATTCTAATTTCTTCGTACGATCCATTATAATTCATTCGTACGATCCATTCTAATTCATTCGTACAATCTATTCTAATTCATTCGTACGAATGGATATATTCGTGTGAATGAATTAGAATGGATCGTACGAATGAGTAAGAATGGATCGTACGAATGAAATAGAATGGATTGCACGAATGAATTAGAATGGATCGTACGAATGAATTAGAATGGATCGTGTGAAAGAATTAGAATGGATTGTATAAATGAATTAGAATGGATCCTACGAATGAATTAGAATGGATCGTACCAAGGAATTAGAATGGATCGTACGAATGAATTAGAATGGATCGTACGAATGAATTAGAATAGATCGTACGAATGAATTAGAATGGATCGTACGAATGAATTAGAATGGATCGTATGAATGAATTATAATGGATACATTCGTGTGAATGAATTAGAATGGATCGTATGAATGAATTAGAAAAGATTTTGTGAATGAATTAGAACTGATCGTACAAATGAATTAGAATGGATACATTCGTGCGAATGAATTAGAATGGATTGTATGAATGAATTAGAATGGATCCTATGAATGAATTAGAATGGATCGTACGAATGAATTAGAATGGATACATTCGTGCGAATGAATTAGAATTGATCGTACGAATGAATTAGAATGGATCGTGCGAATGAATTAGAATGGATCGTACGAATGAATTAGAATGGATACATTCGTGCGAATGAATTAGAATGGATACATTCGTGCGAAAGAATTAGAATAGATCGTATGAATGAATTAGAATGGATCCTATGAATGAATTAGAATGAATCGTGCGAATGAATTAGAATGGATCATACGAAAGAATTAGAATGGATCGTGCTAATGAATTAGAATTGATCGAACGAATGAATTAGCATGGATCGTGCTTATGAATTAGAATGGATCATACGAATGAATTAGAATGGATCAAATGAATGAATTAGAATGGTTACATTCATGCGAATGAATTAGAAAGGATCATACGAATGGATTAGAATGGATCGTACGAATGGATTAGAATGGATACATTCGAGCGAATGAATTAGAATGGATCGTACGAATGAATTAGAATGGATCGGACGAATAAATTAGAATGGATACATTCGTCCGAATGAATTAGAATGGATCATACGAATGAGTAAAAATGGATCGTACGAATGAAATAGAATAGATTGTACGAATGAATTAGAATGGATCCTACGAATGAATTAGAATGGATTGTATGAATGAATTAGAATGGATCGTATGAATGAATTAGAATGGATCGTGCGAATGAATTCGAATTGATCGTACGAATTCATTCTAATTCATTCATACAATCCATTCTAATTCTTTCACACGATCCATTCTAATTCATTCGTACGTTCCATTCTAATTCATTAGCACGATCCATGCTAATTCATACGTTCGATCAATTTTAATTCATTAGCACGATCCATTCTAATTCATTCGTACGATCAATTCTAATTCATTTGCACGATCCATTCTAATTCATTCATAGGATCCATTCTAATTCATTCATACGATCTATTCTAATTCTTTCGCACGAATGTATCCATTCTAATTCATTCGCACGAATGTATCCATTCTAATTCATTCGTACGATCCATTCTAATTCATTCATACGATCCATTCTAATTCATTCGTAAGATCCATTCTAATTCATTCGTACGATCCATTCTAATTCATTCGTACGATCTATTCTAATTCATTCGCACGAATGTATCTATTCTAATTCATTCATATGATCCATTCTACTTCATTCGTACTATCCGTTCTAATTCACTCATACGGTCCTTTCTAATTTATTCGTACGATCCATTCTAATTCATTTGCATGAATATATCCATTCTAATTCATTCGTACGATCCATTCTAATTCCTTCATACGATCCATTCTAATTCCTTCGTACGATCCATTCTAATTCATTCGTACGATCCATTCTAATACATTCGTACGATTCATGCTAATTCATTCGCACGATCCATTCTAATTCATTCGTACGATCCATTCTTATTCTTTCATACGATCCATTCTAATTCATTCGCACAATCCATTCTAATTCATTCGTACAATCCATTCTAATTCATTCGTATGATCCATTCTAACTCATTCGGTGGATCCATTCTAATTCATTCATACGATCCATTCTAATTCATTCCCACGATCCATTCTAATTTATTCGTACGATCCATTCTAATTCATTCGTACGATCTATTCTAAGTCATTCGTACGAATGTAACCATTCTAATTCATTCATACGATTCATTCTAATTTATTCGTATGAGCTATTCTAATTCGTTCGTACGATCCATTCTAATTCATTCGTACGATCCATTGTAATTCATTCATACAATCCATTTAGATTTATTCGCACGAATGTATCCATTCAAATTCATTCGTACGATCCAGTCTAATTCATTCGTACGATCCATTCTAATTCCTTCGTACGAATGAGTAAGAATGGATCGTACGAATGAAATAGAATGGATCGTGTGAAAGAATTAGAATGGATTGTATGAATGAATTAGAATGGATCGTACGAATGAATTAGAATGGATCGTACGAATGAATTAGAATGGATCGTACGAATGAATTAGAATAGATCGTACGAATGAATTAGAATGGATCGTACGAAGGAATTAGAATGGATCGTACGAATGAATTAGAATGGATATATTCGTGCAAATGAATTAGAATGGATATATTCGTGCAAATGAATTAGAATGGATCGTATGAATGTATTAGAATGGATCGTATGAGTGAATTAGAATGGATTGTACGAATGAATTAGAATGGATCGTATGAATGAATTAGAATGGATACATTCGTGTGAATGAATTAGAATGGATTGTATGAAAGAATTAGAATAGATTTTGTGAATGAATTAGAACTGATCGTACGAATGAATTAGAATGGATTGTATGAATGGATTAGAATGGATTGTACGAATGAATTAGAATTGATCGAACGAATGAATTAGCATGGATCGTGCTAATGAATTAGAATGGAACGTACGAATGAATTAGAATGGATCGTGTTAAATAATTAGAATGGATTGTATGAATGAATTCGAATGAATTCGTACGATCCATTCTAATTCATTCGCACGATCCATTCTAATTCATTCATACGATCCATTCTAATTCATTCATACAATCCATTCTAATTCTTTCACACGATCCATTCTAATTCTTTCACACGATCCATTCTAATTCATTCGTACGATCCATTCTAATTCATTCGTGCAATCCATTCTATTTCATTCGTACGATCCATTCTTACTCATTTGTACGATCCATTCTAATTCATTCACACGAATGTATCCATTCGTATGAATGAATTAGAATAGATTGTACGAATGAATTAGAATGGATCGTACAAATGAATTAGAATGGATCGTACGAAGGAATTAGACTGGATCGTACGAATGAATTAGAATAGATCGTACGAATGAATTAGAATGGATCGTATGAAGGAATTAGAATGGATCGTACGAATGAATTAGAATGGATATATTCGTGCAAATGAATTAGAATGGATCGTAGGAATGTATTAGAATGGATCGTATGAGTGAATTAGAATGGATCGTACGAATGAATTAGAATGGATCGTATGAATGAATTAGAATGGATACATTTGTGCGAATGAATTAGAATTGATCGTACGAATGAATTAGAATGGATCGTGCGAATGAATTAGAATGGATCGTACGAATGAATTAGAATGGATCGTACGAATGAACTAGAATGGATACATTTGTGCGAATGAATTAGAATGGATCGTATGAATGAATTAGAATGGATCGTACGAATGAATTAGAATGGATCTTACGAATGAATTAGAATGAATTGTACGAATGAATTAGAATGGATCGTACGAATAAATTAGAATGGATACATTCGTGCGAATGAATTAGAATGGATCGGACGAATGAATTAGAATGGATCATACGAATGAATTAGAATGGATCAAATGAATGAATTAGAATGGTTATATTCATGCGAATGAGTTAGAATGGATCGTACGAATGGATTAGAATGGATACATTCGAGCGAATGAATTAGAATGGATCGTACGAATGAATTAGAATGGATCGTACGAATGGATTAGAATGGATCCTACGAATGGATTATAATGGATACCTTTGTGCATATGAATTAGAATGGATCGTACGAATGAATTAGAATGGATCATATTAATGAATTAGAATGGATCGTACGAATGAATTAGAATGGATACATTCGTGCACGATCCATTCTAACTCATTCGCACGAATGTATCCATTCTAATTCATTCATACGATCCATTCTAATTCATTAATATGATCCATTCTAATTCATTCGTACGATCCATTCTAATTCATATGCACAAAGGTATCCATTCTAATTCATTCATACGATCCATTCTAATTCAGGATCGTACAAATGAATTATAATGGATATATTCGTGCGAATGAATTAGAATTGATCGTACGAATGAATTAGAATGGATCGTGCGAATGAATTAGAATGGATCGTACGAATGAATTAGAATGGATCGTACGAATGAACTAGAATGGATACATTCGTGCGAATGAATTAGAATGGATCGTACGAATGAATTAGAATGGATCGTACGAATGAATTAGAATGTATCTTACAAATGAAATAGAATGGATCGTACGAATGAATTAGAATGGATCGTAAATATGAATTAGAATGGATACATTCGTGCGAATGAATTAGAATGGATCGGACGAATGAATTAGAATAGATCGTACGAATGAATTAGAATGGATCAAATGAATGAATTAGAATGGTTACATTCATGCGAATGAATTAGAATGGATCGTACGAATGGATTAGAATGGATCGTACGAATGGATTAGAATGGATACATTCGAGCGAATGAATTAGAATGGATCGTACGAATGAATTAGAATGGATCGTACGAATGGATTAGAATGGATCCTACGAATGGATTAGAATGGATACCTTTGTGCATATGAATTAGAATGGATCGTACGAATGAATTAGAATGGATCATATTAATGAATTAGAATGGATCGTACGAATGAATTAGATTGGATACATTCGTGCACGATCCATTCTAATTCATTCGCACGAATATATCCATTCTAATTCATTCATACGATCCATTCTAATTCATTAATATGATCCATTCTAATTCATTCGTACGATCCATTCTAATTCATATGCACAAAGGTATCCATTCTAATTCATTCGTACGATCCATTCTAATTCAGGATCGTACGAATGAATTAGAATGGATATATTCGTGCGAATGAATTAGAATTGATCGTACGAATGACTTAGAATGGATCGTGCGAATGAATTAGAATGGATCGTACGAATGAATTAGAATGAATCGTACGAATGAACTAGATGGATACATTCGTGCGAATGAATTAGAATGGATCGTATGAATGAATTAGAATGGATCATACGAATCAATTAGAATATATCTTACAAATGAATTAGAATGGATCGTACGAATGAATTAGAATGGATCATACGAATGAATTAGAATGGATACATTCGTGCGAATGAATTAGAATGGATCGGATGAATGAATTAGAATGGATCGTACGAATGAATTAGAATGGATCAAATGAATGAATTAGAATGGTTACATTCATGCGAATGAATTAGAATGGATCGTACGAATGGATTAGAATGGATCGTACGAATGGATTAGAATGGATCGTACGAATGGATTAGATTGGATACATTCGAGCGAATGAATTAGAATGGATCGTACGAATGAATTAGAATGGATCGTATGAATGGATTAGAATGGATCGTACGAATAGATTAGAATGGATACCTTTGTGCATATGAATTAGAATGGATCGTACGAATGAATTAGAATGGATCATATTAATGAATTAGAATGGATCGTACGAATGAATTAGAATGGATACATTCGTGCGAATGAATTAGAATGGATCGTGCGAATCAATTAGACTGGATCGTGCGAATGAATAAGAATAGATCTTACGAATGAATTAGAATGGATCGTACGAATTAATTAGAATGGATACATTCGTGCGAATGAATTAGAATAGATTGTATGAATGAATTAGAATGGATCCTACGAATGAATTAGAATGGATCATACGAATTAATTAGAATGGATCATAAATATGAATTAGAATGGATCGTACGAATGAATTAGAATGGATCGTACGAATGAATTAGAATGGATACATTCGTGCGAATGAATTAGAATGGATTGTGCGAATGAATAAGAACATATCGTGCGAATGAATTAGAATGGATCGTACGAATGAATTAAAATGGATCATGCGAATGAATTAGAATGGATCGTACGAATGAATTAGAATGGATACATTTGTGCGAATGAATTAGAATGGATCGTACGAATGAATTAGAATGGATCGTATGAATGAATTAGAATGGATCGTACGAATGAATTAGAATAGATCGTGCGAATGAATTAGAATGGATCGTACGAATGAATTAGAATGGATCGTACGAATGAACTAGAATAGATATATTCGTGCGAATGAATTAGAATGGATCGTACGAATGAATTAGAATGGATCATACAAATGAATTAGAATGAATCGTACGAATGAATTAGAATGGATACATTCGTGCGAATGAATTAGAATGGATCGGACGAATGAATTAGAATGGATCAAACGATTGAATTAGAATGGATCGTACGAATGAATTAGAATGGATCGTACGAATAAATTAGAATGGATACATTCGTCCGAATGAATTAGAATGGATCATACGAATGAGTAAGAATGGATCATACGAATGAAATAGAATAGATTGTACGAATGAATTAGAATGGATCCTATGAATGAATTAGAATGGATCGTGTGAAAGAATTAGAATGGATTGTATGAATGAATTAGAATGGATCGTATGAATGAATTAGAATGGATCGTGCGAATGAATTCGAATGGATCGTACGAATTCATTCTAATTCATTCATACAATCCATTCTAATTCTTTCACACGATCTATTCTAATTCATTCATAGGATCCATTCTAATTCATTCGTACAATCTAGTCTATTTCATTCGTACGATCCATTCTTACTCATTCGTAAGATCCATTCTAATTCATTCGGATGATTGTATCCATTCTAATTTATTCGTACGATCCATTCTAATTCATTCGTACGATCCATTCTAATTCATTCGTCCGATCCATTCTAATTCATTCGCACGAATGTATCCATTCTAATTCATTCGTACGGTCCATTCTAATTCATTCGCACAATCCATTCTATTTCATTCGTACGATCCATTCTTACTCATTCGTATGATCCATTATGGATACATTCGTGCGAATGAATTAGAATGGATCATACGAATGAGTAAGAATGGATCGTACGAATGAAATAGAATGGATTGTGCGAATGAATTAGAATGGATCGTACGAATGAATTAGAATGGATCGTGTGAAAGAATTAGAATGGATTGTATGAATGAATTAGATTAGATCGTATGAATGAATTAGAATGGATCGTACGAATGAATTAGAATGGATCGTACGAATGAACTAGAATGGATACATTCGTGCGAATGAATTAGAATGGATCGTACGAATGAATTAGAATGGATCATATGAATGAATTAGAATGGATCTTACGAATGAATTAGAATGGATCGTACGAATACACGATCCATGCGAATGAATTAGAATAGATCGTACGAATGAACTAGAATGGATACATTCGTGCGAATGAATTAGAATGGATCGTACAAATGTATTCTAATTCATTTGTACGATCCATTCTAATTCATTCGCATGATCCATTCTAATTCATTCATAGGATCCTTTCTAATTCATTCATACGATCTATTCTAATTCTTTCGCATGAATGTATCCATTCTAATTCATTCGCACGAATGCATCCATTCTAATTCATTCGTACGATCCATTCTAATTCATTCGTACGATCCATTCTAATTAATTCGTATGATCCATTCTAATTGATTCGTACGATCCATTCTAATTCATTCATACAATCCATTCTAATTCATTCGTACGATCCATTCTAATTCACTCATACGATCCATTCTAATACATTCATACGATCCATTCTAATTCATTTGCACGAATATATCCATTTAATTCATTCGTACGATCCATTTGAATTCCTTCGTACGATCCATTCTAATTTATTCGTACGATCTATTCTAATTCATTCATACGATCCATTCTAATTCATTCGTACGAATGAATTAGAATGGATACATTCGTGCGAATGAATTAGAATGGATACATTCGTGCGAAAGAATTAGAATAGATTGTATGAATGAATTAGAATGGATCCTATGAATGAATTAGAATGGATCATGCGAATGAATTAGAATGGATCGTACGAATGAATTAGAATGGATCGTGCTAATGAATTAGAATTGATCGAACGAATGAATTAGCATGGATCGTGCTAATAAATTAGAATGGATTGTACGAATGAATTAGAATGGATCGTGTGAAAGAATTAGAATGGATTGTATGAATGAATTAGAATGGATCGTACGAATGAATTAGAATGGATCGTACGAAGTAATTAGAATGGATCGTATGAATGAATTAGAATGGATCGTACGAAGGAATTAGAATGGATCGTACGAATGAATTAGAATGGATCGTATGAATGAATTAGAATGGATCGTATGAATGTATTAGAATGGATCGTACGAATGAATTAGAATGGATCGTACGAATGAATTAGAATGGATCGTACGAATGAAATAGAATGGATCGTGTGAAAGAATTAGAATGGATTGTATGAATGAATTAGAATGGATCGTATGAATGGATCGTACGAATGGATTAGAATAGCTCATACGAATGAATTAGAATGAATCATATGAATGAATTAGAATGGTTACATTCGTGCGAATGAATTAGAATTGATCGTACGAAGGAATTAGAATGGATCGTATGAATGAATTAGAATGGATCGTACGAATGGATTAGAATGGATCGTACGAATGAATTAGAATGGATCGTACGAATGAACTAGAATGGACACATTTGTGCGAATGAATTAGAATGGATCATACGAATGAATTAGAATGGATCATAAGAATGAGTAAAAATGGATCGTACGAATGAAATAGAATGGATCGTACGAATGAATTAGAATGAATTAGAATGGATCATATGAATGAATTAGAATGGATCGTATGAGTGAATTAGAACGGATAGTACGAATGAAGCAGAATGGATCGTACGAAGGAATTAGAATGGATCTTACGAATGAATTAGAATGGATCGTACGATTGAATTAGAATGGATCATACGAATGAGTAAGAATGGATCGTATGAATGAATTAGATTGGATCGTACGATCCGTTCTAATTCATTAGCATGGATCGTGCTAATGAATTAGAATGGAATATACGAATGAATTAGAATGGATCATACGAATGGATTATAATGAATTAGAATGGATCGTACGAATGAATTAGAATAGATCATAAAAATGAATTAGAATGGATCGTGCAAATGAATTAGAATGGATACATTCGTGCGAATAAATTAGAATGGATTGTATGAATGAATTAGAATGGATTGTACGAATGAATTAGAATGGATCGTACGAATGAATTAGAATAGATTGTGCGAATGAATTAGAATGGATCGTGCGAATGAAATAGAATGGATACAAATGAATTAGAATGGATCGTGTGAATGAATGGATCGTGCGAATGAATTAGAATGGTTCGTACGAATGAATTAGAATGGATCATATGAATGAATTAGAATGGATCGTACGAATGAATTAGAATGGATCGTATGAATGAATTAGAATGGATCGTACGAATGAATTAGAATGGATCGTGCGAATGAATTAGAATGGATCGTACGAATGAATTAGAATGGATCGTATGAATGGATCGTGCATACGAATGAATTAGAATGGATCGTACGAATGAATTAGAATGGATACATTCGTGCGAATGAATTAGAATGGATACATTCGTGCGAATGAATTAGAATGGATACATTCGTGCGAAAGAATTAGAATAGATTGTATGAATAAATTAGAATGGATCGTACGAATGAATTAGAATGGATCGTACGAATGAATTAGAATGGATCGTGCTAATGAATTAGATTTGATCGAACGAATGAATTAGCATGGATCGTACAAATGAATTAGAATGGAACGTACGAATGAATTAGAATGGATCGTGTGAAAGAATTAGAATGGATTGTATGAATGAATTAGAATGAATTCGTACGATCCATTCGAATTCATTCGCACGATCCATTCTAATTCATTCATACGATCCATTCTAATTCATTCATACAATCCATTCTAATTCTTTCACACGATCCATTCTAATTCATTCGTAGGATCCATTCTAATTCATTCGCACAATCCATTCTAATTCATTCGGACGAATGAATCCATTCTAATTTATTCGTACGATGCATTCTAATTCATTCGTACGATCCATTCTAATTCATTCATACGATCCATTCTTACTCATTCGTATGATCCATTATAATTCATTCGTACGATCCATTCTAATTCATTCGCACGAATGTATCCATTCCATTCGTACGATCCATTCATACGATCCATTCTAATTCATTCATACAATCCATTCTAATTCTTTCACACGATCCATTCTAATTCATTCGTACGATCCATTCTAATTCATTATCATGGATCGTGCTAATGAAATAGAATGGAATATACGAATGAATTAGAATGGATCGTAGAATGGATCGTACGTATGAATTAGAATGAAATAGAATGGATCGTACGAATGAATTAGAATGGATCGTACGAATGAATTAGAATGGATCGTATGAATGAATTAAAATGGATACATTTGTGCGAATGAATTAGAATGGATCGTACGAATGAATTAGAATGGATCGTACGAATGAATTAGAATGGATCGTACGAAGGAATTAGAATGGATCATACGAATGAATTAGAATGGATATATTCGTGCAAATGAATTAGAATTGATTGTATGAATGTATTAGAATGGATCGTATGAGTGAATTAGAATGGATCGTGCGAATGAATTAGAATGGATTGTATGAATGAATTATAATGGATCGTACGAATGAATTAGAATGGATCATACAAATTAATTAGAATGGATCATACGAATGAATTAGAATGGATCGTACGAATGAATTAGAATTAGAATGGATATATTCGTGCGAATGAATTAGAATGGATACATTCGTGCGAAAGAATTAGAATAGATCGTATGAATGAATTAGAATGGATCCTATGAATGAATTAGAATGGATCGTGCGAATGAATTAGAATGGATCGTACGAATGAATTAGAATGGATACATTCGTGCGAATGAATTAGAATGGATCGGACGAATGAATTAGAATGGATCGTATGAATGAATTAGAATGGATCAAATGAATGAATTAGAATGGTTACATTCATGCGAATGAATTAGAATGGATCGTACGAATGGATTAGAATGGATCGTACGAATGGATTAGAATGGATACATTCGAGCGAATGAATTAGAATGGATCGTACGAATGAATTAGAATGGATCGTACGAATGGATTAGAATGGATCCTACGAATGGATTAAAATGGATACCTTTGTGCATATGAATTTGAATGGATCGTACGAATGAATTAGAATGGATCATATGAATGAATTAGAATGGATCGTGCGAATGAATTCGAATGGATCGTACGAATTCATTCTAATTCATTCATACAATCCATTCTAATTCTTTCACACGATCCATTCTAATTCATTCGTACGTTCCATTCTAATTCATTAGCACGATCCATGCTAATTCATTCGTTCGATTAATTCTAATTCATTAGCACGATCCATTCTAATTCATTCGTACGATCCATTCTAATTCATTCGCACGATCCATTCTAATTCATTCATACGAATGAATTAGAATGAATTCGAATGGATCATGCGAATGGATTAGAATGGATCGTATGTACGAATGAATTAGAATGGATATATTCGTGCGAATGAATTAGAATGGATCGTACGAATGAATTAGAATGGATCGTGCGAATAAATTAGAATGGATCGTACGAATGAATTAGAATGGATCGTACGAATGAACTAGAATGGATACATTCATGCGAATGAATTAGAATGGATCGTACGAATGAATTAGAATGGATCTTACGAATAAATTAGAATGGATCTTACGAATGAATTAGAATGGATCGTACGAATAAATTAGAATGGATCGTATGAATGGTTTAGAATGGATACATTCGTGCGAATGAATTAGAATGGATCGGACGAATGAATTAAAATGGATCGTATGAATGAATTAGAATGGATCAAATGAATGAATTAGAATGGTTACATTCATGCGAATGAATTAGAATGGATCGTACAAATGAGTTAGAATGGATCGTACGAATGAATTAGAATGGATTGTGCGAATGAATTAGAATGGATCGTACGAAGGTATCCATTCTAATTCATTCGTGCGAAAGAATTAGAATGGATACATTCGTGCGAAAGAATTAGAATAGATCGTATGAATGAATTAGAATGGATCCTATGAATGACTTAGAATGGATCGTGCGAATGAATTAGAATGGATCGTACGAATGAATTAGAATGGATCGTGCTAATGAATTAGAATTGATCGAATGAATGAATTAGCATGGATTGTGCTAATGATTTAGAATGGAACGTACGAATGAATTAGAATGGATCGTGTGAAAGAATTAGAATGGATTGTATGAATGAATTAGAATGAATTCGTACGATCCATTCGAATTCATTCGCATGATCCATTCTAATTCATTCATACGATCCATTCTAATTCATTCATACAATCCATTCTAATTCTTTCACACGATCCATTCTAATTCATTCGTAGGATCCATTCTAATTCATTCGTACAATCTATTCTATTTCATTCGTACGATCCATTCTTACTCATTTGTATGATCCATTCTAATTCATTCGGACGAATGTATCCATTCTAATTTATTCGTACGATCCATTCTAATTCATTCGTATGATCCATTCTAATTCATTTGCTCGAATGTATCCATTCTAATCCATTCGTACGATCCATTCTAATCCATTCATACGATCCATTCTAATTTATTCACATGAATGTAACTATTATAATTCATTCATTTGATCCATTCTAATTCATTTGTACGATCCATTCTAATTCATTAGCACGATCCATGCTAATTCATTCGTTCGATCAATTCTAATTCATTAGCATGATCCATTCTAATTCATTCGTACGATCCATTCTAATTCATTCGCACGATCCATTCTAATTCATTCATAGGATCCATTCTAATTCATTCATACGATCTATTCTAATTCTTTCGCACGAATATATCCATTCTAATTCATTCGCACGAATGTATCCATACTAATTCATTCGTACGATCCATTCTAATTCATTCGCACGATCCATTCTAATTCATTCGTACGATCAATTCTAATTCATTCGCACGAATGTATCCATTCTATTTCATTCATACGATCCATTCTAATTCATTCATAGGATCCATTCTAATTCATTCATACAATCCATTCTAATTCATTCGCACGAATGTATCCATTCTAATTCATTCGTACGATCAGTTCTAATTCATTCACAAAATCTATTCTAATTCATTCATACGATCCATTCTAATTCATTCACACGAATGTATCCATTCTAATTCATTCATACGATCCATTCTAATTCATTCGTACGATCCATTCTAATTTCTTCGTACGATCCATTCTAATTCATTCGTACCATCTATTCTAATTCATTCGTACGATCCATTCTAATTCATTCGTACGATCCATTCTAATTCCTTCGTACGATCCATTCTAATTCATTCGTACGATCCATTCTAATTCTTTCACACGATCCATTCTAATTCATTCGTACGATCCATTCTAATTCATTCGTGCAATCCATTCTATTTCATTCGTACGATTCATTCTTACTCATTCGTACGATCCATTCTAATTCATTCACACGAATATATCCATTCGAACGAATGAATTAGAATAGACTGTATGAATGTATTAGAATGGATCGTATGAATGAATTAGAATGGATCGTACGAAGGAATTAGAATGGATCGTACGAATGAATTAGAATGGATCGTACAAATGAATTAGAATAGATCGTACGAATGAATTAGAATGGATCGTACGAAGGAATTAGAATGGATCGTACGAATGAATTAGAATGGATATATTCGTGCAAATGAATTAGAATGGATCGTATGAATGTATTAGAATGGATCGTATGAGTGAATTAGAATGGATCGTACGAATGAATTAGAATGGATACATTCGTGTGAATGAATTAGAATGGATCTTATGAATGAATTAGAATAGATTTTGTGAATGGATTAGAACTGATCATACGAATGAATTAGAATGGATACATTCGTGCGAATGAATTAGAATGGATTGTATGAATGAATTAGAATGGATCCTATGAATGAATTAGAATGGATCGTACGAATGAATTAGAATGGATACATTCGTGCGAATGAAATAGAATGGATCATACGAATGAGTAAGAATGGATCGTCATTCTAATTCATTCGTATGATCCATTCTAATTCATTTGTATCCATTCTATTTCATTCGCACGATCCATTCTAATTCATTCGCGCAATCCATTCTAATTCATTCGTACGATCCATTCTAATTCATTCGAACGATCCATTCTAATTCATTCATACAATCCATTCTAATTTATTCGCACGAATGTATCCATTCTAATTCATTTGCACGATCCATTCTAATTCATTCCAATGATCTATTCTAATTCATTCGTACGATCCATTCTAATTCATTCTAATTCATTCGTACGATCCATTCTACGATCCATTCTAATACATTCGTATATTCCATTCTAATTCATTAGCACGATCCATGCTAATGAATTAGAATGGATCGTACGATCCAATCTAATTCATTCATACGATCCATTCTTACTCATTCGTATGATCCATTCTAATTCAATCGTACGATCCATTCTAATTCATTCGTACGATCCATTCTAATTCCTTCGTACGATCCATTCTAATTCATTCGTACGATTCATTCTAATTCATTCGTACGATCCATTCTAATTCATTCGTACGATCCATTCTAATTCATTCATACAATCCATTCTAATTTATTCGCACGAATGTATCCATTCTAATTCATTCGTACGATCCATTCTAATTCATTAATATGATCCATTCTAATTCATTCGTACGATCCATTCTAATTCATTCATAGGATCCATTCTAATTCATTCGTACAATCTATTCTATTTCATTCGTACGATCCATTCTTACTCATTCGTATGATCCATTCTAATTCATTCGGACGAATGTATCCATTCTAATTTATTCGTACGATCCATTCTAATTCATTCGTACGATCCGTTCTAATTCATTCGTACGATCCATTCTTACTCATTCGTATGATCCATTCTAATTCATTCGTACGATCCATTCTAATTCATTCGTACGATCCATTCTAATTCATTCGCACTATCCATTCTAATTCATTCGTATGATCCATTCTAATTTATTCGTTCAAATATATCCATTCTAATTCATTCGTATGATCCATTCTAATTCATTCGTACGGTCCATTCTAATTCATTCGCACAATCTATTCTATTTCTTTCGTACGATCCATTCTTACTCATTCGTATGATCCATTATGGATAAATTCGTGTGAATGAATTAGAATGGATCATACGAATGAGTAAGAATGGATCGTACAAATGAAATAGAATGGATTGTGCGAATGAATTAGAATGGATCGTACGAATGAATTAGAATGGATCGTGTGAAAGAATTAGAATAGATCGTGCCAATGAATTAGAATGGATCGTACGAATGGATTAGAATGGATACATTCGAGCGAATGAATTAGAATGGATCATACGAATGAATTAGAATGGAGCATACGAATGAGTAAGAATGGATCGTACGAATGAATTAGAATGGATCGTACGAATAAATTAGAATGGATACATTCGTCCGAATGAATTAGAATGGATCATACGAATGAGTAAGAATGGATCGTACGAATGAAATAGAATAGATCGTACAAATGAATTAGAATGGAATATACGAATTAATTAGAATGGATCGTACGAATGAATTAGAATGGATCGTATGAATGAATTAGAATGGATCGTACGAATGAATTAGAATGGATCGTGCGAAGGAATTCGAATGGATCGTACGATCCATTCTAATTCATTCATACAATCCATTCTAATTCATTCGCACAAATGTATCCATTCTAATCCATTCGTACGATCCATTCTAATTCATTCGCACAAATGTATCCATTCTAATTCATTCGTACGATCCATTCTAATTCATTCATAAGATCTATTCTAATTCATTTGTACGATCCATTCTAATTCATTCGTATGATCCACTCTAATTAATTCGTCTGATCCATTCTAATTCATTCGTACGATCCATTCTAATTCATTCGTACGATCCATTCTAATTCATTCGTACGATCCATTCTAATTCATTCGTATGATCCATTCTAATTAATTCGTATGATCCATTCTAATTCATTCGTACGATCCATTCTAATTCATTCGTACGATCCATTCTAATTCATTTGCACAATCCATTCTATTTCATTCGTACGATCCATTCTTACTCATTGGTACGATCCATTCTAATTCATTCGCACAAATGTATCCATTCTAATTCATTCGTACGAATCCATTCTAATTCATTCGTACAATCCATTCTATTTCATTCGTACGATCCATTCTTACTCATTCGTATGATCCTTTCTAATTCATTCGCACGAATGTATCCATTCTAAATCATTCGTACGATCCATTCTAATTCATTCGTACGATCCATTCTAAATCATTCGTACAATCCAATCTATTTCATTCGTACGATCAATTCTAATTCATTCTAATTCATTCTATTTCATTCGTACGATCTGTTCTAATTCACTCATACGATCCATTCTAATTCATTCATACGATCCATTCTAATTCATTTGCACGACTATATCCATTATAATTCATTCGTACGATCCATTCTAATTCCTTCGTACGATCCATTCTAATTCCTTCGTACGATCCATTCTATTTCATTCGTATGATCCATTCTAGTTCCTTCGTACGATCCATTCTAATTCCTTCGTATCCATTCTAATTCACTCATATGATCCATTCTAATTCATTTATAGGATCTATTCTAATTCATTCATATAATCCATCCTAATTCTTTCACACGATCCATTCTAATTCATTCGTACGATCCATTCTAATTCATTCGCACAATCCATTCTATTTCATTCGTACGATCCATTCTTACCCATTGGTACGATCCATTCTAATTCATTCGCACGAATGTATCCATTCTAATTCATTCGTACGAATCCATTCTATTTCATTCGTACAATCTATTCTATTCCATTCTAATTCATTAGCATGATCAATTCTAATTCATTCGTACGATCCATTATAATTCATTCGCACGATCCATTCTAATTCATTCATAGGATCCATTCTAATTCATTCGTACGATCCATTCTAATTCATTCGCACGATCCATTCTAATTCATTCATACAATCCATTCTAATTCATTCGCACGATCCATTCTAATTCACTCATACGATCCATTCTAATACAATCCATTCTAATTCATTCGTTCGATCCATTCTAATTCATTCGCACGAATGTATCCATTCTAATTCATTAGTACGGTCCATTCTAATTCATTCGCACAATCTATTCTATTTCATTCGTACGATCCATTCTTACTCATTCGTATGATCCATTATGGATCTATTCGTGCGAATGAATTAGAATGGATCATACGAATGAGTAAGAATGGATCGTACGAATGAAATAGAATGGATTGTGCGAATGAATTAGAATGGATCGTACGAATGAATTAGAATGGATCGTGTGAAAGAATTAGAGTGGATTGTATGAATGAATTAGAATAGATCGTATGAATGAATTAGAATGGATCGTACGAATGAATTAGAATGGATCGTACGAATGAACTAGAATGGATACATTCGTGCGAATGAATTAGAATGGATCGTACGAATGAATTAGAATGGATCGTACGAATGAATTAGAATGGATCTTACGAATGAATTAGAATGGATCGTACGAATGCACGATCCATGCTAATTCATTCGTTCGATCAATTCTAATTCATTAGCACGATCCATTCTAATTCATTCGTAAGATCCATTCTAATTCATTCGCACGATACATTCTAATTCATTCGTACGATCCATTCTAATTCTTTCCCACGATCCATTCTAATTTATTCGTACGATCCATTCTAATTCATTTGTACGATCCATTCTAATTCATTCGTACGATCCATTCTAATTCCTTCGTACGATCCATTCTAATTCATTCATACAATCCATTCTAATTCTTTCACACGATCCATTCTAATTCATTCGTACGATCCATTCTAATTCATTCGTGCACTCCATTCTATTTCATTCGTACGATCCATTCTTACACATTCGTATGATCCATTCTAATTCATTCACACGAATGTATCCATTCGTACGAATGAATTAGAATAGATTGTACGAAAGAATTAGAATGGATCGTACGAATGAATTAGAATGGATCGTATGAATGAATTAGAATGGATCGTACGAATGAATTAGAATGGATCGTGCGAATGAATTAGAATGGATCGTATGAATGAATTAGAATGGATCGTACGAATGAACTAGAATGGATACATTCGTGCGAATGAATTAGAATGGATCGTACGAATGAATTAGAATGGATCGAACGAATGAATTAGAATGGATCGTACGAATGAATTAGAATGGATCATACGAATGAATTAGAATGGATCATACGAATGAGTAAGAATGGATCGTATGAATGAAATAGAATGGATTGTAAGAATGAATTAGAATGGATCTTACGAATGAATTAGAATGGATCGTGTGAAAGAATTAGAATGGATTGTATGAATGAATTAGAATGGATCATATGAATGAATTAGAATGGATCGTGCGAATGAATTCGAATGGATCGTACGAATGAATTAGAATGGATCGTACGAATGAATTAGAATGGATACATTCGTGCGAATGAATTAGAATGGATACATTCGTGCGAAAGAATTAGAATAGATCGTATGAATGGATTAGAATGGATCCTATGAATGAATTAGAATGGATCGTGCGAATGAATTAGAATGGATCGTACGAATGAATTAGAATGGATCGTGCTAATGAATTAGAATTGATCGAACGAATGAATTAGCATGGATCGTGCTAATGAATTAGAATGGAACGTACGAATGAATTAGAATGGATCGTGTGAAAGAATTAGAATGGATTGTATGAATGAATTAGAATGAATTCGTATGATCTATTCGAATTCATTCGCACGATCCATTCTAATTCATTCATACGATCCATTCTAATTCATTCATACAATCCATTCTAATTCTTTCACACGATCCATTCTAATTCATTCGTAGGATCCATTCTAATTCATTCATACAATCTATTCTATTTCATTCGTACGATCCATTCTTACTCATTCGCATGATCCATTCTAATTCATTCGGATGAATGTATCCATTCTAATTTATTCGTACGATCCATTCTAATTCATTCGTACGATCCATTCAAATTCATTCGTACGATCCATTCTTACTCATTCGTATGATCCATTCTAATTCATTCGTACGATCCATTCTAATTCATTTGTACGATCCATTCTAATTCATTCACACAATCTATTCTAATTTATTCGTACGATCCATTCTAATTCATTCCTACGATCCATTCTAATTCATTCATACAATCCATTCTAATTTATTCACACGAATGTATCCATTCTAATTCATTTGCACGATCCATTCTAATTCATTCCTATGATCTATTCTAATTCATTCATACTATCCATTCTAATTCATTCTTATTCATTCGTACGATCCATTCTACGATCCATTCTAATTCATTCGTATATTCCATTCTAATTCATTAGCACGATCCATGCTAATGAATTAGAATGGATCGTACGAATGAATTAGAATGGATCGTGTGAAAGAATTAGAATGGATTGTATGAATGAATTAGAATGGATCGTATGAATGGATCGTACGAATGGAATGGATACATTCGTGCGAATGAATTAGAATGGATCGTACGAATGAATTAGAATGGATCATACGAATGAGTAAGAATGGATCGTACGAATGAATTAGAATGAACTAGAATAGAATGGATCGTACGAATGAATTAGAATGGATCGTACGAATGAGTAAGAATGGATCGTACGATTGAATTAGAATGGAATAGAATAGATTGTACGAATGAATTAGAATGGATTCGTACGAATGAATTAGAATGGATACATTTGTGCGAATGAATTAGAATGGATCGTACCAATGAGTAAGAATGGATCATACGAATGAATTAGAATGGATCGTGTGAAAGAATTAGAATGGATTGTACGAATGAATTAGAATGGATCGTGCTAATGAATTAGAATTGATCGAACGAATTCATTCTAATTCATTCATACAATCCATTCTAATTCTTTCACACGATCCATTCTAATTCAATTGTACGATCCATTCTTACTCATTGGTACGATCCATTCTAATTCATTCGCACGAATGTATCCATTCTAATTCATTCGTACGAATCCATTCTAATTCATTCGTACAATCTATTCGATTCCATTCTAATTCATTCGTACGATCCATTCTTACTCATTCGTAGATCCATTCTAATTCATTCGTACGATCCATTGTATTCTAGTTCATTCGTACGATCCATTCTAATTCATTTGTACGATCCATTCTAATTCATTCGCACGATCCATTCTAATTCATTCGTACGATCCATTCTAATTCATTCGTACAATCCATTCTATTTCATTTGTACGATCCATTCTTACTCATTCGTATGATCCATTCTAATTCATTCGTACGATCCATTCTAATTCATTTGTACGATCCATTCTAATTCATTCGTACAATCCATTCTATTTCATTCGTACGATCCATTCTTACTCATTCGTATGATCCATTCTAATTCATTCGCACGAATGTATCCATTCTAATTCATTCATACAATCCATTCTAATTCATTCCGTACGATCTATTCTAATACATTCGTATGATCGTACGAATGAATTAGAATGGATCGTACGAATGAATTAGAATAGATTGTGCGAATGAATTAGAATGGATCGTACGAATGAATTAGAATGGATCGTACGAATGAATTAGAATGGATCATACGAATCAGTAAGAATGGATCGTATGAATGAATTAAAATGGATCGTACGAATGAATTAGAATGGATCGTACGAATAAATTAGAATGGATACATTCGTGCGAATGAATTAGAATGGATCATACGAATGAGTAAGAATGGATCGTACGAATGAAATAGAATAGATTATACGAATGAATTAGAATGGATCCTACGAATGAATTACAATGGATCGTGTGAAAGAATTAGAATGGATTGTATGAATGAATTAGAATGGATCGTACGAATGAATTAGAATGGATCGTCCATTCTCATTCATTCTAATTCATTCGTACGATCCATTCTACGATCCATTCTAATTCATTCGTATATTCCATTCTAATTCATTAGCACGATCCATGCTAATGAATTAGAATGGATTGTACGAATGAATTAGAATGGATCGTGTGAAAGAATTAGAATGGATTGTATGAATGAATTAGAATGGATCGTATGAATGGATTAGAATGGATACATTCGTGCGAATGAATTAGAATGGATCGTGCGAATCAATTAGACTGGATCGTGCGAATGAATAAGAATAGATCATACGAATGAATTAGAATGGATCGTACGAATGAATTAGAATGAATTAGAATGGATCGTACGAACGAATTAGAATGGATCGTACGAATGAATTAGAATGGATCGTACGAATGAATTAGAATGGATCGTACGAATGAATTAGAATGGATACATTCGTGCAAATGAATTAGAATGGATCGGACGAATGAATTAGAATGGATCGTACGAATGAATTAGAATGGATCAAATGAATGAATTAGAATGGATCGTACGAATAAATTAGAATGGATATATTCATCCGAATGAATTAGAATGGATCGTACGAATGAATTAGAATGGATCGTACGAATGAACTAGAATGGATACATTCGTGCGAATGAATTAGAATGGATACATTCGTGCGAATGAATTAGAATGGATCGTACGAATGAGTAAGAATGGATCGTCTTTCTAATTCATTCGTATGATCCATTCTAATTCATTTGTATCCATTCTATTTCATTCGCATGATCCATTCTAATTCATTCGCGCAATCTATTCTAATTCATTCGTACGATCCATTCTAATTCATTCGTACGATCCATTCTAATTCATTCATACAATCCATTCTAATTTATTCGCACGAATGTATCCATTCTAATTCATTCGTACGATCCATTCTAATTCATTCGCACAATCAATTCTAATTCATTCATATGATCCATTCTAATTCATTCGCACGAATGTATCCATTCTAATTCATTCATACGATCCATTCTACTTTATTCGTACTATCCGTTCTAATTCACTCATACGATCCATTCTAATTCATTCATACGATCCATTCTAATTCATTTGCACGAATATATCCATTCTAATTCATTCGTACGATCCTGAATTAGAATGGATCGTACGAATGAATTAGAATGGATACCTTTGTGCATATGAATTAGAATGGATCGTACGAATGAATTAGAATGGATCGTACGAATTAATTAGAATGGATCATACGAACGAATTAGAATGGATCATACGAATGAGTAAGAATGGATCATACGAATGAATTAGAATGGATCGTATGAATGAATTAGAATGGTTACATTCGTGCGAATGAATTAGAATAGATCGTACGAAGGAATTAGAATGGATCGTATGAATGAATTAGAATGGATCGTACGAATGAATTAGAATGGATCGTACGAATGAATTAGAATGGATCATACGAATGAATTAGAATGGATCATACGAATGAGTAAGAATGGATCGTACGAATGAAATAGAATGGATTGTACGAATGAATTAGAATGGATACATTCGTGCAAATGAATTAGAATGGATCGTACGAATGAATTAGAATGGATCGTACGAATGAATTAGAATGCATCGTACGAAAGAATTAGAATGGATATATTCGTGCGAATGAATTAGAATGGATCGTACGAATGAATTAGACTGGATCATACGAATGAATTTGAATGGATACATTTGTGCGAATGAATCTAAATGGATTGTACGAATAAATTTCAATGGATCGTACGAATGAATTAGAATGGATCGTACGAATGAATTAGAATGGATCTAATAAATGAATTAGAATGGTTACATTCATGCGAATGAATTAGAATGGATCGTACGAATGGATTAGAATAGATCGTATGAGTGAATTAGAATGGATACGAAGGAATTAGAATGGATCGTACGAAGGAATTAGAATGGATCATACAAATAAAATAGAATGGATCGTACGAAGGAATTAGAATGGATCGTACGAAGGAATTAGAATGCATTCGTATGATCCATTCTAATTCATTCGGATGAATGTATCCATTCTAATTTATTCGTACGATCCATTCTAATTCATTCGTACGATCCATTCTAATTCATTCGTACGATCCATTCTTACTTATTCGTATGATCCTTTCTAATTCATTCGTACGATCCATTCTAATTCATTCGCACGAATGTATCCATTCCATTCGTATGATCCATTCTTACGATCCATTCTAATTCATTCATACAATCCATTCTAATTCTTTCACAAGATCCATTCTATTTCATTCGTACGATCCATTCTAATTCATTCGTACAATCCATTCTATTTCATTCGTACGATCCATTCTAATTCATTCTAATTCATTCGTACGATCCATTCTACGATCCATTCTAATTCATTTGTATCCATTCTATTTCATTCGCACGATCCATTCTAATTCATTCGCGCAATCTATTCTAACTCATTCGTACGATCCATTCTAATTCATTCGTACGATCCATTCTAATTCATTCATACAATCCATTCTAATTTATTCGCACGAATGTATCCATTCTAATTCATTTGCATGATCTATTCTAATTCATTCCTATGATCTATTCTAATTTATTCGTACGATCCATTCTAATTCATTCTAATTCATTCGTACGATCCATTCTACGATCCATTCTTATTCATTCGTATATTCCCTTCTAATTCATTAGCACGATCCATGCTAATGAATTAGAATGGATCGTACGATCCAATCTTATTAATTCATACGATCCATTCTTACTCATTCGTATGATCCATTCTAATTCAATCGTACGATCCATTCTAATTCATTCGTACGATCCATTCTAATTCCTTCGTACGATCCATTCTAATTCCTTCGTACGATCCATTCTCACGATCCATTCTAATTCATTCGTACGATCTATTCTAATTCATTCATACAATCCATTCTAATTCATTCGTACGATCCATTCTAATTCACTCATACGATCCATTCTAATACATTCATACGATCCATTCTAATTCATTTGCACGAATATATCCATTCTAATTCATTCGTACGATTCATTCTAATTCCTTCGTACGATCCATTCTAATTCATTCGTACGATCTATTCTAATTCATTCGTACGATCCATTCTAATTCATTCGTACGATCCATTCTAATTCCTTCATACGATCCATTCTAATTCATTCGTACAATCCATTCTAATTCATTCGTACAATCTATTCTAATTCATTCGTACGAATGGATACATTGGTGTGAATGAATTAGAATGGATCGTACGAATGAATTAGAATAGATACATTCGTGCGAATGAATTAGAATGGATACATTCGTGCGAAAGAATTAGAATAGATCGTATGAATGAATTAGAATGGACCCTATGAATGAACTAGAATAGATCGTACGAATGAATTAGAATAGATCCATTCTAATTCATTCATACGAATGAATTAGAATGGATCGTATGAGTGAATTAGAATGGATACGAAGGAATTAGAATGGATCGTACGAAGGAATTAGAATGGATCATACGAATGATATAGAATGGATCGTACGAAGGAATTAGAATGGATCGTACGAAGGAATTAGAATGGATCGTATGAATGAATTAGAATGGATATATTCGTGCAAATGAATTAGAATGGATCGTATGAATGAATTAGAATGGATCGTATGAATGAATTAGAATGGATTGTATGAATGAATTAGAATAGAATTAGAATTAGAATGGATCGTACGAAGGAATTAGAATGGATCGTACGAATGAATTAGAATGGATCGTACGAATGAATTAGAATAGATCGTACGAATGAATTAGAATGGATCGTACGAAGGAATTAGAATGGATCGTACGAATGAATTAGAATGGATCGTACGAATGAATTAGAATGGATTGTGCGAATGAATTAGAATGGATCGTACGAATGAATTAGAATGGATCATACGAATGAGTAAGAATGGATTGTATGAATGAAATAGAATGGATTGTACGAATGAATTAGAATAGATCGTACGAATGAATTAGAATGGATCGTGTGAAAGAATTAGAATGGATTGTATGAATGAATTAGAATGGATCATATGAATGAATTAGAATGGATCATACGGATGAATTGGAATGGATCATACGAATGAGTAAGAATGGATCGTATGAATGAAATAGAATGGATTGTACGAACAAATTAGAATGGATCGTACGAATGAATTAGAATGGATCGAGTTAAAGAATTAGAATGAATTGTATGAATGAATTAGAATGGATCATATGAATGAATTAGAATGGATCATGCGAATGAATTCGAATGGATCGTACGAATGAATTAGAATGGATAAATTCGTGCGAATGAATTAGAATGGATACATTCGTGCGAAAGAATTAGAATAGATCGTATGAATGGATTAGAATGGATCCTATGAATGAATTAGAATGGATCGTGCGAATGAATTAGAATGGATCGTACGAATGAATTAGAAAGGATCGTGCTAATGAATTAGAATTGATAGAACGAATGAATTAGCATGGATCGTGCTAATGAATTAGAATGGAACGTACGAATGAATTAGAATGGATCGTGTGAAAGAATTAGAATGGATTGTATAAATGAATTAGAATGAATTCGTACGATCCATTCGAATTCATTCGCACGATCCATTTTAATTCATTCATACGATCCATTCTAATTCATTCATACAATCCATTCTAATTCTTTCACACGATCCATTCTAATTCATTTGTAGGATCCATTCTAATTCATTCGTACAATCTATTCTATTTCATTCGTATGATCCATTCTTACTCATTCGGATGATCCATTCTAATTCATTCGGATGAATGTTTCCATTCTAATTTATTCGTACGATCCATTCTAATTCATTCGTACGATCCATTCTTACTCATTCGTATGATCCATTCTAATTCATTCGTATGAAGGAATTAGAATGGATCGTACGAATGAATTAGAATGGATCGTACGAATGAATTAGAATAGATCGTACGAATGATTTAGAATGGATCGTACGAAGGAATTAGAATGGATCGTATGAATGAATTAAAATGGATTGTGCGAATGAATTAGAATGGATCGTATGAATGAATTAGAATGGATCGTGTGAAAGAATTAGAATGGATTGTATGAATGAATTAGAATAGATTTTATGAATGAATTAGAATGGATCGTACGAATGAATTAGAATGGATCGTACGAATGAACTAGAATGGATACATTCGTGCGAATGAATTAGAATGGATCGTACGAATGAATTAGAATGGATCGTACGAATGAATTAGAATGGATCTTACGAATGAATTAGAATGGATCGTACGAATGCACGATCCATGCTAATTCATTCGTTCGATCAATTCTAATTCATTAGCACGATCCATTCTAATTCATTCGTACGATCCATTCTAATTCATTCGCACGATCCATTCTAATTCATTCGTACGATCCATTCTAATTCTTTCACACGATCCATTCTAATTCATTCGTACGATCCATTCTAATTCATTCGTACGATCTATTCTAATTCATTCGTACGATCCATTCTAATTCCTTCGTACGATCCATTCTAATTCATTCATACAATCTATTCTAATTCATTCATACAATCCATTCTAATCCTTTCACACGATCCATTCTAATTCATTCGTACGATCCATTCTAATTCATTCGCACAATCCATTCTAATTCATTCGCACGAATGTATCCATTCTAAATCATTTGTACAATCCATTCTATTTCATTTGTACGATCCATTCTTACTCATTGTACGAATGAATTAGAATGGATCCTACGAATGAATTAGAATGGATCGTGTGAAAGAATTAGAATAGATTGTATGGATGAATTAGAATGGATCGTATGAATGTATTAGAATGGATCGTACGAATGAATTAGAATGGATACATTCGTGCGAATGAATTAGAATGGATCGTGCGAATGAATTCGAATGGATCGTACGAATGAATTAGAATGGATCATACGAATCAACTAGAATGGATACATTCGTGCGAATGAATTAGAACGGATCGTACGAATGAATTAAAATGGATCATACGAATGAATTAGAATGGATCTTACGAATGAATTAGAATGGATCGTACGAATGAATTAGAATGGATCGTACGATTGAATTAGAATGGATACATTCGTACAAATGAATTAGAATGGATCGTACGAAGGAATTAGAAAGGATCGTACGAATGAATTTGAATGGATACATTTGTACGAATGAATCTAAATGGATTGTATGAATGAATTACAATGGATCGTACGAATGAATTAGAATGGATCGTACGAATGAATTAGAATAGCTCATACAAATGAATTAGAATGAATCGTATGAATGAATTAGAATGGATACATTCGTGCGAATGAATTAGAATGGATCGTACGAATGAATTAGAATGGATATATTCGTGCAAATGAATTAGAATGGATCGTATGAATGTATTAGAATGGATCATATGAGTGAATTAGAATGGATCGTGCGAATGAATTAGAATGGATTTTATGAATGAATTAGAATGGATCGTGCGAATGAATTAGAATGGATCGTACGAATGAATTAGAATGGATCGTAGAATGGATCGTACGAATGAATTAGAATGGATCGTACAAATGAATTAGAATAGATCATAGGAATGAATTAGAATGGATCGTGCAAATGAATTAGAATGGATACATTCGTGCGAATGAATTAGAATAGATCGGACGAATGAATTAGAATGGATCGTACGAATGAGTAAGAATGGATCGTACGAATGAAATAGAATGGATTGTACGAATAAATTAGAATGGATCGTACAACTGAATTAGAATGGATCGTACGAATGAATTAGAATGGATCATACGAATTAATTAGAATGGATCGTGTGAAAGAATTAGAATGGATTGTATGAATGAATTAGAATAGATCGTATGAATGAATTAGAATGGATCGTACGAATGAATTAGAATGGATCGTACGAATGAACTAGAATGGATAAATTCGTGTGAATGAATTAGAATGGATCGTACGAATGAATTAGAATGGATCGTACGAATGAATTAGAATGGATCTTACGAATGAATTAGAATAGATCGTACGAATGCACGATCCATGCTAATTCATTTGTTCGATCAATTCTAATTCATTAGCACGATCCATTCTAATTCATTCGTACGATCCATTCTAATTCATTCGCACGATCCATTCTAATTCATTCGTACGATCCATTCTAATTCTTTCACACGATCCATTCTAATTCATTCGTACGATCCATTCTAATTCATTCGTACGATCTATTCTAATTCATTCGTACGATCCATTCTAATTCATTCGTACGATCCATTCTAATTCCTTCGTACGATCCATTCTAATTCATTCATACAATCTATTCTAATTCATTCATACAATCCATTCTAATTCTTTCACACGATCCATTCTAATTCATTCGTACGATCCATTCTAATTTATTCATACAATCCATTCTAGTTCTTTCACACGATCCATTCTAATTCATTCGTACGTTCCATTCTAATTCATTAGCACGATCCATGCTAATTCATTCGTTCGATCAATTCTAATTCATTAGCACGATCCATTCTAATTCATTCGTACGATCCATTCTAATTCATTCGCACGATCCATTCTAATTTATTCATAGGATCCATTCTAATTCATTCATGCGATCTATTCTAATTCTTTCGCACGAATGTATCTATTCTAATTCATTCACACGAATGTATCCATTCTAATTCATTCGTACGATCTATTCTAATTCATTCGTACGATCCATTCTAATTCATTCATACGATCTATTCTAATTCATTCATACAATCCATTCTAATTCTTTCACACGATCCATTCTAATTCATTCGTACGATCCATTCTAATTCATTCGCACAATCCATTCTATTTCATTCGTACGATCCATTCTTACTCATTGGTACGATCCATTCTAATTCATTCGCACGAATGTATCCATTCTAATTCATTCGTATGAATCCATTCTAATTCATTCGTACAATCCATTCTATTTCATTCGTATGATCCATTCTTATTCATTCGTATGATCCATTCTAATTCATTCGCATGAATGTATCCATTCTAAATCATTCGTACGATCCATTCAAATTCATTCGTACGATCCATTCTAAATCATTCATACAACCCATTCTATTTCATCCGTATGATCAATTCTAATTCATTAGCACGATCCATTCTAATTCATTCGTACGATCCATTCAAATTCATTCGCACGATCCATTCTTATTCATTCGTACAATCCATTCTATTTCATTCGTACGATCCATTCTTACTCATTCGTATGATCCATTCTAATTCATTCGCACGAATGTATCCATTCTAATCCATTCGTACGATCCATTCTAATCCATTCGTACGATCCATTCTAATTCATTCGCAGAATGTAACCATTCTAATTCATTCATTCGATCCATTCTAATTCATTCGTACGATCCATTCTAATTCATTCGTCCGATCCATTCTAATTCATTCGTACGATCCATTCTAATTCCTTCGTACGATCCATTCTAATTCATTCGTACGATCCATTCTAATTCATTCGTACGATCCATTCTAATTTATTCGTACGATCCATTCTAATTCATTCGTACGATCCATTCTAATTCATTCGCACGAATCCATTCTAATTCATTCATACGATCCATTCTAATTCATTCATACGATCCATTCTAATTCATTCGCCCGATCCATTCTAATTCATTCGTACGATCCATTCTAATTCATATACACAAAGGTATCCATTCTAATCCATTCGTAGGATCCATTCTAATCCATTCGTACGATCCATTCTAATTCATTCGTACGATCCATTCTAATTCATTCGCTCGAATGTATCCATTCTAATCCATTCGTACGATCCATTCTAATCCATTCGTACGATCCATTCTAATTCATTCGTATGAATGTAATCATTCTAATTCATTCATTTGATCCATTCTAATTCACTCGTACGATCCATTCTAATTCATTCGTCCGATCCATTCTAATTCATTCGCACGAATGTATCCATTCTAATTCATTCATACGATCCATTCTAATTCATTCGTACGATCCATTCTAATCCATTCGCACAAATGTATCCATTCTAATTCATTCGTATAATCCATTCTAATCTATTCGTACGATCCATTCTAATTCATTCTCATGAATGTATCTATTCTAATACATTCACACGATCCATTCTAATTAATTCGTACGATCCATTCTAATTCATTCGTATGATCCATTGTAATTCATTCGTATGATCCATTCTAATTCATTCCTACGATCAATTCTAATTCATTCGCTCGAATATATCCATTCTAATTCATTCGTTCGATCCATTCTAATTCATTCGCACGATCCATTCTAATTCATTCGTATGATCCATTCTAATCTATTCGTACGATCCATTCTAATTCATTCGTACGATCCATTCTAATTCATTCGTACGATCCATTATAATTCATTCGCATGAATGTATCCATTCTAGTTCATTCGTACGATCCATTCTAATTCATTCGTACGATCCATTCTAATTCATTCGCACGATCCATTCTAATTCATTCGTACGATCCATTCTAATTCATTCATACGATCCATTCTAATTCATTCGTACGATCCATTCTAATTCATTCACACAAATGTATCCATTCTAATTCATTCGTACGATCCATTCTAATTCATTCGCACGATCCATTCTAATTCATTCGTACGATCCATTCTAATTCTTTCACACGATCCATTCTAATTCATTCATACGATCCATTCTAATTCATTCGCATGATCCATTCTAATTCATTCGCACGATCCATTCTAATTCATTCATACGATCCATTCTAATTCATTCGTACGATCCATTCTAATTCATTCGCACAAATGTATCCAATCTAATTCATTCGTACGATCCATTCTAATTCATTCGCACGATCCATTCTAATTCATTCGTACGATCCATTCTAATTCATTCGTATGATCCATTCTAATTCATTCGTACGATCCATTCTAATTCATTCATACGATCTATTCTAATTCATTCATACAATCCATTCTAATTCTTTCACACGATCCATTCTAATTCATTCATATGATCCAGTCTAATTCATTCGTACGATCCATTCTAATTCATTCGCTCGAATGTATCCATTCTAATCCATTCGTACGATCCATTCTAATTCATTCGTATGAATGTAATCATTCTAATTCATTCATTTGATCCATTCTAATTCACTCGTACGATCCATTCTAATTCATTCGTCCGATCCATTCTAATTCATTCGCACGAATGTATCCATTCTAATTCATTCATACGATCCATTCTAATTCATTCGTACGATCCATTCTAATCCATTCGCACAAATGTATCCATTCTAATTCATTCGTATAATCCATTCTAATCTATTCGTACGATCCATTCTAATTCATTCTCATGAATGTATCTATTCTAATACATTCACACGATCCATTCTAATTAATTCGTACGATCCATTCTAATTAATTCGTACGATCCATTGTAATTCATTCGTATGATCCATTCTAATTCATTCCTACGATCAATTCTAATTCATTTGCTCGAATATATCCATTCTAATTCATTCGTTCGATCCATTCTAATTCATTCGCACGATCCATTCTAATTCATTCGTATGATCCATTCTAATCCATTCGTACGATCCATTCTAATTCATTCGTACGATCCATTCTAATTCATTCGTACGATCCATTATAATTCATTCGCACGAATGTATCCATTCTAGTTCATTCGTACGATCCATTCTAATTCATTCGTACGATCCATTCTAATTCATTCGCACGATCCATTCTAATTCATTCGTACGATCCATTCTAATTCATTCATACGATCCATTCTAATTCATTCGTACGATCCATTCTAATTCATTCACACAAATGTATCCATTCTAATTCATTCGTACGATCCATTCTAATTCATTCGCACGATCCATTCTAATTCATTCGTACGATCCATTCTAATTCTTTCACACGATCCATTCTAATTCATTCATACGATCCATTCTAATTCATTCGCATGATCCATTCTAATTCATTCGCACGATCCATTCTAATTCATTCATACGATCCATTCTAATTCATTCGTACGATCCATTCTAATTCATTCGCACAAATGTATCCATTCTAATTCATTCGTACGATCCATTCTAATTCATTCGCACGATCCATTCTAATTCATTCGTACGATCCATTCTAATTCATTCGTATGATCCATTCTAATTCATTCGTACGATCCATTCTAATTCATTCATACGATCTATTCTAATTCATTCATACAATCCATTCTAATTCTTTCACACGATCCATTCTAATTCATTCATATGATCCAGTCTAATTCATTCGTACGATCCATTCTAATTCATATGCACAAAGGTATCCATTCTAATCCATTCGTAGGATCGATTCTAATCCATTCGTACGATCCATTCTAATTCATTCGTACGATCCATTCTAATTCATTCACTCGAATGTATCCATTCTAATCCATTCGTATGATCCATTCTAATCCATTCGTACGATCCATTCTAATTCATTCGCATGAATGTAACCATTCTAATTCATTCATACGATCCATTCTAATTCATTCGTACGATCCATTCTAATTCATTCGTACGATCCATTCTTATTCATTCGGACGAATGTATCCATTCTAATTTATTCGTACGATCCATTCTAAATCATTCATTTGATCCATTCTAATTCATTCGTACGATCCATTCTAATTCATTCGTCCGATCCATTCTAATTCATTCGCACGAATGTATCCATTCTAATTCATTCATACGATCCATTCTAATTCATTCGTAAGATCCATACTAATTTATTCGTACGATCCATTCTAATTCATTCGTAAGATCCATTATAATTCATTCGTACGATCCATTCTAATTCATTCGTACGATCCATTCTAATTCATTCGCATGAATGTATCAATTCTAGTTCATTCGTACGATCCATTCTAATTCATTCGTACGATCCATTCTAATTCATTCGCACGATCCATTCTAATTCATTCGTACGATCCATTCAAATTCATTCATACGATCCATTCTAATTCATTCGCACGAATGTATCCATTCTAATTCATTCATACGATCCATTCTACTTCATTCATACTATCCGTTCTATTTCACTCATACGATCCATTCTAATTCATTCATACGATCCATTCTAATTCATTTGCACGAATATATCCATTATAATTCATTCGTACGATCCATTCTAATTCATTCGTACAATCCATTCTAATTCATTCGTACGATCCATTCTAATTCATTCGGACGAATGTATCCATTCTAATTCATTCATATGATCCATTCTAATTCATTGATACAATCCATTCTAATTCTTTCACACGATCCATTCTAATTCATTCGTACGATCCATTCTAATTCAATCGTACAATCCATTCTAATTCATTCGCACGAATGTATCCATTCTAATTCATTCATACGATCCATTCTAATTCATTCGTACGATCCATTCTAATTCCTTCGTACGATCCATTATAATTCATTCGTACGATCTATTCTAATTCATTCGTACGATCCATTCTAATTCATTCGTACGATCCATTCTAATTCATTCGTAAGATCTATTCTAATTCATTCGTACGATCCATTCTAATTCATTCGTACGATCCATTCTAATTCATTCGCACGAATGTATCCATTCTAGTTCATTCGTACGATCCATTCTAATTCATTCGTACGATCCATTCTAATCCATTCGTACGATCCATTCTAATTCATTCATACGATCCATTATAATTCATTCATACAATCCATTCTAATTCTTTCACACGATCCATTCTAATTCATTCGTAGGATCCATTCTAATTCATTCGTACAATATATTCTATTTCATTCGTATGATCCATTCTTACTCATTCGTATGATCCATTCTAATTCATTCGGACGAATGTATCCATTCTAATTTATTCGTACGATCCATTCTAATTCATTCGTACGATCCATTCTAATTCATTCGTACGATCCATTCTTACTCATTCGTATGATCCATTCTAATTCATTCGTACGATCCATTCTAATTCATTCGTACGATCGATTCTAATTCATTCGCACTATCCATTCTATTTCATTCGTACGATCCATTCTAATTCATTTGTATGATCCATTCTATTTTATTCGTTCAAATATATCCATTCTAATTCATTCCGTACGATCCATTCTATATCATAAGTACGATCCATTCTAATTCATTCGTACGAATGTATCCATTCTAAATCATTCGTACGATCCATTCTAATTCATTCGTACGATCCATTCTAATTCATTCGTACGATCCATTCTAATTCATTCATTTGATCCATTCTAATTCATTCGTACGATCCATTCTAATTCATTCGTCCGATCCATTCTAATTCATTCGCACGAATGTATCCATTCTAATTCATTCGTACGATCCATTCTAATTCATTCGTACGATCCATTCTAATTCATTCGTAAGATCCATTCTAATTCATTCGTACGATCCATTCTAATTCATTCGTACGATCCATTCTAATTCATTCGCACGAATGTATCCATTCTAGTTTATTCGTACGATCCATTCTAATTCATTCGTACGATCCATTCTAATTCATTCGTACGATCCATTCTTACTCATTCGTACGATCCATTCTAATTCATTCATTCAATCCATTCTAATTCATTCCGTACGATCCATTCTAATTCATTCATACGATCTATTCTTTCATACAATCCATTCTAATTCTTTCGTGCGAATAAATTAGAATGGATACCTTTGTGCATATGAATTAGAATGGATCGTACAAATGAATTAGAATGGATCATATAAATGAATTAGAATGGATCGTATGAATGAATTAGAATGGATACATTCGTGCGAATGAATTAGAATGGATCGTGCGAATCAATTAGACTGGATCGTGCGAATGAATAAGAATAGATCGTGCTAATGAATTAGAATTGATCAAACGAATTCATTCTAATTCATTCATACAATCCATTCTACTTCTTTCACACGATCCATTCTAATTCATTCGTACGATCCATTCTTACTCATTGGTACGATCCATTCTAATTCATTCGCACGAATGTATCCATTCTACTTTATTCGTACGAATCCATTCTAATTCATTCGTACAATCTATTCTATTCCATTCTAATTCATTCGCACGATCCATTCTAATTCATTCGTACAATCCATTCTATTTCATTCGTACGATCCATTCTTACTCATTCGTATGATCCATTCTAATTCATTCGCACGAATGTATCCATTCTAATCCATTCGTACGATCCATTCTAATCCATTCGTACGATCCATTCTAATTCATTCGCAGAATGTAACCATTCTAATTCATTCATTCGATCCATTCTAATTCATTCGTACGATCCATTCTAATTCATTCGTCCGATCCATTCTAATTCATTCGTACGATCTATTCTAATTCCTTCGTACGATCCATTCTAATTCATTCGTACGATCCATTCTAATTCATTCGTACGATCCATTCTAATTCATTCGTACGATCCATTCTAATTCATTCGCACGATCCATTCTAATTCATTCATACGATCCATTCTAATTCATTCATACGATCCATTCTAATTCATTCATACGATCCATTCTAATTCATTCCTACAATCCATTCTAATTCATTCGCCCGAACCATTCTAATTCATTCGTACGATCCATTCTAATTCATATACACAAAGGTATCCATTCTAATCCATTCGTAGGATCCATTCTAATCCATTCGTACGATCCATTCTAATTCATTCGTACGATCCATTCTAATTCATTCGCTCGAATGTATCCATTCTAATCCATTCGTACGATCCATTCTAATCCATTCGTACGATCCATTCTAATTCATTCGTATGAATGTAACCGTTCTAATTCATTCATTTGATCCATTCTAATTCACTCGTACGATCCATTCTAATTCATTCGTCCGATCCATTCTAATTCATTCGCACGAATGTATCCATTCTAATTCATTCATACGATCCATTCTAATTCATTCGTACGATCCATTCTAATCCATTCGCACAAATGTATCCATTCTAATTCATTCGTACGATCCATTCTAATCCATTCGTACGATCCATTCTAATTCATTCTCATGAATGTATATATTCTAATACATTCACACGATCCATTCTAATTCATTCGTACGATCCATTCTAATTCATTCGTACGATCCATTGTAATTCATTCGTATGATCCATTCTAATTCATTCCTACGATCAATTCTAATTCATTCGCTCGAATATATCCATTCTAATTCATTCGTTCGATCCATTCTAATTCATTCGCACGATCCATTCTAATTCATTCGTATGATCCATTCTAATCCATTCGTACGATCCATTCTAATTCATTCGTACGATCCATTCTAATTCATTCGTACGATCCATTATAATTCATTCGCACGAATGTATCCATTCTAGTTCATTCGTACGATCCATTCTAATTCATTAGTACGATCCATTCTAATTCATTCGCACGATCCATTCTAATTCATTCGTACGACCCATTCTAATTCATTCATACGATCCATTCTAATTCATTCGTACGATCCATTCTAATTCATTCACACAAATGTATCCATTCTAATTCATTCGTACGATCCATTCTAATTCATTCGCACGATTTCATTCGTACGATCCATTCTAATTCTTTCACACGATCCATTCTAATTCATTCATACGATCCATTCTAATTCATTCGCATGATCCATTCTAATTCATTCGCACGATCCATTCTAATTCATTCATACGATCCATTCTAATTCATTCGTACGATCCATTCTAATTCATTCGCACAAATGTATCCATTCTAATTCATTCGTACGATCCATTCTAATTCATTCGCACGATCCATTCTAATTCATTCGTACGATCCATTCTAATTCATTCGTACGATCCATTCTAATTCATTCGTACGATCCATTCTAATTCATTCATACGATCTATTCTAATTCATTCATACAATCCATTCTAATTCTTTCACACGATCCATTCTAATTCATTCATATGATCCATTCTAATTCATTCGTACGATCCATTCTAATTCATATGCACAAAGGTATCCATTCTAATCCATTCGTAGGATCGATTCTAATCCATTCGTACGATCCATTCTAATTCATTCGTACGATCCATTCTAATTCATTCACTCGAATGTATCCATTCTAATCCATTCGTACGATCCATTCTAATCCATTCTTACGATCCATTCTAATTCATTCGCATGAATGTAACCATTCTAATTCATTCATACGATCCATTCTAATTCATTCGTACGATCCATTCTAATTCATTCGTACGATCCATTCTAATTCATTCGGACGAATGTATCCATTCTAATTTATTCGTACGATCCATTCTAAATCATTCATTTGATCCATTCTAATTCATACGTACGATCCATTCTAATTCATTCGTCCGATCCATTCTAATTCATTCGCACGAATGTATCCATTCTAATTCATTCGTACGATCCATTCTAATTCATTCGTAAGATTCGTTCTAATTCATTCGTACGATCCATTCTAATTCATTCGTAAGATCCATTATAATTCATTCGTACGATCCATTCTAATTCATTCGTACGATCCATTCTAATTCATTCGCATGAATGTATCAATTCTAGTTCATTCGTACGATCCATTCTAATTCATTCGTACGATCCATTCTAATTCATTCGCACGATCCATTCTAATTCATTCGTACGATCCATTCTAATTCATTCAAACGATCCATTTTAATTCATTCGCACGAATGTATCCATTCTAATTCATTCATACGATCTATTCTACATCATTCATACTATCCGTTCTATTTCACTCATACGATCCATTCTAATTCATTCATACGATCCATTCTAATTCATTTGCACGAATATATCCATTCTAATTCATTTGTACGATCCATTCTAATTCATTCGTACGATCCATTCTTATTCATTCGTACGATCCATTCTAATTCATTCGGACGAATGTATCCATTCTAATTCATTCATATGATCCATTCTAATTCATTGATACAATCCTTTCTAATTCTTTCACACGATCCATTCTAATTCATTCGTACGATCCATTCTAATTCAATCGTACAATCCATTCTAATTCGTTCGCACGAATGTATCCATTCTAATTCATTCATACGATCCATTCTAATTCATTCGTCGATCCATTCTAATTCCTTCGTACGATCTATTCTAATTCATTCGTACGATGTATTCTAATTCATTCGTACGATCCATTCTAATTCATTCGTACGATCCATTCTATTTCATTCGTAAGATCCATTCTAATTCATTCGTACGATCCATTCTAATTCATTCGTACGATCCATTCTAATTCATTCGCACGAATGTATCCATTCTAGTTCATTCGTACGATCCATTCTAATTCATTCGTACGATCCATTCTAATCCATTCGTACGACCCATTCTAATTCATTCATACGATCCATTATAATTCATTCATACAATCCATTCTAATTCATTCACACGATCCATTCTAATTCATTCGTAGGATCCATTCTAATTCATTCGTACAATCTATTCTTTTTCATTCGTATGATCCATTCTTACTCATTCGTATGATCCATTCTAATTCATTCGGACGAATGTATCCATTCTAATTTATTCGTACGATCCATTCTAATTCATTCGTACGATCCATTCTAATTCATTCGTACGATCCATTCTTACTCATTCGTATGATCCATTCTAATTCATTCGTACGATCCATTCTAATTCATTCGTACGATCGATTCTAATTCATTCGCACTATCCATTCTATTTCATTCGTACGATCCATTCTAATTCATTAGTATGATCCATTCTATTTTATTCGTTCAAATATATCCATTCTAATTCATTCCGTACGATCCATTCTAATTTATAAGTACGATCCATTCTAATTCATTCGTACGAATGTATCCATTCTAATTCATTCGTACGATCCATTCTAATTCATTCGGACGAATGTTTCCATTCTAATTTATTCGTACGATCCATTCTAATTCATTCATTTGATCCATTCTAATTCATTCGTACGATCCATTCTAATTCATTCGTCCGATCCATTCTAATTCATTCGTACGATCCATTCTAATTCATTCGTAAGATCCATTCTAATTCATTCGTACGATCCATTCTAATTCATTCGTACGATCCATTCTAATTCATTCGCACGAATGTATCCATTCTAGTTCATTCGTACGATCCATTCTAATTCATTCGTACGATCCATTCTAATTCATTCGCACGATCCATTCTAATTCATTCGTACGATCCATTCTAATTCATTCATACGATCCATTCTAATTCATTCGCACGAATGTATCCATTCTAATTCATTCATACGATCCATTCTACTTCGTTCATACTATCCGTTCTAATTCACTCATACGATCCATTCTAATTCATTCATACGATCCATTCTAATTCATTTGCACGAATATATCCATTCTAATTCATTCGTACGATCCATTCTAATTCCTTCGTACAATCCATTCTAATTCCTTCGTACGATCCATTCTAATTCCTTCGTACCATCCATTCTATTTCATTCATACAATCCATTCTAATTCCTTCGTACGATTCATTCTAATTCATTCGTACGATCCATTCTTACTCATTCGTACGATCCATTCTAATTCATTCATACAATCCATTCTAATTCATTCCGTACGATCCATTCTAATTCATTCATACGATCTATTCTTTCATACAAATGAATTAGAATGGATCATATAAATGAATTAGAATGGATCGTACGAATGAATTAGAATGGATACATTCGTGCGAATGAATTAGAATGGATCGTGCGAATCAATTAGACTGGATCGTGCGAATGAATAAGAATAGATCGTGCTAATGAAATAGAATTGATCGAACGAATTCATTCTAATTCATTCATACAATCCATTCTAATTCTTTCACACGATCCATTCTAATTCATCCGTACGATCCATTCTTACTCATTGGTACGATCCATTCTAATTCATTCGCACGAATGTATCCATTCTAATTTATTCGTACGAATCCATTCTAATTCATTCGTACAATCTATTCTATTCCATTCTAATTCATTCGTACGATCCATTCTTACTCATTCGTCCGATCCATTCTAATTCATTCGTACGATCCATTCTATTCTAGTTCATTCGTACGATCCATTCTAATTCATTCATACGATCCATTCTTATCCATTCTTACTCATTCGTATGATCCATTCTAATTCATTCGGACGAATGTATCCATTCTAATTTATTCGTACGATCCATTCTAATTCATTCGTACGATCCATTCTAATTCATTCGTAAGATCCATTCTAATTCATTCGTACGATCCATTCTAATTCATTCGTACGATCCATTCTAATTCATTCGTACGATCCATTCTAATTCATTCATTCGTACGATCCATTCTAATTCATTCGTACGATCCTTTCTAATTCATTCGCACGATCCATTCTAATTCATTTATAGGATCCATTCTAATTCATTCGTACAATCCATTCTAATTCTTTCATACGATCCATTCTAATTCATTCGTACGATCCATTCTAATTCACTCATACGATCCATTCTAATACATTCATACGATCCATTCTAATTCATTTGCACGAATATATCTTTTCTAATTCATTCGTACGATCCATTCTAATTCATTCGTACGATCCATTCTAATTCATTCGTAAGATCCATTCTAATTAATTCGTACGATCCATTCTAATTCATTCGTAAGATCCATTCTAATTCCTTCGTAAGAATGAATTAGAATGGATACATTTGTGCGAATGAATTAGAATGGATCGTACGAATGAATTAGAATGGATCGTATGAATGAATTAGAATGGATCGTACGAATGAATTAGAATGGATCGTACGAAGGAATTAGAATGGATCGTACGAATGAATTAGAATGGATCGTACGAATAAATTAGAATGGATACATTCGTCCGAATGAATTAGAATGGATCATACGAATGAGTAGGAATGGATCGTACGAATGAAATAGAATAGATTGTACGAATGAATTAGAATGGATCCTACGAATGAATTAGAATAGATCGTGTGAAAGAATTAGAATGGATTGTATGAATGAATTAGAATGAATTCGTACGATCCATTCGAATTCATTTGCATGATCCATTCTAATTCATTCATACGATCCATTCTAATTCATTCATACAATCCAGTCTAATTCCTTCACACGATCCATTCTAATTCATTCGTCTAATCCATTCTAATTCATTCGTACAATCTATTCTAATACATTCGTACGATCCATTCTTACTCATTCGTATGATCCATTCTAATTCATTCGGACGAATGTATCCATTCTAATTTATTCGTATGATCTATTCTAATTCATTCGTACGATCAATTCTAATTCATTCGTACGATCCATTCTAATTCATTCGTTCGATCCATTCTAATTCATTCGCACGAATGTATCCATTCTAATTCATTCGTACGATCCATTCTAATTCATTCGTATCATCCATTCTAATTCATTCGTAAGATCCATTCTAATTCATTCGTACGATCCATTCTAATTCATTCGTACGATCCATTCTAATTCATTCGCACGAATGTATCCATTCTAATTTATTCGTATGATCCATTCTAATTCATTCGTATGATCCATTCTAATTCATTCGTACGATCCATTCTAATTCATTCGTCCGATCCATTCTAATTCATTCGCACGAATGTATCCATTCTAATTCATTCGTACGATCCATTCTAATTCATTCGTAAGATCCATTCTAATTCATTCGTACGATCCATTCTAATTCATTCGTACGAATCCATTCTAATTCATTCGAACGAATGTATCAATTCTAATTCATTCGTACGATCCATTCTAATTCATTCGTACGATCTATTCTTGTTCATTCATAGGATCCATTCTAATTCATTTATACGATCTATTCTAATTCTTTCGCACGAATGTATCCATTCTAATTCATTCGCACGAATGTATCCATTCTAATTCATTCGTACGATCCATTCTAATTCATTCGTACGATCTATTCTAATTCATTCGTACGATCCATTCTAATTCATTCATACGATCTATTCTAATTCATTCATACAATCCATTCTAATTCTTTCACACGATCCATTCTAATTCATTCGCACGATCCATTCTAATTCATTCGCACAATCCATTCTATTTCATTCGTACGATCCATTCTTACTCATTCGTATGATCCATTCCAATTCATTCGCACGAATGTATCCATAATGGATCATACGAATGAGTAAGAATGGATCGTACGAATGAAATAGAATGGATTGTGCGAATGAATTAGAATGGACCGTACGAATGAATTAGACGTACGAATGAATTAGAATGGATACATTCGTGCGAATAAATTAGAATGGATCATACGAATGAGTAAGAATGGATCGTCATTCTAATTCATTTGTATGATCCATTCTAATTCATTTGTATCCATTCTATTTCATTCGCACGATCCATTCTAATTCATTCGTGCAATCTATTCTAATTCATTCGTACGATCCATTCTTATTCATTCGTACGATCCATCCTAATTCATTCATACAATCCATTCTATTTTATTCGCACAAATGTATCCATTCTAATTCATTCGTACGATCCATTCTAATTCATTCGCACAATCTGTTCTAATTCATTCATACGATCCATTCTAATTCATTCGCACGAATGGATACATTCGTGCGAATAAATTAGAATGGATCGTATGAATGAATTAGAATAGATTGTGCGAATGAATTAGAATGGATCGTACGAATGAATTAGAATAGATCGTGCGAATGAATTAGAATGGATCGAACGAATGAATTAGAATGGATCGTGCGAATGAATTAGAATGGATCGAACGAATGAATTAGAATGGATATATTCGAGCGAATGAATTAGAATAGATCGTAGAAATGAATTAGAATGGATCATACGAATGAATTAGAATGGATCGTACGAATGAATCAGAATGGATCATACGAATGAAGTAGAATGGATCGTGTGAATGTATTAGAATAGATACATTCATGCGAATGAATTAGAATGGATCGTACGAATGGATTAGAATGGATCGTACGAATGAATTAGAATGGATACATTTGTGCGAATGGATTAGAATGGATCGTACGAATGAATTAGAATGGATCGTATGAATGAATTAGAATGGTTACATTCGTGCGAATGAATTAGAATGGATCGGACGAATGAATTAGAATGGATCGTACGAATGAATTAGAATGGATCAAATGAATGAATTAGAATCGTTACATTCATGCGAATGAATTAGAATGGATCGTACGAATGGATTAGAATGGATCGTACGAATGGATTAGAATGGATACATTCGAGCGAATGAATTAGAATGGATCGTACGAATGAATTAGAATGGATCGTACGAATGGATTAGAATGGATCCTGCGAATGGATTAGAATGGATACCTTTGTGCATATGAATTAGAATGGATCGTACGAATGAATTAGAATGGATCAAATGAATTAGAATGGATTGTACGAATGAATTAGAATGGATCGTACGAATGAATTAGAATCGGTCGTACGAATGAATTAGAATGGATCATACGAATGAATTAGAATGGATCGTACGAATGAATTAGAATAGATCGTACGAATGAATTAGAATGGATTGTACGAAGGAATTAGAATGGATCGTATGAATGAATTAGAATGCATATATTCGTGCAAATGAATTAGAATGGATCATATGAATGAATTAGAATGCATTGTATGAATGAATTAGAATGGATCGTATGAATGAATTAGAATGGATCGTGCGAATGGATTCGAATGGATCGCATGATCCATTCGAATAGAATGGATCATATGAATGAATTAGAATGGATCGGGCGAATGAATTAGAATGGATTGTAGGAATAAATTAGAATGGATCGTATGAATGAATTAGAATGGATCGTGCGAATGAATTAGAATGGATCGTACGAATGAATTAGAATGGATCGTACGAATGAATTAGAATGGATCATACGAATGAATTAGAATGGATCGTACGAATGAATTAGAATAGATCGTACGAATGAATTAGAATGGATCGTACGAAGGAATTAGAATGGATCGTACGAATGAATTAGAATGGATCGGACGAATGAATTAGAATGGATCGTACGAATGAATTACAATGGATCAAATGAATGAATTAGAATGGTTACATTCATGCGAATGAATTAGAATGGATCGTACGAATGGATTAGAATGGATCGTACGAATGGATTAGAATGGATACATTCGTGCGAATGAATTAGAATGGATCATACGAATGAGTAAGAATGGATCGTACGAATGAAATAGAATGGATTGTACGAATGAATTAGAATGGATCGTGCGAATGAATTTGAATGGATCGTATGAATAAATTAGAATGGATCGTGCTAATGAATTAGAATTGATCGTACGAATGAAATAGAATGGATTGTACGAATGATTTAGAATTGATCGTACGAATGAATTTGAATGGATCGTACGAATGATTTAGAATGGATACATTTGTGCGAATGAATTAGAATGGATCATATGAATGAGTAAGAATGGATCGTACGAATGAAATAGAATGGATTGTTTGAATGAATTAGAATGGATTCGTACGAATGAATTAGAATGGATACATTCGTGCGAATGAATTAGAATGGATCGTACCAATGAGTAAGAATGGATCGTACGAATGAAATAGAATGTGTTAGGGGTAGCTGAAATCTGCCCTGGAGTTCGCACTCTTAGGAGCTCGCCTAAGTTCGCTGGAGCTCGCTCAAGATCGCGTAGGAGCTCGCTCAAGTTCGCCCTTGCCTGTGGATCTCATAGACCCTAGGATTCCAAGGGGTGGGGAACTCGCCCAGGAGCCCGCCTAAGCTCGTTCAGGAGCCCGTTCAGGAGCTCACCTAAGCTCTCTCAGGAGCTCGCCCAAGCTCTCTCAGGAGCTCGCCTAAGCTCTCTCAGGAGCTCACCCAAGCTCGCTCAGGAGTTCGCCAAGCTCGTTCAGAAGTTCGCCTAAGCTCTCTCAGGAGTTCGCCAAGCTCGCTCAGGAGCTCGCTTAGCTCGCTCCGGAGCTCGCCCCGACCCCTGTTTATCGAAGAGGTTGCCCCCGCGAGGTCCGACTCTTGATAAATATGGGCGAAAGGATGGAGCAGTGCCGGGCGAGCTAGCCTTTGCTTCCTCCCTGAGACCGCCCGGACTTGAACATTCCAGAATGGCCACCTGGCCGCGACAAGAAAGATGCCCTCCCCCACTCAAACCGCCTGGCAGGCTTGACGACAGAATGTCAGGGCGCGAGTACCAAGGACTGTCAGACCCACACGAGCCAGAACATGGGGGTCTAGAAGGCCCTGGAAGAATCTCCACGTGTCGGGGCACGGTAGGTCACCGATTGCTATAAATGCTCGCCCCCAGGCTCCATAGTACAGGTTCGAAATCTTTTTCCCTACCACTTTGGTATACAACAGCTCGCCGTTGTGCTACCGTGACTGACTTGAGCGTCGGAGGGTCCGCGCTCCTAAGGGAGCCAGCCGTTCTCACGTTCTCTTTTCTTTGTCTTACAGGCAGCCCGCACGGACAAGCGAAAAATCCCCCAAACAGAATAGATTGTGCGAATGAATTAGAATGGATCGTACGAATGAATTAGAATGGATCGTGTGAAAGAATTAGAATGGATTGTATGAATGAATTAGAATAGATCGTATGAATGAATTAGAATGGATCATACGAATGAATGAGAATGGATCGTACGAATGAATTAGAATGGATCGTACGAATGAATTAGAATGGATACATTCGTGCGAATGAATTAGAATGGATACATTCGTGCGAATGAATTAGAATGGATACATTCGTGTGAAAGAATTAGAATAGATCGTATGAATGAATTAGAATAGATCCTATGAATGAATTAGAATGGATCGTGCAAATGAATTACAATGGATCGTACGAATGAATTAGAATGGATCGTGCTAATGAATTAGAATTGATCGAACGAATGAATTAGCATGGATCGTGCTAATGAATTAGAATGGAACGTACGAATGAATTAGAACGGATCGTGTGAAAGAATTAGAATGGTTTGTATGAATGAATTAGAATGGATCGTACGAATGAATTAGAATGGATCGTGTGAAAGAATTAGAATGGATTGTATGAATGAATTAGAATAGATTGTATGAATGAATTAGAATGGATCGTACGAATGAATTAGAATGGATCATACGAATGAATTAGAATAGATCGTACGAATGAATTAGAATGGATCGTACGAATGAATTAGAATGGATCGTGTGAAAGAATTAGAATGGATCGTATGAATGAATTAGAATGGATCGTGCGAATGAATTAGAATGGATCGTACGAATGAATTAGAATAGATCGTGCTAATGAATTAGAATTGATCGAACGAATGAATTAGCATGGATCGTGCATTCGTACGATCCATTCTAATTCATTCGTAAGATCCATTCTAATTCATTCGTACGATCCATTCTAATTCATTCGTACGATCCATTCTAATTCATTCACACGAATGTATCCATTCTAGTTCATTCGTACGATCCATTCTAATTCATTCGTACGATCCATTCTAATTCATTCATACGATCTATTCTAATTCATTCATACAATCCATTCTAATTCTTTCACACGATCCATTCTAATTCATTCGTATGATCCATTCTAATTCATTCGTTCGATCCATTCTAATTCAGTTGCACGATCCATTCTAATTCATTCGTACAATCCATTCTATTTCATTCGTACGATCCATTCTTACTCATTCGTACGATCCATTCTAATTCATTCGTCCGATCCATTCTAATTCATTCGCACGAATGTATCCATTCTAATTCATTTGCACGATCCATTCTAATTCATTCCTATGATCTATTCTAATTCATTCATACGATCCATTCTAATTCATTCGTACGATCCATTCTACGATCCATTCTAATTCATTCATACGATCCATTCTAATTCATATGCACAAAGGTATCCATTCTAATCTATTCGTAGGATCCATTCTAATCCATTCGTACGATCCATTCTAATTCATTCGTACGATCTATTCTAATTCCTTCGTACGATCCATTCTAATTCATTCGTACGATCTATTCTATTTCATTCATACGATCCATTTTTACTCATTCGTACGATCCATTCTAATTCATTCGTCCGATCCATTCTAATTCATTCGCATGAATGTATCCATTCTAATTCATTCGTTCGATCAATTCTAATTCATTAGCACGATCCATTCTAATTCATTCGTATGATCCATTCTAATTCATTCGCACGATCCATTCTAATTCATTCATAGGATCCATTCTAATTCATTCGTACGATCCATTCTAATTCATTCGCACGATCCATTCTAATTCATTCATACAATCCATTCTAATTCATTCGCTCGATCCATTCTAATTCACTCATACGATCCATTCTAATACATTCATATGATCCATTCTAATTCATTTGCACAAATATATCCATTCTAATTCATTCGTACGATCCATTCTAATTCATTCGCACGAATGTATCCATTCTAATTCATTCATACGATTCATTCTAATTCATTCGTATGAGCTATTCTAATTCATTCGTATGATCCATTCTAATTCATTCATATGATCCATTGTAATTCATTCATACAATCCATTTAGATTCATTCGCACAAATGTATCCATTCAAATTCATTCGTATGATCCATTCTAATTCATTCGTACGAATGTATCCATTCTAATTCAATCGTACGATCCATTCTAATTCATTCGTACGATCTATTCTAATTCATTCGTAAGATCCATTCTAATTTATTCGTACAATCCATTCTAATTCATTCGTACGATCCATTCTAATTCATTCGCACGAATGTATCCATTCTAGTTCATTTGTACGATCCATTCTAATTCATTCGTACGATCCATTCTAATTCATTCGCACGATCCATTCTAATTCATTCGTACGATCAATTCTAATTCATTCACACGAATGTATCCATTCTAATTCATTCGTACGATCCATTCTAATTCATTCATACGATCCATTCTAATTCATCCATACAATCCATTCTAATTCTTTCACACGATCCATTCTAATTCATTCGTAGGATCCATTCTAATTCATTCGTACAATGAGTAAGAATGGATCGTACGAATGAAATAGAATGGATTGTACGAATGATTTAGAATGGATACATTCGTGCGAATGAATTAGAATGGATTGTGCGAATGAATTAGAATGGATCGTACGAATGAATTTGAATAGATCGTGTGAAAGAATTAGAATGGATTGTATGAATGAATTAGAATAGATTGTATGAATGAATTAGAATGGATCGTACGAAGGAATTAGAATGGATCGTACGAATGAATTAGAATATATCGTAGAATGGATCGTACGAATGAATTAGAATGGATCGTGCGAATGAATTAGAATGGATCGTACGAATGAATTAGAATGGATCATGCTAATGAATTAGAATTGATCGAACGAATGAATTAGCATGGATCGTGCATTCGTACGATCCATTCTAATTCATTCGTAAGATCCATTCTAATTCATTCATACTATCCATTCTAATTCATTCGTACGATCCATTCTAATTCATTCGCACGAATGTATCCATTCTACTTCATTCGTACGATCCATTATAATTCATTCGTACGATCCATTCTAATTCATTCATAAAATCTATTCTAATTCATTCATACAATCCATTCTAATTCTTTCATACGATCCATTCTAATTCATTCGTACGATCCATTCTAATTCATTCGCACAATCCATTCTAATTCATTCGTACGATCCATTCTAATTCCTTCGTACGATCCATTCTAATTCATTCGTACGATCTATTCTAATTCATTCGTACGATCCATTCTAATTCCTTCATACGATCCATTCTAATTCTAATTCTATTCTAATTCATTCATACAATCCATTCTAATTCATTCGCACGAATGTATCCGCGCCTCCACCACCTCCTCGCCCGGACGCCGGCCCAGGTCAGCCACCTGCCCCACTTCCCATTGTTCGCCACAAGATTCAAATGGTCTAGCCCGACGACCCTAACGTTGACCTTCCACTAACCATTGCGAAAGTCGAATCCGGGATGGCTCAGATTTTAATGCGCAACTTCCCCGGCGATCTGATCGTCCCTCTCCGTGTAGTAGTGCTGACGCCAGAGATGGAGGCCCGCGGGAAGAAGAAGGCCAAGCGCGCGAGGCCCGCGCCTTCGAATGCCCAGACGGAGCTACGGCGAAAAGCGCTGGAGGAGGCAGGCTTGGACTAGAAGCCCGAGTGGACGGACTCCGAGGAGGAGGCATCAGGCTCCGAGGAGGAAGAGCCTGCCCCTCAAGCTCCCCGGGCGGAGCCTGCCGCTCCCGCCCAAGTGGATAAGCCCCCGGCTCCATCCCCGCACCAGGGGCGGGACCGAGCGTACGAATGATTTAGAATGGATCGTACCAATAAATTAGAATGGATCATACGAATGAATTAGAATGGACCCTATGAATGAATTAGAATGGATCGTACGAATGAATTAGAATGGATCGTACGAATGAATTAGAATGGTTACATTCATGCGAATGAATTAGAATAGATCGTGCGAATGAATTAGAATGGATCAAATGAATGAATTAGAATGGTTACATTCATGCGAATGAATTAGAATGGATCGAACGAATGGATTAGAATGGATCGTACGAATGGATTAGAATGGATACATTCGTGCGAATGAATTAGAATGGATTGTATGAATGAATTAGAATGGATCGTACGAATGAATTAGAATGGATCGTATGAGTGAATTAGAATGGATACGAAGGAATTAGAATGGATCGTACGAAGGAATTAGAATGGATCATACGAAAGAAATAGAATGGATCGTACGAAGGAATTAGAATGGATCGTACGAATGAATTAGAATGGATATATTCGTGCAAATGAATTAGAATGGATCGTATGAATGAATTAGCATGGATCGTATGAGTGAATTAGAACGGATAGTACGAATGAAGTAGAATAGATCGTATGAATGAATTAGAATGGAAACATTCGTGCGAATGAATTAGAATGGATCGTATGAATGAATTAGAATAGATTGTGCGAATGAATTAGAATGGATCGTACGAATGAATTAGAATGGATACATTCGTGCGAATAAATTAGAATGGATTGTATGAATGAATTAGAATGGATCGTATGAATGAATTAGAATGGATCGTACGAATGAATTAGAATAGATTGCGCGAATGAATTAGAATGGATCGTGCGAATGAAATAGAATGGATACAAATGAATTAGAATGGATCATACGAATGAATTAGAATGACGATCAATTCTTACTCATTCGTATGATCCATTCTAATTTATTCGCACGAATGTATCCATTCTAATTCATTCGTACGTCTAATTCTTTCGTACGGTCCATTCTAATTCATTCGCATAATCCATTCTATTTCATTCGTACGAACCATTCTTACTCATTCGTATGATCCATTATGGATACATTCGTGCGAATGAATTAGAATGGATCATACGAATGAGTAAGAATGGATCGTACGAATGAAATAGAATAGATTGTGCGAATGAATTAGAATGGATCGTACGAATGAATTAGAATGGATCGTGTGAAAGAATTAGAATGGATTGTATGAATGAATTAGAATAGATCGTATGAATGAATTAGAATGGATCGTACGAATGAATTAGAATGGATCGTACGAATGAATTAGAATGGATCGTACGAATGAATTAGAATGGATACATTCATGCGAATGAATTAGAATAGATACATTCGTGCGAAAGAATTAGAATAGATCGTATGAATGAATTAGAATGGATCCTATGAATGAATTATAATGGATCGTGCGAATGAATTAGAATGGATCGTACGAATGAATTAGAATGGATCGTGCTAATGAATTAGAATTGATCGAACAAATGAATTAGCATAGATCGTGCTAATGAATTAGAATGGAACGTACGAATGAATTAGAATGGATCGTGTGAAAGAATTAGAATGGATTGTATGAATGAATTAGAATGAATTCGTACGATCCATTCGAATTCATTCGCACGATCCATTCTAATTTATTCATACGATCCATTCTAATTTATTCATACAATCCATTTTAATTCTTTTACACGATCCATTCTAATTGATTCGTAGGATCCATTCTAATTCATTCGTACAATCTATTCTATTTCATTCGTACGATCCATTCTTACTCATTCGTATGATCCATTCTAATTCATTCGGACGAATGTATCCATTCTAATTTATTCGTACGATCCATTCTAATTCATTCGTACGATCCATTCTAATTCATTCGTCCGATCCATTCTAATTCATTCGCACAAATGTATCCATTCTAATTCATTCGTATGATCCATTCTAATTCATTCGTAAGATCCATTCTAATTCATTCGTACGATCCATTCTAATTCATTCGTACGATCCATTCTAATTCATTCGCACGAATGTATCCATTCTAGTTCAGTCGTACGATCCATTCTAATTCATTCGCACGATCCATTCTAATTCATTCGCACGATCCATTCTAATTCATTCGTACGATCCATTCTAATTCTTTCACACGATCCATTCTAATTCATTCGTACGATCCATTCTAATTCATTCGCGCGATCCATTCTAATTCATTCGTACGATCCATTCTAATTCATTCATACGATCCATTCTAATTCATTCGTACGATCCATTCTAATTCATTCGCACAAATGTATCCATTCTAATTCATTCGTACGATCTATTCTAATTCATTCGCACGATCCATTCTAATTCATTCGTACGATCCATTCTAATTCATTTGTACGATCTGTTCTTATTCATTCACACAATCCATTCTAATTCATTCACACGAATGTATCCATTCTAATTCATTCGTACGATCCATTCTAATTCATTCGTACGATCCATTCTAATTCATTCGTATGATCCATTCTAATTAATTCGTATGATCCATTCTAATTCATTCGTACGATCCATTCTAATTCATTCAGACAATCCATTCTAATTCATTCGTACGATCCATTCTAATTCACTCATACGATCCATTCTAAAACATTCATATGATCCATTCTAATTCATTTGCACGAATATATCCATTCTAATTTATTCGTACGATCCATTCTAATTCCTTCGTACGATCTATTCTAATTCATTCGTACGATCTATTCTAATTCATTCGTACGATCCATTCTAATTCATTCGTACGATCCATTCTAATTCCTTCGTACGTCCATTCTAATTCATTCGTACGATCCATTCTAATTCATTCGTACAATCTATTCTAATTCATTCGTACGAATGGATACATTCGTGTGAATGAATTAGAATGGATCCTACGAATGAGTAAGAATGGATCGTACGAATGAAATAGAATGGATTGCACGAATGAATTAGAATGGATCGTACGAATGAATTAGAATGGATCGTGTGAAAGAATTAGAATGGATTGTATGAATGAACTAGAATGGATCGTACGAATAAATTAGAATGGATCGTACGAATGAATTAGAATGGATCGTACGAATGAATTAGAATAGATCGTACGAATGAATTAGAATGGATCGTACGAAGGAATTAGAATGGATCGTACGAATGAATTAGAATAGATATATTCGTGCAATTGAATTAGAATGGATCGTATGAATGTATTAGAATGGATCGTATGAGTGAATTCGAATGGATCGTACGAATGAATTAGAAATGATCGTACGAATGAATTAGAATGGATCGTGCGAATGAATTAGAATGGATCGTACGAATGAATTAGAATGGATCGTACGAATGAACTAGAATGGATACATTCGTGCGAATGAATTAGAATAGATCGTACGAATGAATTAGAATGGATCGTACGAATGAATTAGAATGGATACATTCGTGCGAATGAATTAGAATGGATCGGACGAATGAATTAGAATGGATCGTACGAATGAATTAGAATGGATCGTATGAATGAATTAGAATGGATACATTCGTGCGAATGAACTAGAATTGATCATACGAATTTATTAGAATGGATCGTGCGAATGAATTAGAATGGATCGTACGAATGAATTAGAATGGATCGTACGAATGAACTAGAATGGATACATTCGTGCGAATGAATTAGAATGGATCGTACGAATGAATTAGAATGGATCGTACGAATGAATTAGAATGGATTATACGAATGAATTAGAATGGATCGTACAAATGAATTAGAATGGATACATTCGTGCGAATGAATTAGAATGGATCGGACGAATGAATTAGAATAGATCGTACGAATGAATTATAATGGATCGTACGAATAAATTAGAATGGATCGTATGAATGGTTTAGAATGGATACATTCGTGCGAATGAATTAGAATGGATCGGACGAATGAATTAGAATGGATCGTATGAATGAATTAGAATGGATCAAATGAATGAATTAGAATGGTTACATTCATGCGAATGAATTAGAATGGATCGTACGAATGGATTAGAATAGATCATACGAATGGATTAGAATGGATACATTCGTGCGAATGAATTAGAATGGATCATACGAATGAGTAAGAATAGATCGTACGAATGAAATAGAATGGATTGTACGAATGAATTAGAATGGATCGTGCGAATGAATTTGAATGGATCGTACGAATGAATTAGAATGGATCATGCTAATGAATTAGAATTGCTCGTACGAATGAAATAGAATGAATTGTACGAATGATTTAGAATAGATCGTACGAATGAATTAGAATGGATCGTACGAATGATTTAGAATGGATACATTCGTGCGAATGAATTAGAATGGATCATACGAATTAGTAAGAATGGATCGTACGAATGAAATAGAATGGATTGTACGATCCATTCTAATTCATTCGTACGATCCATTCTAATTCATTAATATGATCCATTCTAATTCATTCGTACGATCCATTCTAATTCATATGCACAAAGGTATCCATTCTAATAAATTCGTAGGATCCATTCTAATCCATTCGTACGATCCATTCTAATTCATTCGTACGATCCATTCTAATTCATTCGCTCGAATGTATCCATTCTAATCCATTCGTACGATCCATTCTAATTCATTCGCATGAATGTAACCATTCTAATTAATTCATTTGATCCATTCTAATTCATTCGTACGATCCATTCTAATTCATTCGTCCGATCCATTCTAATTCATTCGCACGAATGTATTCATTCTAATTCATTCGTACGATCCATTCTAATTCATTCGTACGATCCATTCTAATTCATTCGTACGATCCATTCTAATTCATTCGTACGATCCATTCTAATTCATTCGCACGAATGTTTCCATTCTATTTCATTCGTACGATTCATTCTAATTCATTCATACGATCCATTCTAATTCATTCGCACGATCCATTCTAATTCATTCGTACGATTAATTCTAATTCATTCGTGCAATCCATTCTAATTCATTCATACGATCCATTCTAATTCATTCATACAATCCATTCTAATTCTTTCACACGATCCATTCTAATTCATTCGTAGGATCCATTCTAATTCATTCGTACAATCTATTCTATTTCATTCGTACGATCCATTCTTACTCATTCGTATGATCCATTCTAATTTATTCGGACGAATGTATCCATTCTAATTTATTTGTACGATCCATTCAAATTCATTCGTTCGATCCATTCTAATTCATTCGTACGATCCATTCTTACTCATTCGTATGATCCATTCTAATTCATTCGTACGATCCATTCTAATTCATTCGTACGATCGATTCTAATTCATTCGCACTATCCATTCTAATTCATTCGTACGATCCATTCTAATTCAATCGTATGATCCATTCTAATTTATTTGTTCAAATATATCCATTCTAATTCATTCGTACTATCCTTTCTAGTTCATTCGCACGATCCATTCTAATTCATTCGCACGAATGTATCCATTCTAATTCATTTGCACGATCCATTCTAATTCATTCCTATGATCTATTCTAATTCATTCGTACGATCCATTCTAATTCATTCTAATTCATTCGTACGATCCATTCTACGATCCATTCTAATTCATTCGTATATTCCATTCTAATTCATTAGCACGATCCATGCTGATGAATTAGAATGGATCGTACGATCCAATCTAATTCATTCATACGATCCATTCTTACTCATTCGTATGATCCATTCTAATTCAATCGTACGATCCATTCTAATTCATTCGTACGATCCATTCTAATTCCTTCGTACGATCCATTCTAATTCATTCGTACGATCCATTCTAATTCATTCGTACGATCCATTCTAATTCCTTCGTACGATCCATTCTAATTCATTCGTATGATCCATTCTAATTAATTCGTATGATCCATTCTAATTCATTCGTACGATCCATTCTAATTCATTCATACAATCCATTCTAATTCATTCGTACGATCCATTCTAATTCACTCATACGATCCATTCTAATACATTCATACGATCCATTCTAATTCATTTGCACGAATATATCCATTCTAACTCTTTCGTACGATCCATTCTAATTCCTTCGTACGATCCATTCTAATTCATTCGTACGATCTATCTAATTCATTCGCACGATCCATTCTAATTCATTCGTACGATCCATTCTAATTCTTTCACACGATCCATTCTAATTCATTCGTACGAATGAATTAGAATGGATCGTACGAATGAATTAGAATGGATATATTCGTGCAAATGAATTAGAATGGATCGTATGAATGTATTAGAATGGATTCGTATGAGTGAATTAGAATGGATCGTACGAATGAATTAGAATGGATTATATGAATGAATTAGAATGGATCGTACGAATGAATTAGAATGGATCATACGAATTAATTAGAATGGATCATACGAATGAATTAGAATGGATCGTACGAATGAATTAGAATGGATACATTCGTGCGAATGAATTAGAATGGATTGTGCGAATGAATAAGAACAGATCGTGCGAATGAATTAGAATGGATCGTACGAATGAATTAGAATGGATCGTGCGAATGAATTAGAATGGATCGTACGAATGAATTAGAATGGATACATTTGTGCGAATAAATTAGAATGGATAGTACGAATGAATTAGAATGGATCGTATGAATGAATTAGAATGGATCGTACGAATGAATTAGAATGGATCATGCGAATGAATTAGAATGGATCGTACGAATGAATTAGAATGGATCGTGTGAAAGAATTAGAATGGATCGTACGAATGAATTAGAATGGATCGTGCGAATGAATTAGAATGGATCGTACGAATGAATTAGAATGGATACATTTGTGCGAATGAATTAGAATGGATCGTGCGAATGAATTAGAATGGATCGTGCGAATGAATTAGAATGGATCGTACGAATGAACTAGAATGGATACATTCGTGCGAATGAATTAGAATGGATCGTACGAATGAATTAGAATGGATCGTACGAATGAATTAGAATGGATCTTACGAATGAATTAGAATGGATCGTAGGAATGAATTAGAATGGATCGTACGAATGAATTAGAATGGATCTTACGAATGAATTAGAATGGATCGTACGAATGAATTAGAATGGATCGTACGAATGAATTAGAATGGATACATTCGTGCGAATGAATTAGAATGGATCGGACGAATGAATTAGAATGGATCGTACGAATGAAATAGAATGGATCGTACGAATGAATTAGAATGGATCGTACGAATAAATTAGAATGGATACATTCGTCCGAATGAATTAGAATGGATCATACGAATAAGTAAGAATGGATCGTATGAATAAAATAGAATAGATTGTACGAATGAATTAGAATGGATCCTACGAATGAATTAGAATGGATCGTGTGAAAGAATTAGAATGGATTGTATGAATGAATTAGAATGGATCGTATGAAAGAATTAGAATGGATCATACGAATGAATTAGAATGGATCGTACGAATAAATTAGAATGGATACATTCGTCCGAATGAATTAGAATGGATCATACGAATGAGTAAGAATGGATCGTACGAATGAAATAGAATAGATTGTACGAATGAATTAGAATGGATCATACGAATGAGTAAGAATGGATCGTACGAATGAAATAGAATAGATTGTACGAATGAATTAGAATGGATCCTACAAATGAATTAGAATAGATCGTGTGAAAGAATTAGAATGGATTGTATGAATGAATTAGAATGAATTTGTACGATCCATTCGAATTCATTCGCACGATCAATTCTAATTCATTCATACGATCCATTCTAATTCATTCATACAATCCATTCTAATTCTTTCACACGATCCATTCTAATTCATTCGTAGGATCCATTCTAATTCATTCGTACAATCTATTCTATTTCATTCGTACGATCCATTATTACTCATTCGTATGATCCATTCTAATTCATTCGGACGAATGTATCCATTCTAATTTATTCGTACGATCCATTTTAATTCATCGTACGATCCATTCTAATTCATTCGTACGAACCATTCTAATTCATTCGTCCGATCCATTCTAATTCATTCGCACGAATGTATCCATTCTAATTCATTCGTACGATCCATTCTAATTCATTCGTACGATCCATTCTAATTCATTCGTAAGATCCAATCTAATTCATTCGTACAATCCATTCTAATTCATTCGTACGATCCATTCTAATTCATTTGCATGAATGTATCTATTCTAGTTCATTCGTACGATCCATTCTAATTCATTCGTACGATCCATTCTAATTCATTCGCACGATCCATTCTAATTCATTCGTACGATCCATTCTAATTCATTCATACGATCCATTCTAATTCATTCGTACGATCCATTCTAATTCATTCGCACAAATGTATCCATTCTAATTCATTCGTACGATCCATTCTAATTCATTCGCACGATCCATTCTAATTCATTCGTACGATCCATTCTAATTCATTCGCACGATCTGTTCTTATTCATTCGCACAATCCATTCTAATTCATTCGCACGAATGTAACCATTCTAATTCATTCGTACGATCCATTCTAATTTATTCGTACGATCCATTCTAATTCATTCGTATGATCCATTCTAATTAATTCGTATGATCCATTCTAATTCATTCGTACGATCCATTCTAATTCATTCATACGATCCATTCAAATTCATTCGCACGAATGTATCTATTCTAATTAATTCGTACGATCGATTCTAATTCATTCGTATGATCTATTTTTATTCATTCGCATGATCTATTCTAATTGATTCGCACGATCCATTCTAATTCATTCGCACGAATGTATCCATTCTAATTCATTCGTACGATCCATTCTAATTCATTAATATGATCCATTCTAATTCATTCGTACGATCCATTCTAATTCATATGCACAAAGGTATCCATTCTAATCCATTCGTAGGATCCATTCTAATCCATTCGTACGATCCATTCTAATTCATTCGTACGATCCATTCTAATTCATTCGCTCGAATGTATCCATTCTAATCCATTCGTACGATCCATTCTAATCCATTCATACGATCCATTCTAATTCATTCGCATGAATGTAACCATTCTAATTCATTCATTTGATCCATTCTAATTCATTCGTACGATCCATTTTAATTCATTCGTCCGATCCATTCTAATTCATTCGCACGAATGTATCCATTCTAATTCATTTGTACGATCCATTCTAATTCATTCGTACGATCCATTCTAATTCATTCGTAAGATCCATTCTAATTCATTCGTACGATCCATTCTAATTCATTCGCACAAATGTATCCATTCTAGTTCATTCGTACGATCCATTCTAATTCATTCGTACGATCCATTCTAATTCATTCGCACGATCCATTCTAATTCATTCGTACGATCAATTCTAATTCATTCGAACGAATGTATCCATTCTAATTTATTCATACGATCCATTCTAATTCATTCGTACGATCCATTCTAATTCACTCATACGATCCATTCTAATACATTCATACGATCCATTCTAATTCATTTGCACGAATATATCCATTCTAATTCATTCGTACGATCCATTCTAGTTCCTTCGTACGATCCATTCTAATTCATTCGTACGATCTATTCTAATTCATTCGTACGATCAATTCTAATTCATTCGTACGATCCATTCTAATTCCTTCGTACAATCCATTCTAATTCATTCGTACGATCCATTCTAATTCATTCGTACAATCTATTCTAATTCATTCGTACGAATGGATACATTCGTGTGAATGAATTAGAATGGATCGTACGAATGAGTAAGAATGGATCGTACGAATGAAATAGAATGGATTGCATGAATGAATTAGAATGGATCGTACGAATGAATTAGAATGGATCATGTGAAAGAATTAGAATGGATTGTATGAATGAGTTAGAATGGATCGTACGAATGAATTAGAATGGATCGTACGAAGGAATTAGAATGGATCGTACAAATGAATTAGAATGGATCGTACGAATGAAATAGAATAGATCGTACGAATGAATTAGAACGGATATATTTGTGCAAATGAATTAGAATGGATCGTATGAATGTATTAGAATGGATCGTATGAGTGAATTAGAATGGATCGTACGAATAAATTAGAATGGATCGTATGAATGAATTAGAATGGATACATTCGTGTGACTGAATTAGAATGGATCGTATGAATGAATTAGAATAGATTTTGTGAATGAATTAGAACTGATCGTACGAATGAATTAGAATGGATACATTCGTGCGAATGAATTAGAATGGATTGTATGAATGAATTAGAATGGATCGTACGAATGAATTAGAATGGATCGTATGAGTGAATTAGAATGGATACGAAGGAATTAGAATGGATCGTACGAATGAATTAGAATGGATCGTACGAATGAATTAGAATGGATCGTACGAATGAATTAGAATGGATCGTACGAAGGAATTAGAATGGATCGTACGAATGAACTAGAATGGATACATTCGTGCGAATGAATTAGAATGGATCGTACGAATGAATTAGAATGGATCGTACGAATGAATTAGTATGGATCTTACGAATGAATTAGAATGGATCGTACGAATGAATTAAAATGGATCCTACGAATGAATTAGAATGGATACATTCGTGCGAATGAATTAGAATGGATCGGACGAATGAATTAGAATGGATCGTACGAATGAATTAGAATGGATCGTACGAATGAATTAGAATGGATCGTACGAATAAATTAGAATGGATACATTCGTCCGAATGAATTAGAATGGATCATACGAATGAGTAAGAATGGATCGTACGAATGAAATAGAATAGATTGTACGAATGAATTAGAATGGATCCGACGAATGAATTAGAATGGATCGTGTGAAAGAATTAGAATGGATTGTATGAATGAATTAGAATGGATCGTCTGAATGAATAAGAATGGATCGTGCGAATGAATTCGAATGGATCGTACGAATTCATTCTAATTCATTCATAGAATCCATTCTAATTCTTTCACATGATCCATTCTAATTCATTCGTACGTTCCATTCTAATTCATTAACACGATCCATGCTAATTCATTCGTTCGATCAATTCTAATTCATTAGCACGATCCATTCTAATTCATTCGTACGATCCATTCTAATTCATTCGCACGATCCATTCTAATTCATTCATAGGATCCATTCTAATTCATTCATACAATCCATTCTAATTCATTCGCACGAATGTATCCATTCTAATTCATTCGTACGATCAGTTCTAATTCATTCACAAAATCTCTTATAATTCATTCATACGATCCATTCTAATTCATTCACACGAATGTATCCATTCTAATTCATTCATACGATCCATTCTAATTCATTCGTACGATCCATTCTAATTCACTCATACGATCCATTCTAATACATTCATACGATCCATTCTAATTCATTTGCACGAATATATCCATTCTAATTCATTCGTACGATCCATTCTAATTCCTTCGTACGATCCATTCTAATTCATTCGTACGATCTATTCTATTTCATTCGTACGGTCCATTCTTACTCATTCGTACGATCCATTCTAATTGATTCGTCCGATCCATTCTAATTCATTCGCACGAATGTATCCATTCTAATTCATTCGTTCGATCAATTCTAATTCATTAGCACGATGCATTCTAATTCATTCGTACGATCCATTCTAATTCATTCGCACGATCCATTCTAATTCATTCATAGGATCCATTCTAATTCATTCACATGATCTATTCTAATTCTTTCGCACGAATGTATCCATTCTAATTCATTCGCACGAATGTATCCATTCTAATTCATTCGTACGATCCATTCTAATTCATTCGTACGATCCATTCTAATTCATTCGTACGATCCATTCTAATTCATTCATACGATCTATTCTAATTCATTCTTACAATCCATTCTAATTCTTTCACACGATCCATTCTAATTCATTCGTACGATCCATTCTAATTCATTCGCACAATCCATTCTATTTCATTCGTACGATCCATTCTTACTCATTCGTATGATCCATTCTAATTCATTCGCACGAATGTATCCATAATGGATCATACGAATGAGTAAGAATGGATCGTACGAATGAAATAGAATGGATTGTGCGAATGAATTAGAATGGATCGTACGAATGAATTAGAATGGATCGTACGAATGAATTAGAATGGATCGTACGAATGAATTAGAATGGATACATTCGTGCGAATAAATTAGAATGGATACAATCGAGCGAAAGAATTAGAATAGATCGTATGAATGAATTAGAATGGATCCTATGAATGAATTAGAATGGATCGTGCGAATGAATTAGACTGGATCGTACGAATGAATTAGAATGGATCGTGCTAATGAATTAGAATTAATCGAACGAATGAATTAGCATGGATCGTGCTAATGAATTAGAATGGAACGTACGAATGAATTAGAATGGATCGTGTGAAAGAATAAGAATGGATAGTATGAATGAATTAGAATGAATTCGTACGATCTATTCGAATTCATTCGCACAATCCATTCTAATTCATTCATACGATCCATTCTAATTCATTCATACAATCCATTCTAATTCTTTCACACGATCCATTCTAATTCATTCGTAGGATCCATTCTAATTCATTCGTACAATCTATTCTATTTCATTCGTACGATCCATTCTTACTCATTCATATGATCCATTCTAATTCATTCGGACGAATGTATCCATTCTAATTTATTCGTACGATCCATTCTAATTCATTCGTACGATCCATTCTAATTCATTCGTACGATCCATTCTTACTCATTCGTATGATCTATTCTAATTCATTCGTACGATCCATTCTAATTCATTCGTACGATCGATTCTAATTCATTCGCACTATCCATTCTAATTCATTCGTACGATCCATTCTAATTCATTCGTATGATCCATTCTAATTTATTCGTTCAAATATATCCATTCTAATTCATTCGTACGATCCATTCTAATTCATTCGCACGATCCATTCTAATTCATTCGCACGAATGTATCCATTCTAATTCATTTGCACGATCCATTCTAATTCATTCCTATGATCTATTCTAATTCATTCATACGATCCATTCCAATTCATTCTAATTCATTCGTACGATCCATTCTACGATCCATTCTAATTCATTCATATATTCCATTCTAATTCATTAGCACGATCCATGCTAATGAATTAGAATGGATCGTACGATCCAATCTAATTCATTCATACGATCCATTCTTACTCATTCGTATGATCCATTCTAATTCAATCGTACGATCCATTCTAATTCATTCGTATGATCCATTCTAATTCCTTCGTACGATCCATTCCAATTCATTCGTACGATCCATTCTAATTCATTCGTACGATCCACTCTAATTCCTTCGTACGATCCATTCTAATTCATTCATACGATCCATTCTAATTTATTCGTGCAATCTATTCTAATTCTTTCGTTCGATCCATTCTAATTCATTTGTACGATCCATTCTAATTCATTCGCACAATCTATTCTAATTCATTCATACGATCCATTCTAATTCATTCGCACGAATGTATCCATTCTAATTCATTCATACGATCCATTCTACTTCATTCGTACTATCCGTTCTAATTCACTCATACGATCCATTCTAATTCATTCATACTATCCATTCTAATTCATTTGCACGTATATATCCATTCTAATTCATTCATACTATCCATTCTAATTCCTTCGTACGATCCATTCTAATTCCTTCGTACGATCCATTCTATTTCATTCGTATGATCCATTCTAATTCCTTTGTACGATCCATTCTAATTCCTTCGTATCGCACGATCCATTCTAATTCATTCGTACGATCCATTCTAATTCATTCGCACGATCTATTCTTATTCATTCGTACAATCCATTCTAATTCATTCGCACGATCCATTCTAATTCATTCGCACAATCCATTCTATTTCATACGATCCATTCGAATTCATTCATACGATCCATTCTAATTCATTCGCACGAATGTTTCCATTCTAGTTCATTCGTACGATCCATTCTAATTCATTCGTACGATCCATTCTAATTCATTCGCACGATCCATTCTAATTCATTCGTACGATCCATTCTAATTCATTCATACGATCCATTCTAATTCATTCGTACGATCCATTCTAATTCATTCGCACAAATGTATCCATTCTAATTCTTTCGCACGATCCATTCTAATTCATTCGCACGATCCATTCTAATTTTCATTCGTACGATCCATTCTAATTCTTTCACATGATCCATTCTAATTCATTCGTACGATCCATTCTAATTCATTCGCACGATCCATTCTAATTCATTCGTTCGATCCATTCTAATTCATTCATACGATCCATTCTAATTCATTCGTACGATCCATTCTAATTCATTCGCATAAATGTATCCATTCTAATTCATTCGTACGATCCATTCTAATTCATTCGCACAATCCATTCTAATTCATTCGTACGATCCATTCTAATTCATTCGCACGATCTATTCTTATTCATTCACACAATCCATTCTAATTCATTCGCACGAATGTAACCATTCTAATTCATTCGTACGATCCATTCTAATTCATTCGTACGATCCATTCTAATTCATTCATATGATCCATTCTAATTAATTCGTATGATCCATTCTAATTCATTCGTACGATCCATTCTAATTCATTCATACAATCCATTCTAATTCATTCGTACAATCCATTCTAATTCACTCATACGATCCATTCTAATACATTCATACGATCCATTCTAATTCATTTGCATGAATATATCCATTCTAATTCATTCGTATGATCCATTCTAATTCCTTCGTACGATCCATTCTAATTCATTCGTACGATCTATTCTAATTCATTCGTACGATCCATTCTAATTCATTCGTACGATCCATTCAAATTCCTTCGTACGATCCATTCTAATTCATTCGTACGATCCATTCTAATTCATTCGTACAATCTATTCTAATTCATTCGTACGAATGGATACATTCGTGTGAATGAATTAGAATGGATCGTAGGAATGAGTAAGAATGGATCGTACGAATGAAATAGAACGGATTGCACGAATGAATTAGAATGGATCGTACGAATGAAATAGAATGGATCGTACGAATGAATTAGAATGGATCGTGTGAAAGAATTAGAATGGATTGTATGAATGAATTAGAATGGATCATACTAGGATCCATTCTAATTCATTCGTACAATCTATTCTATTTCATTCGTACGATCCATTCTTACTCATTCGTATGATCCATTCTAATTCATTCGGACGAATGTATCCATTCTAATTTATTCGTACGATCCATTCTAATTCATTCGTACGATCCATTCTAATTCATTCGTACGATCCATTCTTACTCATTCGTATGATCCATTCAAATTCATTCGTACGATCCATTCTAATTCATTCGTACGATCAATTCTAATTCATTCGCACTATCCAATCTAATTCATTCGTACGATCCATTCTAATTCATTCGTATGATCCATTCTAATTTATTCGTTCAAATATATCCATTCTAATTCATTAGTACGATCCATTCTAATTCATTCGCACGATCCATTCTAATTCATTCGCACGAATGTATCCATTCTAATTGATTTGCATGATCCATTCTAATTCATTCCTATGATCTATTCCAATTCATTCGTACGATCCATTCTAATTCATTCTAATTCATTCGTACGATCCATTCTACGATCCATTCTAATTCATTCGTATATTCCATTCTAATTCATTAGCACGATCCATGCTAATGAATTAGAATGGATCGTACGATCCAATCTAATTCATTCATACGATCCATTCTTACTCATTCGTATGATCCATTCTAATTCAATCGTACGATCCATTCTAATTCATTCGTACGATCCATTCTAATTCCTTCGTACGATCCATTCTAATTCATTCGTACGATCCATTCTAATTCATTCGTACGATCCATTCTAATTCCTTTCTACGATCCATTCTAATTCATTCGTACGATCCATTCTAATTCATTCACGCAAATTATTCTAATTCATTCGTACGATCCATTCTAATTCATTCGTACGATCCATTCTAATTCATTCATACAATCCATTCTAATTTATTCGTACGAATGTATCCATTCTAATTCATTCGTACGATCCATTCTAATTCATTCGCACAATCTATTCTAATTCATTCATGCGATCCATTCTAATTCATTCGCACGAATGTATCCATTCTAATTCATTCACACGATCCATTCTACTTCATTCGTACTATCCGTTCTAATTCCCTCATACGATCCATTCTAATTCATTCATTCGATCCATTCTAATTCATTTGCATGAATATATCCATTCTAATTCATTCGTACGATCCATTCTAATTCCTTCGTACGATCCATTCTAATTCCTTCGTACGATCCATTCTATTTCATTCGTATGATCCATTCTAATTCCTTCGTACGATCCATTCTAATTCCTTCGTATCCATTCTAATTCACTCATACGATCCATTCTAATTCATTCGTACGATCCATTCTAATTCATTCATACAATCCATTCTAATTCATTCGCACGAATGTATCCATTCCACTTCATTCGTACGATCAGTTCTAATTCATTCACAAAATCTATTCTAATTCATTCATACGATCCATTCTAATTCATTCACACGAATGTATCCATTCTAATTCATTCATACGATCCATTCTAATTCATTCGTACGATCCATTCTAATTCACTCATATGATCCATTCTAATACATTCATACGATCCATTCTAATTCATTTGCATGAATATATACATTCTAATTCATTCGTACGATCCATTCTAATTCCTTCGTACGATCCATTCTAATTCATTCGTACGATCGATTCTAATTCATTCGTACGATCCATTCTAATTTATTCGTACGATCTATTCTAATTCATTCGTACGATCCATTCTAATTCATTCGTACGATCCATTCTTACTCATTCGTATGATCCATTCTAATTCTTTCGTACGGTCCATTCTAATTCATTCGCACGATCCATTCTAATTCATTCGCACAATCCATTCTATTTCATACGATCCATTCGAATTCATTCGTACGATCCATTCTAATTCATTCGGACGAATGTTTCCATTCTAGTTCATTCGTACGATCCATTCTAATTCATTCGTACGATCCATTCTAATTCATTCGCACGATCCATTCTAATTCATTCGTACGATCCATTCTAATTCATTCATACGATCCATTCTAATTCATTCGTACGATCCATTCTAATTCATTCGCATAAATGTATCCATTCTAATTCTTTCGTACGATCCATTCTAATTCATTCGCACGATCCATTCAAATTCATTCGTACGATCCATTCTAATTCTTTCACACGATCCATTCTAATTCATTCGTACGATCCATTCTAATTCATTCGCACGATCCATTCTAATTCATTCGTACGATCCATTCTAATTCATTCATACGATCCATTCTAATTCATTCGTACGATCCATTCTAATTCATTCGCATAAATGTATCCATTCTAATTCATTCGTACGATCCATTCTAATTCATTCGCACAATCCATTCTAATTCATTCGTACGATCCATTCTAATTCATTCGCACGATCTATTCTTATTCATTCACACAATCCATTCTAATTCATTCGCACGAATGTAACCATTCTAATTCATTCGTACGATCCATTCTAATTCATTCGTACGATCCATTCTAATTCATTCATATGATCCATTCTAATTAATTCGTATAATCCATTCTAATTCATTTGTACGATCCATTCTAATTCATTCATACAATCCATTCTAATTCATTCGTACGATCTATTCTAATTCATTCATACGATCCATTCTAATACATTCATACGATCCATTCTAATTCATTTGCATGAATATATCTATTCTAATTCATTCGTATGATCCATTCTAATTCCTTCGTACGATCCATTCTAATTCATTCGTACGATCTATTCTAATTCATTCGTACGATCCATTCTAATTCATTCGTACGATCCATTCAAATTCCTTCGTACGATCCATTCTAATTCATTCGTACGATCCATTCTAATTCATTCGTACAATCTATTCTAATTCATTCGTACGAATGGATACATTCGTGTGAATGAATTAGAATGGATCGTACGAATGAGTAAGAATGGATCGTATGAATGAAATAGAACGGATTGCACGAATGAATTAGAATGGATCGTACGAATGAATTAGAATGGATCGTGTGAAAGAATTAGAATGGATTGTATGAATGAATTAGAATGGATCGTACGAATGAATTAGAATGGATCATACTAGGATCCATTCTAATTCATTCGTACGATCGATTCTAATTCATTCGCACTATCCATTCTAATTCGTTCGTACGATCCATTCTAATTCATTCGTATGATCCATTCTAATTTATTCGTTCAAATATATCCATTCTAATTCATTCGTACGATCCATTCTAATTCATTCGCACGATCCATTCTAATTCATTCGCACGAATGTATCCATTCTAATTCATTTGCATGATCCATTCTAATTCATTCCTATGATCTATTCCAATTCATTCGTACGATCCATTCTAATTCATTCTAATTCATTCGTACGATCCATTCTACGATCCATTCTAATTCATTCGTATATTCCATTCTAATTCATTAGCACGATCCATGCTAATGAATTAGAATGGATCGTACGATCCAATCTAATTCATTCATACGATCCATTCTTACTCATTCGTATGATCCATTCTAATTCAATCGTACGATCCATTCTAATTCATTCGTACGATCCATTCTAATTCCTTTGTACGATCCATTCTAATTCATTCGTACGATCCATTCTAATTCATTCGTACGATCCATTCTAATTCCTTTGTACGATCCATTCTAATTCATTCGTACGATCCATTCTAATTCATTCGCGCAAATTATTCTAATTCATTCGTACGATCCATTCTAATTCATTCGTACGATCCATTCTAATTCATTCATACAATCCATTCTAGTTTATTCGTACGAATGTATCCATTCTAATTCATTCGTACGATCCATTCTAATTCATTCGCATAATCTATTCTAATTCATTCATACGATCCATTCTAATTCATTCGCACGAATGTATCCATTCTAATTCATTCACACGATCCATTCTACTTCATTCGTACTATTCGTTCTAATTCCCTCATACGATCCATTCTAATTCATTCATTCGATCCATTCTAATTCATTTGCACGAATATATCCATTCTAATTCATTCGTACGATCCATTCTAATTCCTTCGTACGATCCATTCTAATTCCTTCGTACGATCCATTCTAATTCCTTCGTACGATCCATTCTATTTCATTCGTATGATCCATTCTAATTCCTTCGTACGATCCATTCTAATTCCTTCGTATCCATTCTAATTCACTCATACGATCCATTCTAATTCATTCATACGATCCATTCTAATTCATTCATACAATCCATTCTAATTCATTCGCACGAATGTATCCATTCTAATTCATTCGTATGATCAGTTCTAATTCATTCACAAAATCTATTCTAATTCATTCATATGATCCATTCTAATTCATTCACACGAATGTATCCATTCTAATTCATTCATACGATCCATTCTAATTCATTCGTACGATCCATTCTAATTCACTCATATGATCCATTCTAATACATTCATACGATCCATTCTAATTCATTTGCACGAATATATACATTCTAATTCATTCGTACGATCCATTCTAATTCCTTCGTACGATCCATTCTAATTCATTCGTACGATCGATTCTAATTCATTCGTACGATCCATTCTAATTTATTCGTAAGATCTATTCTAATTCATTCGTACGATCCATTCTAATTCCTTCGTACGATCCATTCTTACTCATTCGTATGATCCATTCTAATTCTTTCGTACGGTCCATTCTAATTCATTCGCACGATCCATTCTAATGCATTCGCACAATCCATTCTATTTCATACGATCCATTCGAATTCATTCGTACGATCCATTCTAATTCATTCGCACGAATATTTCCATTCTAGTTCATTCGTACGATCCATTCTAATTCATTCGTACGATCCATTCTAATTCATTCGCACGATCCATTCTAATTCATTCGTACGATCCATTCTAATTCATTCATACGATCCATTCTAATTCATTCGTACGATCCATTCTAATTCATTCGCATAAATGTATCCATTCTAATTCTTTCGTACGATCCATTCTAATTCATTCGCACGATCCATTCTAATTCATTCGTACGATCCATTCTAATTCTTTCACACGATCCATTCTAATTCATTCGTACGATCCATTCTAATTCATTCGCACGATCCATTCTAATTCATTCGTACGATCCATTCTAATTCATTCATACGATCCATTCTAATTCATTCGTACGATCCATTCTAATTCATTCGCATAAATGTATCCATTCTAATTCATTCGTATGGTCCATTCTAATTCATTCTCACAATCCATTCTAATTCATTCGTACGATCCATTCTAATTCATTCGCACGATCTATTCTTATTCATTCACACAATCCATTCTAATTCATTCGCACGAATGTAACCATTCTAATTCATTCGTACGATCCATTCTAATTCATTCGTACGATCCATTCTAATTCATTCATATGATCCATTCTAATTAATTCGTATGATCCATTCTAATTCATTCGTACGATCCATTCTAATTCATTCATACAATCCATTCTAATTCATTCGTACGATCCATTCTAATTCACTCATACGATCCATTCTAATACATTCATACGATCCATTCTAATTCATTTGCATGAATATATCCATTCTAATTCATTCGTATGATCCATTCTAATTCCTTCGTACGATCCATTCTAATTCATTCGTACGATCTATTCTAATTCATTCGTACGATCCATTCTAATTCATTCGTACGATCCATTCAAATTCCTTCGTACGATCCATTCAAATTCCTTCGTACGATCCATTCTAATTCCTTCGTACGATCCATTCAAATTCCTTCGTACGATCCATTCAAATTCCTTCGTACGAATGAATTAGAATGGATCGTGTGAAAGAATTAGAATGGATTGTATGAATGAATTAGAATGGATCGTACGAATGAATTAGAATAGATCATACTAGGATCCATTCTAATTCATTCGTACAATCTATTCTATTTCATTCGTACGATCCATTCTTACTCATTCGTATGATCCATTCTAATTCATTCGGACGAATGTATCCATTCTAATTTATTCGTACGATCCATTCTAATTCATTCGTACGATCCATTCTAATTCATTCGTACGATCCATTCTTACTCATTCGTATGATCCATTCAAATTCATTCGTACGATCCATTCTAATTCATTCGTACGATCGATTCTAATTCATTCGCACTATCCATTCTAATTCATTCGTACGATCCATTCTAATTCATTCGTATGATCCATTCTAATTTATTCGTTCAAATATATCCATTCTAATTCATTCGTACGATCCATTCTAATTCATTCGCACGATCCATTCTAATACATTCGCACGAATGTATCCATTCTAATTCATTTGCATGATCCATTCTAATTCATTCCTATGATCTATTCCAATTCATTCGTACGATCCATTCTAATTCATTCTAATTCATTCGTACGATCCATTCTACGATCCATTCTAATTCATTCGTATATTCCATTCTAATTCATTAGCACGATCCATGCTAATGAATTAGAATGGATCGTACGATCCAATCTAATTCATTCATACGATCCATTCTTACTCATTCGTATGATCCATTCTAATTCATTCGTACGATCCATTCTAATTCCTTCGTACGATCCATTCTAATTCATTCGTACGATCCATTCTAATTCATTCGTACGATCCATTCTAATTCATTCATACAATCCATTCTAATTTATTCGTACGAATGTATCCATTCTAATTCATTCGTACGATCCATTCTAATTCATTCGCACAATCTATTCTAATTCATTCATACGATCCATTCTAATTCATTTGTACGAATGTATCCATTCTAATTCATTCACACGATCCATTCTACTTCATTCGTACTATCCGTTCTAATTCCCTCATACGATCCATTCTAATTTATTCATTCGATCCATTCTAATTCATTTGCACGAATATATCCATTCTAATTCATTCGTATGATCCATTCTAATTCCTTCGTACGATCCATTCTAATTCCTTCGTACGATCCATTCTAATTCCTTCGTACGATCCATTCTATTTCATTCGTATGATCCATTCTAATTCCTTCGTACGATCCATTCTAATTCCTTCATATCCATTCTAATTCACTCATACGATCCATTCTAATTCATTCGTACGATCCATTCTAATTCATTCATACAATCAATTCTAATTCATTCGCACGAATGTATCCATTCTAATTCATTCGTACGATCAGTTCTAATTCATTCACAAAATCTATTCTAATTCATTCATACGATCCATTCTAATTTATTCACACGAATGTATCCATTCTAATTCATTCATACGATCCATTCTAATTTATTCGTACGATCCATTCTAATTCACTCATATGATCCATTCTAATACATTCATACGATCCATTCTAATTCATTTGCACGAATATATACATTCTAATTCATTCGTACGATCCATTCTAATTCCTTCGTACGATCCATTCTAATTCATTCGTACGATCGATTCTAATTCATTCGTACGATCCATTCTAATTTATTCGTACGATCTATTCTAATTCATTCGTACGATCCATTCTAATTCATTCGTACGATCCATTCTTACTCATTCGTATGATCCATTCTAATTCTTTCGTACGGTCCATTCTAATTCATTCGTACGATCGATTCTAATTCATTCGCACTATCCATTCTAATTCATTCGTACGATCCATTCTAATTCATTCATATGATCCATTCTAATTTATTCGTTCAAATACATCCATTCTAATTCATTCGTACGATCCATTCTAATTCATTCGCACGATCCATTCTAATTCATTCGCACGAATGTATCCATTCTAATTCATTTGCACGATCCATTCTAATTCATTCCTATGATCTATTCTAATTCATTCGTATGATCCATTCTAATTTATTCTAATTCATTCGTACGATCCATTCTACGATCCATTCTAATTCATTCGTATATTCCATTCTAATTCATTCGCAAGATCCATGCTAATGAATAAGAATGGATCGTACGATCCAATCTAATTTATTCATACGATCCATTCTTACTCATTCGTATGATCCATTCTAATTCAATCGTGCGATCCATTCTAATTCATTCGTACGATCCATTCTAATTTATTCGTATGATCCATTCTAATTTATTCGTACGATCCATTCTAATTCCTTCGTACGATCCATTCTAATTCATTCGCGCAAATTATTCTAATTCATTCGTACGATCCATTCTAATTCATTCGTACGATCCATTCTAATTCATTCATACAATCCATTCTAATTTATTCGCACGAATGTGTCCATTCAAATTCATTCGTACGATCCATTCTAATTCATTCGCACAATCAATTATAATTCATTCAAACAATCCATTCTAATTCATTCGCACGAATGTATCCTTTCTAATTCATTCATACGATCCATTTTACTTCATTCGTACTATCCGTTCTAATTCACTCATACGATCCATTCTAATTCATTCATACGATCCATTCTAATTCATTTGCACGAAAATATCCATTCTAATTCATTCGTACGATCCATTCTAATTCCTTCGTACGATCCATTCTAATTCCTTCGTACGATCCATTCTATTTCATTCGTATGATCCATTCTAATTCCTTCGTACGATCCATTCTAATTCCTTCGTATCCATTCTAATTCAATCATACGATCCATTCTAATTCATTCGTACGATCCATTCTAATTCATTTATACAATCCATTCTAATTCATTCGCACGAATGTGTCCATTCTAATTCATTCGTACGATCAGTTCTAATTCATTCACAAAATCTATTCTAATTCATTCATACGAGCCATTCTAATTCATTCACACGAATGTATCCATTCTAATTCATTCATACGATCCATTCTAATTCATTCGTACGATCCATTCTAATTCACTCATACGATCCATTCTAATACATTCATACGATCCATTCTAATTCATTTGCACGAATATATCCATTCTAATTCATTCGTACGATCCATTCTAATTCCTTCGTACGATCCATTCTAATTCATTCGTACGATCTATTCTAATTCATTCGTACGATCCATTCTAATTCATTCGTACGATCCATTCTAATTCCTTCGTACGATCCATTCTAATTCATTTGTACGATCCATTCTAATTCATTCATACAATCCATTCTAATTCTTTCACACGATCCATTCTAATTCATTCGTACGATCCATTCTAATTCATTCATGCAATCCATTCTATTTCATTCGTACGATCCATTCTTACTCATTCGTACGATCCATTCTAATTCATTCACACGAATGTATCCATTCGTACGAATGAATTAGAATAGATTGTACGAATAAATTAGAATGGATCGTACGAATGAATTAGAATGGATCGTACGAAGGAATTAGAATGGATCGTATGAAAGAATTAGAATGGATCGTACGAATGAATTAGAATAGATCGTACGAATGAATTAGAATGGATCGTACGAAGGAATTATAATGGATCGTACGAATGAATTAGAATGGATATATTCGTGCAAATGAATTAGAATGGATCGTATGAATGTATTAGAATTGATCGTATGAGTGAATTTGAATGGATCGTACGAATGAATTAGAATGGATCGTATGAATGAATTAGAATGGATACATTCGTGCGAATGAATTAGAATTGATTATACGAATGAATTAGAATGGATCGTGCGAATGAATTAGAATGGATCGTACGAATGAATTAGAATGGATCGTACAAATGAACTAGAATGGATACATTCGTGCGAATGAATTAGAATGGATCGTACGAATGAATTAGAATGGATCGTACGTATGAATTAGAATGGATCTTACGAATGAATTAGAACGGATCGTACGAATGAATTAGAATGGATCGTACGAATGAATTAGAATGGATACATTCGTGCGAATGAATTAGAATGGATCGGACGAATGAATTAGAATGGATCGTACGAATGAATTAGAATGGATCAAATGAATGAATTAGAATGGTTACATTCATGCGAATAAATTAGAATGGATCAAATAAATGAATTAGAATAGTTACATTCATGTGAATGAATTAGAATGGATCGTACGAATGGATTAGAATGGATACATTCGAGCGAATGAATTAGAATGGATCGTACAAATGAATTAGAATGGATCATACGAATGGATTAGAATGGATTCTACGAATGGATTAGAATGGATACCTTTGTGCATATGAATTAGAATGGATCGTACGAATGAATTAGAATGGATCATATTAATGAATTAGAATGGATCGTACGAATGAATTAGAATGGATACATTCATGCACGATCCATTCTAATTCATTCGCACGAATGTATCCATTCTAATTCATTCGTACGATCCATTCTAATTCATTAATATGATCTATTCTAATTCATTCGTACGATCCATTCTAATTCATATGCACAAAGGTATCCATTCTAATTCATTCGTACGATCCTTTCTAATTCAGGATCGTACGAATGAATTAGAATGGATATATTCGTGCGACTGAATTAGAATTGATCGTACGAATGAATTAGAATGGATCGTGCGAATGAATTAGAATGGATCGTACGAATGAATTAGAATGGATCGTACGAATGAACTAGAATGGATACATTCGTGCGAATGAATTAGAATGGTTCGTACGAATGAATTAGAAAGGATCGTACGAATGAATTTGAATGGATCTTACGAATGAATTAGAATGGATCGTACGAATGAATTAGAATGGATCGTACGAATGAATTAGAATGGATACATTCGTGTGAATGAATTAGAATGGATCGGACGAATGAATTAGAATGGATCAAATGAATGAATTGGAATGGTTACATTCATGCGAATGAATTAGAATGGATCGTACGAATGGATTAGAATGGATCGTAAAAATGGATTAGAATGGATACATTCGAGCGAATGAATTAGAATGGATCGTACGAATGAATTAGAATGGATCGTACGAATGGATTAGAATGGATCCTACGAATGGATTAGAATGGATACCTTTTTGCATATGAATTAGAATGGATCGTATGAATGAATTAGAATGGATACATTCGTGCGAATGAATTAGAATGGATCGTGCGAATCAATTAGACTGGATCGTGCGAATGAATAAGAATAGATCATATGAATGAATTAGAATGGATCGTACGAATTAATTAGAATAGATACATTCATGCGAATGAATTAGAATGGATTGTATGAATGAATTAGAATGGATCGTACGAATGAATTAGAATGGATCATACGAATGAATTAGAATGGATCGTACGAATGAATTATAATGGATCGTATGAATGAATTAGAATGGATACATTCGTGCAAATGAATTAGAATGGATTGTCCGAATGAATAAGAACAGATCGTGCGAATGAATTAGAATGGATCGTACGAATGAATTAGAATGGATCGTGCGAATGAATTAGAATGGATCGTACAAATGAATTAGAAGGGATACATTTGTGCGAATGAATTAGAATGGATCGTACGAATGAATTAGAATGGATCGTATGAATGAATTAGAATGGATCATACGAATGAATTAGAATGGATCGTGCAAATGAATTAGAATGGATCGTACGAATGAATTAGAATGGATCGTACGAATGAACTAGAATGGATACATTCGTGCGAATGAATTAGAATGGATCGTACGAATGAATTAGAATAGATCGTACGAATGAATTAGAATGGATCTTACGAATGATTTAGAATGGAACGTACGAATGAATTAGAATGGAAAGTACGAATGAATTAGAATGGATACATTCGTGCGAATGAATTAGAATGGATCGGACGAATGAATTAGAATGGATCGTACGAATGAATTAGAATGGATCGTACGAATGAATTAGAATAGAACGTACGAATAAATTAGAATGGATACATTCGTCCGAATGAATTAGAATAGATCATACGAATGAGTAAGAATGGATCGTACGAATGAAATAGAATAGATTGTACGAATGAATTAGAATGGATCCTACGAATGAATTAGAATGGATCGTGTGAAAGAATTAGAATGGATTGTATGAATGAATTAGAATGGATCGTATGAATGAATTAGAATGGATCGTGCGAATGAATTCGAATGGATCGTACGAATTTATTCTAATTCATTCATACAATCCATTCTAATTCTTTCACACGATCCATTCTAATTCATTCGTAGGATCCATTCTAATTCATTCGTACAGTCTATTCTATTTCATTCGTACGATCCATTCTTACTCATTCGTATGATCCATTCTAATTCATTCGGACGATCCATTCTAATTCATTCGTATGATCCATTCTAATTAATTCGTATGATCCATTCTAATTCATTCGTACGATCCATTCTAATTCATTCATACAATCCATTCTAATTCATTCGCACGAATGTATCCATTCTAATTAATTCGTACGATCCATTCTAATTCATTCGTATGATCCATTCTTATTCATTCGCACGATCCAGTCTAATGGATTCGCACGATCCATTCTAATTCATTCGCACGAATGTATCCATTCTAATTCATTCGTACGATCCATTCTAATTCATCAATATGATCCATTCTAATTCATTCGTACGATCCATTCTAATTCATATGCACAAAGGTATCCATTCTAATCCATTCGTAGGATCCATTCTAATCCATTCGTACGATCCATTCTAATTCATTCGTACGATCCATTCTAATTCATTCGCTCAAATGTATCATTCTAATCCATTCGTACGATCCATTCTAATCCATTCGTACGATCCATTCTAATTCATTCGCATGAATGTAACCATTCTAATTCATTCATTTGAATTAGAATGGATCAAATGAATGAATTAGAATGGATCGTGCGAATGAATTAGAATGGATCGGACTAATGAATTAGAATGGATCGTACGAATGAATTAGAATGGATAAAATGAATGAATTAGAATGGTTACATTCATGCGAATGAATTAGAATGGATCGTACGAATGGATTAGAATGGATACATTCGAGCGAATGAATTAGAATGGATCGTACGAATGGATTAGAATGGATCGTACGAATGGATTAGAATGGATCCTACGAATGGATTAGAATGGATACCTTTGTGCATATTAATTAGAATGGATCGTACGAATGAATTAGAATGGATCATATTAATGAATTAGAATGGATCGTACGAATGAATTAGAATGGATACATTTGTGCACGATCCATTCTAATTCATTCACACGAATGTATCCATTCTAATTCATTCGTACGATCCATTCTAATTCATTCGTACGATCCATTCTAATTCATTCGTAAGATCCATTCTAATTCATTCGTACGATCCATTCTAATTTATTCATACAATCTATTCTAATTCTTTCACACGATCGTACGATCCATTCTAATTCATTCACACGAATGTATCCATTCATACGAATGAATTAGAATAGATTGTACGAATGAATTATAATGGATCGTACGAATGAATTAGAATGGATCGTACGAAGGAATTAGAATGGATCGTACGAATGAATTAGAATGGATCGTACGAAGGAATTAGAATGGATCGTACGAATGAATTAGAATGGATATATTCGTGCAAATGAATTAGAATGGATCGTATGAATGTATTAGAATGGATCGTATGAGTGAATTAGAATGGATCGTACGAATGAATTAGAATGGATAGTATGAATGAATTAGAATGGATACATTCGTGCAAATGAATTAGAATGGATTGTGCGAATGAATAAGAACAGATCGTGCGAATGAATTAGAATGGATCGTACGAATGAATTAGAATGGATCGTGCGAATGAATTAGAATGGATCGTACGAATGAATTAGAATGGATACATTTGTGCGAATGAATTAGAATGGATCGTACGAATGAATTAGACTGGATCGTATGAATGAATTAGAATGGATCGTACGAATGAGTAAGAATGGATCGTACGAATGAAATAGAATGGATTGCACGAATTAATTAGAATGGATCGTACGAATGAATTAGAATGGATCGTGTGAAAGAATTAGAATGGATTGTACTAATGAATTAGAATGGATCGTACGAATGAATTAGAATGGATCGTACGAATGAATTAGAATGGATCGTACGAATGAATTAGAATGGATCGTACGAATGAATTAGAATAGATCGTACGAATGAATTAGAATGGATCGTACGAAGGAAGTAGAGTGGATCGTACGAATGAATTAGAATGGATATATTCGTGCAAATGAATTAGAATGGATCATATGAATGTATTAGAATGGATCGTATGAGTGAATTAGAATGGATCGTACGAATGAATTAGAATGGATCGTATGAATGAATTAGAATGGATACATTCGTGCGAATGAATTAGAATGGATCGTGCGAATCAATTAGACTGGATCGTGCGAATGAATAAAATAGATCATACGAATGAATTAGAATGGATCGTACGAATTAATTAGAATGGATACATTCGTGCGAATGAATTAGAATGGATTGTATGAATGAATTAGAATGGATCGTACAAATGACTTAGAATGGATCATACGAATTAATTAGAATGGATCATACGAATGACTTAGAATGGATCGTACGAATGAATTAGAATGGATACATTTGTGCGAATGAATTAGAATGGATTGTGCGAATGAATAAGAACAGATCGTGCGAATGAATTAGAATGGATCGTACGAATGAATTAGAATGGATCGTGCGAATGAATTAGAATGGATCGTACGAATGAATTAGAATGGATACATTTGTGCGAATGAATTAGAATGGATCGTATAAATGAATTAGAATGGATCGTATGAATGAATTAGAATGGATCGTACGAATGAATTAGAATGGATCGTGCGAATGAATTAGAATGGATCGTATGAATGAATTAGAATGGATCGTACGAATGAACTAGAATGGATACATTCGTGCGAATGAATTAGAATGGATCGTACGAATGAATTAGAATGGATCGTACGAATGAATTAGAATGGATCTTACGAATGAATTAGAATGGATCGTACGAATAAATTAGAATGGATCGTACGAATGAATTAGAATGGATACATTCGTGCGAATGAATTAGAATGGATCGGACGAATGAATTAGAATGGATAGTACGAATGAATTAGAATGGATCGTACGAATGAATTAGAATGGATCGTACGAATAAATTAGAATGGATACATTCGTCCAAATGAATTAGAATGGATCATACGAATGAGTAAGAATGGATCGTACGAATGAAATAGAATAGATTGTACGAATGAATTAGAATGGGTCCTACGAATGAATTGGAATAGATCGTGCGAAAGAATTAGAATGGATTGTATGAATGAATTAGAATGGATCATATGAATGAATTAGAATGGATCATGCGAATGAATTCGAATGGATCGTACGAATTCATTCTAATTTATTCATACAATCCATTCTAATTCTTTCACACGATCTATTCTAATTCATTCGTAGGATCCATTCTAATTCATTCGTACAATCTATTCTATTTCATTTGTACGATCCATTCTTACTCATTCGTATGATCTATTCAAATTCATTCGTACAATCTATTCTATTTCATTCGTACGATCCATTCTTACTCATTCGTATGATCCATTCTAATTCATTCGGACGAATGTATCCATTCTAATTTATTTGTACGATCCATTCTAATTCATTCGTACGATCCATTCTTACTCATTCGTATGATCCATTCTAATTCATTCGTACGATCCATTCTAATTCATTCGTATGATCGATTCTAATTCATTCGCACTATCCATTCTAATTTATTCGTATGATCCATTCTAATTCATTCGTATGATCCATTCTAATTTATTCGTTCAAATATATCCATTCTAATTCATTCCGTACGATCCATTCTAATTCATTCGTATGATCCATTCTAATTCATTCGTACGAATATATCCATTCTAATTCATTCGTACGATCCATTCTAATTCATTCGTACAATCCATTCTAATTCATTCGTAAGATCCATTCTAATTCATTCGTACGATCCATTCTAATTCATTCGTACGATCCATTCTAATTCATTCGCACGAATGTATCCATTCTAATTAATTCGTACGATCCATTCTAATTCATTCGTATGATCCATTCTAATTCATTCGCACGAATGTATCCATTCTAGTTCATTCGTACGATCCATTCTAGTTCATTCGTACGATATATTCTAATTCATTCGTACGATCCATTCTACTTCATTCGTTCGATCCATTCTAATTAATTCGTATGATCCATTCTAATTCATTCGTACGATCCATACTAATTCATTCATACAATCCATTCTAATTCATTCGCACGAATGTATCCATTCTAATTAATTCATACGATCCATTATAATTCATTCGTATGATCCATTCTTATTCATTCGCACGATCCAGTCTAATGGATTCGCACGATCCATTCTAATTCATTCGCACGAATGTGTCCATTCTAATTCATTCGTACGATCCATTCTAATTCATTAATATGATCCATTCTAATTCATTCGTACGATCCATTCTAATTCATATGCACAAAGGTATCCATTCTAATCCATTCGTGGGATCCATTCTAATCCATTCGTACGATCCATTCTAATTCATTCGTACGATCCATTCTAATTCATTCGCTCGAATGTATCCATTCTAATCCATTCGTACGATCCATTCTAATCCATTCGTACGATCCATTTTAATTCATTCGCATGAATGTAACCATTCTAATTCATTCATTTGATCCATTCTAATTCATTCGTATGATCCATTCTAATTCATTCGTCCGATCCATTCTAATTCATTCGCACAAATGTATCCATTCTAATTCATTCGTACGATCCATTCTAATTCATTCGCACGATCCATTCTAATTCATTCGTACAATCCATTCTAATTCATTCGTGCGATCCATTCTAATTCATTTGCACGATCCATTCTAATTCATTCGTACGATCCATTCTAATTCATTCGTACGATCCATTCTAATTCATTCGTACGATCCATTCTAATTCATTCGTACGATCCATTCTAATTCATTCGTACAATCTATTCTAATTCATTCGTACGAATGGATATATTCGTGTGAATGAATTAGAATGGATCGTACGAATGGGTAAGAATGGATCGTACGAATGAAATAGAATGGATTGCACGAATGAATTAGAATGGATCGTACGAATGAATTACAATGGATCGTGTGAAAGAATTAGAATGGATTGTATGAATGAATTAGAATGGATCGTACGAATGAATTAGAATGGATCATACGAATTAATTAGAATGGATCATACGAATGAATTAGAATGGATCGTACGAATGAATTAGAATGGATCGTACGAATGAATTAGAATGGATATATTCATGCGAATGAATTAGAATGGATTGTGCGAATGAATAAGAACAGATCGTGCGAATGAATTAGAATGGATCGTACGAATGAATTAGAATGGATCGTGCGAATGAATTAGAATGGATCGTACGAATAAATTAGAATGGAAACATTTGTGCGAATGAATTAGAATGGATCGTACGAATGAATTAGAATGGATCGTATGAATGAATTAGAATGGATCGTGCGAATGAATTAGAATGGATCGTGCGAATGAATTAGAATGGATCGTACGAATGAATTAGAATGGATCGTGTGAAAGAATTAGAATGGATCATACGAATGAATTAGAATGGATCGTGCGAATAAATTAGAATGGATCGTACGAATGAATTAGAATGGATACATTTGTGCGAATGAATTAGAATGGATCGTACGAATGAATTAGAATGGATCGTATGAATGAATTAGAATGGATACATTCGTGCGAAAGAATTAGAATGGATCGGACGAATGAATTAGAATGGATCGTACGAATGAATTAGAATGGATCAAATGAATGAATTAGAATGGTTACATTCATGCGAATGAATTAGAATGGATCGTACGAATGGATTAGAATGGATCGTACGAATAGATTAGAATGGATACATTCGAGTGAATGAATTAGAATGGATCGTACGAATGAATTAGAATGGATCGTACGAATGGATTAGAATGGATCCTACGAATGGATTAGAATGGATACCTTTGTGCATATGAATTAGAATGGATCGTACGAATAGATTAGAATGGATCATATTAATGAATTAGAATGGATCGTACGAATGAATTAGAATGGATACATTCGTGCATGATCCATTCTAATTCATTCGCACGAATGTATCCATTCTAATTCATTCGTACGATCCATTCTAATTCATTCGTACGATCCATTCTAATTCATTCGTAAGATCCATTCTAATTCATTTGTATGATCCATTCTAATTCATTCGTACGATCCATTCTAATTCTTTCACACGATCCATTCTAATTTATTCGCACGATCCATTCTAATTCATTCATACGATCCATTCTAATTCATTCGTACGATCCATTCTAATTCATTCGTACGATCCATTCTAATTCATATGCACAAAGGTATCCATTCTAATCCATTCGTAGGATCCATTCTAATCCATTCGTAGGATCCATTCTAATTCATTCGCATGAATTTAACCATTCTAATTCATTCATTTGATCCATTCTAATTCATTCGTATGATCCATTCTAATTCATTCGTCCGTTCCATTCTAATTCATTCGCATGAATGTATCCATTCTAATTCATTCATACGATCCATTCTAATTCATTCGTACCATCCATTCTAATTCATTCGCACAAATGTATCCATTCTAATTCATTCGTACGATCCATTCTAATTCATTCGCACAAATGTATCCATTCTAATTCATTCGTACGATCCATTCTAATTCTTTCACACGATCCATTCTAATTCATTCGTACGATCCATTCTAATTCATTCGCACGATCCATTCTAATTCATTCGTACGATCCATTCTAATTCATTCGTACGATCCATTCTAATTAATTCGTATGATCCATTCTAATTCATTCGTACGATCCATACTAATTCATTCATACAATCCATTCTAATTCATTCGCACGAATGTATCCATTCTAATTAATTCATACGATCCATTCTAATTCATTCGTATGATCCATTCTTATTCATTCGCACGATCCAGTCTAATGGATTCGCACGATCCATTCTAATTCATTCGCACGAATGTGTCCATTCTAATTCATTCGTACGATCCATTCTAATTCATTAATATGATCGATTCTAATTCATTCGTACGATCCATTCTAATTCATATGCACAAAGGTATCCATTCTAATCCATTCGTGGGATCCATTCTAATCCATTCGTACGATCCATTCTAATTCATTCGTACGATCCATTCTAATTCATTCGCTCGAATGTATCCATTCTAATCCATTCGTACGATCCATTCTAATCCATTCGTACGATCCATTTTAATTCATTCGCATGAATGTAACCATTCTAATTCATTCATTTGATCCATTCTAATTCATTCGTATGATCCATTCTAATTCATTCGTCCGATCCATTCTAATTCATTCGTACAAATGTATCCATTCTAATTCATTCGTACGATCCATTCTAATTCATTCGCACGATCCATTCTAATTCATTCGTACAATCCATTCTAATTCATTCGTGCGATCCATTCTAATTCACTTGCACGATCCATTCTAATTCATTCGTACGATCCATTCTAATTCATTCCTACGATCCATTCTAATTCATTCGTACGATCCATTCTAATTCATTCGTAAGATCCATTCTAATTCCTTCGTACGATCCATTCTAATTCATTCGTACGATCCATTCTAATTCATTCGTACAATCTATTCTAATTCATTCGTACGAATGGATACATTCGTGTGAATGAATTAGAATGGATCGTACGAATGAGTAAGAATGGATCGTACGAATGAAATAGAAAGGATCATACGAATTAATTAGAATGGATCATACGAATGAATTAGAATGGATCGTACGAATGAATTAGAATGGATCGTACGAATGAATTAGAATGGATACATTCGTGCGAATGAATTAGAATGGATTGTGCGACTGAATAAGAACAGATCGTGCGAATGAATTAGAATGGATCGTACGAATGAATTAGAATGGATCGTGCGAATGAATTAGAATGGATCGTACGAATGAATTAGAATGGAAACATTTGTGCGAATGAATTAGAATGGATCGTACGAATGAATTAGAATGGATCGTATGAATGAATTAGAATGGATCGTGCGAATGAATTAGAATGGATCGTGCGAATGAATTAGAATGGATCGTACGAATGAATTAGAATGGATCGTGTGAAAGAATTAGAATGGATCATACGAATGAATTAGAATGGATCGTGCGAATAAATTAGAATGGATCGTACGAATGAATTAGAATGGATACATTTGTGCGAATGAATTAGAATGGATCGTACGAATGAATTAGAATGGATCGTATGAATGAATTAGAATGGATACATTCGTGCGAAAGAATTAGAATGGATCGGACGAATGAATTAGAATGGATCGTACGAATGAATTAGAATGGATCAAATGAATGAATTAGAATGGTTACATTCATGCGAATGAATTAGAATGGATCGTACGAATGGATTAGAATGGATCGTACGAATGGATTAGAATAGATACATTCGAGCGAATGAATTAGAATGGATCGTACGAATGAATTAGAATGGATCGTACGAATGGATTAGAATGGATCCTACGAATGGATTAGAATGGATACCTTTGTGCATATGAATTAGAATGGATCGTACGAATGGATTAGAATGGATCATATTAATGAATTAGAATGGATCGTACGAATGAATTAGAATGGATACATTCGTGCATGATCCATTCTAATTCATTCGCACGAATGTATCCATTCTAATTCATTCGTACGATCCATTCTAATTCATTCGTACGATCCATTCTAATTCATTCGTAAGATCCATTCTAATTCATTCGTATGATCCATTCTAATTCATTCGTACGATCCATTCTAATTCTTTCACACGATCCATTCTAATTTATTCACACGATCCATTCTAATTCATTCATACGATCCATTCTAATTCATTCGTACGATCCATTCTAATTCATTCGTACGATCCATTCTAATTCATATGCACAAAGGTATCCATTCTAATCCATTCGTAGGATCCATTCTAATCCATTCGTACGATCCATTCTAATTCATTCGCATGAATTTTACCATTCTAATTCTTTCATTTGATCCATTCTAATTCATTCGTATGATCCATTCTAATTCATTCGTCCGATCCATTCTAATTCATTCGCATGAATGTATCCATTCTAATTCATTCATACGATCCATTCTAATTCATTCGTACGATCCATTCTAATTCATTCGCACAAATGTATCCATTCTAATTCATTCGTACGATCCATTCTAATTCATTCGCACAAATGTATCCATTCTAATTCATTCGTACGATCCATTCTAATTCTTTCACACGATCCATTCTAATTCATTCGTACGATCCATTCTAATTCATTCGCACGATCCATTCTAATTCATTCGTACGATCCATTCTAATTCATTCATACAATCCTTCAAATTCATTCGTACGATCCATTCTAATTCATTCGCACAAATATATCCATTCTAATTCATTCGTACGATCCATTCTAATTCATTCGCACGATCCATTCTAATTCATTCGTACGATCCATTCTAATTCATTCGTATGATCCATTCTAATTAATTCGTACGATCCATTCTAATTCATTCGTACGATCCATTCTAATTCATTCATACAATCCATTCTAATTCATTCACAGGAATGTTTCCATTCTAATTAATTCGTACGATCCATTCTAATTCATTCGTATGATCTATTCTTATTCATTCGCACGATCCAGTCTAATTGATTCGCAATGAAATAGAATGGATTGTGCGAATGAATTAGAATGGATCATACGAATTAATTAGAATGGATCATACGAATGAATTAGAATGGATCGTACGAATGAATTAGAATGGATCGTACGAATGAACTAGAATGGATCGTACGAATGAACTAGAATGGATACATTCGTGCGAATGAATTAGAATGGATCATACGAAAGAATTAGAATGGATCGTACGAATGAATTAGAATGGATCTTACGAATGAATTAGAATGGATCGTACGAATGAATTAGAGTGGATCGTACGAATGAATTAGAATGGATACATTCGTGCAAATGAATTAGAATGGATCGGACGAATGAATTAGAATGGATCGTACGAATGAATTAGAATGGATCAAATGAATGAATTAGAATGGTTACATTCATTTGAATGAATTAGAATGGATCATACGAATGGATTAGAATGGATCGTACGAATGGATTAGAATGGATACATTCGTGCGAATGAATTAGAATGGATTGTATGAATGAATTAGAATGGATCGTACGAATGAATTAGAATGGATCGTATGAGTGAATTAGAATTGATACAAAGGAATTAGAATGGATCGTACGAAGGAATTAGAATGGATCATACGAATGAAATAGAATGGATCGTACGAAGGAATTAGAATGGATCGTACGAAGGAATTAGAATGGATCGTACGAATGAATTAGAATGGATATATTCGTGCAAATGAATTAGAATGGATCGTATGAATGAATTAGAATGGATCATATGAGTGAATTAGAACGGATAGTACGAATGAAGTAGAATGATTCGCATGAATGAATTAGAATGGATACATTCGTGCGAATGAATTAGAATGGATCGTATGAATGAATTAGAATAGATTGTGCGAATGAATTAGAATGGATCGTACGAATGAATTAGAATGGATACATTCGTGCGAATAAATTAGAATGGATTGTATGAATGAATTAGAATGGATCGTACGAATGAATTAGAATGGATCGTACGAATGAATTAGAATAGATTGCGTGAATGAATTAGAATGGATCGTGCGAATGAAATAGAATGGATACAAATGAATTAGAATGGATCATACGAATGAATTAGAATGACGATCCATTCTTACTCATTCGTATGATCCATTCTAATTTATTCACACGAATGTATCCATTCTAATTCATTCGTACGTCTAATTCATTCATACGGTCCATTCTAATTCATTCGCACAATACATTCTATTTCATTCGTACTATCCATTCTTACTCATTCGTATGATCCATTATGGATACATTCGTGCGAATGAATTAGAATGGATCATACGAATGAGTAAGAATGGATCGTACGAATGAAATAGAATGGATTGTGCGAATGAATTAGAATAGATCGTACGAATGAATTAGAATGGATCGTGTGAAAGAATTAGAATGGATTGTATCAATGAATTAGAATAGATCGTATGAATGAATTAGAATGGATCGTACGAATGAATTAGAATAGATCATACGAATGAATTAGAATGGATCGTACGAATGAATTAGAATGGATACATTCGTGCGAATGAATTAGAATGGATACATTTGTGCGAAAGAATTAGAATAGATCGTATGAATGAATTAGAATGGATCCTATGAATGAATTAGAATGGATCGTGCGAATGAATTAGAATGGATCGTACGAATGAATTAGAATGGATCGTGCTAATGAATTAGAATTGATCGAACGAATGAATTAGCATGGATCGTGATAATGAATTAGAATGGAACGTACGAATGAATTAGAATGGATCGTGTGAAAGAATTAGAATGGATTGTATGAATGAATTAGAATGAATTCATACGATCCATTCGAATTCATTCGCACGATCCATTCTAATTCATTCATACGTTCCATTCTAATTCATTCATACAATCCATTCTAATTCTTTCACACGATCCATTCTAATTCATTCATACGATCCATTCTAATTCATTCTAATCCATTCTAATTCATTCATACGATCCATTCTAATTCATTCTAATCCATTCTAATTCATTCATACAATCCATTCTAATTCTTTCACACGATCCATTCTAATTCATTCGTAGGATCCATTCTAATTCATTCATACAATATATTCTATTTCATTCGTACGATCCATTCTTACTCATTCGTATGATCCATTCTAATTTATTCGGACGAATGTATCCATTCTAATTTATTCGTACGATCCATTCTAATTCATTCGTACGATCCATTCTAATTCATTCGTCCGATCCATTCTAATTCATTCGCATGAATGTATCCATTCTAATTCATTCGTACGATCCATTCTAATTCATTCGTACGATCCATTCTAATTCATTAGTAAGATCCATTCTAATTCATTCGTACGATCCATTCTAATTCATTCGTACGATCCATTCTAATTCATTCGCACGAATGTATCCATTCTAGTTCATTCGTACGATCCATTCTAATTCATTCGTACGATCCGTTCTAATTCATTCGCACGATCCATTCTAATTCATTCGTATGATCCATTCTAATTCATTCATACGATCCATTCTAATTCATTCGTACGATCCATTCTAATTCATACGAATGAATTAGAATGGATCGTGTGAAAGAATTAGAATGGATTGTATGAATGAATTAGAATGAATTCGTACGATCCATTCGAATTCATTCGCACGATCCATTCTAATTCATTCATACGATCCATTCTAATTCATTCATACAATCCATTCTAATTCTTTCACACGATCCATTCTAATTCATTCGTAGGATCCATTCTAATTCATTCGTACAATCTATTCTATTTCATTCGTACGATCCATTCTTACTCATTCGTATGATCCATTCTAATTCATTCGGACGAATGTATCCATTCTAATTTATTCGTACGATCCATTCTAATTCATTTGTACAATCCATTCTAATTCATTCGTACGATCAATTCTTACTCATTCGTATGATCCATTCTAATTCATTCGTACGATCCATTCTAATTCATTCGTACGATCCATTCTAATTCATTCGCACAATCTATTCTAATTCATTCGTACGATCCATTCTAATTCATTCGTACGATCGTACGAATGAACTAGAATGGATCGTACGGAATGAATTAGAATGGATTGTATGAATAAATTAGAATGGATACATTCGTGCGAATGAATTAGAATAGATCATACGATTGAGTAAGAATGGATCGTACGAATGTAATAGAATGGATTATACGAATGAATTAGAATGGATCGTACAAATGAATTAGAATGGATCGTACGAATGAATTAGAATGGATCATACGAATGAGTAAGAATGGATCGTACAAATGAAATCGAATGGATTGTATGAATGAATTAGAATGGAGCGTATGAATGAATTAGAATGGATCGATGAATGAATTAGAATGGATCGTACGAATGAATTAGAATGGATCGTACGAATGGATTAGAATGGATCGTACGAAGGAATTAGAATGGATCGTATGAATGAATTAGAATGGATCATACGAATGTATTAGAATGGATTGTACGAATGAGTTAGAATGGATCGTACGAATGAATTAGAATGGATCATACGAATGAATTAGAATGGATCGTACGAATAAATTAGAATGGATACATTCGTCCGAATGAATTAGAATGGATCATACGAATGAGTAAGAATGGATCGTACGAATAAAATAGAATAGATTGTACGAATGAATTAGAATGGATCCTACGAATGAATTAGAATGGATCGTGTGAAAGAATTAGAATGGATTGTATGAATGAATTAGAATGGATCGTATGAATGAATTAGAATGCATCGTGCGAATGAATTCGAATGGATCGTACGAATTCATACTAATTCATTCATACAATCCATTCTAATTCTTTCACACGATCCATTCTAATTCATTCATACGATCCATTCTAATTCATTCATCCGATCCATTCTAATTCATTCGCACGAATGTATCCATTCTAATTCATTCGTACGATCCATTCTAATTCATTCGTACGATCCATTCTAATTCATTCGTAAGATCCATTCTAATTCATTCGTACGATCCATTCTAATTCATTCGTACGATCCATTCTAATTCATTCGCACGAATGTATCCATTCTAGTTCATTCGTACGATCCATTCTAATTCATTCGCACAATCCATTCTATTTCATTCGTACGATCCATTCTTACTCATTCGTATGATCCATTATGGATACATTCGTGCGAATGAATTAGAATGGATCATACGAATGAGTAAGAATGGATCGTACGAATGAAATAGAATAGATTGTGCGAATGAATTAGAATGGATCGTACGAATGAATTAGAATGGATCGTGTGAAAGAATTAGAATGGATTGTATGAATGAATTAGAATGGATCGTATGAATGAATTAGAATGGATCGTACGAATGAATTAGAATGGATCGTACGAATGAATTAGAATGGATCGTACGAATGAATTAGAATGGATACATTCGTGCGAATGAATTAGAATACATCGTATTAATGAATTAGAATGGATCCTATGAATGAATTAGAATGGATCGTGCGAATGAATTAGAATGGATCGTACGAATGAATTAGAATGGATCATCCTAATGAATTAGAATTGATCGAACGAATGAATTAGCATGGATTGTGCTAATGAATTAGAATGGAACATACGAATGAATTAGAATGGATCGTGTGAAAGAATTAGAATGGATTGTATGAATGAATTAGAATGAATTCGTACGATCCATTCGAATTCATTCGCACGATCCATTCTAATTCATTCATACGATCCATTCTAATTCATTCATACAATCCATTCAAATTCTTTCACACGATCCATTCTAATTCATTCATAGGATCCATTCTAATTCATTCGTACAATCTATTCTATTTCATTCGTACGATCCATTCTTACTCATTCGTATGATCCATTCTAATTCATTCGGACGAATGTATCCATTCTAATTTATTCGTACGATCCATTCTAATTCATTCGTACGATCCATTCTAATTTATTCGTACGATCCATTCTAATTCATTCGTACGATCCATTCTAATTCATTCGTACGATCCATTCTAATTCATTCGCACGAATGTATCCATTCTAGTTCATTCGTACAATCCATTCTAATTCTTCATACAATCCATTCTAATTCTTCATACAATCCATTCTAATTCTTTCACACGATCCATGCTAATTCATTCGTTCGATCAATTCTAATTCATTAGCACGATCCATTCTAATTCATTCGTACGATCAATTCTAATTCATTCGCACGATCCATTCTAATTCATTCATAGGATCCATTCTAATTCATTCATACAATCCATTCTAATTCATTCGCACGAATGTATCCATTCTAATTCATTCGTACGATCAGTTCTAATTCATTCACAAAATCTATTCTAATTCATTCATACGATCCATTCTAATTCATTCACACGAATGTATCCATTCTAATTCATTCATACGATCCATTCTAATTCATTAGTACGATCCATTTTAATTCACTCATACGATCCATTCTAATACATTCATACGATCCATTCTAATTCATTTGCACGAATATATCCATTCTAATTCATTCGTACGATCCATTCTAATTCCTTCGTACGATCCATTCTAATTCATTCGTACGATCTATTCCATTTCATTCGTACGATCCATTCTTAATCATTCGTACGATCCATTCTAATTCATTCGTCCAATCCATTCTAATTCATTCGCACGAATGTATCCATTCTAATTCATTCGTTTGATCAATTCTAATTCATTAGCACGATCCATTCTAATTCATTCGTACGATCCATTCTAATTCATTCGCACGATCCATTCTAATTCATTCATAGGATCCATTCTAATTCATTCATACGATCTATTCTAATTCTTTCGCACGAATGTATCCATTCTAATTCATTCGCACGAATGTATCCATTCTAATTCATTCGTACGATCCATTCTAATTCATTCGTACGATCCATTCTAATTCATTCATACGATCTATTCTAATTCATTCATACAATCCATTCTAATTCTTTCACACAATCCATAATTCATTCGTACGATCCATTCTAATTCATTCGCACAATCTTTTCTATTTCATTCGTACGATCCATTCTTACTCATTCATATGATCCATTCTAATTCATTCGCACGAATGTATCCATAATGGATCATACGAATGAGTAAGAATAGATCGTACGAATGAAATAGAATGGATTGTGCGAATGAATTAGAATGGATCGTACAAATGAATTAGAATGGATCGTACGAATGAATTAGAATGGATACATTCGTGCGAATGAATTAGAATGGATACATTCGTGCGAAAGAATTAGAATAGATCGTATGAATGAATTAGAATGGATCCTATGAATGAATTAGAATGGATCGTGGGAATGAATTAGAATGGATCGTATGAATGAATTAGAATGGATCGTGCTAATGAATTAGAATTGATCGAAAGAATTAATTAGCATGGATCGTGCTAATGAATTAGAATGGAACGTACGAATGAATTAGAATGGATCGTGTGAAAGAATTAGAATGGATTGTATGAATGAATTAGAATGAATTCGTATGATCCATTCGAATTCATTCGCACGATCCATTCTAATTCATTCATACGATCCATTCTAATTCATTCATACGATCCATTCTAATTCATTCGGACGAATGTATCCGTTCTAATTTATTCGTACGATCGATTCTAATTCATTCGCACTATCCATTCTAATTCATTCGTACGATTCATTCAAATTCATTCGTATGATCCATTCTAATTTATTCGTTCAAATATATCCATTCTAATTCATTCGTACGATCCATTCTAATTCTTTCGCACGATCCATTCTAATTCATTCGCACGATCCATTCTACGATCCATTCTAATTCATTCGTATATTCCATTCTAATTCATTAGCACGATCCATGCTAATGAATTAGAATGGATCGTACGGTCCAATCTAATTCATTCATACGATCCATTCTTACTCATTCGTATGATCCATTCTAATTCAATCGTACGATCCATTCTAATTCATTCGTACGATCCATTCTAATTCATTCGTACGATCCATTCTAATTCCTTCGTACGATCCATTCTAATTCATTCGTACGTTCCATTCAAATTCATTCGCACAATCTATTCTAATTCATTCGTACGATCCATTCTAATTCATTCATACAATCCATTCTAATTTATTCGCACGAATGTATCCATTCTAATTCATTCATACGATCCATTCTAATTCATTCGCACAAATGTATCCATTCTAATTCATTCATACGATCCATTCTACTTCATTCGTACTATCCGTTCTAATTCACTCATACGATCCATTCTAATTCATTCATACGATCCATTCTAATTCATTTGCACGAATATATCCATTCTAATTCATTCGTACGATCCATTCTAATTCCTTCGTACGATCCATTCTAATTCCTTCGTCCGATCCATTCTAATTCCTTCGTACGATCCATTCTATTTCATTCGTATGATCCATTCTAATTCCTTCGTACGATCCATTCTGATTCCTTCGTATCCATTCTAGTTCACTCATACGATCCATTCTAATTCATTCGTACGATCCATTCTAATTCATTCATACAATCCATTCTAATTCATTCGCACAAATGTATCCATTCGAATTCATTTGTACGATCAGTTCTAATTCATTCACAAAATCTATTCTAATTCATTCATACGAACCATTCTAATTCATTCACATGAATGTATCTATTCTAATTCATTCATACGATCCATTCTAATTCATTCGTACGATCCATTCTAATTCACTCATACGATCCATTCTAATACATTCATACGAGCTATTCTAATTCATTTGCACGAATATATCCATTCTAATTCATTCGTACGATCCATTCTAATTCCTTCGTACGATCCATTCTAATTCATTCGTACGATCTATTCTAATTCATTCATACGATCCATTCTAATTCATTCGTACGATCCATTCTAATTCCTTCGTACGATCCATTCTAATTCATTCGTACGATCCATTCTAATTCATTCATACAATCCATTCTAATTCTTTCACACGATCCATTCTAATTCATTCGTACGATCCATTCTAATTCATTCGTGCAATCTAGTCTATTTCATTCGTACGATCCATTCTTACTCATTCGTACGATCCATTCTAATTCATTCACACGAATGTATCCATTCGTACGAATGAATTAGAATAGATTGTACGAATGAATTAGAATGGATCGTACGAATGAATTAGAATGGATCGTACGAAGGAATTAGAATGGATCGTACGAATAAATTAGAATGGATCGTACGAATGAATTAGAATAGATCGTACGAATGAATTAGAATGAATCGTACGAAGAAATTAGAATGGATCGTATGAATGAATTAGAATGTATATATTCATGCAAATGAATTAGAATGGATCGTATGAATGTTTTAGAATGGATCGTATGAGTGAATTAGAATGGATCATACGAATGAATTAGAATGGATTGTATGAATGAATTAGAATGGATCGTACGAATGAATTAGAATGGATCATACAAATTAATTAGAATGGATCATACGAATGAATTAGAATGGATCGTACGAATGAATTAGAATGGATCGTACGAATGAATTAGAATGGATACATTCGTGCGAATGAATTAGAATGGATTGTGCGAATGAATAAGAACAGATCGTGCGAATGAATTAGAATGGCTCGTACGAATGAATTAGAATGGATCGTGCGAATGAATTAGAATGGATACATTTGTGCGAATGAATTAGAATGGATCGTACGAATGAATTAGAATGGATCGTATGAATGAATTAGAATGGATCGTACGAATGAATTAGAATGGATCATGCGAATGAATTAGAATGGATCGTACGAATGAATTAGAATGGATCGTGTGAAAGAATTAGAATGGATCGTACGAATGAATTAGAATGGATTGTGCGAATGAATTAGAATGGATCGTACGAATGAATTAGAATGGATACATTTGTGCGAATGAATTAGAATGGATCGTACGAATGAATTAGAATGGATCGTATGAATGAATTAGAATGGATCGTACGAATGAATTAGAATGGATCGTGCGAATGAATTAGAATGGATAGTATGAATGAATTAGAATGGATCGTACGAATGAACTAGAATGGATACATTTGTGCGAATGAATTAGAATGGATCGTACGAATGAATTAGAATGGATCTTACGAATGAATTAGAATGGATCGTACGAATGAATTAGAATGGATCGTACGAATGAATTAGAATGGATCTTACGAATGAATTAGAATGGATCGTACGAATAAATTAGAATGGATCGTATGAATGGTTTAGAATGGATACATTCGTGCGAATGATTTAGAATGGATCGTACGAATGAATTAGAATGGATCGTGCGAATGAATTTGAATGGATCGTACGAATGAATTAGAATGCATCGTGCTAATGAATTAGAATTGATCGTACGAATGAAATAGAATTGATTGTACGAATGATTTAGAATGGATCGTACGAATGAATTAGAATGGATCGTACGAATGATTTAGAATGGATACATTCGTGCGAATGAATTAGAATAGATCATACGAATGAGTAAGAATGGAACGTACGAATGAAATAGAATGGATTGTACGAATGAATTAGAATGGATTCGTATGAATGAATTAGAATGGATACATTCGTGCGAATGAATTAGAATGGATCGTACCAATGATTAAGAATGGATCGTACAAATGAAATAGAATGGATTGTGCGAATGAATTATAATGGATCGTACGAATGAATTAGAATGGATCGTGTGAAAGAATTAGAATGGATTGTATGAATGAATTAGAATAGATCGTATGAATGAATTAGAATGGATCGTACGAATGAATTAGAATGGATCGTACGAATGAATTAGAATGGATACATTCGTGCGAATGAATTAGAATGGATACATTCGTGCGAAAGAATTAGAATAGATCGTATGAATGAATTAGAATGGATCCTATGAATGAATTAGAATGGATCGTGCGAATGAATTAGAATGGATCGTACAAATGAATTAGAATGGATCATGCTAATGAATTAGAATTGATCGAACGAATGAATTAGCATGGATCATGCTAATGAATTAGAATGGAACGTACGAATGAATTAGAATGGATCGTGTGAAAGAATTAGAATGGATTGTATGAATGAATTAGAATGAATTCGTATGATCCATTCTAATTCATTCATACGATCCATTCTAATTCATTCATACAATCCATTCTAATTCTTTCACACGATCAATTCTAATTCATTCGTAGGATCCATTCTAATTCATTCGTACAATGTATTCTATTTCATTCGTACGATCCATTCTTACTCATTCGTATGATCCATTCTAATTTATTCGGACGAATGTATCCATTCTAATTTATTCGTACGATCCATTCTAATTCATTCGTACGATCCATTCTTACTCATTCGTACGATCCATTCTTACTCATTCGTATGATCCATTCTAATTCATTCGTACGATCCATTCTAATTCATTCGTACGAACGATTCTAATTCATTCGCACTATCCATTCTAATTCATTCGTACGATCCATTCTAATTCATTCGTATTATCCATTCTAATTTATTCGTTCAAATATATCCATTCTAATTCATTCGTACGATCCATTCTAATTCATTCGCAAGATCCATTCTAATTCATTCGCATGAATGTATCCATTCTAATTCATTTGCACGATCCATTCCAATTCATTCCTATGATCTATTCTAATTCATTCATACGATCCATTCTAATTCATTCTAATTCATTCGTACGATCCATTCTAATTCATTTGTATATTCCATTCTAATTCATTAGCACGATCCATGCTAATGAATTAGAATGGATCATACGATCCAATCTAATTCATTCATACGATCCATTCTTACTCATTCGTATGATCCATTCTAATTCAATCGTACGATCCATTCTAATTCATTCGTACGATCCATTCTAATTCCTTCGTATGATCCATTCTAATTCATTTGTACGATCCATTCTAATTCATTCGTACGATCCATTCTAATTCCTTCGTACGATCCATTCTAATTCATTCGCGCACTCTATTCTAATTCATTCGTACGATCCATTCTAATTCATTCGTACGATCCATTCGAATTCATTCATACAATCCATTCTAATTTATTCGCACGAATGTATCCATTCTAATTCATTCGTACGATCCATTCTAATTCATTCGCACAATCTATTCTAATTCATTCATACGATCCATTCTAATTCATTCGCACGAATGTATCCATTCTAATTCATTCATACGATCTATTCTACTTCATTCGTACTATCCGTTCTAATTCACTCATACGATCCATTCTAATTCATTCATACGATCCATTCTAATTCATTTGCACGAATATATCCATTCTAATTCATTCGTACGATCCATTCTAATTCCTTCGTACGATCCATTCTAATTCCTTCGTCCGATCCATTCTAATTCCTTCGTACGATCCATTCTATTTCATTCGTATGATCCATTCTAATTCCTTCGTATGATCCATTCTGATTCCTTCGTATCCATTCTAATTCACTCATACGATCCATTCTAATTCATATGTACGATCCATTCTAATTCATTCATACAATCCATTCTAATTCATTCGCACGAATGTATCCATTCGAATTCATTCGTACGATCAGTTCTAATTCATTCACAAAATCTATTCTAATTCATTCATACGATCCATTCTAATTCATTCACATGAATGTATCTATTCTAATTCATTCATACGATCCATTCTAATTCATTCGTACGATCCATTCTAATTCACTCATACGATCCATTCTAATACATTCATACGATCCATTCTAATTCATTTGCACGAATATATCCATTCTAATTCATTCGTACGATCCATTCTAATTCCTTCGTACGATCCATTCTAATTCATTCGTACGATCTATTCTAATTCATTTGTACGATCCATTCTAATTCATTCGTACGATCCATTCTAATTCCTTCGTACGATCCATTCTAATTCATTCGTACGATCCATTCTAATTCATTCATACAATCCATTCTAATTCTTTCACACGATCCATTCTAATTCATTCGTACGATCCATTCTAATTCATTCGTGCAATCTAGTCTATTTCATTCGTACGATCCATTCTTACTCATTCGTACGATCCATTCTAATTCATTCACACGAATGTATCCATTCGTACGAATGAATTAGAATAGATTGTACGAATGAATTAGAATGGATCGTACGAATGAATTAGAATGGATCGTACGAAGGAATTAGAATGGATCGTACGAATAAATTAGAATGGATCGTACGAATGAATTAGAATAGATCGTACGAATGAATTAGAATGGATCGTACGAAGGAATTAGAATGGATCGTATGAATGAATTAGAATGTATATATTCATGCAAATGAATTAGAATGGATCGTATGAATGTATTAGAATGGATCGTATGAGTGAATTAGAATGGATCGTACGAATGAATTAGAATGGATTGTATGAATGAATTAGAATGGATCGTACGAATGAATTAGAATGGATCATACAAATTAATTAGAATGGATCATACGAATGAATTAGAATGGATCGTACGAATGAATTAGAATGGATCGTACGAATGAATTAGAATGGATACATTCGTGCGAATGAATTAGAATGGATTGTGCGAATGAATAAGGACAGATCGTGCGAATGAATTAGAATGGCTCGTACGAATGAATTAGAATGGATCGTGCGAATGAATTAGAATGGATACATTTGTGCGAATGAATTAGAAAGGATCGTACGAATGAATTAGAATGGATCGTATGAATGAATTAGAATGGATCGTACGAATGAATTAGAATGGATCATGCGAATGAATTAGAATGGATCGTACGAATGAATTAGAATGGATCGTGTGAAAGAATTAGAATGGATCGTACGAATGAATTAGAATGGATCGTGCGAATGAATTAGAATGGATCGTACGAATGAATTAGAATGGATACATTTGTGCGAATGAATTAGAATGGATCGTACGAATGAATTAGAATGGATCGTATGAATGAATTAGAATGGATCGTACGAATGAATTAGAATGGATCGTGCGAATGAATTAGAATGGATAGTACGAATGAATTAGAATGGATCGTACGAATGAACTAGAATGGATACATTTGTGCGAATGAATTAGAATAGATCGTACGAATGAATTAGAATGTATCGTACGAATGAATTAGAATGGATCTTACGAATGAATTAGAATGGATCGTACGAATGAATTAGAATGGATCGTACGAATGAATTAGAATGGATCTTACGAATGAATTAGAATGGATCGTACGAATAAATTAGAATGGATCGTATGAATGGTTTAGAATGGATACGTTCGTGCGAATGAATTAGAATGGATCGTACGAATGAATTAGAATGGATCGTGCGAATGAATTTGAATGGATCGTACGAATGAATTAGAATGCATCGTGCTAATGAATTAGAATTGATCGTACGAATGAAATAGAATGGATTGTACGAATGATTTAGAATGGATCGTACGAATGAATTAGAATGGATCGTATGAATGATTTAGAATGGATACATTCGTGCGAATGAATTAGAATAGATCATACGAATGAGTAAGAATGGATCGTACGAATGAAATAGAATGGATTGTACGAATGAATTAGAATGGATTCGTATGAATGAATTAGAATGGATACATTCGTGCGAATGAATTAGAATGGATCGTACCAATGATTAAGAATGGATCGTACAAATGAAATAGAATGGATTGTGCGAATGAATTATAATGGATCGTACGAATGAATTAGAATGGATCGTGTGAAAGAATTAGAATGGATTGTATGAATGAATTAGAATAGATCGTATGAATGAATTAGAATGGATCGTACGAATGAATTAGAATGGATCGTACGAATGAATTAGAATGGATCGTACGAATGAATTAGAATGGATACATTCGTGCGAATGAATTAGAATGGATACATTCGTGCGAAAGAATTAGAATAGATCGTATGAATGAATTAGAATGGATCCTATGAATGAATTAGAATGGATCGTGCGAATGAATTAGAATGGATCGTACAAATGAATTAGAATGGATCATGCTAATGAATTAGAATTGATCGAACGAATGAATTAGCATGGATCATGCTAATGAATTAGAATGGAACGTACGAATGAATTAGAATGGATCGTGTGAAAGAATTAGAATGGATTGTATGAATGAATTAGAATGAATTCGTATGATCCATTCGAATTCATTCGCACGATCCATTCTAATTCATTCATACGATCCATTCTAATTCATTCATACAATCCATTCTAATTCTTTCACACGATCAATTCTAATTCATTCGTAGGATCCATTCTAATTCATTCGTACAATCTATTCTATTTCATTCGTACGATCCATTTTTACTCATTCGTATGATCCATTCTAATTCATTCGGACGAATGTATCCATTCTAATTTATTCGTACGATCCATTCTAATTCATTCGTACGATCCATTCTTACTCATTCGTACGATCCATTCTAATTCATTCGTACGATCCATTCTAATTCATTCGCACGATCGATTCTAATTCATTCGCACTATCCATTCTAATTCATTCGTACGATCCATTCTAATTCATTCGTATTATCCATTCTAATTTATTCGTTCAAATATATCCATTCTAAATCATTCGTACGATCCATTCTAATTCATTCGCACGATCCATTCTAATTCATTCGCACGAATGTATCCATTCTAATTCATTTGCACGATCCATTCCAATTCATTCCTATGATCTATTCTAATTCATTCATACGATCCATTCTAATTCATTCTAATTTATTCGTACGATCCATCCGTACGATCCATTCTAATTCATTTGTATATTCCATTCTAATTCATTAGCACGATCCATGCTAATGAATTAGAATGGATCGTACGATCCAATCTAATTCATTCATACGATCCATTCTTACTCATTCGTATGATCCATTCTAATTCAATCGTACGATCCATTCTAATTCATTCGTACGATCCATTCTAATTCCTTCGTATGATCCATTCTAATTCATTTGTACGATCCATTCTAATTCATTCGTACGATCCATTCTAATTCCTTCGTACGATCCATTCTAATTCATTCGCGCAATCTATTCTAATTCATTCGTACGATCCATTCTAATTCATTCGTACGATCCATTCTAATTCATTCATACAATCCATTCTAATTTATTCGCACGAATGTATCCATTCTAATTCATTCGTACGATCCATTCTAATTCATTCGTACGAATGTATCCATTCTAATTTATTCGCACGAATGAATTAGAATGGATCGTACGAAGGAATTGGAATGGATCGTATGAATGAATTAGAATGTATATATTCATGCAAATGAATTAGAAGGGATCGTATGAATGTATTAGAATGGATCGTATGAGTGAATTAGAATGGATCGTACGAATGAATTAGAATGGATTGTATGAATGAATTAGAATGGATCGTACGAATGAATTAGAATGGATCATACAAATTAATTAGAATGGACCATACGAATGAATTAGAATGGATCGTACGAATGAATTAGAATGGATCGTACGAATGAATTAGAATGGATACATTCGTGCGAATGAATTAGAATGGATTGTGCGAATGAATAAGAACAGATCGTGCGAATGAATTAGAATGGCTCGTACGAATGAATTAGAATGGATCGTGCGAATGAATTAGAATGGATACATTTGTGCGAATGAATTAGAATGGATCGTACGAATGAATTAGAATGGATCGTATGAATGAATTAGAATGGATCGTACGAATGAATTAGAATGGATCATGTGAAAGAATTAGAATGGATCGTACGAATGAATTAGAATGGATCGTGCGAATCAATTAGAATGGATCGTACAAAAGAATTTGAATGGATACATTTGTGCGAATGAATTAGAATGGATCGTACGAATGAATTAGAATGGATCGTATAAATGAATTAGAATGGATCGTACGAATGAATTAGAATGGATCATGCGAATGAATTAGAATGGATAGTACGAATGAATTAGAATGGATCGTACGAATGAACTAGAATGGATACATTTGTGCGAATGAATTAGAATGGATCGTACGAATGAATTAGAATGAATCGTACGAATGAATTAGAATGGATCTTACGAATAAATTAGAATGAATCGTACGAATGAATTAGAATGGATCGTATGAATGAATTAGAATGGATCTTACGAATGAATTAGAATGGATCGTACGAATAAATTAGAATGGATCTTATGAATGGTTTAGAATGGATACATTCGTGTGAATGAATTAGAATGGATCGTACGAATGAGTAAGAATGGATCGTACGAATGAAATAGAATGGATTGCATGAATGAATTAGAATGGATCGTACGAATGAATTAGAATGGATCATGTGAAAGAATTAGAATGGATTGTATGAATTAGTTAGAATGGATCGTACGAATGAATTAGAATGGATCGTACGAAGGAATTAGAATGGATCATACAAATGAATTAGAATGGATCGTACGAATGAAATAGAATAGATCGTACGAATGAATTAGAACGGATATATTCGTGCAAATGAATTAGAATGGATCGTATGAATGTATTAGAATGGATCGTATGAGTGAATTAGAATGGATCATACGAATAAATTAGAATGGATCGTATGAATGAATTAGAATGGATACATTCGTGTGACTGAATTAGAATGGATCGTATGAATGAATTAGAATAGATTTTGTGAATGAATTAGAACTGATCGTACGAATGAATTAGAATGGATACATTCGTGCGAATGAATTAGAATGGATTGTATGAATGAATTAGAATGGATCGTACGAATGAATTAGAATGGATCGTATGAGTGAATTAGAATGGATACGAAGGAATTAGAATGGATCGTACGAAGGAATTAGAATGGATCGTACGAATGAATTAGAATGGATCGGACGAATGAATTAGAATGGATCGTACGAAGGAATTAGAATGGATCGTACGAATGAACTAGAATGGGTACATTCGTGCGAATGAATTAGAATGGATCGTATGAATGAATTAGAATGGATCGTAAGAATGAATTAGTATGGATCTTACGAATGAATTAGAATGGATCGTACGAATGAATTAGAATGGATCCTACGAATGAATTAGAATGGATACATTCGTGCGAATGAATTAGAATGGATCGGACGAATAAATTAGAATGGATCGTACGAATGAATTAGAATGGATCGTACGAATGAATTAGAATGGATTGTACGATTAAATTAGAATGGATACATTCGTTCGAATGAATTAGAATGGATCATACGAATGAGTAAGAATGGATCGTACGAATGAAATAGAATAGATTGTATGAATGAATTAGAATGGATCCTACGAATGAATTAGAATGGATCGTGTGAAAGAATTAGAATGGATTGTATGAATGAATTAGAATGGATCGTATGAATGAATTAGAATGGATCGTGCGAATGAATTCGAATGGATCGTACGAATTCATTCTAATTCATTCATAGAATCCATTCTAATTCTTTCACATGATCAATTCTAATTCATTCGTACGTTCCATTCTAATTCATTAACACGATCCATGCTAATTCATTCGTTCGATCAATTCTAATTCATTAGCACAATCCATTCTAATTCATTCGTACGATCCATTCTAATTCATTCGCACGATCCATTCTAATTTATTCATAGGATCCATTCTAATTCATTCATACAATCCATTCTAATTCATTCGCACGAATGTATCCATTCTAATTCATTCGTACGATCAGTTCTAATTCATTCACAAAATCTATTATAATTCATTCATACGATCCATTCTAATTCATTCACACGAATATATCCATTCTAATTCATTCATACGATCCATTCTAATTCATTCGTACGATCCATTCTAATTCACTCATACGATCCATTCTAATACATTCATACGATCCATTCTAATTCATTTGCACGAATATATCCATTCTAATTCATTCGTACGATCCATTCTAATTCCTTCGTACGATCCATTCTAATTCATTCGTACGATCTATTCTATTTCATTCGTACGATCCATTCTTACTCATTCGTACGATCCATTCTAATTGATTCGTTCGATCCATTCTAATTCATTCGCACGAATGTATCCATTCTAATTCATTCGTTCGATCAATTCTAATTCATTAGCACGATCCATTCTAATTCATTCGTACGATCCATTCTAATTCATTCGCACGATCCATTCTAATTCATTCATAGGATCCATTCTAATTCATTCATACGATCTATTCTAATTCTTTTGCACGAATGTATCCATTCTAATTCATTCGCACGAATGTATCCATTATAATTCATTCGTACGATCCATTCTAATTCATTCGTACGATCCATTCTAATTCATTCGTACGATCCATTATAATTCATTCATACGATCTATTCTAATTCATTCATACAATCCATTCTAATTCTTTCACACGATCCATTCTAATTCATTCGTATGATCCATTCTAATTCATTCGCACAATCCATTCTATTTCATTCGTACGATCCATTCTTACTCATTCGTATGATCCATTCTAATTCATTCGCACGAATGTATCCATAATGGATCATACGAATGAGTAAGAATGGATCGTACGAATGAAATAGAATGGATTGTGCGAATGAATTAGAATGGATCGTACGAATGAATTAGAATGGATCGTACGAATGAATTAGAATGGATCGTACGAATGAATTAGAATGGATACATTCGTGCGAATGAATTAGAATGGATACAATCGTGCGAAAGAATTAGAATAGATCGTATGAATGAATTAGAATGGATCCTATGAATGAATTAGAATGGATCGTGCGAATGAATTAGACTGGATCGTACGAATGAATTAGAATGGATCGTGCTAATGAATTAGAATTGATCGAACGAATGAATTAGCATGGATCGTGCTAATGAATTAGAATGGAACGTACGAAAGAATTAGAATGGATCGTGTGAAAGAATTAGAATGGATAGTATGTATGAATTAGAATGAATTCGTACGATCCATTCGAATTCATTCGCACAATCCATTCTAATTCATTCATACGATCCATTCTAATTCATTCATACAATCCATTCTAATTCTTTCACACGATCCATTCTAATTCATTCATAGGATCCATTCTAATTCATTCGTACAATCTATTCTATTTCATTCGTACGATCCATTCTTACTCATTCATATGATCCATTCTAATTCATTCGGACGAATGTATCCATTCTAATTTATTCGTACGATCCATTCTAATTCATTCGTACGATCCATTCTAATTCATTCGTACGATCCATTCTTACTCATTCATATGATCCATTCTAATTCATTCATACGATCCATTCTAATTCATTCGTACGATCGATTCTAATTCATTCGCACTATCCATTCTAATTCATTCGTACGATCCATTCTAATTCATTCGTATGATCCATTCTAATTTATTCGTTCAAATATATCCATTCTAATTCATTCGTACGATCCATTCTAATTCATTCGCACGATCCATTCTAATTCATTCGCATGAATGTATCCATTCTAATTCATTTGCACGATCCATTCTAATTCATTCCTATGATCTATTCTAATTCATTCGTACGATCCATTCCAATTCATTCTAATTCATTCGTACGATCCATTCTACGATCCATTCTAATTCATTCATATATTCCATTCTAATTCATTAGCACGATCCATGCTAATGAATTAGAATGGATCGTACGATCCAATCTAATTCATTCATACGATCCATTCTTACTCATTCGTATGATCCATTCTAATTCAATCGTACGATCCACTCTAATTCATTCGTACGATCCATTCTAATTCCTTCGTACGATCCATTCTAATTCATTCGTACGATCCATTCTAATTCATTCGTACGATCCATTCTAATTCTTTTATATGATCCATTCTAATTCATTCATACGATCCATTCTAATTCATTCGTGCAATCTATTCTAATTCATTCGTTCGATCCATTCTAATTCATTTGTACGATCCATTCTAATTCATTCGCACAATCTATTCTAATTCATTCATACGATCCATTCTAATTCATTCGCACGAATGTATCCATTCTAATTCATTCATACGATCCATTCTACTTCATTCGTACTATCCGTTCTAATTCACTCATACGATCCATTCTAATTCATTCATACGATCCATTCTAATTCATTTGCACGTATATATCCATTCTAATTCATTCATACTATCCATTCTAATTCCTTCGTACGATCCATTCTAATTCCTTCGTACGATCCATTCTATTTCATTCGTATGATCCATTCTAATTCCTTTGTACGATCCATTCTAATTCCTTCGTATCGCACGATCCATTCTAATTCATTCGTACGATCCATTCTAATTCATTCGCACGATCTGTTCTCATTCATTCGCACAATCCATTCTAATTCATTTGCACGATCCATTCTAATTCATTCGCACAATCCATTCTATTTCATACGATCCATTCGAATTCATTCGTACGATCCATTCTAATTCATTCGCACGAATGTTTCTATTCTAGTTCATTCGTACGATCCATTCTAATTCATTCGTACGATCCATTCTAATTCATTCGCACGATCCATTCTAATTCATTCGCACAAATGTATCCATTCTAATTCTTTCGTCTGATCCATTCTAATTCATTCGCACGATCCATTCTAATTCATTCGTACGATCCATTCTAATTCTTTCACACGATCCATTCTAATTCATTCGTACGATCCATTCTAATTCATTCGCACGATCCATTCTAATTCATTCGTACGATCCATTCTAATTCATTCATACGATCAATTCTAATTCATTCGTACGATCCATTCTAATTCATTCGCATAAATGTATCCATTCTAATTCATTCGTACGATCCATTCTAATTCATTCGCACGATCCATTCTAATTCATTCGTACGATCCATTCTAATTCATTCGCACGATCTATTCTTATTCATTCACACAATCCATTCTAATTCATTCGCACGAATGTAACCATTCTAATTCATTCGTACGATCCATTCTAATTCATTCGTACGATCCATTCTAATTCATTCATATGATCCATTCTAATTAATTCGTATGATCCATTCTAATTCATTCGTACGATCCATTCTAATTCATTCATACAATCCATTCTAATTTATTCGTACGATCCATTCTAATTCACTCATACGATCCATTCTAATACATTCATACGATCCATTCTAATTCATTTGCATGAATATATCCATTCTAATTCATTCGTATGATCCATTCTAATTCCTTCGTACGATCCATTCTAATTCATTCGTACGATCTATTCTAATTCATTCGTACGATCCATTCTAATTCATTCGTACGATCCATTCAAATTCCTTCGTACGATCCATTCTAATTCATTCGTACAATCTATTCTAATTCATTCGTACGAATGGATACATTCGTGTGAATGAATTAGAATGGATCGTACGAATGAGTAAGAATGGATCGTACGAATGAAATAGAACGGATTGCACGAATGAATTAGAATGGATCGTACGAATGAATTAGAATGGATCGTGTGAAAAAATTAGAATGGATTGTATGAATGAATTGGAATGGATCGTACGAATGAATTAGAATGGATCGTACTAGGATCCATTCTAATTCATTCGTACAATCTATTCTATTTCATTCGTACGATCCATTCTTACTCATTCGTATGATCCATTCTAATTCATTCGGACGAATGTATCCATTCTAATTTATTCGTACGATCCATTCTAATTCATTCGTACGATCCATTCTAATTCATTCATACGATCAATTTTTACTCATTCGTATGATCCATTCAAATTCATTCGTACGATCTATTCTAATTCATTCGTACGACCGATTCTAATTCATTCGCACTATCCATTCTAATTCATTCGTACGATCCATTCTAATTCATTCGTATGATCCATTCTAATTTATTCATTCAAATATATCCATTCTAATTCATTCGTACGATCCATTCTAATTCAATCTCACGATCCATTCTAATTCATTCGCACGAATGTATCCATTGTAATTCATTTGCATGATCCATTCTAATTCATTCCTATGATCTATTCCAATTCATTTGTACGATCCATTCTAATTCATTCTAATTCATTCGTACGATCCATTCTACGATCCATTCTAATTCATTCGTATATTCCATTCTAATTCATTAGCACGATCCATGCTAATGAATTAGAATGGATCGTACGATCCAATCTAATTCATTCATACGATCCATTCTTACTCATTCGTATGATCCATTCTAATTCAATCGTACGATCCATTCTAATTCATTCGTACGATCTATTCTAATTCCTTCGTACGATCCATTCTAATTCATTCGTACGATCCATTCTAATTCATTCGTACGATCCATTCTAATTCCTTTGTACGATCCATTCTAATTCATTCGTACGTCCATTCTAATTCATTCGTGCAAATTATTCTAATTCATTCGTACGATCCATTCTAATTCATTCGTACGATCCATTCTAATTCATTCATACAATCCATTCTAATTTATTCGCATGAATGTATCCATTCTAATTCATTCGTACGATCCATTCTAATTCATTCGCACAATCTATTCTAATTTATTCATACGATCCATTCTAATTCATTCGCATGAATGTATCCATTCTAATTCATTCACACGATCCATTCTACTTCATTCGTACTATCCGTTCTAATTCCCTCATACGATCCATTCTAATTCATTCATTCGATCCATTCTAATTCATTTGCACGAATATATCCATTCTAATTCATTCGTACGATCCATTCTAATTCCTTCGTACGATTCATTCTAATTCCTTCGTACGATCCATTCTAATTCCTTCGTACGATCCATTCTATTTCATTCGTATGATCCATTCTAATTCCTTCGTACGATCCATTCTAATTCCTTCGTATCCATTCTAATTCACTCATACGATCCATTCTAATTCATTCGTACGATCCATTCTAATTCATTCATACAATCTATTCTAATTCATTCGCACGAATGTATCCATTCTAATTCATTCGTACGATCAGTTCTAATTCATTCACAAAATCTATTCTAATTCATTCATACGATCCATTCTAATTCATTCACACGAATGTATCCATTCTAATTCATTCATACGATCCATTCTAATTCATTCGTACGATCCATTCTAATTCACTCATATGATCCATTCTAATACATTCATACGATCCATTCTAATTCATTTGCACGAATATATACATTCTAATTCATTCGTACGATCCATTCTAATTCCTTCGTACGATCCATTCTAATTCATTCGTACGATCGATTCTAATTCATTCGTACGATCCATTCTAATTTATTTGTACGATCTATTCTAATTCATTCGTACGATCCATTCTAATTCATTCGTACGATCCATTCTTACTCATTCGTATGATCCATTCTAATTCATTCGTATGATCCATTCTAATTCATTCGTACGATCGATTCTAATTCATTCGCACTATCCATTCTAATTCATTCGTACGATCCATTATAATTCATTCATATGATCCATTCTAATTTATTCATTCAAATACATCCATTCTAATTCATTCGTACGATCCATTCTAATTCATTCGCATGATCCATTCTAATTCATTCGCACGAATGTATCCATTCCAATTCATTTGCACGATCCATTCTAATTCATTCCTATGATCTATTCTAATTCATTCGTACGATCCATTCTAATTTATTCTAATTCATTCGTACGATCCATTCTACGATCCATTCTAATTCATTCGTATATTCCATTCTAATTCATTCGCAAGATCCATGCTAATGAATTAGGATGGATCGTACGATCCAATCTAATTTATTCATACGATCCATTCTTACTCATTCGTATGGTCCATTCTAATTCAATCGTGCGATCCATTCTAATTCATTCGTACGATCCATTCTAATTTATTCGTACGATCCATTCTAATTTATTCGTACGATCCATTCTAATTCCTTCGTACGATCCATTCTAATTCATTCGCGCAAATTATTCTAATTCATTCGTACGATCCATTCTAATTCATTCGTACGATCCATTCTAATTCATTCATACAATCCATTCTAATTTATTCGCACGAATGTATCCATTCAAATTCATTCGTACGATCCATTCTAATTCATTCGCACAATCTATTATAATTCATTCAAACAATCCATTCTAATTCATTCGCACGAATGTATCCATTCTAATTCATTCATACGATCCATTCTACTTCATTCGTACTATCCGTTCTAATTCACTCATACGATCCATTCTAATTCATTCATACGATCCATTCTAATTCATTTGCACGAATATATCCATTCTAATTCATTCGTATGATCCATTCTAATTCCTTCGTACGATCCATTCTAATTCCTTCGTACGATCCATTCTATTTCATTTGTATGATCCATTCTAATTCCTTCGTACGATCCATTCTAATTCCTTCGTATCCATTCTAATTCAATCGTACGATCCATTCTAATTCATTCGTACGATCCATTCTAATTCATTTATACAATCCATTCTAATTCATTCGCACGAATGTGTCCATTCTAATTCATTCGTACGATCAGTTCTAATTTATTCACAAAATCTATTCTAATTCATTCATACGAGCCATTCTAATTCATTCACACGAATGTATCCATTCTAATTCATTCATACGATCCATTCTAATTCATTCGTACGATCCATTCTAATTCACTCATACGATCCATTCTAATACATTCATACGATCCATTCTAATTCATTTGCACGAATATATCCATTCTAATTCATTCGTACGATCCATTCTAATTCCTTCGTACGATCCATTCTAATTCCTTCGTACGATCTATTCTAATTCATTCGTACGATCCATTCTAATTCATTCGTACGATCCATTCTAATTCCTTCGTACGATCCATTCTAATTCATTCGTACGATCCATTCTAATTCATTCATACAATCCATTCTAATTCTTTCACACGATCCATTCTAATTCATTCGTACGATCCATTCTAATTCATTCATGCAATCCATTCTATTTCATTCGTACGATCCATTCTTACTCATTCGTACGATCCATTCTAATTCATTCACACGAATGTATCCATTCGTACGAATGAATTAGAATAGATTGTACGAATAAATTAGAATGGATCGTACGAATGAATTAGAATGGATCGTACGAAGGAATTTGAATGGATCGTACGAATGAATTAGAATAGATCGTACGAATGAATTAGAATGGATCGTACGAAGGAATTAGAATGGATCGTATGAATGAATTAGAATGGATATATTCGTGCAAATGAATTAGAATGGATCGTATGAATGTATTAGAATTGATCGTATGAGTGAATTAGAATGGATCGTACGAATGAATTAGAATGGATCGTATGAATGAATTATAATGGATACATTCGTGCGAATGAATTAGAATTGATCGTACGAATGAATTAGAATGGATCGTGCGAATAAATTAGAATGGATCGTACGAATGAATTAGAATGGATCGTACAAATGAACTAGAATGGATACATTCGTGCGAATGAATTAGAATGGATCGTACGAATGAATTAGAATGGATTGTACGTATGAATTAGAATGGATCTTACGAATGAATTAGAATGGATCGTACGAATGAATTAGAATGGATCGTACGAATGAATTAGAATGGATACATTCGTGTGAATGAATTAGAATGGATCGGATGAATGAATTAGAATGGATCGTACGAATGAATTAGAATGGATCAAATGAATGAATTAGAATGGTTACATTCATGCGAATAAATTAGAATGGATCAAATGAATAAATTAGAATGGTTACATTCATGTGAATGAATTAGAATGGATCGTACGAATGGATTAGAATGGATCGTACGAATGGATTAGAATGGATACATTCGAGCGAATGAATGAGAATGGATCGTACGAATGAATTAGAATGGATCATACGAATGGATTAGAATGGATTCTACGAATGGATTAGAATGGATACCTTTGTGCATATGAATTAGAATGGATCGTACGAATGAATTAGAATGGATCATATTAATGAATTAGAATGGATCGTACGAATGAATTAGAATGGATACATTCGTGCACGATCCATTCTAATTCATTCGCACGAATGTATCCATTCTAATTCATTCGTACGATCCATTCTAATTCATTAATATGATCTATTCTAATTCATTCGTACGATCCATTCCAATTCATATGCACAAAGGTATCCATTTTAATTCATTTGTACGATCCTTTCTAATTCAGGATCGTACGAATGAATTAGAATGGATATATTCGTGCGACTGAATTAGAATTGATCGTACGAATGAATTAGAATGGATCGTGCGAATGAATTAGAATGGATCGTACGAATGAATTAGAATGGATCGTACGAATGAACTAGAATGGATACATTCGTGCGAATGAATTAGAATGGATCGTACGAATGAATTAGAAAGGATCGTACGAATGAATTAGAATGGATCTTACGAATGAATTAGAATGGATCGTACGAATGAATTAGAATGGATCGTACGAATGAATTAGAATGGATACATTCGTGCGAATGAATTAGAATGGATCGGACAAATGAATTAGAATGGATCGTACGAATGAATTAGAATGGATCAAATGAATGAATTGGAATGGTTACATTCATGCGAATGAATTAGAATGGATCGTACGAATGGATTAGAATGGATCGTAAAAATGGATTAGAATGGATACATTCGAGCCAATGAATTAGAATGGATCGTACGAATGAATTAGAATGGATTGTACGAATGGATTAGAATGGATCCTACGAATGGATTAGAATGGATACCTTTGAGCATATGAATTAGAATGGATCGTATGAATGAATTAGAATGGATCATATTAATGAATTAGAATGGATCGTATGAATGAATTAGAATGGATACATTCGTGCGAATGAATTAGAATGGATCGTGCGAATCAATTAGACTGGATCGTGCGAATGAATAAGAATAGATCATATGAATGAATTAGAATGGATCGTACGAATTAATTAGAATGGATACATTCGTGCGAATGAATTAGAATGGATCGTACGAATGAATTAGAATGGATCGTACGAATGAATTAGAATGGATCATACGAATGAATTAGAATGGATCGTACGAATGAATTATAATGGATCGTATGAATGAATTAGAATGGATACATTCGTGCAAATGAATTAGAATGGATTGTCCGAATGAATAAGAACAGATCGTGCGAATGAGTTAGAATGGATCATACGAATGAATTAGAATGGATCGTGAGAATGAATTAGAATGGATCGTACGAATGAATTAGAAGGGATACATTTGTGTGAATGAATTAGAATGGATCGTACGAATGAATTAGAATGGATCGTGCAAATGAATTAGAATGGATCGTACGAATGAATTAGAATGGATCGTACGAATGAACTAGAATGGATACATTCGTGCGAATGAATTAGAATGGATCGTACGAATGAATTAGAATAGATCGTACGAATGAATTAGAATGGATCTTACGAATGATTTAGAATGGAATGTACGAATGAATTAGAATGGAAAGTACGAATGAATTAGAATGGATACATTCGTGCGAATGAATTAGAATGGATCGGACGAATGAATTAGAATGGATCGTACGAATGAATTAGAATGGATCGTACGAATGAATTAGAATAGAACGTACGAATAAATTAGAATGGATACATTCGTCCGAATGAATTAGAATAGATCATACGAATGAGTAAGAATGGATCGTACGAATGAAATTGAATAGATTGTACGAATGAATTAGAATGGATCCTACGAATGAATTAGAATGGATCGTGTGAAAGAATTAGAATGGATTGTATGAATGAATTAGAATGGATCGTATGAATGAATTAGAATGGATCGTGCGAATGAATTCGAATGGATCGTACGAATTCATTCTAATTCATTCATACAATCCATTCTAATTCTTTCACACGATCCATTCTAATTCATTCGTAGGATCCATTCTAATTCATTCATACAATCTATTCTATTTCATTCGTTCGATCCATTCTTACTCATTCGTATGATCCATTCTAATTCATTCGGACGATCCATTCTAATTCAATCGTATGATCCATTCTAATTAATTCGTATGATTCATTCTAATTCATTCGTACGATCCATTCTAATTCATTTATACAATCCATTCTAATTCATTCGCACGAATGTATCCATTCTAATTAATTCGTACGATCCATTCTAATTCATTCGTATGATCCATTCTTATTCATTCGCACGATCCAGTCTAATGGATTCGCACGATCCATTCTAATTCATTCGCACGAATGTATCCATTCTAATTCATTCGTACGATCCATTCTAATTCATTAATATGATCCATTCTAATTCATTCGTACGATCCATTCTAATTCATATGCACAAAGGTATCCATTCTAATCCATTCGTAGGATCCATTCTAATCCATTCGTACGATCCATTCTAATTCATTCATACGAATAGATCAAATGAATGAATTAGAATGGATCGTGCAAATGAATTAGAATGGATCGGACGAATGAATTAGAATGGATCGTGCGAATGAATTAGAATGGATAAAATGAATGAATTAGAATGGTTACATTCATGCGAATGAATTAGAATGGATCGTACGAATGGATTAGAATGGATCGTATGAATGGATTAGAATGGATACATTCGAGCGAATGAATTAGAATGGATAGTACGAATGAATTAGAATGGATCGTACGAATGGATTAGAATGGATCCTACGAATGGATTAGAATGGATACCTTTGTGCATATTAATTAGAATGGATCGTACGAATGAATTAGAATGGATCATATTAATGAATTAGAATGGATCGTACGAATGAATTAGAATGGATACATTCGTGCACGATCCATTCTAATTCATTCGCACGAATGTATCCATTCTAATTCATTCGTACGATCCATTCTAATTCATTCATACAATCCATTCTAATTCTTTCTCACGATCGTACGATCCATTCTAATTCATTCACACGAATGTATCCATTCATACGAATGAATTAGAATAGATTGTACGAATGAATTATAATGGATCGTACGAATGAATTAGAATGGATCGTACGAAGGAATTAGAATGGATCGTACGAATGAATTAGAATGGATCGTACGAATGAATTAGAATGGATCGTACGAAGGAATTAGAATGGATCGTATGAATGAATTAGAATGGATATATTCGTGCAAATGAATTAGAATGGATCGTATGAATGTATTAGAATGGATCGTATGAGTGAATTAGAATGGATCGTACGAATGAATTAGAATGGATCGTATGAATGAATTAGAATGGATACATTCGTGCAAATGAATTAGAATGGATTGTGCGAATGAATAAGAACAGATCGTGCGAATGACTTAGAATGGATCGTACGAATGAATTAGAATGGATCGTGCGAATGAATTAGAATGGATCGTACGAATGAATTAGAATGGATACATTTGTGCGAATGAATTAGAATGGATCGTACGAATGAATTAGACTGGATCGTATGAATGAATTAGAATGGATCGTACGAATGAGTAAGAATGGATCGTACGAATGAAATAGAATGGATTGCACGAATTAATTAGAATGGATCGTACGAATGAATTAGAATGGATCGTGTGAAAGAATTAGAATGGATTGTACTAATGAATTAGAATGGATCGTACGAATAAATTAGAATGGATCGTACGAATGAATTAGAATGGATCGTACGAATGAATTAGAATAGATCGAACGAATGAATTAGAATGGATCGTACGAAGGAAGTAGAGTGGATCGTACGAATGAATTAAAATGGATATATTCGTGCAAATGAATTAGAATGGATCATATGAATGTATTAGAATGTATCGTATGAGTGAATTAGAATGGATCGTACGAATGAATTAGAATGGATCATATGAATGAATTAGAATGGATACATTTGTGCGAATGAATTAGAATGGATCGTGCGAATCAATTAGACTGGATCGTGCGAATGAATAAGAATAGATCATACGAATGAATTAGAATGGATCGTACGAATTAATTAGAATGGATACATTCGTGTGAATGAATTAGAATGGATTGTATGAATGAATTAGAATGGATCGTACAAATGACTTAGAATGGATCATACGAATTAATTAGAATGGATCATACGAATGAATTAGAATGGATCGTACGAATGAATTAGAATAGATACATTTGTGCGAATGAATTAGAATGGATTGTGCGAATGAATAAGAACAGATCGTGCGAATGAATTAGAATGGATCGTACGAATGAATTAGAATGGATCATGCGAATGAATTAGAATGGATCGTACGAATGAATTAGAATGGATACATTTGTGCGAATGAATTAGAATGGATCGTACAAATGAATTAGAATGGATTGTATGAATGAATTAGAATGGATCGTACGAATGAATTAGAATGGATCGTGCGAATGAATTAGAATGGATCGTACGAATGAATTAGAATGGATCGTACGAATGAACTAGAATGGATACATTCGTGCGAATAAATTAGAATGGATCGTACGAATGAATTAGAATGGATCGTACGAATGAATTAGAATGGATCGTACGAATGAATTAGAATGGATACATTCGTGCGAATGAATTAGAATGGATCGGACGAATGAATTAGAATGGATAGTATGAATGAATTAGAATGGATCGTACGAATGAATTAGAATGGATCGTACGAATAAATTAGAATGGATACATTCCTCCGAATGAATTAGAATGGATCATACGAATGAGTAAGAATGGATCGTACGAATGAAATAGAATAGATTGTACGAATGAATTAGAATGGGTCCTACGAATGAATTGGAATGGATCGTGCGAAAGAATTAGAATGGATTGTATGAATGAATTAGAATGGATCGTATGAATGAATTAGAATGGATCATGCGAATGAATTCGAATGGATCGTACGAATTCATTCTAATTTATTCATACAATCCATACTAATTCTTTCACACGATCTATTCTAATTCATTCGTAGGATCTATTCTAATTCATTCGTACAATCTATTCTATTTCATTTGTACGATCCATTCTTACTCATTCGTATGATCTATTCAAATTCATTCGTACAATCTATTCTATTTCATTCGTACGATCCATTCTTACTCATTCGTATGATCCATTCTAATTCATTCGGACGAATGTATCCATTCTAATTTATTCGTACGATCCATTCTAATTCATTCGTACGATCCATTCTTACTCATTCGTATGATCCATTCTAATTCATTCGTACGATCCATTCTAATTCATTCGTATGATCGATTCTAATTCATTCGCACTATCCATTCTAATTCATTCGTACGATCCATTCTAATTCATTCGTATGATCCATTCTAATTTATTCGTTCAAATATATCCATTCTAATTCATTCCGTACGATCCATTCTAATTCATTCGTACGATCCATTCTAATTCATTCGTACGAATATATCCATTCTAATTCATTCGTACGATCCATTCTAATTCATTCGTACAATCCATTCTAATTCATTCGTAAGATCCATTCTAATTCATTCGTACGATCCATTCTAATTCATTCGTACGATCCATTCTAATTCATTCGCACGAATGTATCCATTCTAATTAATTTGTACGATCCATTCTAATTCAATCGTATGATCCATTCTTATTCATTCGCACGAATGTATCCATTCTAGTTCATTCGTACGATCCATTCTAGTTCATTCGTACGATCCATTCTAATTCATTCGTACGATCCATTCTAATTCATTCGTACGATCCATTCTAATTAATTCATATGATCCATTCTAATTCATTCGTACGATCCATTCTAATTCATTCATACAATCCATTCTAATTCATTCGCAGGAATGTATCCATTCTAATTAATTCATACGATCCATTCTAATTCATTCGTATGATCCATTCTTATTCATTCGCACGATCCAGTCTAATGGATTCACACGATCCATTCTAATTCATTCGCACGAATGTGTCCATTCTAATTCATTCGTACGATCCATTCTAATTCATTAATATGATCCATTCTAATTCATTCGTACGATCCATTCTAATTCATATGCACAAAGGTATCCATTCTAATCCATTCGTGGGATCCATTCTAATCCATTCGTACGATCCATTCTAATTCATTCGTACGATCCATTCTAATTCATTCGCTCGAATGTATCCATTCTAATCCATTCGTACGATCCATTCTAATCCATTCGTACGATCCATTTTAATTCATTCGCATGAATGTAACCATTCTAATTCATTCATTTGATCCATTCTAATTGATTCGTATGATCCATTCTAATTCATTCGTCCGATCCATTCTAATTCATTCGCACAAATGTATCCATTCTAATTCATTCGTACGATCCATTCTAATTCATTCGCACGATCCATTCTAATTCATTCGTACAATCCATTCTAATTCATTCGTACGATCCATTCTAATTCATTTGCACGATCCATTCTAATTCATTCGTACGATCCATTCTAATTCATTCCTACGATCCATTCTAATTCATTCGTACGATCCATTCTAATTCATTCGTACGATCCATTCTAATTCCTTCGTACGATCCATTCTAATTCATTCGTACGATCCATTCTAATTCATTCGTACAATCTATTCTAATTCATTCGTACGAATGGATACATTCATGTGAATGAATTAGAATGGATCGTACGAATGAGTAAGAATGGATCGTACAAATGAAATAGAATGGATTGCACGAATTAATTAGAATGGATCGTACGAATGAATTAGAATGGATCGTGTGAAAGAATTAGAATGGATTGTATGAATGAATTAGAATGGATCGTACGAATGAATTAGAATGGATCATACAAATTAATTAGAATGGATCATACGAATGAATTAGAATGGATCGTACGAATGAATTAGAATGGATCGTACGAATGAATTAGAATGGATACATTCGTGCGAATGAATTAGAATGGATTGTGCGAATGAATAAGAACAGATCGTGCGAATGAATTAGAATGGATCGTACGAATGAATTAGAATGGATCGTGCGAATGAATTAGAATGGATCGTACGAATGAGTTAGAATGGAAACATTTGTGCGAATGAATTAGAATGGATCGTACGAATGAATTAGAATGGATCGTATGAATGAATTAGAATGGATCGTGCGAATGAATTAGAATGGATCGTGTGAATGAATTAGAATGGATCGTACGAATGAATTAGAATGGATCGTGTGAAAGAATTAGAATGGATCATACGAATGAATTAGAATGGATCGTGCGAATAAATTAGAATGGATCGTACGAATGAATTAGAATGGATACATTTGTGCGAATGAATTAGAATGGATCGTACGAATGAATTAGAATGGATCGTATGAATGAATTAGAATGGATACATTCGTGCGAATGAATTAGAATGGATCGGACGAATGAATTAGAATGGATCGTACGAATGAATTAGAATGGATCAAATGAATGAATTAGAATAGTTACATTCATGCGAATGAATTAGAATGGATCGTACGAATGGATTAGAATGGATTGTACGAATGGATTAGAATGGATACATTCGAGCGACTGAATTATAATGGATCGTACGAATGAATTAGAATGGATCGTACGAATGGATTAGAATGGATCCTACGAATGGATTAGAATGGATACCTTTGTGCATATGAATTAGAATGGATCGTACGAATGAATTAGAATGGATCATATTAATGAATTAGAATGGATCGTAAGAATGAATTAGAATGGATACATTCGTGCATGATCCATTCTAATTCATTCGCACGAATGTATCCATTCTAATTCATTCGTACGATCCATTCTAATTCATTCGTACGATCCATTCTAATTCATTCGTAAGATCCATTCTAATTCATTCGTATGATCCATTCTAATTCATTCGTATGATCCATTCTAATTCTTTCACACGATCCATTCTAATTTATTCGCATGATCCATTCTAATTCATTCATACGATCCATTCTAATTCATTCGTACGATCCATTCTAATTCATTTGTACGATCCATTCTAATTCATATGCACAAAGGTATCCATTCTAATCCATTCTTAGGATCCATTCTAATCCATTCGTACGATCCATTCTAATTCATTCGCATGAATTTAACCATTCTAATTCATTCATTTGATCCATTCTAGTTCATTCGTATGATCCATTCTTATTCATTCGTCCGATCCATTCTAATTCATTCGCATGAATGTATCCATTCTAATTCATTCATACGATCCATTCTAATTCATTCGTACGATCCATTCTAATTCATTCGCACAAATGTATCCATTCTAATTCATTCGTACGATCCATTCTAATTCATTCGCACAAATGTATCAATTCTAATTCATTCGTACGATCCATTCTAATTCTTTCACACGATCCATTCTAATTCATTCGTACGATCCATTCTAATTCATTCGCATGATCCATTCTAATTCATTCGTACGATCCATTCTAATTCATTCATACGATCCATTCTAATTCATTCGCATGATCCATTCTAATTTATTCGCACAAATATATCCATTCTAATTCATTCGTACGATCCATTCTAATTCATTCGCACGATCCATTCTAATTCATTCATACGATCCATTCTAATTCATTCGTATGATCCATTCAAATTAATTCGTACGATCCATTCTAATTCATTCGTACGATCCATTCTAATTCATTCATACAATCCATTCTAATTCATTCGCAGGAATGTTTCCATTCTAATTAATTCGTACGATCCATTCTAATTCATTCGTATGATCTATTCTTATTCATTCGCACGATCCAGTCTAATTGATTCGCAATGAAATAGAATGGATTGTGCGAATGAATTAGAATGGATCATACGAATTAATTAGAATGGATCATACGAATGAATTAGAATGGATCGTACGAATGAACTAGAATGGATCGTACGAATGAACTAGAATGGATACATTCGTGCGAATGAATTAGAATGGATCATACGAATGAATTAGAATGGATCGTACGAATGAATTAGAATGGATCTTACGAATGAATTAGAATGGATCGTACGAATGAATTAGAGTGGATCGTACGAATGAATTAGAATGGATACATTCGTGCAAATGAATTGGAATGGATCGGACGAATGAATTAGAATGGATCGTACGAATGAATTAGAATGGATCAAATGAATGAATTAGAATGGTTACATTCATGCGAATGAATTAGAATGGATCGTACGAATGGATTAGAATGGATCGTACGAATGGATTAGAATGGATACATTCGTGCGAATGAATTAGAATGGATTGTATGAATGAATTAGAATGGATCGTACGAATGAATTAGAATGGATCGTATGAGTGAATTAGAATTGATACAAAGGAATTAGAATGGATCGTACGAAGGAATTAGAATGGATCATACGAATGAAATAGAATGGATCGAACGAAGGAATTAGAATGGATCGTACGAAGGAATTAGAATGGATCGTACGAATGAATTAGAATGGATATATTCATGCAAATGAATTAGAATGGATCGTATGAATGAATTAGAATGGATCATATGAGTGAATTAGAACGGATAGTACGAATGAAGTAGAATGATTCGTATGAATGAATTAGAATGGATACATTCGTGCGAATGAATTAGAATGGATCATATGAATGAATTAGAATAGATTGTGCGAATGAATTAGAATGGATCGTACGAATGAATTATAATGGATACATTCGTGCGAATAAATTAGAATGGATTGTATGAATGAATTAGAATGGATCGTACGAATGAATTAGAATGGATCGTACGAATGAATTAGAATAGATTGCGTGAATGAATTAGAATGGATCATGCGAATGAAATAGAATGGATACAAATGAATTAGAATGGATCATACGAATGAATTAGAATGACGATCCATTCTTACTCATTCGTATGATCCATTCTAATTTATTCACACGAATGTATCCATTCTAATTCATTCGTACGTCTAATTCATTCGTACGGTCCATTCTAATTCATTCGCACAATACATTCTATTTCATTCGTACGATCCATTCTTACTCATTCGTATGATCCATTATGGATACATTCGTGCGAATGAATTAGAATGGATCATACGAATGAGTAAGAATGGATCGTACGAATGAAATAGAATGGATTGTGCGAATGAATTAGAATGGATCGTACGAATGAATTAGAATGGATCGTGTGAAAGAATTAGAATGGATTGTATGAATGAATTAGAATAGATCGTATGAATGAATTAGAATGGATCGTACGAATGAATTAGAATGGATCATACGAATGAATTAGAAGGGATCATACGAATGAATTAGAATGGATCGTAAGAATGAATTAGAATGGATACATTCGTGCGAATGAATTAGAATGGATACATTCGTGCGAAAGAATTAGAATAGATCGTATGAATGAATTAGAATGGATCCTATGAATGAATTAGAATGGATCGTGCGAATGAATTAGAATGGATCGTACGAATGAATTAGAATGGATCGTGCTAATGAATTAGAATTGATCGAACGAATGAATTAGCATGGATCGTGCTAATGAATTAGAATGGAACGTACGAATGAATTAGAATGGATCGTGTGAAAGAATTAGAATGGATTGTATGAATGAATTAGAATGAATTCATACGATCCATTCGAATTCATTCGCACGATCCATTCTAATTCATTCATACGATCCATTATAATTCATTCATACAATCCATTCTAATTCTTTCACACGATCCATTCTAATTCATTCATACGATCCATTCTAATTCATTCTAATCCATTCTAATTCATTCATACGATCCATTCTAATTCATTCTAATCCATTCTAATTCATTCATACAATCCATTCTAATTCTTTCACACGATCCATTCTAATTCATTCGTAGGATCCATTCTAATTCATTCGTACAATATATTCTATTTCATTCGTACGATCCATTCTTACTCATTCGTATGATCCATTCTAATTTATTTGGACGAATGTATCCATTCTAATTTATTCGTACGATCCATTCTAATTCATTCGTACGATCCATTCTAATTCATTCGTCCGATCCATTCTAGATCATTCGCATGAATGTATCCATTCTAATTCATTCGTACGATCCATTCTAATTCATTCGTACGATCCATTCTAATTCATTCGTACGATCCATTCTAATTCATTCGCACGAATGTATCCATTCTAGTTCATTCGTACGATCCATTCTAATTCATTCGTACGATCCATTATAATTCATTCGCACGATCCATTCTAATTCATTCGTACGATCCATTCTAATTCATTCATACGATCCATTCTAATTCATTCGTACGATCCATTCTAATTCATACGAATGAATTAGAATGGATCGTGTGAAAGAATTAGAATGGATTGTATGAATGAATTAGAATGAATTTGTACGATCCATTCGAATTCATTCGCACGATCCATTCTAATTCATTCATACGATCCATTCTAATTCATTCATACAATCCATTCTAATTCTTTCACACGATCCATTCTAATTCATTCGTAGGATCCATTCTAATTCATTCGTACAATCTATTCTATTTCATTCGTACGATCTATTCTTACTCATTCGTATGATCCATTCTAATTCATTCGGACGAATGTATCCATTCTAATTTATTCGTACGATCCATTCTAATTCATTTGTACGATCCATTCTAATTCATTCGTACGATCTATTCTTACTCATTCGTATGATCCATTCTAATTCATTCGTACGATCCATTCTAATTCATTCGTACGATCCATTCTAATTCATTCGCACAATCTATTCTAATTCATTCGTACGATCCATTCTAATCCATTCGTACGATCGTACGAATGAACTAGAATGGATCGTACGGAATGAATTAGAATGGATTGTATGAATGAATTAGAATGGATACATTCGTGCGAATGAATTAGAATGGATCATACGAATGAGTAAGAATGGATCGTACGTATGTAATAGAATGGATTATACGAATGAATTAGAATGGATCGTACAAATGAATTAGAATGGATCGTACGAATGAATTAGAGTGGATCATACGAATGAGTAAGAATGGATCGTACAAATGAAATCGAATGGATTGTACGAATGAATTAGAATGGAGCGTATGAATGAATTAGAATGGATTGTATGAATGAATTAGAATGGATCGTATGAATGAATTAGAATGGATCGTATGAATGGATTAGAATGGATCGTACGAAGGAATTAGAATGGATCGTATGAATGAATTAGAATGGATCATACGAATGTATTAGAATGGATCGTACGAATGAGTAAGAATGGATCGTACGAATGAATTAGAATGGATCATACGAATGAATTAGAATGGATCGTACGAATAAATTAGAATGGATACATTCGTCCGAATGAATTAGAATGGATCATACGAATGAGTAAGAATGGATCGTACGAATAAAATAGAATAGATTGTACGAATGAATTAGAATGGATCCTACGAATGAATTAGAATGGATCGTGCGAAAGAATTAGAATGGATTGTATGAATGAATTAGAATGGATCGTATGAATGAATTAGAATGGATCGTGCGAATGAATTCGAATGGATCGTACGAATTCATACTAATTCATTCATACAATCCATTCTAATTCTTTCACACGATCCATTCTAATTCATTCATACGATCCATTCTAATTCATTCGTCCGATCCATTCTAATTCATTCGCACGAATGTATCCATTCTAATTCATTCGTACGATCTATTCTAATTCATTCGTACGATCCATTCTAATTCATTCGTAAGATCCATTCTAATTCATTCATACGATCCATTCTAATTCATTCGTACAATCCATTCTAATTCATTCGCACGAATGTATCCATTCTAGTTCATTCGTACGATCCATTCTAATTCATTCGCACAATCCATTCTATTTCATTCATACGATCCATTCTTACTTATTCGTATGATCCATTATGGATACATTCGTGCGAATGAATTAGAATGGATCATACGAATGAGTAAGAATGGATCGTACGAATGAAATAGAATAGATTGTGCGAATGAATTAGAATGGATCGTACGAATGAATTAGAATGGATCGTGTGAAAGAATTAGAATGGATTGTATGAATGAATTAGAATGGATCGTATGAATGAATTAGAATGGATCATACGAATGTATTAGAATGGATCGTACGAATGAGTAAGAATGGATCGTACGAATGAATTAGAATGGATCATACGAATGAATTAGAATGGATCGTACGAATAAATTAGAATGGATACATTCGTCCGAATGAATTAGAATGGATCATACGAATGAGTAAGAATGGATCGTACGAATAAAATAGAATAGATTGTACGAATGAATTAGAATGGATCCTACGAATGAATTAGAATGGATCGTGCGAAAGAATTAGAATGGATTGTATGAATGAATTAGAATGGATCGTATGAATGAATTAGAATGGATCGTGCGAATGAATTCGAATGGATCGTACGAATTCATACTAATTCATTCATACAATCCATTCTAATTCTTTCACACGATCCATTCTAATTCATTCATACGATCCATTCTAATTCATTCGTCCGATCCATTCTAATTCATTCGCACGAATGTATCCATTCTAATTCATTCGTACGATCTATTCTAATTCATTCGTACGATCCATTCTAATTCATTCGTAAGATCCATTCTAATTCATTCATACGATCCATTCTAATTCATTCGTACAATCCATTCTAATTCATTCGCACGAATGTATCCATTCTAGTTCATTCGTACGATCCATTCTAATTCATTCGCACAATCCATTCTATTTCATTCATACGATCCATTCTTACTTATTCGTATGATCCATTATGGATACATTCGTGCGAATGAATTAGAATGGATCATACGAATGAGTAAGAATGGATCGTACGAATGAAATAGAATAGATTGTGCGAATGAATTAGAATGGATCGTACGAATGAATTAGAATGGATCGTGTGAAAGAATTAGAATGGATTGTATGAATGAATTAGAATGGATCGTATGAATGAATTAGAATGGATCGTACGAATGAATTAGAATGGATCGTACGAATGAATTAGAATGGATCGTACGAATGAATTAGAATGGATACATTCGTGCGAATGAATTAGAATAGATCGTATGAATGAATTAGAATGGATCCTATGAATGAATTAGAATGGATCGTGCGAATGAATTAGAATGGATCGTACGAATAAATTAGAATGGATCGTCCTAATGAATTAGAATTGATCGAACGAATGAATTAGCATGGATTGTGCTAATGAATTAGAATGGAACATACGAATAAATTAGAATGGATCGTGTGAAAGAATTAGAATGGATTGTATGAATGAATTAGAATGAATTCGTACGATCCATTCGAATTCATTCGCACGATCCATTCTAATTCATTCATACGATCCATTCTAATTCATTCATACAATCCATTCAAATTCTTTCACACGATCCCTTCTAATTCATTCGTAGGATCCATTCTAATTCATTCGTACAATCTATTCTATTTCATTCATACGATCCATTCTTACTCATTCGTATGATCCATTCTAATTCATTCGGACGAATGTATCCATTCTAATTTATTCGTACGATCCATTCTAATTCATTCGTACGATCCATTCTAATTTATTCGTACGATCCATTCTAATTCATTCGTCCGATCCATTCTAATTCATTCGCACGAATGTATCCATTCTAATTCATTCGTACAATCCATTCTAATTCATTCGTACGATCCATTCTAATTCATTCGTACGATCCATTCTAATTCATTCGTACGATCCATTCTAATTCATTCGCACGAATGTATCCATTCTAGTTCATTCGTACAATCCATTTTAATTCTTCATACAATCCATTCTAATTCTTTCACACGATCCATTCTAATTCATTCGTACGTTCCATTCTAATTCATTAGCACGATCCATGCTAATTCATTCGTTCGATCAATTCTAATTCATTAGCACGATCCATTCTAATTCATTCGTACGATCCATTCTAATTCATTCGCACGATCCATTCTAATTCATTCATAGGATCCATTCTAATTCATTCATACAATCCATTCTAATTCATTCGCACGAATGTATCCATTCTAATTCATTCGTACGATCAGTTCTAATTCATTCACAAAATCTATTCTAATTCATTCATACGATCCATTCTAATTCATTCACACGAATGTATCCATTCTAATTCATTCATACGATCCATTCTAATTCATTCGTACGATCCATTTTAATTCACTCATAAGATCCATTCTAATACATTCATACGATCCATTCTAATTCATTTGCACGAATATATCCATTCTAATTTATTCGTACGATCCATTCTAATTCCTTCGTACGATCCATTCTAATTCATTCGTACGATCTATTCTATTTCATTCGTACGATCCATTCTTAATCATTCGTACAATCCATTCTAATTCATTCGTCCGATCCATTCTAATTCATTTGTACGAATGTATCCATTCTAATTCATTCGTTCGATCAATTCTAATTCATTAGCACGATCCATTCTAATTCATTCGTACGATCCATTCTAATTCATTCGCACGATCCATTCTAATTCATTCATAGGATCCATTCTAATTTATTCATACGATCTATTCTAATTCCTTCGCACGAATGTATCCATTCTAATTCATTCGCACGAATGTATTCATTCTAATTCATTCGTACGATCCATTCTAATTCATTCGTACGATCCATTCTAATTCATTCATATGATCTATTCTAATTCATTCATACAATCCATTCTAATTCTTTCACACGATCCATAATTTATTCGTACGATCCATTCTAATTCATTCGCACAATCTTTTCTATTTCATTTGTACGATCCATTCTTACTCATTCATATGATCCATTCTAATTCATTCGCACGAATGTATCCATAATGGATCATACGAATGAGTAATAATAGATCGTACGAATGAAATAGAATGGATTGTGCGAATGAATTAGAATGGATCGTACAAATGAATTAGAATGGATCGTACGAATGAATTAGAATGGATACATTCGTGCGAATGAATTAGAATGGATACATTCGTGCGAAAGAATTAGAATAGATCGTATGAATGAATTAGAATGGATCCTATGAATGAATTAGAATGGATCGTGGGAATGAATTAGAATGGATCGTACGAATGAATTAGAATGGATCGTGCTAATGAATTAGAATTGATCGAAAGAATGAATTAGCATGGATCGTGCTAATGAATTAGAATGGAACGTACGAATGAATTAGAATGGATCGTGTGAAAGAATTAGAATGGATTGTATGAATGAATTAGAATGTATTCGTATGATTCATTCGAATTCATTCGCATGATCCATTCTAATTCATTCATACGATCCATTCTAATTCATTCATACGATCCATTCTAATTCATTCGGACGAATGTATCCATTCTAATTTATTCGTACGATCCATTCTAATTCATTCGTACAATCCATTCTAGTTCATTCCTACGATCGATTCTAATTCATTCGCACTATCCATTCTAATTCATTCGTACGATCCATTCAAATTCATTCGTATGATCCATTCTAATTTATTCGTTCAAATATATCCATTCTAATTCATTCGTACGATCCATTCTAATTCATTCGCACGATCCATTCTAATTCATTCGCACGAATGTTTCCATTCTAATTCATTTGCACGATCCATTCTAATTCATTCCTATGATCTATTCTAATTCATTCGTACGATCCATTCTAATTCATTCTAATTCATTCGTACGATCCATTCTACGATCCATTCTAATTCATTCGTATATTCCATTCTAATTCATTAGCACAATCCCTGCTGATGAATTAGAATGGATCGTACGGTCCAATCTAATTCATTCATACGATCCATTCTTACTCATTCGTATGATCCATTCTAATTCAATCGTACGATCCATTCTAATTCATTCGTACGATCCATTCTAATTCATTCGTACGATCCATTCTAATTCCTTCGTACGATCCATTCTAATTCATTCGTACGATCCATTCAAATTCATTCGCACAATCTATTCTAATTCATTCGTACGATCCATTCTAATTCATTCATACAATCCATTCTAATTTATTCGCACGAATGTATCCATTCTAATTCATTCATACGATCCATTCTAATTCATTCGCACAAATGTATCCATTCTAATTCATTCATACGATCCATTCTACTTCATTCGTACTATCCGTTCTAATTCACTCATACGATCCATTCTAATTCATTCATACGATCCATTCTAATTCATTTGCACGAATATATCCATTCTAATTCATTCGTACGATCCATTCTAATTCCTTCGTACGATCCATTCTAATTCATTCGTACGATCTATTCTAATTCATTCGTACGATCCATTCTAATTCATTCGTACGATCCATTCTAATTCCTTCGTACGATCCATTCTAATTCATTCGTACGATCCATTCTAATTCATTCATACAATCCATTCTAATTCTTTCACACGATCCATTCTAATTCATTCGTACGATCCATTCTAATTCATTCGTGCAATCTAGTCTATTTCATTCGTACAATCCATTCTTACTCATTCGTACGATCCATTCTAATTCATTCACACGAATGTATCCATTCGTACGAATGAATTAGAATAGTTTGTACGAATGAATTAGAATGGATCGTACGAATGAATTAGAATGGATCGTACGAAGGAATTAGAATGGATCGTACGAATAAATTAGAATGGATCGTACGAATGAATTAGAATAGATCGTACGAATGAATTAGAATGGATCGTACGAAGGAATTAGAATGGATCGTATGAATGAATTAGAATGTATATATTCATGCAAATGAATTATATTGGATCGTATGAATGTATTAGAATGGATCGTATGAGTGAATTAGAATGGATCGTACGAATGAATTAGAATGGATTGTATGAATGAATTAGAATGGATCGTACGAATGAATTAGAATGGATCATACAAATTAATTAGAATGGATCATACGAATGAATTAGATTGGATCGTACGAATGAATTAGAATGGATCGTACGAATGAATTAGAATGGATACATTCGTACGAATGAATTAGAATGGATACATTCGTGCGAATGAATTAGAATGGATACATTCGTACGAATGAATTAGAATGGATCGTACGAATGAATTAGAATGGATCGTGCGAATGAATTAGAATGGATACATTTGTGCGAATGAATTAGAATGGATCGTACGAATGAATTAGAATGGATCGTATGAATGAATTAGAATGGATCGTACGAATGAATTAGAATGGATCATGCGAATGAATTAGAATGGATCGTACGAATGAATTAGAATGGATCGTGTGAAAGAATTAGAATGGATCGTACGAATGAATTAGAATGTATCGTGCGAATGAATTAGAATGGATCGTACGAATGAATTAGAATGGATACATTTGTGCGAATGAATTAGAATGGATCGTACGAATGAATTAGAATGGATCGTATGAATGAATTAGAATGGATCGTACGAATGAATTAGAATGGATCGTGCGAATGAATTAGAATGGATAGTACGAATGAATTAGAATGGATCGTACGAATGAACTAGAATGGATACATATGTGCGATTGAATTAGAATGGATCGTACGAATGAATTAGAATGTATCGTACGAATGAATTAGAATGGATCTTACGAATGAATTAGAATGGATCGTACGAATGAATTAGAATGGATCTTACGAATGAATTAGAATGGATCGTACGAATAAGTTAGAATGGATCGTATGAATGGTTTAGAATGGATACATTCGTGCGAATGAATTAGAATGGATCGTACGAATGAATTAGAATGGATCGTGCGAATGAATTTGAATGGATCGTACGAATGAATTAGAATGCATTGTGCTAATGAATTAGAATTGATCGTACGAATGAAATAGAATGGATTGTACGAATGATTTAGAATGGATCGTACGAATGAATTAGAATGGATCGTACGAATGATATAGAATGGATACATTCGTGCTAATGAATTAGAATAGATCAGACGAATGAGTAAGAATGGATCGTACGAATGAAATAGAATGGATTGTACGAATGAATTAGAATAGATTCGTATGAATGAATTAGAATGGATACATTCGTGCGAATGAATTAGAATGGATCGTACCAATGATTAAGAATGGATCGTACAAATGAAATAGAATGAATTGTGCGAATGAATTATAATGGATCGTACGAATGAATTAGAATGGATCGTGTGAAAGAATTAGAATGGATTGTATGAATGAATTAGAATAGATCGTATGAATGAATTAGAATGGATCGTACAAATGAATTAGAATGGATCGTACAAATGAATTAGAATGGATCGTACGAATGAATTAGAATGGATACATTCGTGCGAATGAATTAGAATGGATACATTCGTGCGAAAGAATTAGAATAGATCGTATGAATGAATTAGAATGGATCCTATGAATGAATTAGAATGGATCGTGCGAATGAATTAGAATGGATCGTACAAATGAATTAGAATGGATCATGCTAATGAATTAGAATTGATCGAACAAATGAATTAGCATGGATCATGCTAATGAATTAGAATGGAACGTACGAATGAATTAGAATAGATCGTGTGAAAGAATTAGAATGGATTGTATGAATGAATTAGAATGAATTTGTATGATCCATTCGAATTCATTCGCACGATCCATTCTAATTCATTCATACGATCCATTCTAATTCATTCATATAATCCATTCTAATTCTTTCACACGATCAATTCTAATTCATTCGTAGGATCCATTCTAATTCATTCGTACAATCTATTCTATTTCATTCGTACGATCCATTCTTACTCATTCGTATGATCCATTCTAATTCATTCGGACGAATGTATCCATTCTAATTTATTCGTACGATCCATTCTAATTCATTCGTACGATCCATTCTTACTCATTCGTACGATCCATTCTTACTCATTCGTATGATCCATTCTAATTCATTCGTACGATCCATTCTAATTCATTCGTACGATCGATTCTAATTCATTCGCACTATCCATTCTAATTCATTCGTACGATCCATTCTAATTCATTCGTATTATCCATTCTAATTTATTCGTTCAAATATATCCATTCTAATTCATTCGTACGATCCATTCTAATTCATTCGCACGATCCATTCTAATTCATTCGCACGAATGTATCCATTCTAATTCATTTGCACGATCCATTCCAATTCATTCCTATGATCTATTCTAATTCATTCATACGATCCATTCTAATTCATTCTAATTCATTCGTACGATCCATTCGTACGATCCATTCTAATTCATTTGTATATTCCATTCTAATTCATTAGCACGATCCATGCTAATGAATTAGAATGGATCGTACGATCCAATCTAATTCATTCATACGATCCATTCTTACTCATTCGTATGATCCATTCTAATTCAATCCTACGATCCATTCTAATTCATTCGTACGATCCATTCTAATTCCTTTGTATGATCCATTCTAATTCATTCGTACGATCCATTCTAATTCATTCGTACGATCCATTCTAATTCCTTCGTACGATCCATTCTAATTCATTCGCGCAATCTATTCTAATTCATTCGTACGATCCATTCTAATTCATTCGTACGATCCATTCTAATTCATTCATACAATCCATTCTAATTTATTCGCACGAATGTATCCATTCTAATTCATTCGTACGATCCATTCTAATTCATTCGCACAATCTATTCTAATTCATTCATACGATCCATTCTAATTCATTCGCACGAATGTATCCATTCTAATTCATTCATACGATCCATTCTACTTTATTCGTACTATCCGTTCTAATTCACTCATACGATCCATTCTAATTCATTCATACGATCCATTCTAATTCATTTGCACGAATATATCCATTCTAATTCATTCGTACGATCCATTCTAATTCCTTCGTACGATCCATTCTAATTCCTTCGTCCGATCCATTCTAATTCCTTCGTACGATCCATTCTATTTCATTCGTATGATCCATTCTAATTCCTTCGTACGATCCATTCTGATTCCTTCGTATCCATTCTAATTCACTCATACGATCCATTCTAATTCATTCGTACGATCCATTCTAATTCATTCATACAATCCATTCTAATTCATTCGCACGAATGTATCCATTCGAATTCATTCGTACGATCAGTTCTAATTCATTCACAAAATCTATTCTAATTCATTCATACGATCCATTCTAATTCATTCACATGAATGTATCTATTCTAATTCATTCATACGATCCATTCTAATTCATTCGTACGATCCATTCTAATTCACTCATACGATCCATTCTAATACATTCATACGATCCATTCTAATTCATTTGCACGAATATATCCATTCTAATTCATTCGTACGATCCATTCTAATTCCTTCGTACGATCCATTCTAATTCATTCGTACGATCTATTCTAATTCATTCGTACGATCCATTCTAATTCATTCGTACGATCCATTCTAATTCCTTCGTACGATCCATTCTAATTCATTCGTACGATCCATTCTAATTATTCATACAATCCATTCTAATTCTTTCACACGATCTATTCTAATTCATTCGTACGATCCATTCTAATTCATTCGTGCAATCTAGTCTATTTCATTCGTACGATCCATTCTTACTCATTCGTACGATCCATTCTAATTCATTCACACGAATGTATCCATTCGTTCGAATGAATTAGAATAGATTGTACGAATGAATTAGAATGGATCGTACGAATGAATTAGAATGGATCGTACGAAGGAATTAGAATGGATCGTACGAATAAATTAGAATGGATCGTACGAATGAATTAGAATAGATCGTACGAATGAATTAGAATGGATCGTACGAAGGAATTAGAATGGATCGTATGAATGAATTAAATGTATATATTCATGCAAATGAATTAGAATGGATCGTATGAATGTATTAGAATGGATCGTATGAGTGAATTAGAATGGATCGTACGAATGAATTAGAATGGATTGTATGAATGAATTAGAATGGATCGTACGAATGAATTAGAATGGATCATACAAATTAATTAGAATGGATCATACGAATGAATTAGAATGGATCGTACGAATGAATTAGAATGGATCATACGAATGAATTAGAATGGATACATTCGTGCGAATGAATTAGAATGAATTGTGCGAATGAATAAGAACAGATCGTGCGAATGAATTAGAATGGCTCGTACGAATGAATTAGAATGGATCGTGCGAATGAATTAGAATGGATACATTTGTGCGAATGAATTAGAATGGATCGTACGAATGAATTAGAATGGATCGTATGAATGAATTAGAATGGATCATACGAATGAATTAGAATGGATCATGCGAATGAATTAGAATGGATCGTACGAATGAATTAGAATGGATCGTGTGAAAGAATTAGAATGGATCGTACGAATGAATTAGAATGGATCGTGCGAATGAATTAGAATGGATCGTACGAATGAATTAGAATGGATACATTTGTGCGAATGAATTAGAATGGATCGTACGAATGAATTAGAATGGATCGTATGAATGAATTAGAATGGATCGTACGAATGAATTAGAATGGATCGTGTGAATGAATTATAATGGATAGTACGAATGAATTAGAATGGATCATACGAATGAACTAGAATGGATACATTTGTGCGAATGAATTAGAATGGATCGTACGAATGAATTAGAATGAATCGTACGAATGAATTAGAATGGATCTTACGAATGAATTAGAATGGATCGTACGAATGAATTAGAATGGATCGTACGAATGAATTAGAATGGATCTTACGAATGAATTAGAATGGATCGTACGAATAAATTAGAATGGATCGTATGAATGGTTTAGAATGGATACATTCGTGTGAATGAATTAGAATGGATCGTACGAATGAGTAAGAATGGATCGTACGAATGAAATAGAATGGATTGCATGAATGAATTAGAATGGATCGTACGAATGAATTAGAATGGATCATGTGAAAGAATTAGAATGGATTGTATGAATGAGTTAGAATGGATCGTACGAATGAATTAGAATGGATCGTACGAAGGAATTAGAATGGATCGTACAAATGAATTAGAATGGATCGTACGAATGAAATAGAATAGATCGTACGAATGAATTAGAACGGATATATTCGTGCAAATGAATTAGAATGGATCGTATGAATGTATTAGAATGGATCGTATGAGTGAATTAGAATGGATCGTACGAATAAATTAGAATGGATCGTATGAATGAATTAGAATGGATACATTCGTGTGACTGAATTAGAATGGATCGTATGAATGAATTAGAATAGATTTTGTGAATGAATTAGAACTGATCGTACGAATGAATTAGAATGGATACATTCGTGCGAATGAATTAGAATGGATTGTATGAATGAATTAGAATGGATCGTACGAATGAATTAGAATGGATCGTATGAGTGAATTAGAATGGATACGAAGGAATTAGAATGGATCGTACGAAGGAATTAGAATGGATCGTACGAATGAATTAGAATGGATCGTACGAATGAATTAGAATGGATCGTACGAATGAATTAGAATGGATCGTACGAAGGAATTAGAATGGATCGTACGAATGAACTAGAATGGATACATTCGTGCGAATGAATTATAATGGATCGTACAAATGAATTAGAATGGATCGTACGAAGGAATTAGAATGGATCGTATGAATGAACTAGAATGGATACATTCGTGCGAATGAATTAGAATGGATCGTACGAATGAATTAGAATGGATCGTACGAATGAATTAGTATGGATCTTACGAATGAATTAGAATGGATCGTACGAATGAATTAGAATGGATCCTACGAATGAATTAGAATGGATACATTCGTGCGAATGAATTAGAATGGATCGGATGAATGAATTAGAATGGATCGTACGAATGAATTAGAATGGATCGTACGAATGAATTAGAATGGATCGTACGAATAAATTAGAATGGATACATTCGTCCGAATGAATTAGAATGGATCATACGAATGAGTAAGAATGGATCGTACGAATGAAATAGAATAGATTGTACGAATGAATTAGAATGGATCCTACGAATGAATTAGAATGGATCGTGTGAAAGAATTAGAATGGATTGTATGAATGAATTAGAATGGATCGTATGAATGAATTAGAATGGATCGTGCGAATGAATTCGAATGGATCGTACGAATTCATTCTGATTCATTCATAGAATCCATTCTAATTCTTTCACATGATCCATTCTAATTCATTCGTACGTTCCATTCTAATTCATTAACACGATCAATGCTAATTCATTCGTTCGATCAATTCTAATTCATTAGCACGATCCATTCTAATTCATTCGTACGATCCATTCTAATTCATTCGCACGATCCATTCTAATTCATTCATAGGATCCATTCTAATTCATTCATACAATCCATTCTAATTCATTCGCACGAATGTATCCATTCTAATTCATTCGTACGATCAGTTCTAATTCATTCACAAAATCTATTATAATTCATTCATACGATCCATTCTAATTCATTCACACGAATGTATCCATTCTAATTCATTCATACGATCCATTCTAATTCATTCGTACGATCCATTCTAATTCACTTATACGATCCATTCTAATACATTCATACGATCCATTCTAATTCATTTGCACGAATATATCCATTCTAATTCATTCGTACGATCCATTCTAATTCCTTCGTACGATCCATTCTAATTCATTCATACGATCTATTCTATTTCATTCGTACGATCCATTCTTACTCATTCGTACGATCCATTCTAACTGATTCGTCCGATCCATTCTAATTCATTCGCACGAATGTATCCATTCTAATTCATTCGTTCGATCAATTCTAATTCATTAGCACGATCCATTCTAATTCATTCGTACGATCCATTCTAATTCATTCGCACGATCCATTCTAATTCATTCATAGGATCCATTCTAATTCATTCATACGATCTATTCTAATTCTTTCGCACGAATGTATCCATTCTAATTCATTCGCACGAATGTATCCATTATAATTCATTCGTACGATCCATTCTAATTCATTCGTACGATCCATTCTAATTCATTCGTACGATGCATTCTAATTCATTCATACGATCTATTCTAATTCATTCATACAATCCATTCTAATTCTTTCACACGATCCATTCTAATTCATTCGTACGATCAATTCTAATTCATTCGCACAATCCATTCTATTTCATTCGTACGATCCATTCTTACACATTCGTATGATCCATTCTAATTCATTCGCACGAATGTATCCATAATGGATCATACGAAAGAGTAAGAATGGATCGTACGAATGAAATAGAATGGATTGTGCGAATGAATTAGAATGGATCGTACGAATGAATTAGAATGGATCGTACGAATGAATTAGAATGGATCGTACGAATGAATTAGAATGGATACATTCGTGCGAATGAATTAGAATGGATACAATCGTGCGAAAGAATTAGAATAGATCGTATGAATGAATTAGAATGGATCCTATGAATGAATTAGAATGGATCGTGCGAATGAATTAGACTGGATCGTACGAATGAATTAGAATGGATCGTGCTAATGAATTAGAATTGATCGAACGAATGAATTAGCATGGATCGTGCTAATGAATTAGAATGGAACGTACGAATGAATTAAAATGGATCGTGTGAAAGAATTAGAATGGATAGTATGAATGAATTAGAATGAACTCGTACGATCCATTCGAATTCATTCGCACAATCCATTCTAATTCATTCATACGATCCATTCTAATTCATTCATACAATCCATTCTAATTCTTTCACACGATCCATTCTAATTCATTCGTAGGATCCATTCTAATTCATTCGTACAATCTATTCTATTTCATTCGTACGATCCATTCTTACTCATTCATATGATCCATTCTAATTCATTCGGACGAATGTGTCTATTCTAATTTATTCGTACGATCCATTCTAATTCATTCGTACGATGCATTCTAATTCATTCGTACGATCCATTCTTACTCATTCGTATGATCCATTCTAATTCATTCGTACGATCCATTCTAATTCATTCGTACGATCGATTCTAATTCATTCGCACTATCCATTCTAATTCATTCGTACGATCCATTCTAATTTATTCGTTCAAATATATCCATTCTAATTCATTCGTACGATCCATTCTAATTCATTCGCACGATCCATTCTAATTCATTCGCACGAATGTATCCATTCTAATTCATTTGCACGATCCATTCTAATTCATTCCTATGATCTATTCTAATTCATTCGTACGATCCATTCCAATTCATTCTAATTCATTCGTACGATCCATTCTACGATCCATTCTAATTCATTCATATATTCCATTCTAATTCATTAGCACGATCCATGCTAATGAATTAGAATGGATCGTACGATCCAATCTAATTCATTCATACGATCCATTCTTACTCATTCGTATGATCCATTCTAATTCAATCGTACGATCCATTCTAATTTATTCGTACGATCCATTCTAATTCCTTCGTACGATCCATTCTAATTCATTCGTACGATCCATTCAAATTCATTCGTACGATCCATTCTAATTCCTTCGTATGATCCATTCTAATTCATTCATACGATCCATTCTAATTCATTCGTGCAATCTATTCTAATTCATTCGTTCGATCCATTCTAATTCATTTGTACGATCCATTCTAATTCATTCGCACAATCTATTCTAATTCATTCATATGATCCATTCTAATTCATTCGCACGAATGTATCCATTCTAATTCATTCATACGATCCATTCTACTTCATTCGTACTATCCGTTCTAATTCACTCATACGATCCATTCTAATTCATTCAAACGATCCATTCTAATTCATTTGCACGTATATATCCATTCTAATTCATTCATACTATCCATTCTAATTCCTTCGTACCATCCATTCTAATTCCTTCGTACGATCCATTCTATTTCATTCGTATGATCCATTCTAATTCCTTTGTACGATCTATTCTAATTCCTTCGTATCGCACGATCCATTCTAATTCATTCGTACGATCCATTCTAATTCATTCGCACGATCTGTTCTTATTCATTCGCACAATCCATTCTAATTCATTCGCACGATCCATTCTAATTCATTCGCACAATCCATTCTATTTCATACGATCCATTCGAATTCATTCGTACGATCCATTCTAATTCATTCGCACGAATGTTTCCATTCTAGTTCATTCGTACGATCCATTCTAATTCATTCGTACGATCCATTCTAATTCATTCGCACGATCCATTCTAATTCATTCGTACGATCCATTTCATACGATCCATTCTAATTCATTCGTACGATCCATTCTAATTCATTCGCACAAATGTATCCATTCTAATTCTTTCGTACGATCCATTCTAATTCATTCGCACGATCCATTCTAATTCATTCGTACGATCCATTCTAATTCATTCGCACGATCCATTCTAATTCATTCGTACGATCCATTCTAATTCATTCGCATGATCTATTCTTATTCATTCACACAATCCATTCTAATTCATTCGCACGAATGTAACCATTCTAATTCATTCGTACGATCCACTCTAATTCATTCGTACGATCCATTCTAATTCATTCATATGATCCATTCTAATTAATTCGTATGATCCATTCTAATTCATTCGTACGATCCATTCTAATTCATTCATACAATCCATTCTAATTCATTTGTACGATCCATTCTAATTCACTCATACGATCCATTCTAATACATTCATACGATCCATTCTAATTCATTTGCATGAATATATCCATTCTAATTCATTCGTATGATCCATTCAAATTCCTTCGTACGATCCATTCTAATTCATACGTACGATCTATTCTAATTCATTCGTATGATCCATTCTAATTCATTCGTACGATCCATTCAAATTCCTTCGTACGATCCATTCTAATTCATTCGTACGATCCATTCTAATTCATTCGTACAATCTATTCTAATTCATTCGTACGAATGGATACATTCGTGTGAATGAATTAGAATGGATCGTACGAATGAGTAAGAATGGATCGTACGAATGAAATAGAACGGATTGCACGAATGTATTAGAATGGATCGTACAAATGAATTAAAATGGATCGTGTGAAAGAATTAGAATGGATTGTATGAATGAATTAGAATGGATCGTACGAATGAATTAGAATGGATCGTACTAGGATCCATTCTAATTCATTCGTACAATCTATTCTATTTCATTCGTACGATCCATTCTTACTCATTCGTATGATCCATTCTAATTCATTCGTACGATCCATTCTAATTCATTCGTACGATCCATTCTAATTCCTTCGTACGATCCATTCTAATTCATTCGTACGATCCATTCTAATTCCTTTGTACGATCCATTCTAATTCATTCGTACGATCCATTCTAATTCATTCGCGCAAATTATTCTAATTCATTCGTACGATCCATTCTAATTCATTCGTACGATCCATTCTAATTCATTCATACAATCCATTCTAATTTATTCGCACGAATGTATCCATTCTAATTCATTCGTACGATCCATTCTAATTCATTCGCATAATCTATTCTAATTCATTCATACGATCCATTCTAATTCATTCGCACGAATGTATCCATTCTAATTCATTCACACGATCCATTCTACTTCATTCGTACTATCCGTTCTAATTCCCTCATACGATTCATTCTAATTCATTCATTCGATCCATTCTAATTCATTTGCACGAATATATCCATTCTAATTCATTCGTACGATCCATTCTAATTCCTTCGTACGATCCATTCTAATTCCTTCGTACGATCCATTCTAATTCCTTCGTACGATCCATTCTATTTCATTCGTATGATCCATTCTAATTCCTTCGTACGATCCATTCTAATTCCTTCGTATCCATTCTAATTCACTCATACGATCCATTCTAATTCATTCGTACGATCCATTCTAATTCATTCATACAATCCATTCTAATTCATTCGCACGAATGTATCCATTCTAATTCATTCGTACGATCAGTTCTAATTCATTCACAAAATCTATTCTAATTCATTCATACGATCCATTCTAATTCATTCACACGAATGTATCCATTCTAATTTATTCATACGATCCATTCTAATTCATTCGTACGATCCATTCTAATTCACTCATATGATCCATTCTAATACATTCATACGATCCATTCTAATTCATTTGCACAAATATATACATTCTAATTCATTCGTACGATCCATTCTAATTCCTTCGTACGATCCATTCTAATTCATTCGTACGATCGATTCTAATTCATTCGTACGATCCATTCTAATTTATTCGTACGATCTATTCTAATTCATTCGTACGATCCATTCTAATTCATTCGTACGATCCATTCTTACTCATTCGTATGATCCATTCTAATTCATTCGTACGATCCATTCTAATTCATTCGTACGATCGATTCTAATTCATTCGCACTATCCATTCTAATTCATTCGTACGATCCATTCTAATTCATTCATATGATCCATTCTAATTTATTCGTTCAAATACATCCATTCTAATTCATTCGTACGATCCATTCTAATTCATTCGCACGATCCATTCTAATTCATTCGCACGAATGTATCCATTCTAATTCATTTGCACGATCCATTCTAATTCATTCCTATGATCTATTCTAATTCATTCGTATGATCCATTCTAATTTATTCTAATTCATTCGTACGATCCATTCTACGATCCATTCTAATTCATTCGTAAATTCCATTCTAAGTCATTCGCAAGATCCATGCTAATGAATTAGAATGGATCGTACGATCCAATCTAATTTATTCATACGATCCATTCTTACTCATTCGTATGATCCATTCTAATTCAATCGTGCGATCCGTTCTAATTCATTCGTACGATCCATTCTAATTTATTCGTACGATCCATTCTAATTTATTCGTACGATCCATTCTAATTCCTTCGTACGATCCATTCTAATTCATTCGCGCAAATTATTCTAATTCATTCGTACGATCCATTCTAATTCATTCGTACGATCCATTCTAATTTATTCGCACGAATGTATCCATTCAAATTCATTCGTACGATCCATTCTAATTCATTCGCACAATCTATTATAATTCATTCAAACAATCCATTCTAATTCATTCGCACGAATGTATCCATTCTAATTCATTCATACGATCCATTCTACTTCATTCGTACTATCCGTTCTAATTCACTCATACGATCCATTCTAATTCATTCATACGATCCATTCTAATTCCTTCGTATGATCCATTCTAATTCCTTCGTACGATCCATTCTATTTCATTCGTATGATCCATTCTAATTCCTTCGTACAATCCATTCTAATTCCTTCGTATCCATTCTAATTCAATCATACGATCCATTCTAATTCATTCGTACGATCCATTCTAATTCATTTATACAATCCATTCTAATTCATTCGCACAAATGTGTCTATTCATTCGTACGATCAGTTCTAATTCATTCACAAAATCTATTCTAATTCATTCATACGAGCCATTCTAATTCATTCACACGAATGTATCCATTCTAATTCATTCATACGATCCATTCTAATTCATTCGTACGATCCATTCTAATTCACTCCATACGATCCATTCTAATACATTCATACGATCCATTCTAATTCATTCGTACGATCCATTCTAATTCACTCCATACGATCCATTCTAATACATTCATACGATCCATTCTAATTCATTTGCACGAATATATCCATTCTAATTCATTCGTACGATCCATTATAATTCCTTCGTACGATCCATTCTAATTCATTCGTACGATCTATTCTAATTCATTCGTACGATCCATTCTAATTCCTTCGTACGATCCATTCTAATTCATTCGTACGATCCATTCTAATTCATTCGTACGATCCATTCTAATTCATTCACACGATCCATTCTAATTCATTCGTACGATCCATTCTAATTCATTCATGCAATCCATTCTATTTCATTCGTACGATCCATTCTTACTCATTCGTACGATCCTTTCTAATTCATTCACACGAATGTATCCATTCGTACGAATGAATTAGAATAGATTGTACGAATAAATTAGAATGGATCGTACGAATGAATTAGAATGGATCGTACGAAGGAATTAGAATGGATCGTACGAAAGAATTAGAATGGATCGTACGAATGAATTAGAATAGATCGTACGAATGAAATAGAATGGATCGTACGAAGGAATTAGAATGGATCGTACGAATGAATTAGAATGGATATATTCGTGCAAATGAATTAGAATGGATCGTATGAATGTATTAGAATTGATCGTATGAGTGAATTAGAATGGATCGTACGAATGAATTAGAATGGATCGTATGAATGAATTAGAATGGATACATTCGTGCGAATGAATTAGAATTGATCGTACGAATGAATTAGAATGGATCGTGCGAATGAATTAGAATGGATCGTACGAATGAATTAGAATGGATCGTACAAATGAACTAGAATGGATACATTCGTGCGAATGAATTAGAATGGATCGTACGAATGAATTAGAATGGATACATTCGTGCGAATGAATTAGAATGGATCGGACGAATGAATTAGAATGGATCGTACGAATGAATTAGAATGGATCAAATGAATGAATTAGAATGGTTACATTCATGCGAATAAATTAGAATGGATCAAATGAATGAATTAGAATGGTTACATTCATGTGAATGAATTAGAATGGATCGTACGAATGGATTAGAATGGATCGTACGAATGGATTAGAATGGATACATTCGAGCGAATGAATTAGAATGGATCGTACGAATGAATTAGAATGGATCATACGAATGGATTAGAATGGATTCTACGAATGGATTAGAATGGATACCTTTGTGCATATGAATTAGAATGGATCGTACGAATGAATTAGAATGGATCATATTAATGAATTAGAATGGATCATACGAATGAATTAGAATGGATACATTCGTGCACGATCCATTCTAATTCATTCGCACGAATGTATCCATTCTAATTCATTCGTACGATCCATTCTAATTCATTAATATGATCAATTCTAATTCATTCGTACGATCCATTCCAATTCATATGCACAAAGGTATCCATTCTAATTCATTCGTACGATCCTTTCTAATTCAGGATCGTACGAATGAATTAGAATGGATATAGTCGTGCGACTGAATTAGAATTGATCGTACGAATGAATTAGAATGGATCGTGCGAATGAATTAGAATGGATCGTACGAATGAATTAGAATGGATCGTACGAATGAACTAGAATGGATACATTCGTGCAAATGAATTAGAATGGATCGTACGAATGAATTAGAATGGATACATTCGTGCAAATGAATTAGAATGGATCGGACGAATGAATTAGAATGGATCGTACGAATGAATTAGAATGGATCAAATGAATGAATTGGAATGGTTACATTCATGCGAATGAATTAGAATGGATCGTACGAATGGATTAGAATGGATCGTAAAAATGGATTAGAATGGATACATTCGTGCGAATGAATTAGAATGGATCGGACGAATGAATTAGAATGGATCGTACGAATGAATTAGAATGGATCGTACGAATTAATTAGAATAGAACGTACGAATAAATTAGAATGGATACATTCGCCCGAATGAATTAGAATAGATCATACGAATGAGTAAGAATGGATCGTACGAATGAAATAGAATAGATTGTACAAATGAATTAGAATGGATCCTACGAATGAATTAGAATGGATCGTGTGAAAGAATTAGAATGGATCCTACGAATGAATTACAATCCATTCTAATTCTTTCACACGATCCATTCTAATTCATTCGTAGGATCCATTCTAATTCATTCGTACAATCTATTCTATTTCATTCGTACGATCCATTCTTACTTATTCGTATGATCTATTCTAATTCATTCGGACGATCCATTCTACTTCATTTGTATGATCCATTCTAATTAATTCGTATGATCCATTCTAATTCATTCGTACGATCCATTCTAATTCATTCATACAATCCATTCTAATTCATTCGCACGAATGTATCCATTCTAATTAATTCGTACGATCCATTCTAATTCATTCGTATGATCCATTCTTATTCATTCGCACGATCCAGTCTAATGGATTCGCACGATCCATTCTAATTCATTCCCACGAATGTATCCATTCTAATTCATTCGTATGATCCATTCTAATTCATTAATATGATCCATTCTAATTCATTCGTACGATCCATTCTAATTCATATGCACAAAGGTATCCATTCTAATCCATTCGTAGGATCCATTCTAATCCATTCGTACGATCCATTCTAATTCATTCGTACGATCCATTCTAATTCATTCGCTCAAATGTATCATTCTAATCCATTCGTACGATCCATTCTAATCCATTCGTACGATCCATTCTAATTCATTCGCATGAATGTAACCATTCTAATTCATTCATTTGAATTAGAATGGATCAAATGAATGAATTAGAATGGATCGTGCGAATGAATTAAAATGGATCGGACGAATGAATTAGAATGGATCGTACGAATGAATTAGAATGGATAAAATGAATGAATTAGAATGGTTACATTCATGCGAATGAATTAGAATGGATCGTACGAATGGATTAGAATGGATCGTACGAATGGATTAGAATGGATACATTCGAGCGAATGAATTAGAATGGATAGTACGAATGAATTAGAATGGATCGTACGAATGGATTAGAATGGATCCTACGAATGGATTAGAATGGATACCTTTGTGCATATTAATTAGAATGGATCGTACGAATGAATTAGAATGGATCATATTAATGAATTAGAATGGATCGTACGAATGAATTAGAATGGATACATTCATGCACGATCCATTCTAATTCATTCGCACGAATGTATCCATTCTAATTCATTCGTACGATCCATTCTAATTCATTCGTAAGATCCATTCTAATTTATTCGTACGATCCATTCTAATTCATTCATACAATCCATTCTAATTCTTTCACATGATCGTACGATCCATTCTAATTCATTCACACGAATGTATCCATTCATACGAATGAATTAGAATAGATTGTACGAATGAATTATAATGGATCGTACGAATGAATTAGAATGGATCGTACGAAGGAATTAGAATGGATCGTACGAATGAATTAGAATGGATCGTACGAATGAATTAGATTGGATCCTACGAAGGAATTAGAATGGATCGTACGAATGAATTAGAATGGATATATTCGTGCAAATGAATTAGAATGGATCGTATGAATGTATTAGAATGGATCGTATGAGTGAATTAGAATGGATCGTACGAATGAATTAGAATGGATCGTATGAATGAATTAGAATGGATACATTCGTGCAAATGAATTAGAATGGATTGTGCGAATGAATAAGAACAGATCGTGCGAATGAATTAGAATGGATCGTACGAATGAATTAGAATGAATCGTGCGAATGAATTAGAATGGATCGTACGAATGAATTAGAATGGATACATTTGTGCGAATGAATTAGAATGGATCGTACGAATGAATTAGACTGGATCGTATGAATGAATTAGAATGGATCGTACGAATGAGTAAGAATGGATCGTACGAATGAAATAGAATGGATTGCACGAATTAATTAGAATGGATCGTACGAATGAATTAGAATGGATCGTGTGAAAGAATTAGAATGGATTGTACTAATGAATTAGAATGGATCGTACGAATGAATTAGAATGGATCGTACGAATGAATTAGAATGGATCGTACGAATGAATTAGAATGGATCGTACGAATGAATTAGAATAGATCGCACGAATGAATTAGAATGGATCGTACGATGGAAGTAGAGTGGATCGTACGAATGAATTAGAATGGATATATTCGTGCAAATGAATTAGAATGGATCATATGAATGTATTAGAATGGATCGTATGAGTGAATTAGAATGGATCGTACGAATGAATTTGAATGGATCGTATGAATGAATTAGAATGGATACATTCGTGCGAATGAATTAGAATGGATCGTGCGAATCAATTAGACTGGATCGTGCGAATGAATAAGAATAGATCATACGAATGAATTAGAAGGGATCGTACGAATTAATTAGAATGGATACATTCGTGCGAATGAATTAGAATGGATTGTATGAATGAATTAGAATGGATCATACAAATGACTTAGAATGGATCATACGAATTAATTAGAATGGATCATACGAATGAATTAGAATGGATCGTACGAATGAATTAGAATGGATACATTTGTGCGAATGAATTAGAATGGATTGTGCGAATGAATAAGAACAGATCGTGCGAATGAATTAAATGGAACGTATGAATGAATTAGAATGGATCGTGCGAATGAATTAGAATGGTTCGTACGAATGAATTAGAATGGATACATTTGTGCGAATGAATTAGAATGGATCGTACAAATGAATTAGAATGGATCGTATGAATGAATTAGAATGGATCGTACGAATGAATTAGAATGGATCGTGCGAATGAATTAGAATGGATCGTATGAATGAATTAGAATGGATCGTACGAATGAACTAGAATGGATACATTCGTGCGAATGAATTAGAATGGATCGTACGAATGAATTAGAATGGATCGTACGAATGAATTAGAATGGATCTTACGAATGAATTAGAATGGATCGTACGAATGAATTAGAATGGATCGTACGAATGAATTAGAATGGATACATTCGTGCGAATGAATTAGAATGGATCGGACGAATGAATTAGAATGGATAGTACGAATGAATTAGAATGGATCGTACGAATGAATTAGAATGGATCGTACGAATAAATTAGAATGGATACATTCGTCCGAATGAATTAGAATGGATCATACAAATGAGTAAGAATGGATCGTACGAATGAAATAGAATAGATTGTACGAATGAATTAGAATGGGTCCTACGAATGAATTGGAATGGATCGTGTGAAAGAATTAGAATGGATTGTATGAATGAATTAGAATGGATCGTATGAATGAATTAGAATGGATCATGCGAATCAATTCGAATGGATCATACGAATTCATTCTAATTTATTCATACAATCCATTCTAATTCTTTTACCAGATCTATTCTAATTCATTCGTAGGATCCATTCTAATTCATTCGTACAATCTATTCTATTTCATTTGTACGATCTATTCTTACTCATTCGTATGATCTATTCAAATTTATTTGTACAATCTATTCTATTTTATTCGTACGATCCATTCTTACTCATTCATATGATCCATTCTAATTCATTCGGACGAATGTATCCATTCTAATTTATTCGTACGATCCATTCTAATTCATTCGTACGATCCATTCTTACTCATTCGTATGATCCATTCTAATTCATTCGTACGATCCATTCTAATTCATTCGTACGAATGATTCTAATTCATTCGCACTATCCATTCTAATTCATTCGTACGATCCATTCTAATTCATTCGTATGATCCATTCTAATTTATTCGTTCAAATATATCCATTCTAATTCATTCCGTACGATCCATTCTAATTCATTCGTACGATCCATTCTAATTCATTCATACGAATATATCCATTCTAATTCATTCGTACGATCCATTCTAATTCATTCGTACAATCCATTCTAATTCATTCGTAAGATCCATTCTAATTCATTCGTACGATCCATTCTAATTCATTCGTACGATCCATTCTAATTCATTTGCACGAATGTATCCATTCTAATTAATTCGTACGATCCATTCTAATTCATTCATATGATCCATTCTTATTCATTCGCACGAATGTATCCATTCTAGTTCATTCGTACGATCCATTCTAGTTCATTCGTACGATCCATTCTAATTCATTCGTACGATCCATTCTAATTCATTCGTACGATCCATTCTAATTAATTCGTATGATCCATTCTAATTCATTCGTACGATCCATTCTAATTCATTCATACAATCCATTCTAATTCATTCGCACGAATGTATCCATTCTAATTAATTCATACGATCCATTCTAATTCATTCGTATGATCCATTCTTATTCATTCGCACGATCCAGTCTAATAGATTCGCACGATCCATTCTACTTCATTCGCACGAATGTGTCCATTCTAATTCATTCGTACGATCCATTCTAATTCATTAATATGATCCATTCTAATTCATTCGTACGATCCATTCTAATTCATATGCACAAAGGTATCCATTCTAATCCATTCGTGGGATCCATTCTAATCCATTCGTATGATCCATTCTAATTCATTCGTACGATCCATTCTAATTCATTCGCTCAAATGTATCCATTCTAATCCATTCGTACGATCCATTCTAATCCATTCGTACGATCCATTTTAATTCATTCGCATGAATGTAACCATTCTAATTCATTCATTTGATCCATTCTAATTCATTCGTATGATCCATTCTAATTCATTCGTCCGATCCATTCTAATTCATTCGCACAAATGTATCCATTCTAATTCATTCGTACGATCCATTCTAATTCATTCGCACGATCCATTCTAATTCATTCGTACAATCCATTCTAATTCATTCGTACGATCCATTCTAATTCATTTGCACAATCCATTCTAATTCATTCGTACGATCCATTCTAATTCAATCCTACGATCCATTATAATTCATTCGTACGATCCATTCTAATTCATTCGTACGATCCATTCTAATTCATTCGTACGATCCATTCTAATTCATTCGTACAATCTATTCTAATTCATTCGTACGAATGGATACATTCATGTGAATGAATTAGAATGGATCGTACGAATTAGTAAGAATGGATCGTACGAATGAAATAGAATGGATTGCACGAATGAATTACAATGGATCGTACGAATGAATTAGAATGGATCGTGTGAAAGAATTAGAATGGATTGTATGAATGAATTAGAATGGATCGTACGAATGAATTAGAATGGATCATACGAATTAATTAGAATGGATCGTACGAATGAATTAGAATGGATCGTACGAATGAATTAGAATGGATCGTACGAATGAATTAGAATGGATACATTCGTGCGAATGAATTAGAATGGATTGTGCGAATGAATAAGAACAGATCGTGCGAATGAATTAGAATGGATCGTACGAATGAATTAGAATGGATCGTGCGAATGAATTAGAATGGATCGTACGAATGAATTAGAATGGAAACACTTGTGCGAATGAATTAGAATGGATCGTACGAATGAATTAGATTGTATCGTATGAATGAATTAGAATGGATTGTGCGAATGAATTAGAATGGATCGTGCGAATGAATTAGAATGGATCGTACGAATGAATTAGAATGGATCGTGTGAAAGAATTAGAATGGATCATACGAATGAATTAGAATGGATCGTGCGAATAAATTAGAATGGATCGTACGAATGAATTAGAATGGATACATTTGTGCGAATGAATTAGAATGGATCGTACGAATGAATTAGAATGGATCGTATGAATGAATTAGAATGGATACATTCGTGCGAATGAATTAGAATGGATCGGACGAATGAATTAGAATGGATCGTACGAATGAATTAGAATGGATCAAATGAATGAATTAGAATGGTTACATTCATGCGAATGAATTAGAATGGATCGTACGAATGGATTAGAATGGATCGTACGAATGGATTAGAACGGATACATTCGAGCGAATGAATTAGAATGGATCGTATGAATGAATTAGAATGGATCGTACGAATGGATTAGAATTGATCCTACGAATGGATTAGAATGGATACCTTTGTGCATATGAATTAGAATGGATCGTACGAATGAATTAGAATGGATCATATTAATGAATTAGAATAGATCGTACGAATGAATTAGAATGGATACATTCGTGCATGATCCATTCTAATTCATTCGCTCGAATGTATCCATTCTAATTCATTCGTACGATCCATTCTAATTCATTCGTACGATCCATTCTAATTCATTCGTAAGATCCATTCTAATTCATTCGTATGATCCATTCTAATTCATTCGTACGATCCATTCTAATTCTTTCACACGATCCATTCTAATTTATTCGCACGATCCATTCTAATTCATTCATACGATCCATTCTAATTCATTCGTACGATCCATTCTAATTCATATGCACAAAGGTATCCATTCAAATCCATTCGTAGGATCCATTCTAATCCATTCGTACGATCCATTCTAATTCATTCGCATGAATTTAACCATTCTAATTCATTCATTTGATCCATTCTAATTCATTCGTATGATCCATTCTAATTCATTCGTCCGATCCATTCTAATTCATTCGCATGAATGTATCCATTCTAATTCATTCATACGATCCATTCTAATTCATTCGTACGATCCATTCTAATTCATTCGCTCAAATGTATCCATTCTAATTCATTCGTACGATCCATTCTAATTCATTCGCACAAATGTATCCATTCTAATTCATTCGTACGATCCATTCTAATTCTTTCACACGATCCATTCTAATTCATTCGTACGATCCATTCTAATTCATTTGCACGATCCATTCTAATTCATTCGTATGATCCATTCTAATTCATTCATACGATCCATTCTAATTCATTCGTACGATCCATTCTAATTCATTCGCACAAATATATCCATTCTAATTCGTTCGTACGATCCATTCTAATTCATTCGCACGATCCATTCTAATTCATTCGTACGATCCATTCTAATTCATTCATACGATCCATTCTAATTCCTTCGTACGATCCATTCTAATTCCTTCGTACGATCCATTCTATTTCATTCGTATGATCCATTCTAATTCCTTCGTATGATCCATTCTAATTCCTTCGTATCCATTCTAATTCAATCATACGATCCATTCTAATTCATTCGTACGATCCATTCTAATTAATTTATACAATCCATTCAAATTCATTCGCACAAATGTGTCTATTCTAATTTATTCGTACGATCAGTTCTAATTCATTCACAAAATCTATTCTAATTCATTCATACGAGCCATTCTAATTCATTCACACGAATGTATCCATTCTAATTCATTCATACGATCCATTCTAATTCATTCGTACGATCCATTCTAATTCACTCATACGATCCATTCTAATACATTCATACGATCCATTCTAATTCATTTGCACGAATATATCCATTCTAATTCATTCGTAAGATCCATTCTAATTCCTTCGTACGATCCATTCTAATTCATTCGTACGATCCATTCTAATTCATTCGTACGATCCATTCTAATTCCTTCGTACGATCCATTCTAATTCATTCGTACGATCCATTCTAATTCATTCATACAATCCATTCTAATTCTTTCACACGATCCATTCTAATTCATTCGTACGATCCATTCTAATTCATTCATGCAATCCATTCTATTTCATTCGTACGATCCATTCTTACTCATTCGTACGATCCATTCTAATTCATTCACACGAATGTATCCATTCGTACGAATGAATTAGAATAGATTGTACGAATAAATTAGAATGGATCATACGAATGAATTAGAATGGATCGTACGAAGGAATTAGAATGGATCGTACGAAAGAATTAGAATGGATCGTACGAATGAATTAGAATAGATCGTACGAATGAATTAGAATGGATCGTACAAAGGAATTAGAATGGATCGTACGAATGAATTAGAATGGATATATTCGTGCAAATGAATTAGAATGGATCGTATGAATGTATTAGAATTGATCGTATGAGTGAATTAGAATGGATCATACGAATGAATTAGAATGGATCGTACGAATGAATTAGAATGGATACATTCGTGCGAATGAATTAGAATTGATCGTACGAATGAATTAGAATGGATCGTGCGAATGAATTAGAATGGATCGTACGAATGAATTAGAATGGATCATACAAATGAACTAGAATGGATACATTCGTGCGAATGAATTAGAATGGATCGTACGAATGAATTAGAATGGATCGTACGTATGAATTAGAATGGATCTTACGAATGAATTAGAATGGATCGTATGAATGAATTAGAATGGATCGTACGAATGAATTAGAATGGATACATTCGTGCGAATGAATTAGAATGGATCGGACGAATGAATTAGAATGGATCGTACGAATGAATTAGAATGGATCAAATGAATGAATTAGAATGGTTACATTCATGCGAATAAATTAGAATGGATCAAATGAATGAATTAGAATGGTTACATTCATGTGAATGAATTAGAATGGATCGTACGAATGGATTAGAATGGATCGTACGAATGGATTAGAATGGATACATTCGAGCGAATGAATTAGAATGGATCGTACGAATGAATTAGAATGGATCATACGAATGGATTAGAATGGATTCTACGAATGGATTAGAATGGATACCTTTGTGCATATGAATTAGAATGGATCTTACGAATGAATTAGAATGGATCATATTAATGAATTTGAATGGATCGTACGAATGAATTAGAATGGATACATTCGTGCACGATCCATTCTAATTCATTCGCGCGAATGTATCCATTCTAATTCATTTGTATGATCCATTCTAATTCATTAATATGATCTATTCTAATTCATTCGTACGATCCATTCCAATTCATATGCACAAAGGTATCCATTCTAATTCATTCGTACGATCCTTTCTAATTCAGGATCGTACGAATGAATTAGAATAGATATATTCGTGCGACTGAATTAGAATTGATCGTACGAATGAATTAGAATGGATCGTGCGAATGAATTAGAATGGATCGTATGAATGAATTAGAATGGATCATACGAATGAACTAGAATGGATACATTCGTGCAAATGAATTAGAATGGATCGTACGAATGAATTAGAAAGGATCGTACGAATGAATTAGAATGGATCTTACGAATGAATTATAATGGATCATACGAATGAATTAGAATGGATCGTACGAATGAATTAGAATGGATACATTCGTGCAAATGAATTAGAATGGATCGGACGAATGAATTAGAATGGATCGTACGAATGAATTAGAATGGATCAAATGAATGAATTGGAATGGTTACATTCATGCGAATGAATTAGAATGGATCGTACGAATGGATTAGAATGGATCGTAAAAATGGATTAGAATGGATACATTCGAGCGAATGAATTAGAATGGATCGTACGAATGAATTAGAATGGATCGTACGAATGGATTAGAATGGATCCTACGAATGGATTAGAATGGATACCTTTGTGCATATGAATTAGAATGGATCATATGAATGAATTAGAATGGATCATATTAATGAATTAGAATGGATCGTATGAATGAATTAGAATGGATACATTCGTGCGAATGAATTAGAACGGATCGTGCGAATCAATTAGACTGGATCGTGCGAATGAATAAGAATAGATCATATGAATGAATTAGAATGGATCGTACGAATTAATTAGAATGGATACATTCGTGCGAATGAATTAGAATGGATTGTATGAATGAATTAGAATGGATCGTACGAATGAATTAGAATGGATCATACGAATGAATTAGAATGGATCGTACGAATGAATTATAATGGATCGTATGAATGAATTAGAATGGATACATTCGTGCAAATGAATTAGAATGGATTGTCCGAATGAATAAGAACAGATCGTGCGAATGAATTAGAATAGATCGTACGAATGAATTAGAATGGATCGTGCGAATGAATTAGAATGGATCGTACAAATGAATTAGAAGGGATACATTTGTGCGAATGAATTAGAATGGATCGTACAAATGAATTAGAATGGATCGTATGAATGAATAAGAATGGATCGTACGAATGAATTAGAATGGATCGTGCAAATGAATTAGAATGGATCGTACGAATGAATTAGAATGGATCGTACGAATGAACTAGAATGGATACATTCGTGCGAATGAATTAGAATGGATCGTACGAATGAATTAGAATAGATCGTACGAATGAATTAGAATGGATCTTACGAATGATTTAGAATGGAACGTACGAATGAATTAGAATGGAAAGTACGAATGAATTAGAATAGATATATTCGTGCGAATGAATTAGAATGGATCGGACGAATGAATTAGAATGGATCGTACGAATGAATTAGAATGGATCGTACGAATGAATTAGAATAGAACGTACGAATAAATTAGAATGGATACATTCGTCCGAATGAATTAGAATAGATCATACGAATGAGTAAGAATGGATCGTACGAATGAAATAGAATAGATTGTACGAATGAATTAGAATGGATCCTACGAATGAATTAGAATGGATCGTGTGAAAGAATTAGAATGGATCCTACGAATGAATTACAATCCATTCTAATTCTTTCACACGATCCATTCTAATTCATTCGTAGGATCCATTCTAATTCATTCGTACAATCTATTCTATTTCATTCGTACGATCCATTCTGACTCATTCGTATGATCCATTCTAATTCATTCGGACGATCCATTCTACTTCATTTGTATGATCCATTCTAATTAATTCATATGATCCATTCTAATTCATTCGTACGATCCATTCTAATTCATTCATACAATCCATTCTAATTCATTCGCACGAATGTATCCATTCTAATTAATTCGTACGATCCATTCTAATTCATTCGTATGATCCATTCTTATTCATTCGCACGATCCAGTCTAATGGATTCGCACGATCCATTCTAATTCATTCGCACAAATGTATCCATTCTAATTCATTCGTACGATCCATTCTAATTCATTAATATGATCCATTCTAATTCATTCGTACGATCCATTCTAATTCATATGCACAAAGGTATCCATTCTAATCCATTCGTAGGATCCATTCTAATCCATTCGTACGATCCATTCTAATTCATTCGTACGATCCATTCTAATTCATTCGCTCAAATGTATCATTCTAATCCATTCGTACGATCCATTCTAATCCATTCGTACGATCCATTCTAATTCATTCGCATGAATGTAACCATTCTAATTCATTCATTTGAATTAGAATGGATCAAATGAATGAATTAGAATGGATCGTGCGAATGAATTAGAATGGATCGGACGAATGAATTAGAATGGATCGTACGAATGAATTAGAATGGATAAAATGAATGAATTAGAATGGTTACATTCATGCGAATGAATTAGAATGGATCGTACGAATGGATTAGAATGGATCGTACGAATGGATTAGAATGGATACATTCGAGCGAATGAATTAGAATGGATAGTACGAATGAATTAGAATGGATCGTACGAATGGATTAGAATGGATCCTACGAATGGATTAGAATGGATACCTTTGTGCATATTAATTAGAATGGATCGTACGAATGAATTAGAATGGATCATATTAATGAATTAGAATGGATCGTATGAATGAATTAGAATGGATACATTCATGGACGATCCATTCTAATTCATTCGCACGAATGTATCCATTCTAATTCATTCGTACGATCCATTCTAATTCATTCGTACGATCCATTCTAATTCATTCGTAAGATCCATTCTAATTCATTCGTACGATCCATTCTAATTCATTCATATAATCCATTCTAATTCTTTCACACGATCGTACGATCCATTCTAATTCATTCACACGAATGTATCCATTCATACGAATGAATTAGAATAGATTGTACGAATGAATTATAATGGATCGTACGAATGAATTAGAATGGATCGTACGAAGGAATTAGAATGGATCGTACGAATGAATTAGAATGGATCGTACGAATGAATTAGAATGGATCGTACGAAGGAATTAGAATGGATCGTACGAATGAATTAGAATGGATATATTCGTGCAAATGAATTAGAATGGATCGTATGAATGTATTAGAATGGATCATATGAGTGAATTAGAATGGATCGTACGAATGAATTAGAATGGATCGTATGAATGAATTAGAATGGATACATTCGTGCAAATGAATTAGAATGGATTGTGCGAATGAATAAGAACAGATCGTGCGAATGAATTAGAATGGATCGTACGAATGAATTAGAATGGATCGTGCAAATGAATTAGAATGGATCGTACGAATGAATTAGAATGGATACATTTGTGCGAATGAATTAGAATGGATCGTATGAATGAATTAGACTGGATCGTATGAATGAATTAGAATGGATCGTACGAATGAGTAAGAATGGATCGTACGAATGAAATAGAATGGATTGCACGAATTAATTAGAATGGATCGTACGAATGAATTAGAATGGATCGTGTGAAAGAATTAGAATGGATTGTACTAATGAATTAGAATGGATCGTACGAATGAATTAGAATGGATCGTACGAATGAATTAGAATGGATCGTACGAATGAATTAGAATAGATCGTACGAATGAATTAGAATGGATCGTACGAAGGAAGTAGAGTGGATCGTACGAATGAATTAGAATGGATATATTCGTGCAAATGAATTAGAATGGATCATATGAATGTATTAGAATGGATCGTATAAGTGAATTAGAATGGATCGTACGAATGAATTAGAATGGATCGTATGAATGAATTAGAATGGATACATTCGTGCGAATGAATTAGAATGGATCGTGCAAATCAATTAGACTGGATCGTGCGAATGAATAAGAATAGATCATACGAATGAATTAGAATGGATTGCACGAATTAATTAGAATGGATACATTCGTGCGAATGAATTAGAATGGATTGTATGAATGAATTAGAATGGATCGTACAAATGACTTAGAATGGATCATACGAATTAATTAGAATGGATCATACGAATGAATTAGAATGGATCATACGAATGAATTAGAATGGATACATTTGTGCGAATGAATTAGAATGTATTGTGCGAATGAATAAGAACAGATCGTGCGAATGAATTAGAATGGAACGTACGAATGAATTAGAATGGATCGAGCGAATGAATTAGAATGGTTCGTACGAATGAATTAGAATGGATACATTTGTGCGAATGAATTAGAATGGATCGTACAAATGAATTAGAATGGATCGTATGAATGAATTAGAATGGATCGTACGAATGAATTAGAATGGATCGTACGAATTAACTAGAATGGATACATTCGTTCGAATGAATTAGAATGGATCGTACGAATGAATTAGAATGGATCGTACGAATGAATTAGAATGGATCTTACGAATGAATTAGAATGGATCGTACGAATGAATTAGAATGGATCGTACGAATGAATTAGAATGGATACATTCGTGCGAATGAATTAGAATGGATCGGACGAATGAATTAGAATGGATAGTACGAATGAATTAGAATGGATCGTACGAATGAATTAGAATGGATCGTACGAATAAATTAGAATGGATACATTCGTCCGAATGAATTAGAATGGATCATACGAATGAGTAAGAATGGATCGTACGAATGAAATAGAATAGATTGTACGAATGAATTAGAATGGGTCCTACGAATGAATTGGAATGGATCGTGCGAAAGAATTAGAATGGATTGTATGAATGAATTAGAATGGATCGTATGAATGAATTAGAATGGATCATGCGAATGAATTCGAATGGATCGTACGAATTTATTTTAATTTATTCATACAATCCATTCTAATTCTTTCACACGATCTATTCTAATTCATTCGTAGGATCCATTCTAATTCATTCGTACAATCTATTCTAATTCATTCATACGATCCATTCTAATTCATTCGTACGATCCATTCTAATTCATTCGCACAAATATATCCATTCTAATTCATTCGTACGATCCATTCTAATTCATTCGCACGATCCATTCTAATTCATTCGTACGATCCATTCTAATTCATTCATACGATCTATTCTAATTCCTTCGTACGATCCATTCTAATTCCTTCGTACGATCCATTCTATTTCATTCATATGATCCATTCTAATTCCTTCGTACGATCCATTCTAATTCCTTTGTATCCATTCTAATTCAATCATACGATCCATTCTAATTCATTCGTACGATCCATTCTAATTCATTTATACAATCCATTCTAATTCATTCGCACAAATGTGTCTATTCTAATTCATTCGTACGATCAGTTCTAATTCATTCACAAAATCTATTCTAATTCATTCATACGAGCCATTCTAATTCATTCACACGAATGTATCCATTCTAATTCATTCATACGATCCATTCTATTTTATTCGTACGATCCATTCTAATTCACTCATACGATCCATTCTAATACATTCATACGATCCATTCTAATTCATTTGCACAAATATATCCATTCTAATTCATTCGTACGATCCATTCTAATTCCTTCGTACGATCCATTCTAATTCATTCGTACGATCTATTCTAATTCATTCGTACGATCCATTCTAATTCATTCGTACGATCCATTCTAATTCCTTCGTACGATCCATTCTAATTCATTCGTACGATCCATTCTAATTCATTCATACAATCCATTCTAATTCTTTCACACGATCCATTCTAATTCATTCGTACGATCCATTCTAATTCATTCATGCAATCCATTCTATTTCATTCGTACGATCCATTCTTACTCATTCGTACGATCCATTCTAATTCATTCACACGAATGTATCCATTCGTACGAATGAATTAGAATAGATTGTACGAATAAATTAGAATGGATCGTACGAATGAATTAGAATGGATCGTACGAAGGAATTAGAATGGATCGTACGAAAGAATTAGAATGGATCGTACGAATGAATTAGAATAGATCGTACGAATGAATTAGAATGGATCGTACGAAGGAATTAGAATGGATCGTACGAATGAATTAGAATGGATATATTCGTGCAAATGAATTAGAATGGATCGTATGAATGTATTAGAATTGATCGTATGAGTGAATTAGAATGGATCGTACGAATGAATTAGAATGGATCGTATGAATGAATTAGAATGGATACATTCGTGCGAATGAATTAGAATTGATCGTACGAATGAATTAGAATGGATCGTGCGAATGAATTAGAATGGATCGTACGAATGAATTAGAATGGATCGTACAAATGAACTAGAATGGATACATTCGTGCGAATGAATTAGAATGGATCGTACGAATGAATTAGAATGGATCGTACGTATGAATTAGAATGGATCTTACGAATGAATTAGAATGGATCGTACGAATGAATTAGAATGGATCGTACGAATGAATTAGAATGGATACATTCGTGCGAATGAATTAGAATGGATCGGACGAATGAATTAGAATGGATCGTACGAATGAATTAGAATGGATCAAATGAATGAATTAGAATGGTTACATTCATGCGAATAAATTAGAATGGATCAAATGAATGAATTAGAATGGTTACATTCATGTGAATGAATTAGAATGGATCGTACGAATGGATTAGAATGGATCGTACGAATGGATTAGAATGGATACATTCGAGCGAATGAATTAGAATGGATCGTACGAATGAATTAGAATGGATCATACGAATGGATTAGAATGGATTCTACGAATGGATTAGAATGGATACCTTTGTGCATATGAATTAGAATGGATCGTACGAATGAATTAGAATGGATCATATTAATGAATTAGAATGGATCGTACGAATGAATTAGAATGGATACATTCGTGCACGATCCATTCTAATTCATTCGCACGAATGTATCCATTCTAATTCATTCGTATGATCCATTCTAATTCATTAATATGATCTATTCTAATTCATTCGTACGATCCATTCCAATTCATATGCACAAATGTATCCATTCTAATTCATTCGTACGATCCTTTCTAATTCAGGATCGTACGAATGAATTAGAATAGATATATTCGGGCGACTGAATTAGAATTGATCGTACGAATGAATTAGAATGGATCGTGCGAATGAATTAGAATGGATCGTACGAATGAATTAGAATGGATCGTACGAATGAACTAGAATGGATACATTCGTGCAAATGAATTAGAATGGATCGTACGAATGAATTAGAAAGGATCGTACGAATGAATTAGAATGGATCTTACGAATGAATTAGAATGGATCGTACGAATGAATTAGAATGGATCGTACGAATGAATTAGAATGGATCGTGCGAATGAATTAGAATGGATCGTACGAATGAATTAGAATGGATCGTACGAATGAACTAGAATGGATACATTCGTGCAAATGAATTAGAATGGATCGTACGAATGAATTAGAAAGGATCGTACGAATGAATTAGAATGGATCTTACGAATGAATTAGAATGGATCGTACGAATGAATTAGAATGGAACGTACGAATGAATTAGAATGGATACATTCGTGCAAATGAATTAGAATGGATCGGACGAATGAATTAGAATGGATCGTACGAATGAATTAGAATGGATCAAATGAATGAATTGGAATGGTTACATTCATGCGAATGAATTAGAATGGATCGTACGAATGGATTAGAATGGATCGTAAAAATGGATTAGAATGGATACATTCGAGCGAATGAATTAGAATGGATCGTACGAATGAATTAGAATGGATCGTATGAATGGATTAGAATGGATCCTATGAATGGATTAGAATGGATACCTTTGTGCATATGAATTAGAATGGATCGTATGAATGAATTAGAATGGATCATATTAATGAATTAGAATGGATCGTATGAATGAATTAGAATGGATACATTCGTGCGAATGAATTAGAATGGATCGTGCGAATCAATTAGACTGGATCGTGCGAATGAATAAGAATAGATCATATGAATGAATTAGAATGGATCGTATGAATTAATTAGAATGGATATATTCGTGCGAATGAATTAGAATGGATTGTATGAATGAATTAGAATGGATCGTACGAATGAATTAGAATGGATCATACGAATGAATTAGAATGGATCGTACGAATGAATTATAATGGATCGTATGAATGAATTAGAATGGATACATTCGTGCAAATGAATTAGAATGGATTGTCCGAATGAATAAGAACAGATCGTGCGAATGAATTAGAATGGATCGTACGAATGAATTAGAATGGATCGTGCGAATGAATTAGAATGGATCGTACGAATGAATTAGAAGGGATACATTTGTGCGTATGAATTAGAATGGATCGTACGAATGAATTAGAATGGATCGTATGAATGAATTAGAATGGATCGTACGAATGAATTAGAATGGATCGTGCAAATGAATTAGAATGGATCGTACGAATGAATTAGAATGGATCGTACGAATGAACTAGAATGGATACATTCGTGCGAATGAATTAGAATGGATCGTACGAATGAATTAGAATAGATCGTACGAATGAATTAGAATGGATCTTACGAATGATTTAGAATGGAACGTACGAATGAATTAGAATGGAAAGTACGAATGAATTAGAATGGATACATTCGTGCGAATGAATTAGAATGGATCGGACGAATGAATTAGAATGGATCGTACGAATGAATTAGAATGGATCGTACGAATGAATTAGAATAGAACGTACGAATAAATTAGAATGGATACATTCGTCCGAATGAATTAGAATAGATCATACGAATGAGTAAGAATGGATCGTACGAATGAAATAGAATAGATTGTACGAATGAATTAGAATGGATCCTACGAATGAATTAGAATGGATCGTGTGAAAGAATTAGAATGGATCCTACGAATGAATTACAATCCATTCTAATTCTTTCACACGATCCATTCTAATTCATTCGTAGGATCCATTCTAATTCATTCGTACAATCTATTCTATTTCATTCGTACGATCCATTCTTACTCATTCGTATGATCCATTCTAATTCATTCGGACGATCCATTCTACTTCATTTGTATGATCCATTCTAATTAATTCGTATGATCCATTCTAATTCATTCGTACGATCCATTCTAATTCATTCATACAATCCATTCTAATTCATTCGCACGAATGTATCCATTCTAATTAATTCGTACGATCCATTCTAATTCATTCGTATGATCCATTCTTATTCATTCGCACGATCCAGTCTAATGGATTCGCACGATCCATTCTAATTCATTCGCACGAATGTATCCATTCTAATTCATTCGTACGATCCATTCTAATTCATTAATATGATCCATTCTAATTCATTCGTACGATCCATTCTAATTCATATGCACAAAGGTATCCATTCTAATCCATTCGTAGGATCCATTCTAATCCATTCGTACGATCCATTCTAATTCATTCGTACGATCCATTCTAATTCATTCGCTCAAATGTATCATTCTAATCCATTCGTACGATCCATTCTAATCCATTCGTACGATCCATTCTAATTCATTCGCATGAATGTAACCATTCTAATTCATTCATTTGAATTAGAATGGATCAAATGAATGAATTAGAATGGATCGTGCGAATGAATTAGAATGGATCGGACGAATGAATTAGAATGGATCGTACGAATGAATTAGAATGGATAAAATGAATGAATTAGAATGGTTACATTCATGCGAATGAATTAGAATGGATCGTACGAATGGATTAGAATGGATCGTACGAATGGATTAGAATGGATACATTCGAGCGAATGAATTAGAATGGATAGTACGAATGAATTAGAATGGATCGTACGAATGGATTAGAATGGATCCTACGAATGGATTAGAATGGATACCTTTGTGCATATTAATTAGAATGGATCGTACGAATAAATTAGAATGGATCATATTAATGAATTAGAATGGATCGTATGAATGAATTAGAATGGATACATTCATGCACGATCCATTCTAATTCATTCGCACGAATGTATCCATTCTAATTCATTCGTACGATCCATTCTAATTCATTCGTACGATCCATTCTAATTCATTCGTAAGATCCATTCTAATTCATTCGTACGATCCATTCTAATTCATTCGTACGATCCATTCCAATTCATTCATACAATCCATTCTAATTCTTTCACACGATCGTACGATCCATTCTAATTCATTTACACGAATGTATCCATTCATACGAATGAATTAGAATAGATTGTACGAATGAATTATAATGGATCGTACGAATGAATTAGAATGGATCGTACGAAGGAATTCGAATGGATCGTACGAATGAATTAGAATGGATCGTACGAATGAATTAGAATGGATCGTACGAAGGAATTAGAATGGATCGTACGAATGAATTAGAATGGATATATTCGTGCAAATGAATTAGAATGGATCGTATGAATGTATTAGAATGGATCGTATGAGTGAATTAGAATGGATCGTACGAATGAATTAGAATGGATCGTATGAATGAATTAGAATGGATACATTCGTGCAAATGAATTAGAATGGATTGTGCGAATGAATAAGAACAGATCGTGCGAATGAATTAGAATGGATCGTACGAATGAATTAGAATGGATCGTGCGAATGAATTAGAATGGATCGTACGAATGAATTAGAATGGATACATTTGTGCGAATGAATTAGAATGGATCGTACGAATGAATTAGACTGGATCGTATGAATGAATTAGAATGGATCGTACGAATGAGTAAGAATGGATCGTACGAATGAAATAGAATGGATTGCACGAATTAATTAGAATGGATCGTATGAATGAATTAGAATGGATCGTGTGAAAGAATTAGAATGGATTGTACTAATGAATTAGAATGGATCGTACGAATGAATTAGAATGGATCGTTCGAATGAATTAGAATGGATCGTACGAATGAATTAGAATGGATCGTACGAATGAATTAGAATAGATCGTACGAATGAATTAGAATGGATCGTACGAAGGAAGTAGAGTGGATCGTACGAATGAATTAGAATGGATATATTCGTGCAAATGAATTAGAATGGATCATATGAATGTATTAGAATGGATCGTATGAGTGAATTAGAATGGATCGTACGAATGAATTAGAATGGATCGTATGAATGAATTAGAATGGATACATTCATGCGAATGAATTAGAATGGATCGTGCAAATCAATTAGACTGGATCATGCGAATGAATAAGAATAGATCATACGAATGAATTAGAATGGATCGCACGAATTAATTAGAATGGATACATTCGTGCGAATGAATTAGAATGGATTGTATGAATGAATTAGAATGGATCGTACAAATGACTTAGAATGGATCATACGAATTAATTAGAATGGATCATACGAATGAATTAGAATAGATCGTACGAATGAATTAGAATGGATACATTTGTGCGAATGAATTAGAATGGATTGTGCGAATGAATAAGAACAGATCGTGCGAATGAATTAGAATGGAACGTACGAATGAATTAGAATGGATCGTGCGAATGAATTAGAATGGTTCGTACGAATGAATTAGAATGGATACATTTGTGCGAATGAATTAGAATGGATCGTACAAATGAATTAGAATGGATCGTATGAATGAATTAGAATGGATCGTACGAATGAATTAGAATGGATCGTGCGAATGAATTAGAATGGATCGTACGAATGAATTAGAATGGATCGTATGAATGAACTAGAATGGATACATTCGTGCGAATGAATTAGAATGGATCGTACGAATGAATTAGAATGGATCGTACGAATGAATTAGAATGGATCTTACGAATGAATTAGAATGGATCGTACGAATGAATTAGAATGGATCGTACGAATGAATTAGAATGGATACATTCGTGCAAATGAATTAGAATGGATCGGACGAATGAATTAGAATGGATAGTACGAATGAATTAGAATGGATCGTACGAATGAATTAGAATGGATCGTACGAATAAATTAGAATGGATACATTCGTCCGAATGAATTAGAATGGATCATACGAATGAGTAAGAATGGATCGTACGAATGAAATAGAATAGATTATACGAATGAATTAGAATGGGTCCTACGAATGAATTGGAATGGATCGTGCGAAAGAATTAGAATGGATTGTATGAATGAATTAGAATGGATCGTATAATTGAATTAGAATGGATCATGCGAATGAATTCGAATGGATCGTACGAATTTATTCTAATTTATTCATACAATCCATTCTAATTCTTTCACACGATCTATTCTAATTCATTCGTAGGATCCATTCTAATTCATTCGTACAATCTATTCTATTTCATTTGTACGATCCATTCTTACTCATTCGTATGATCTATTCAAATTTATTCGTACAATCTATTCTATTTCATTCGTACGATCCATTCTTACTCATTCGTATGATCCATTCTAATTCATTCGGACGAATGTATCCATTCTAATTTATTCGTACGATCCATTCTAATTCATTCGTACGATCCATTCTTACTCATTCGTATGATCCATTCTAATTCATTCGTACGATCCATTCTAATTCATTTGTACGATCGATTCTAATTCATTCGCACTATCCATTCTAATTCATTCGTACGATCCATTCTAATTCATTCGTATGATCCATTCTAATTTATTCGTTCAAATATATCCATTCTAATTCATTCCGTACGATCCATTCTAATTCATTCGTACGATCCATTCTAATTCATTCGTACGAATATATCCATTCTAATTCATTCGTACGATCCATTCTAATTCATTCGTACAATCCATTCTAATTCATTCGTACGATCCATTCTAATTCATTCGTACGATCCATTCTAATTCATTCGCACGAATGTATCCATTCTAATTAATTCGTACGATCCATTCTAATTCATTCGTATGATCTATTCTTATTCATTCGCACGAATGTATCCATTCTAGTTCATTCGTACGATCCATTCTAGTTTATTCGTACGATCCATTCTAATTCATTCGTACGATCCATTCTAATTCATTCGTACGATCCATTCTAATTAATTCGTATGATCCATTCTGATTCATTCGTACGATCTATTCTAATTCATTCATACAATCCATTCTAATTCATTCGCACGAATGTATCCATTCTAATTAATTCATACGATCCATTCTAATACATTCGTATGATCCATTCTTATTCATTCGCACTATCCAGTCTAATGGATTCGCACGATCCATTCTAATTCATTCGCACGAATGTGTCCATTCTAATTCATTCGTACGATCCATTCTAATTCATTAATATGATCCATTCTAATTCATTCGTACGATCCATTCTAATTCATATGCACAAAGGTATCCATTCTAATCCATTCGTGGGATCCATTCTAATCCATTCGTACGATCCATTCTAATTCATTAGTACGATCCATTCTAATTCATTCGCTCGAATGTATCCATTCTAATCCATTCGTACGATCCATTCTAATCCATTTGTACGATCCATTTTAATTCATTCGCATGAATGTAACCATTCTAATTCATTCATTTGATCCATTCTAATTCATTCGTATGATCCATTCTAATTCATTCGTCCGATCCATTCTAATTCATTCGCACAAATGTATCTATTCTAATTCATTCGTACAATCCATTCTAATTCATTCGTACGATCCATTCTAATTCATTTGCACGATCCATTCTAATTCATTCGTACGATCCATTCTAATTCATTCCTACGATCCATTATAATTCATTCGTACGATCCATTCTAATTCATTCGTACGATCCATTCTAATTCCTTCGTACGATCCATTCTAATTCATTCGTACGATCCATTCTAATTCATTCGTACAATCTATTCTAATTCATTCGTACGAATGGATACATTCGTGTGAATGAATTAGAATGGATCGTACGAATGAGTAAGAATGGATCGTACGAATGAAATAGAATGGATTGCACGAATGAATTAGAATGGATCGTACGAATGAATTAGAATGGATCGTGTGAAAGAATTAGAATGGATTGTATGAATGAATTAGAATGGATCGTACGAATGAATTAGAATGGATCATACGAATTAATTAGAATGGATCATACGAATGAATTAGAATGGATCGTACGAATGAATTAGAATGGATCGTACGAATGAATTAGAATGGATACATTCGTGCGAATGAATTAGAATGGATTGTGCGAATAAATAAGAACAGATCGTGCGAATGAATTAGAATGGATCGTACGAATGAATTAGAATGGATCGTGCGAATGAATTAGAATGGATCGTACGAATGAATTAGAATGGAAACATTTGTGCGAATGAATTAGAATGGATCGTACGAATGAATTAGAATGGATCGTATGAATGAATTAGAATGGTTCGTGCGAATGAATTAGAATGGATCGTGCGAATGATTTAGAATGGATCGTACGAATGAATTAGAATGGATCGTGTGAAAGAATTAGAATGGATCATACGAATGAATTAGAATGGATCGTGCGAATAAATTAGAATGGATCGTACGAATGAATTAGAATGGATACATTTGTGCGAATGAATTAGAATGGATCGTACGAATGAATTAGAATGGATCGTATGAATGAATTAGAATGGATACATTCATGCGAATGAATTAGAATGGATCGGACGAATGAATTAGAATGGATCATACGAATGAATTAGAATGGATCAAATGAATGAATTAGAATGGTTACATTCATGCGAATGAATTAGAATGGATCGTACGAATGGATTAGAATGGATCGTACGAATGGATTAGAATGGATACATTTGAGCGAATGAATTAGAATAGATCGTACGAATGAATTAGAATGGATCGTACGAATGGATTAGAATGGATCCTACGAATGGATTAGAATGGATACCTTTGTGCATATGAATTAGAATGGATCGTACGAATGAATTAGAATGGATCATATTAATGAATTAGAATAGATCGTACGAATGAATTAGAATGGATACATTCGTGTATGATCCATTCTAATTCATTCGCACGAATGTATCTATTCTAATTCATTCGTACGATCCATTCTAATTCATTCGTACGATCCATTCTAATTCATTCGTAAGATCCATTCTAATTCATTCGTATGATCCATTCTAATTCATTCGTACGATCCATTCTAATTCTTTCACACGATCCATTCTAATTTATTCGCGCGATCCATTCTAATTCATTCATACGATCCATTCTAATTCATTCGTACGATCCATTCTAATTCATTCGTACGATCCATTCTAATTCATATGCACAAAGGTATCCATTCTAATCCAATCGTAGGATCCATTCTAATCCATTCGTACGATCCATTCTAATTCATTCGCATGAATTTAACCATTCTAATTCATTCATTTGATCCATTCTAATTCATTCGTATGATCCATTCTAATTCATTCGTCCGATCCATTCTAATTCATTCGCATGAATATATCCATTCTAATTCATTCATACGATCCATTCTAATTCATTCGTACGATCCATTCTAATTCATTCGCACAAATGTATCCATTCTAATTCATTCGTACGATCCATTCTAATTCATTCGCACGATCCATTCTAATTCATTCGTACGATCCATTCTAATTCATTCATATGATCCATTCTAATTCATTCGTACGATCCATTCTAATTCATTCGCACAAATATATCCATTCTAATTCATTCGTACGATCCATTCTAATTCATTCGCACGATCCATTCTAATTCATTCGTATGATCCATTCTAATTCATTCGTATGATCCATTCTAATTCATTCGTATGATCCATTCTATTTAATTCGTACGATCCATTCTAATTCATTCGTACGATCCATTCTAATTCATTCATACAATCCATTCTAATTCATTCGTAGGAATGTTTCTAATTCATTCTAATTCATTCTAGTTCATTTGTACGATCCATTCTAGTTCATTCGTACGATCCATTCTAATTCATTCGTACGATCCATTCTAATTCATTCGTACGATCCATTCTAATTCATTCGTACGATTCATTCTAATTCATTCGCACGATGCAGTCTAATTGATTCGCAATGAAATAGAATGGATTGTGCGAATGAATTAGAATGGATCATACGAATTAATTAGAATGGATCGTACGAATGAATTAGAATGGATCGTACGAATGAATTAGAATGGATCGTACGAATGAACTAGAATGGATCGTACCAATGAACTAGAATGGATACATTCGTGCGAATGAATTAGAATGGATCATACGAATGAATTAGAATGGATCGTACGAATGAATTAGAATGGATCTTACGAATGAATTAGAATGGATCGTACGAATGAATTAGAATGGATCGTACGAATGAATTAGAATGGATTCATTCGTGCAAATGAATTAGAATGGATCGGACGAATGAATTAGAATGGATCGTACGAATGAATTAGAATAGATTGCGTGAATGAATTAGAATGGATCGTGCGAATGAAATAGAATGGATACAAATGAATTAGAATGGATCATACGAATGAATTAGAATGACGATCCATTCTTACTCATTCGTATGATCCATTCTAATTTATTCACACGAATGTATCCATTCTAATTCATTTGTACGTCTAATTCATTCGTACGGTCCATTCTAATTCATTCGCACAATACATTCTATTTCATTCGTACGATCCATTCTTACTCATTCGTATGATCCATTATGGATACAATCATGCGAATGAATTAGAATGGATCATACGAATGAGTAAGAATGGATCGTACGAATGAAATAGAATGGATTGTGCGAATGAATTAGAATGGATCGTACGAATGAATTAGAATGGATCGTGTGAAAGAATTAGAATGGATTGTATGAATGAATTAGAATAGATCGTATGAATGAATTAGAATGGATCGTACGAATGAATTAGAATGGATCATACGAATGAATTAGAATGGATCGTACGAATGAATTAGAATGGATACATTCGTGCGAATGAATTAGAATGGATACATTCGTGCGAAAGAATTAGAATAGATCATATGAATGAATTAGAATGGATCCTATGAATGAATTAGAATGGATCGTGCGAATAAATTAGAATGGATCGTACGAATGAATTAGAATGGATCGTGCTAATGAATTAGAATTGATCGAACGAATGAATTAGCATGGATCGTGCTAATGAATTAGAATGGAACGTACGAATGAATTAGAATGGATCGTGTGAAAGAATTAGAATGGATTATATGAATGAATTAGAATGAATTCATACGATCCATTCGAATTCATTCGCACGATCCATTCTAATTCATTCATACGATCCATTCTAATTCATTCATACAATCCATTCTAATTCTTTCACACGATCCATTCTAATTCATTCATACGATCCATTCTAATTCATTCTAATCCATTCTAATTCATTCATACGATCCATTCTAATTCATTCTAATCCATTCTAATTCATTCATACAATCCATTCTAATTCTTTCACACGATCCATTCTAATTCATTCGTAGGATCCATTCTAATTCATTCGTACAATATATTCTATTTCATTCGTACGATCCATTCTTACTCATTCGTTTGATCCATTCCAATTTATTCGGACGAATGTATCCATTCTAATTTATTCGTACGATCCATTCTAATTCATTCGTACGATCCATTCTAATTCATTCGTCCGATCCATTCTAATTCATTCGCATGAATGTATCCATTCTAATTCATTCGTACGATCCATTCTAATTCATTCGTACGATCCATTCTAATTCATTCGTAAGATCCATTCTAATTCATTCGTACGATCCATTCTAATTCATTCGTACGATCCATTCTAATTCATTCGCACGAATGTATCCATTCTAGTTCATTCGTACGATCCATTCTAATTCATTCGTACGATCCATTCTAATTCATTCGCACGATCCATTCTAATTCATTCGTACGATCCATTCTAATTCATTAATACGATCCATTCTAATTCATTCGTACGATCCATTCTAATTCATACGAATGAATTAGAATGGATCGTGTGAAAGAATTAGAATGGATTGTATGAATGAATTAGAATGAATTCGTACGATCCATTCAAATTCATTCGCACGATCCATTCTAATTCATTCATACGATCCATTCTAATTCATTCATACAATCCATTCTAATTCTTTCACACGATCCATTCTAATTCATTCGTAGGATCCATTCTAATTCATTCGTACAATCTATTTTTTTTCATTCGTACGATCCATTCTTACTCATTCGTATGATCCATTCTAATTCATTCGGACGAATGTATCCATTCTAATTTATTAGTACGATCCATTCTAATTCATTTGTACGATCCATTCTAATTCATTCGTACGATCCATTCTTACTCATTCGTATGATCTATTCTAATTCATTCGTACGCTCCATTCTAATTCATTCGTACGATCCATTCTAATTCATTCGCACAATCTATTCTAATTCATTCGTACGATCCATTCTAATTCATTTGTACGATCGTACGAATGAACTAGAATGGATCGTACGGAATGAATTAGAATGGATTGTATGAAGGAATTAGAATGGATACATTCGTGCGAATGAATTAGAATGGATCATACGAATGAGTAAGAATGGATCGTACGAATGTAATAGAATGGATTATACGAATGAATTAGAATGGATCGTACAAATGAATTAGAATGGTTCGTACGAATGAATCAGAATGGATCATACGAATGAGTAAGAATGGATCGTACAAATGAAATCGAATGGATTGTACGAATGAATTAGAATGGAGCGTATGAATGAATTAGAATGGATCGTATGAATGAATTAGAATGGATCGTACGAATGAATTAGAATGGATCGTACGAATGGATTAGAATGGATCGTACGAAGGAATTAGAATGGATCGTACGAATGAATTAGAATGGATCATACGAATGTATTAGAATGGATCGTACGAATGAGTAAGAATGGATCGTACGAATGAATTAGAATGGATCATACGAATGAATTAGATTGGATCGTACGAATAAATTAGAATGGATACATTCGTCCGAATGAATTCGAATGGATCATACGAATAAGTAAGAATGGATCATACGAATAAAATAGAATAGATTGTACGAATGAATTAGAATGGATCCTACGAATGAATTAGAATGGATCGTGTGAAAGAATTAGAATGGATTGTATGAATGAATTAGAATGGATCGTATGAATGAATTAGAATGGATCGTGCGAATGAATTCGAATGGATCGTACGAATTCATACTAATTCATTCATACAATCCATTCTAATTCTTTCACACGATCCATTCTAATTCATTCATACGATCCATTCTAATTCATTCGTCCGATCCATTCTAATTCATTCGCACGAATGTATCCATTCTAATTCATTCGTACGATCCATTCTAATTCATTCGTACGATCCATTCTAATTCATTCGTAAGATCCATTCTAATTCATTCGTACGATCCATTCTAATTCATTCGTACGATCCATTCTAATTCATTCGCACGAATGTATCCATTCTAGTTCATTCGTACGATCCATTCTAATTCATTCGCACAATCCATTCTATTTCATTCGTACGATCCATTCTTACTTATTCGTATGATCCATTATGGATACATTCGTGCGAATGAATTAGAATGGATCATACGAATGAGTAAGAATGGATCGTACGAATGAAATAGAATAGATTGTGCGAATGAATTAGAATGGATCGTACGAATGAATTAGAATGGATCGTGTGAAAAAATTAGAATGGATTGTATGAATGAATTAGAATGGATCGTACGAATGAATTAGAATGGATCGTACGAATGAATTAGAATGGATCGTACGAATGAATTAGAATGGATACATTCGTGCAAATGAATTAGAATAGATCGTATGAATGAATTAGAATGGATCCTATGAATGAATTAGAATGGATCGTGTGAATGAATTAGAATGGATCGTACGAATGAATTAGAATGGATCGTCCTAATGAATTAGAATTGATCGAACGAATGAATTAGCATGGATTGTGCTAATGAATTAGAATGGAACATACGAATGAATTAGAATGGATCGTGTGAAAGAATTAGAATGGATTGTATGAATGAATTAGAATGAATTCGTACGATCCATTCGAATTCATTCGCACGATCCATTCTAATTCATTCATACGATACATTCTAATTCATTCATACAATCCATTCAAATTCTTTCACACGATCCATTCTAATTCATTCGTAGGATCCATTCTAATTCATTCGTACAATCTATTCTATTTCATTCGTATGATCCATTCTTACTCATTCGTATGATCCATTCTAATTCATTCGGACGAATGTATCCATTCTAATTTATTCGTACGATCCATTCTTATTCATTCGTACGATCTATTCTAATTTATTCGTATGATCCATTCTAATTCATTCGTCCGATCCATTCTAATTCATTCGCACGAATGTATCCATTCTAATTCATTCGTACAATCCATTCTAATTCATTCGTACGATCCATTCTAATCCGTTCGTACGATCCATTCTAATTCATTCGCACGAATGTATCCATTCTAGTTCATTCGTACAATCCATTCTAATTCTTCATACAATCCATTCTAATTCTTTCACACGATCCATTCTAATTCATTCGTACGTTCCATTCTAATTCATTAGCACGATCCATGCTAATTCATTCGTTCGATCAATTCTAATTCATTAGCACGATCCATTCTAATTCATTCGTACGATCCATTCTAATTCATTCGCACGATCCATTCTAATTCATTCATAGGATCCATTCTAATTCATTCATACAATCCATTCTAATTCATTCGCACGAATGTATCCATTCTAATTCATTCGTACGATCAGTTCTAATTCATTCACAAAATCTATTCTAATTCATTCATACGATCCATTCTAATTCATTCACACGAATGTATCCATTCTAATTCATTCATACGATCCATTCTAATTCATTCGTACGATCTATTTTAATTCACTCATACGATCCATTCTAATACATTCATATGATCCATTCTAATTCATTTGCACGAATATATCCATTCTAATTCATTCGTACGATCTATTCTATTTCATTCGTACGATCCATTCTTAATCATTCGTACGATCTATTCTAATTCATTCGTCCGATCCATTCTAATTCATTCGCACGAATGTATCCATTCTAATTCATTCGTTCGATCAATTCTAATTCATTAGCACGATCCATTCTAATTCATTCGTACGATCCATTCTAATTCATTCGCACGATCCATTCTAATTCATTTATAGGATCTATTCTAATTCATTCATACGATCTATTCTAATTCTTTCGCACGAATGTATCCATTCTAATTCATTCGCACGAATGTATCCATTCTAATTCATTCGTACGATCCATTCTAATTCATTCGTACGATCCATTCTAATTCATTCATACGATCTATTCTAATTCATTCATACAATCCATTCTAATTCTTTCACACGATCCATAATTCATTCGTACGATCCATTCTAATTCATTCGCACAATCTTTTCTATTTCATTCGTACGATCCATTCTTACTCATTCATATGATCCATTCTAATTCATTCGCACGAATGTATCCATAATGGATCATACGAATAAGTAAGAATAGATCGTACGAATGAAATAGAATGGATTGTGCGAATGAATTAGAATGGATCGTACAAATGAATTAGAATGGATCGTACGAATGAATTAGAATGGATACATTCGTGCGAATGAATTAGAATGGATACATTCGTGCGAAAGAATTAGAATAGATCATATGAATGAATTAGAATGGATCCTATGAATGAATTAGAATGGATCGTGGGAATGAATTAGAATGGATCGTACGAATGAATTAGAATGGATCGTGCTAATGAATTAGAATTGATCGAAAGAATGAATTAGCATGGATCGTGCTAATGAATTAGAATGGAACGTACGAATGAATTAGAATGGATCGTGTGAAAGAATTAGAATGGATTGTATGAATGAATAAGAATGAATTCGTATGATCCATTCGAATTCATTCACACGATCCATTCTAATTCATTCATACGATCCATTCTAATTCATTCGGACGAATGTATCCAGTCTAATTTATTCGTACGATCCATTCTAATTCATTCGTACGATCCATTCTAATTCATTCGTACGATCGATTCTAATTCATTCGCACTATCCATTCTAATTCATTCGTACGATCCATTCAAATTCATTCGTATGATCCATTCTAATTTATTCGTTCAAATATATCCATTCTAATTCTTTTGTACGATCCATTCTAATTCATTCGCACGATCCATTCTAATTCATTCGCACGAATGTATCCATTCTAATTTATTTGCACGATCCATTCTAATTCATTCCTATGATCTATTCTAATTCATTCGTACGATCCATTCTAATTCATTCTAATTCATTCGTACGATCCATTCTACGATCCATTCTAATTCATTCGTATATTCCATTCTAATTCATTAGCACGATCCAAGCTAATGAATTAGAATGGATCGTATGGTCCAATCTAATTCATTCATACGATCCATTCTTACTCATTCGTATGATCCATTCTAATTCAATCGTACGATCCATTCTAATTCATTCGTACGATCCATTCTAATTCATTCGTACGATCCATTCTAATTCCTTCGTACGATCCATTCTAATTCATTCGTACGATCCATTCAAATTCATTCGCACAATCTATTCTAATTCATTCGTACTATCCATTCTAATTTATTCGTACGATCCATTCTAATTCATTCATACAATCCATTCTAATTTATTCGCACGAATGTATCCATTCTAATTCATTCATACGATCCATTCTAATTCATTCGCACAAATGTATCCATTCTAATTCATTCATACGATCCATTCTACTTCATTCGTACTATCCATTTTAATTCACTCATACGATCCATTCTAATTCATTCATACGATTCATTCTAATTCATTTGCACGAATATATCCATTCTAATTCCTTCGTACGATCCATTCTAATTCCTTAGTCCGATCCATTCTAATTCCTTCGTTCGATCCATTCTATTTCATTCGTATGATCCATTCTAATTCCTTCGTACGATCCATTCTGATTCCTTCGTATCCATTTTAATTCACTCATACGATCCATTCTAATTCATTCGTACGATCCATTCTAATTCATTCATACAATCCATTCTAATTCATTCGCACGAATGTATCCATTCGAATTCATTCGTACGATCAGTTCTAATTCATTCACAAAATCTATTCTAATTCATTCATACGATCATTCTAATTCATTCACATGAATGTATCTATTCTAATTTATTCATACGATCCATTCTAATTCATTCGTACGATCCATTCTAATTCACTCATACGATCCATTCTAATACATTCATACGATCCATTCTAATTCATTTGCACGAATATATCCATTCTAATTTATTCGTACGATCCATTCTAATTCCTTCGTACGATCCATTCTAATTCATTCGTACGATCTATTCTAATTCATTCGTACGATCCATTCTAATTCATTCGTACGATCCATTCTAATTCCTTCGTACGATCCATTCTAATTCATTCGTACGATCCATTCTAATTTATTCATACAATCCATTCTAATTCTTTCACACGATCCATTCTAATTCATTCGTACGATCCATTCTAATTCATTCGTGCAATCTAGTCTATTTCATTCGTACGATCCATTCTTACTCATTCGTACGATCCATTCTAATTCATTCACACGAATGTATCCATTCGTACGAATGAATTAGAATAGATTGTTCGAATGAATTAGAATGGATCGTACGAATGAATTAGAATGGATCGTACGAAGGAATTAGAATGGATCGTACGAATAAATTAGAATGGATCGTACGAATGAATTAGAATAGATCGTACGAATGAATTAGAATGGATCGTACGAAGGAATTAGAATGGATTGTATGAATGAATTAGAATGTATATATTCATGCAAATGAATTAGAATGGATCGTATGAATGTATTAGAATGGATCGTATGAGTGAATTAGAATGGATCGTACGAATGAATTAGAATGGATTGTATGAATGAATTAGAATGGATCGTACGAATGAATTAGAATGGATCATACAAATTAATTAGAATGGATCATACGAATGAATTAGAATGGATCGTACGAATGAATTAGAATGGATCGTATGAATGAATTAGAATGGATACATTTGTGCGAATGAATTAGAATGGATTGTGCGAATGAATAAGAACAGATCGTGCGAATGAATTAGAATGGCTCATACGAATGAATTAGAATGGATCGTGCGAATGAATTAGAATGGATACATTTGTGCGAATGAATTAGAATGGATCGTACGAATGAATTAGAATGGATCGTATGAATGAATTAGAATGGATCGTACGAATGAATTAGAATGGATCATGCGAATGAATTAGAATGGATCGTACGAATGAATTAGAATGGATCGTGTGAAAGAATTAGAATGGATCGTACGAATGAATTAGAATGGATCGTGCGAATGAATTAGAATGGATCGTACGAATGAATTAGAATGGATACATTTGTGCGAATGAATTAGAATGGATCGTACGAATGAATTAGAATGGATCGTATGAATGAATTAGAATGGATCGTACGAATGAATTAGAATGGATCGTGCGAATGAATTAGAATGGATAGTACGAATGAATTAGAATGGATCGTACGAATGAACTAGAATGGATACATTTGTGCGAATGAATTAGAATGGATCGTACGAATGAATTAGAATGAATCGTACGAATGAATTAGAATGGATCTTACGAATGAATTAGAATGGATCGTACGAATGAATTAGAATGGATCGTACGAATGAATTAGAATGGATCTTACGAATGAATTAGAATGGATCGTACGAATAAATTAGAATGGATCGTATGAATGGTTTAGAATGGATACATTCGTGCGAATGAATTACAATGGATCGTACGAATGAATTAGAATGGATCGTGCGAATGAATTTGAATGGATCGTACAAATGAATTAGAATGCATCGTGCTAATGAATTAGAATTGATCGTACGAATGAAATAGAATGGATTGTATGAATGATTTAGAATGGATCATACGAATGAATTAGAATGGATCGTACGAATGATTTAGAATGGATACATTCGTGCGAATGAATTAGAATAGATCATACGAATGAGTAAGAATGGATCGTACGAATGAAATAGAATGGATTGTACGAATGTATTAGAATGGATTCGTATGAATGAATTAGAATGGATACATTCGTGCGAATGAATTAGAATGGATCGTACCAATGATTAATAATGGATCGTACAAATGAAATAGAATGGATTGTGCGAATGAATTATAATGGATCGTACGAATGAATTAGAATGGATCGTGTGAAAGAATTAGAATGGATTGTATGAATGAATTAGAATAGATCGTATGAATGAATTAGAATGGATCGTACGAATGAATTAGAATGGATCGTACGAATGAATTAGAATGGATCGTACGAATGAATTAGAATGGATACATTCGTGCGAATGAATTAGAATGGATACATTCGTGCGAAAGAATTAGAATAGATCGTATGAATGAATTAGAATGGATCCTATGAATGAATTAGAATGGATCGTGCGAATGAATTAGAATGGATCGTACAAATGAATTAGAATGGATCATGCTAATGAATTAGAATTGATCGAACGAATGAATTAGCATGGATCATGCTAATGAATTAGAATGGAACGTACGAATGAATTAGAATGGATCGTGTGAAAGAATTAGAATGGATTGTATGAATGAATTAGAATGAATTCGTATGATCCATTCGAATTCATTCGCACGATCCATTCTAATTCATTCATATGATCCATTCTAATTCATTCATACAATCCATTCTAATTCTTTCACACGATCAATTCTAATTCATTCGTAGGATCCATTCTAATTCATTCGTACAATCTATTCTATTTCATTCGTACGATCCATTCTTACTTATTCGTATGATCCATTCTAATTCATTCGGACGAATGTATCTATTCTAATTTATTCGTACGATCCATTCTAATTCATTCGTACGATCCATTCTTACTCATTCGTACGATCCATTCTTACTCATTCGTATGATCCATTCTAATTCATTCGTACGATCCATTCTAATTCATTCGTACGATCGATTCTAATTCATTCGCACTATCCATTCTAATTCATTCGTACGATCCATTCTAATTCATTCGTATTATCCATTCTAATTTATTCGTTCAAATATATCCATTCTAATTCATTCGTACAATCCATTCTAATTCATTCGCACGATCCATTCTAATTCATTCGCACGAATGTATCCATTCTAATTCATTTGCACGGTCCATTCCAATTCATTCCTATGATCTATTCTATTTCATTCATACGATCCATTCTAATTCATTCTAATTCATTCGTACGATCCATTCTAATTCATTTGTATATTCCATTCTAATTCATTAGCACGATCCATGCTAATGAATTAGAATGGATCGTACGATCCAATCTAATTCATTCATACGATCCATTCTTACTCATTCGTATGATCCATTCTAATTCAATCGTACGATCCATTCTAATTCATTCGTACGATCCATTCTAATTCCTTCGTATGATCCATTCTAATTCATTCGTACGATCCATTCTAATTCATTCGTACGATCCATTCTAATTCCTTCGTACGATCCATTCTAATTCATTCGCGCAATCTATTCTAATTCATTCGTATGATCCATTTAATTCATTCGTATGATCCATTCTAATTCATTCATACAATCCATTCTAATTTATTCGCACGAATGTATCCATTCTAATTCATTCGTACGATCCATTCTAATTCATTCGCACAATCTATTCTAATTCATTCATACGATCCATTCTAATTCATTCGCACGAATGTATCCATTCTAATTCATTCATACGATCCATTCTACTTCATTCGTACTATCCGTTCTAATTCACTCATACGATCCATTCTAATTCATTCATACAATCCATTCTAATTCATTTGCATGAATATATCCATTCTAATTCATTCGTACGATCCATTCTAATTCCTTCGTACGATCCATTCTAATTCCTTCGTCCGATCCATTCTAATTCCTTCGTACGATCCATTCTATTTCATTCGTATGATCCATTCTAATTCCTTCGTACGATCCATTCTGATTCCTTCGTATCCATTCTAATTCACTCATACGATCCATTCTAATTCATTCGTACGATCCATTCTAATTCATTCATACAATCCATTCTAATTCATTCGCACGAATGTATCCATTTGAATTCATTCGTACGATCAGTTCTAATTCATTCACAAAATCTATTCTAATTCATTCATACGATCCATTCTAATTCATTCACATGAATGTATCTATTCTAATTCATTCATACGATCCATTCTAATTCATTCGTACGATCCATTCTAATTCACTCATACGATCCATTCTAATACATTCATACGATCCATTCTAATTCATTTGCACGAATATATCCATTCTAATTCATTCGTACGATCCATTCTAATTTCTTCGTACGATCCATTCTAATTCATTCGTACGATCTATTCTAATTCATTCGTACCATCCATTCTAATTCATTCGTACGATCCATTCTAATTCATTCGTACGATCCATTCTAATTCATTCATACAATCCATTCTAATTCTTTCACACGATCCTTTCTAATTCATTCGTACGATCCATTCTAATTCATTCGTGCAATCTAGTCTATTTCATTCGTACGATCCATTCTTACTCATTCCTACGATCCATTCTAATTCATTCACACGAATGTATCCATTCGTACGAATGAATTAGAATAGATTGTACGAATGAATTAGAATGGATCGTACGAATGAATTAGAATGGATCGTACGAAGGAATTAGAATGGATCGTACGAATAAATTAGAATGGATCGTACGAATGAATTAGAATAGATCGTACGAATGAATTAGAATGGATCGTACGAAGGAATTAGAATGGATCGTATGAATGAATTAGAATGTATATATTCATGCAAATGAATTAGAATGGATCGTATGAATGTATTAGAATGGATCGTATGAGTGAATTAGAATGGATCGTACGAATGAATTAGAATGGATTGTATGAATGAATTAGAATGGATCGTACGAATGAATTAGAATGGATCATATAAATTAATTAGAATGGATCATACGAATGAATTAGAATGGATCGTACGAATGAATTAGAATGGATCGTACAAATGAATTAGAATGGATACATTCGTGCGAATGAATTAGAATGGATTGTGCGAATGAATAAGAACAGATCGTGCGAAAGAATTAGAATGGCTCGTACGAATGAATTAGAATGGATCGTGCGAATGAATTAGAATGGATACATTGTGCGAATGAATTAGAATGGATCGTACGAATGAATTAGAATGGATCGTATGCATGAATTACAATGGATCGTACGAATAAATTAGAATGGATCATGCGAATGAATTAGAATGGATCGTACGAATGAATTAGAATGGATCGTGTGAAAGAATTAGAATGGATCGTACGAATGAATTAGAATGGATCGTGCGAATGAATTAGAATGGATCGTACGATTGAATTAGAATGGATACATTTGTGCGAATGAATTAGAATGGATCGTACGAATGAATTAGAATGTTTCGTATGAATGAATTAGAATGGATCGTACGAATGAATTAGAATGGATCGTGCGAATGAATTAGAATGGATAGTACGAATGAATTAGAATGGATCGTACGAATGAACTAGAATGGATACATTTGTGCGAATGAATTAGAATGGATCGTACGAATGAATTAGAATGAATCGTACGAATGAATTAGAATGGATCTTACGAAAGAATTAGAATGGATCGTACGAATGAATTAGAATGGATCGTACGAATGAATTAGAATGGATCTTACGAATGAATTAGAATGGATCGTACGAATAAATTAGAATGGATCGTATGAATGGTTTAGAATGGATACATTTGTGCGAATGAATTAGAATGGATCGTACGAATGAATTAGAATGGATCGTGCGAATGAATTTGAATGGATCGTACGAATGAATTAGAATGCATCGTGCTAATGAATTAGAATTGATCGTACGAATGAAATAGAATGGATTGTACGAATGATTTAGAATGGATCGTACAAATGAATTAGAATGGATCGTACGAATGATTTAGAATGGATACATTCGTGCGAATGAATTAGAATAGATCATACGAATGAGTAAGAATGGATCGTACGAATGAAATAGAATGGATTGTACGAATGAATTAGAATGGATTCATATGAAGGAATTAGAATGGATACATTCGTGCGAATGAATTAGAATGGATCATACCAATGATTAAGAATGGATCGTACAAATGAAATAGAATGGATTGTGCGAATGAATTATAATGGATCGTACGAATGAATTAGAATGGATCGTGTGAAAGAATTAGAATGGATTGTATGAATGAATTAGAACAGATCGTATGAATGAATTAGAATGGATCGTACGAATGAATTAGAATGGATCGTACGAATGAATTAGAATGGATCGTACGAATGAATTAGAATGGATACATTCGTGCGAATGAATTAGAATGGATACATTCGTGCGAAAGAATTAGAATAGATCGTATGAATGAATTAGAATGGATCCTATGAATGAATTAGAATGGATCGTGCGAATGAATTAGAATGGATCATACAAATGAATTAGAATGGATCATGCTAATGAATTAGAATTGATCGAACGAATGAATTAGCAAGGATCGTGCTAATGAATTAGAATGGAACGTACGAATGAATTAGAATGGATCGTGTGAAAGAATTAGAATGGATTGTATGAATGAATTAGAATGAATTCGTATGATCCATTCGAATTCATTCGCACGATCCATTCTAATTCATTCATACGATCTATTCTAATTCATTCATACAATCCATTCTAATCCTTTCACACGATCCATTCTAATTCATTCGTAGGATCCATTCTAATTCATTCGTACAATCTATTCTATTTCATTCGTACGATCCATTCTTACTCATAAGTATGATCCATTCTAATTCATTCGGACGAATGTATCCATTCTAATTTATTCATACGATCCATTCTAATTCATTCGTACGATCCATTCTAATTCATTCGTACGATCCATTCTTACTCATTCGTATGATCCATTCTAATTCATTCGTACGATCCATTCTAATTCATTCGTACGATCGATTCTAATTCATTCGCACTATCCATTCTAATTCATTCGTACGATCCATTCTAATTCATTCGTATTATCCATTCTAATTTATTCGTTCAAATATATCCATTCTAATTCATTCGTACGATCCATTCTAATTCATTCGCACGAACCATTCTAATTCATTCGCACGAATGTATCCATTCTAATTCATTTGCACGATCCATTCCAATTCATTCCTATGATCTATTCTAATTCATTCATACGATCCATTCTAATTCATTCTAATTCATTCGTACGATCCATTCGTACGATCCATTCTAATTCATTTGTATATTCCATTCTAATTCATTAGCACGATCCATGCTAATGAATTAGAATGGATCGTATGATCCAATCTAATTCATTCATACGATCCATTCTTACTCATTCGTATGATCCATTCTAATTCAATCGTACGATCCATTCTAATTCATTCGTACGATCCATTCTAATTCCTTCATATGATCCATTCTAATTCATTCGTACGATCCATTCTAATTCTTTCGTACGATCCATTCTAATTCCTTTGTACGATCCATTCTAATTCATTCGCGCAATCTATTCTAATTCATTCGTACGATCCATTCTAATTCATTCGTACGATCCATTCTAATTCATTCATACAATCCATTCTAATTTATTCGCACGAATGTATCCATTCTAATTCATTCGTACGATCCATTCTAATTCATTCGCACAATCTATTCTAATTCATTCATACGATCCATTCTAATTCATTCGCACGAATGTATCCATTCTAATTCATTCATACGATCCATTCTACTTCATTCGTACTATCCGTTCTAATTCATTCGTACGATCCATTCTAATTCCTTCTTACGATCCATTCTTATTCCTTCGTACGATCCATTCTAATTCCTTCGTACGATCCATTCTATTTCATTCGTATGATCCATTCAAATTCCTTCGTACGATCCATTCTAATTCCTTTGTATCCATTCTAATTCACTCATACGATCCATTCTAATTCATTCGTACGATCCATTCTAATTCATTCATACAATCCATTCTAATTCTTTCATATGATCCATTCTAATTCATTCGTACGATCCATTCTAATTCATTCGCACAATCCATTCTATTTCATTCATACGATCCATTCTTACTCATTCGTATGATCCATTCTAATTCATTCGGACGAATGTATCCATAATGGATCATACGAATTAGTAAGAATGGATCGTACGAATGAAATAGAATGGATTGTGCGAATGAATAATAATGGACCGTACGAATGAATTAGATTGGATACATTCGTGCGAATGAATTAGAATGGATCGGACGAATGAATTAGAATGGATCGTACGAATGAATTAGAATGGATCGTACGAATAAATTAGAATGGATACATTCGTCCGAATGAATTAGAATGGATCATACGAATGAGTAAGAATAGATCGTACGAATGAAATAGAATAGAATGTACGAATGAATTAGAATGGATTCGTACGAATGAATTAGAATGGATACATTCGTGCGAATAAATTAGAATGGATCGTACCAATGAGTAAGAATGGATCGTACGAATGAAATAGAATGGATTGTGCGAATGAATTAGAATGGATCGTACGAATGAATTAGAATGGATCGTGTGAAAAAATTAGAATGGATTGTATGAATGAATTAGAATAGATCATATGAATGAATTAGAATGGATCGTACGAATGAATTAGAATGGATCGTACGAATGAATTAGAATAGATCGTACGAATGAATTAGAATGGATACATTCATGCGAATGAATTACAATGGATACATTCGTGCGAAAGAATTAGAATAGATCGTATGAATGAATTAGAATGGATCCTATGAATGAATTAGAATGGATCGTGCGAATGAATTAGAATGGATCGTACGAATGAATTAGAATGGTCGTGCTAATGAATTAGAATTGATCGAACGCATGAATTAGCATGGATCGTGCTAATGAATTAGAATGGAACGTACGAATGAATTAGAATGGATCGTGTGAAATAATTAGAATGGATTGTATGAATGAATTAGAATGAATTCGTACGATCCATTCGAATTCATTCGCACGATCCATTCTAATTCATTCATACGATCCATTCCAATTCATTCATACAATCCATTCTAATTCTTTCACACGATCCATTCTAATTCATTCGTAGGATCCATTCTAATTCATTCGTACAATCTATTCTATTTCATTCGTACGATCCATTCTTACTCATTCGTATGATCCATTCTAATTCATTCGGATGAATGTATCCATTCTAATTTATTCGTACGATCCATTCTAATTCATTCATACGATCCATTCTAATTCTTTCGTACGATCCATTCTAATTCATTCGCACGAATGTATCCATTCTAATTCATTCGTACGATCCATTCTAATTCATTCGTACGATCCATTCTAATTCATTCGTACGATCCATTCTAATTCTTTCGTACGATCCATTCTAATTCATTCTCATGAATGTATCCATTCTAGTTCATTCGTACGATCCATTCTAATTCATTCGTACGATCCATTCTAATTCATTCGCACGATCCATTCTAATTCATTTGTACGATCCATTCTAATTCATTCATACGATCCATTCTAATTCATTCGTATGATCCATTCTAATTCATTCGCACAAATGTATCCATTCTAATTCATTCGTACGATCCATTCTAATTCATTCGCACGATCCATTATAATTCATTTGTACGATCCATTCTAATTCATTCGCACAATCTGTTCTTATTCATTCGCACAATCCATTCTAATTCATTCGCCTGAATGTATCCATTCTAATTCATTCGTACGATCCATTCTAATTCATTCGTACGATCCATTCTAATTCATTCGTATGATCCATTCTAATTAATTCATATGATCCATTCTAATTCATTCGTACGATCCATTCTAATTCATTCATACAATCCATTCTAATTCATTCGCACGAATGTATCGATTCTAATTAATTCGTACGATCCATTCTAATTCATTCGTATGATCTATTCTTATTCGCACGATCCAGTCTAATTGATTCGCATGATCCATTCTAATTCATTCGCACGAATGTATCCATTCTAATTCATTCATACGATCCATTCTAATTCATTAATATGATCCATTCTAATTCATTCGTACGATCCATTCTAATTCATATGCACAAAGGTATCCATTCTAATCCTTTCGTAGGATCCATTCTAATCCATTCGTACGATCCATTCTAATTTATTCGTACGATCCATTCTAATTCATTCGCTCGAATGTATCCATTCTAATCCATTCGTACCATCCATTCTAATCCATTCGTACGATCCATTCTAATTCATTCGCATGAATGTAACCATTCTAATTCATTCATTTGATCCATTCTAATTCATTCGTATGATCCATTCTAATTCATTCGTCCCATCCATTCTAATTCATTCGCACGAATGTATCCATTCTAATTCATTCGTACGATCCATTCTAATTCATTCGTACGATCCATTCTAATTCATTCGCACGATCCATTCTAATTCATTCGTACGATCAATTCTAATTCATTCGCACGAATGTATCCATTCTAATTCATTCGTACGATCCTGAATTAGAATGGATCGTACGAATGAATTAGAATGGATACCTTTGTGCATATGAATTAGAATGGATCGTACGAATGAATTAGATGCGAATGAATTAGAATGGATCGTACGAATGAATTAGAATGGATCATACGAATGAACTAGAATGGATACATTCGTGCGAATGAATTAGAATGGGTCGTACGAATGAATTAGAATGGATCTTACGAATGAATTAGAATGGATCGTACGAATGAATTAGAATGGATCGTACGAATGAATTAGAATGAATACATTCGTGCGAATGAATTAGAATGGATCGGACGAATGAATTAGAATGGATAGTACGAATGAATTAGAATGGATCAAATGAATGAATTAGAATGGTTACATTCATGCGAATGAATTAGAATGGATCGTACGAATGGATTAGAATGGATCGTACGAATGGATTAGAATGGATACATTCGAGCGAATGAATTAGAATGGATCGTACGAATGAATTACAATGGATCGTACGAATGGATTAGAATGGATCCTACGAATGGATTAGAATGGATACCTTTGTGCATATGAATTAGAATGGATCGTACGAATGAATTAGAATGGATCATATTAATGAATTAGAATGGATCGTACGAATGAATTAGAATGGATACATTCATGCACGATCCATTCTAATTCATTCACACGAATGTATCCATTCTAATTCATTCGTATGATCCATTCTAATTCATTAATATGATCCATTCTAATTCATTCGTACGATCCATTCTAATTCATATGCACAAAGGTATCCATTCTAATTCATTCGTACGATCCATTCTAATTCAGGATCGTACGAATGAATTAGAATGGATACATTCGTGCAAATGAATTAGAATTGATCGTACGAATGAATTAGAATGGATCGTGCGAATGAATTAGAATGGATCGTACGAATGAATTAGAATGGATCGTACGAATGAACTAGAGTGGATACATTCATGCGAATGAACTAGAATGGATCGTACGAATGAATTAGAATGGATCGTACGAATGAATTAGAATGGATACATTCGTGCGAATGAATTAGAATGGATCGGACGAATGAATTAGAATGGATCGTACGAATGAATTAGAATGGATCAAATGAATGAATTAGAATGGTTACATTCATGCGAATGAATCAGAATGGATCGTACGAATGGATTAGAATGGATCGTACGAATGGATTAGAATGGATACATTCGAGCGAATGAATTAGAATGAATCGTACGAATGAATTAGAATGGATCGTACGAATGGATTAGAATATATCCTACGAATGGATTAGAATGGATACCTTTGTGCATATGAATTAGAATGGATCGTATGAATGAATTAGAATGGATCATATTAATGAATTAGAATGGATCGTACGAATGAATTAGAATGGATACATTCGTGCGAATGAATTAGAATGGATCGTGTGAATCAATTAGACTGGATCGTGCGAATGAATAAGAATAGATCATACGAATGAATTAGAATGGATCGTACGAATTAATTAGAACGGATACATTCGTGCGAATGAATTAGAATGGATTGTATGAATGAATTAGAATGGATCGTACGAATGAATTAGAATGGATCATACGAATAAATTAGAATGGATCGTACGGATGAATTAGAATGGATCGTACGAATGGATTAGAATGGATCATACGAATGAATTAGAATGGATCGTGCGAATGAATTAGAATGGATCGAACGAATGAATTAGAATGGATATATTCGAGCGAATGAATTAGAATAGATCGTAAGAATAAATTAGAATGGATCATACGAATGAATTAGAATGGATCGTACGAACGAATTAGAATGGATCGTACGAACGAATTAGAATGGATCATATGAACGAATTAGAATGGATCATACGAATGAATTAGAATGGATACATTTGAGCGAATGAATTAGAATGGATCGTACGAATGAATTAGAATAGATCATAGGAATGAATTAGAATGGATCGTGCAAATGAATTAGAATGGATACATTTGTGCGAATGAATTAGAATGGATCGTGCGAATGAATTAGAATATTTGAACGAATAAATTAGAATGGATATATTTGAACGAATAAATTAGAATGGATCATACGAATGAATTAGAATGGATCGTACGAATGAATTAGAATGGATAGTGCGAATGAATTAGAATCGATCGTACGAATGAATTAGAATCGATCGTACGAATGAATTAGAATGGATCGTACGAATGAATTAGATCGTACGAATGAATTAGAATGGATCGTACGAATGAATTAAAATGGATACATTCGAGCGAATGAATTAGAATAGATCGTAGGAATGAATTAGAATGGATCGTACGAATGAATTAGAATGGATCCACCGAATGAGTTAGAATGGATCATACGAATGAATTAGAATAGATTGTACGAATGAATTAGAATGGATTGTGCGAATGAATTAGAATGGATCGTATGAATGAATAAGAATGGATTGTACGAATGAATTAGAATGGATCGTGCGAATGAATTAGCTTGAATCGTACGAATGTATTAGAATGGATCGTACGAATGAATTAGAATGAATCGTACGATCCAGTCTAATTCAATCGTCCGATCCATTCTAATTCATTCGCATGAATGTATCCATTCTAATTCATTCGTACAATCCATTCTATTTCATTCGTACGAATAAATTAGAATGGATCATACGAATGAATTAGAATGGATCGTACGAATGAATTAGAATGGATCATACGAATGAGTAAGAATGGATCGTACGAATGAATTAGAATGGATCGTACGAATGAATTAGAATGGATCGTACGAATAAATTAGAATGGATACATTCGTCCGAATGAATTAGAATGGATCATACAAATGAGTAAGAATGGATCGTACGAATGAAATAGAATAGATTGTACGAATGAATTAGAATGGATCCTACGAATGAATTAGAATGGATCGTGTGAAAGAATTAGAATGGATTGTATGAATGAATTAGAATCGATCGTATGAATGAATTAGAATGGATCGTGCGAATGAATTCGAATGGATCGTACGAATTCATTCTAATTCATTCATACAATCCATTATAATTCTTTCACACGATCCATTCTAATTTATTCGTACGTTCTATTCTAATTCATTAGCACGATCCATGCTAATTCATTCGTTCGATCAATTCTAATTCATTAGCACGATCCATTCTAATTCATTCGTACGATCCATTCTAATTCATTCGCACGATCCATTCTAATTCATTGATAGGATCCATTCTAATTCATTCATACGATCTATTCTAATTCTTTCGCACGAATGTATCCATTCTAATTCATTAGCACGAATGTATCCATTCTAATTCATTCGTACGATCCATTCTAATTCATTCGCACGATCCATTCTAATTCATTCGTACGATCAATTCTAATTCATTTGCACGAATGTATCCATTCTAATTCATTCGTACGATCCTGAATTAGAATGGATCGTACGAATGAATTAGAATGGATACCTTTGTGCATATGAATTAGAATGGATCGTACGAATGAATTAGAATGGATCATATTAATGAATTAGAATGGATCGTACGAATGAATTAGAATGGATACATTCGGGCGAATGAATTAGAATGGATCGTGCGAATCCATTAGACTGGATCGTGCGAATGAATAAGAATGGATCATACGAATGAATTAGAATGGATCGTACGAATTAATTAGAATGGATACATTCGTGCGAATTAATTAGAATGGATTGTATGAATGAATTAGAATGGATCGTACGAATGAATTAGAATGGATCATACAAATTAATTAGAATGGATCATACGAATGAATTAGAATGGATCGTACGAATGAACTAGAATGGATCGTACGAATGAACTAGAATGGATATATTCGTGCGAATGAATTAGAATGGATCATACGAATGAATTAGAATGGATCGTACGAATGAATTAGAATGGATCTTAAGAATGAATTAGAATGGATCATACGAATGAATTAGAATGGATCGTACGAATGAATTAGAATGGATACATTCGTGCGAATGAATTAGAATGGATCGGACGAATGAATTAGAATGGATCGTACGAATGAATTAGAATGGATCAAATGAATGAATTAGAATGGTTACATTCATGCGAATGAATTAGAATGGATCGTACGAATGGATTAGAATGGATTGTACGAATGGATTAGAATGGATACATTCGTACGAATGAACTAGAATGGATTGTATGAATGAATTAGAATGGATCGTACGAATGAATTAGAATGGATCGTATGAGTGAATTAGAATGGATACGAAGGAATTAGAATGGATCGTACGAAGGAATTAGAATGGATCATACGAAGGAATTAGAATGGATCGTACGAAGGAATTAGAATGGATCGTACGAAGGAATTAGAATGGTTCGTACGAATGAATTAGAATGGATCGTACGAATGAATTAGAATGAATCGTACGATCCAGTCTAATTCAATCGTCCGATCCATTCTAATTCATTCGCATGAATGTATCCATTCTAATTCATTCGTACAATCCATTCTATTTCATTCGTACGATCCATTCTTACTCATTCGTATGATCCATTCTAATTCATTCGTATGATCCATTCTAATTCATTCATACGATCCATTCAAATTCATTCGTACGATCCATTCTAATTCATTCGCACGATCCATTATAATTCATTTATACGATCCATTCTAATTAATTCATACGATCCATTCTAATTCATTCCTACAATCCATTCTAATTCATTCGCCCGATCCATTCTAATTCATTCATACGATCCATTCTATTCGAATGGATCGCATCGCATGATCCATTCTAATTCATTCATACGATCCATTCTAATTCATTCATACAATGCATTCTAATTCTTTCACACGATCCATTCTAATTCATTCGTACGATCCATTCTAATTCATTCGTACAATCCATTCTATTTCATTTGTACGATCCATTTTTACTCATTCGTATGATCCATTCTAATTCATTCGTACGATCCATTCTAATTCATTTGTACGATCCATTCTAATTCATTCGTACAATCCATTCTATTTCATTCGTACGATCCATTCTTACTCATTCGTATGATCCATTCTAATTCATTCGCACGAATGTATCCATTCTAATTCATTCATACAATCCATTCTAATTTATTCCGTACGATCCATTCTAATTCATTCGTACGATCATACGAATGAATTTGAATGGATCGTACGAATGAATTAGAATAGATTGTGCGAATGAATTAGAATGGATCGTACGAAAGAATTAGAATGGATCGTACGAATGAATTAGAATGGATCATACGAATGAGTAAGAATGGATCGTACGAATGAATTAGAATGGATCGTACGAATGAATTAGAATGGATCGGACGAATAAATTAGAATGGATACATTCGTCCGAATGAATTAGAATGGATCATACAAATGAGTAAGAATGGATCGTACGAATGAAATAGAATAGATTGTACGAATGAATTAGAATGGATCCTACGAATGAATTAGAATGGATCGTGTGAAAGAATTAGAATGGATTGTATGAATGAATTAGAATCGATCGTATGAATGAATTAGAATGGATCGTGCGAATGAATTCGAATGGATCGTACGAATTCATTCTAATTCATTCATACAATCCATTCTAATTCTTTCACACGATCCATTCTAATTTATTCGTACGTTCTATTCTAATTCATTAGCACGATCCATGCCAATTCATTCGTTCGATCAATTCTAATTCATTAGCACGATCCATTCTAATTCATTCGTACGATCCATTCTAATTCATTCGCACGATCCATTCTAATTCATTCATAGGATCCATTCTAATTCATTCATACGATCTATTCTAATTCTTTCGCACGAATGTATCCATTCTAATTTATTAGCATGAATGTATCCATTCTAATTCATTCGTACGATCCATTCTAATTCATTCGCACGATCCATTCTAATTCATTCGTACGATCAATTCTAATTCATTCGCACGAATGTATCAATTCTAATTCATTCGTACGATCCTGAATTAGAATGGATCGTACGAATGAATTAGAATGGATACCTTTGTGCATATGAATTAGAATGGATCGTACGAATGAATTAGAATGGATCATTTTAATGAATTAGAATGGATCGTACGAATGAATTAGAATGGATACATTCGTGCGAATGAATTAGAATGGATCGTGCGAATCCATCAGACTGGATCGTGCGAATGAATAAGAATGGATCATACGAATGAATTAGAATGGATCGTACTAATTAATTAGAATGGATACATTCGTGCGAATGAATTAGAATGGATTGTATGAATGAATTAGACTGGATCGTACGAATGAATTAGAATGGATCATACAAATTAATTAGAATGGATCATACGAATGAATTAGAATGGATCGTACGAATGAATTAGAATGGATCGTACGAATGAACTAGAATGGATCGTACGAATGAACTAGAATGGATATATTCGTGCGAATGAATTAGAATGGATCGTACGAATGAATTAGAATGGATCGTACGAATGAATTAGAATGGATCTTAAGAATGAATTAGAAAGGATCATACGAATGAATTAGAATGGATCGTTCGAATGAATTAGAATGGATACATTCGTGCGAATGAATTAGAATGGATCGGACGAATGAATTAGAATGGATCGTACGAATGAATTAGAATGGATCAAATGAATGAATTAGAATGGTTACATTCATGCGAATGAATTAGAATAGATCGTACGAATGGATTAGAATGGATACATTCGTGCGAATGAATTAGAATGGATTGTATGAATGAATTAGAATGGATCGTACGAATGAATTAGAATGGATCGTATGAGTGAATTAGAATGGATACGAAGGAATTAGAATGGATCGTATGAAGGAATTAGAATGGATCATACGAATGAAATAGAATGGATCGTACAAAGGAATTAGAATGGATCGTACGAAGGAATTAGAATGGATCGTACGAAGGAATTAGAATGGATCGTACGAATGAATTAGAATGGATATATTTGTGCAAATGAATTAGAATAGATCGTATGAATGAATTAGAATGGATCGTATGAGTGAATTAGAACGGATAGTACGAATGAAGTAGAATGGATCGTATGAAAGAATTATAATGGATACATTCGTGCGAATGAATTAGAATGGATCATATGAATGAATAAGAATAGATTGTGCGAATGAATTAGAATGGATCGTACGAATGAATTAGAATGGATACATTCGTGCGAATAAATTAGAATGGATTGTATGAATGAATTAGAATGGATCGTACGAATGAATTAGAATGGATCGTACGAATGAATTAGAATAGATTGCGCGAGTGAATTAGAATGGATCGTGCGAATGAAATAGAATGGTTACAAATGAATTAGAATGGATCATACGAATGAATTAGAATGACGATCCATTCTTACTCATTCGTATGATCCATTCTAATTCATTCGTACGTCTAATTCATTCATACGGTCCATTCTAATTCATTCGCACAATCCATTCTATTTCATTCGTACGATCCATTCTTACTCATTTGTATGATCCATTATGGATACATTCGTGCGAATGAATTAGAATGGATCATACGAATGAGTAAGAATGGATCGTACGAATGAAATAGAATGGATTGTGCGAATGAATTAGAATAGATCGTACGAATGAATTAGAATGGATCGTGTGAAAGAATTAGAATGGATTGTATGAATGAATATGAATAGATCGTATGAATGAATTTGGATGGATCGTACGAATGAATTAGATCGTATGATCCATTCTAATTCATTCGGACGAATGTATCCATTCTAATTTATTCGTACGATCCATTCTAATTCATTCGTACGATCCATTCTAGTTCATTCGTACGATCTATTCTTACTCATTCGTATGATCCATTCTAATTCATTCGTACGATCCATTCTAATTCATTCGTAAGATCCATTCTAATTCATTCGCACGAATGTATCCATTCTTGTTCATTCGTACGATCCATTCTAATTCATTCGTACGATCCATTCTAATTTATTCACACGATCTATTCTAATTCATTCGTACGATCAATTCTAATTCATTCGCACGAATGTATCCATTCTAATTCATTCATACGATCCATTCTAATTCATTCGTACGATCCATTCTAATTCACTTATATGATCCATTCTAATACATTCATACGATCCATTCTAATTCATTTGCACGAATATATCCATTCTAATTCATTCGTACGATCCATTCTAATTCCTTCGTACGATCCATTCTAATTCATTCGTACGATCTATTCTAATTCATTCGTACGATCCATTCTAATTCATTCGTACGATCCATTCTAATTCCTTCGTACGATCCATTCTAATTCATTCGTACGATCCATTCTAATTCATTCGTACCATCTATTCTAATTCATTCGTACGAATGGATACATTCGTGTGAATGAATTAGAATGGATCGTACGAATGAGTAAGAATGGATCGTACGAATGAAATAGAATGGATTGCACGAATGAATTAGAATGGATCGTACGAATGAATTAGAATGGATCATGTGAAAGAATTAGAATGGATTGTATGAATGAATTAGAATGGATCGTACGAATGAATTAGAATGGATACATTCGTCCGAATGAATTAGAATGGATCATACGAATGAGTAAGAATGGATCGTACGATTGAAATAGAATAGATTGTACGAATGAATTAGAATGGATCCTACGAATGAATTAGAATGGATCGTGTGAAAGAATTAGAATGGATTGTACGAATGAATTAGAATGGATCCTATGAATGAATTAGATTGGATCGTGCGAATGAATTAGAATGGATCGTACGAATGAATTAGAATGGATCGTACGAATTAATTAGAATGGATACATTCGTGCGAATGAATTAGAATGGATTGTATGAATGAATTAGAATGGATCGTGCGAATGAATAAGAATAGATCATACGAATGAATTAGAATGGATTAGAATGGATCGTACGAATGAATTAGAATGGATCATACGAATGAGTAAGAATGGATCGTACGAATGAATTAGAATGGATCTTACGAATGAATTAGAATGGATCGTACGAATAAATTAGAATGGATACATTCGTCCGAATGAATTAGAATGGATCATACGAATGAGTAAGAATGGATCATACGAATGAATTAGAATGGATCGTGCGAATGAATTCGAATGGATCGTACGAATTCATTTTAATACATTCATACAATCCATTCTAATTCTTTCACACGATCCATTCTAATTCATTCGTACGTTCCATTCTAATTCATTAGCACGATCCATGCTAATTCATTCGTTCGATCAATTCTAATTCATTAGCACGATCCATTCTAATTCATTCGTACGATCCATTCTAATTTATTCGCACGATCCATTCTAATTCATTCATAGGATCCATTCGAATTCATTCATACGATCTATTCTAATTCTTTCTCATGAATGTATCCATTCTAATTCATTCGCACGAATGTATCCATTCTAATTCATTCGTACGATCCATTCTAATTCATTCGTACGATCCATTCTAATTCATTCATACGATCTATTCTAATTCATTCATACAATCCATTCTAATTCTTTCACACGATCCATTCTAATTCATTCGTACGATCCATTCTAATTCATTCACACAATCCATTCTATTTCATTCGTACGATCCATTCTTACTCATTGGTACGATCCATTCTAATTCATTCGCACGAATGTATCCATTCTAATTCATTCGTACGAATCCATTCTAATTCATTCGTACAATCTATTCTATTTCATTCGTACGATCCATTCTTACTCATTCGTATGATCCATTCTAATTCATTCGGACGAATGTATCCATTCTAATTTATTCGTACGATCCATTCTAATTCATTCGTACGATCCATTCTAATTCATTCGTACAATCCATTCTAATTCATTCGTCCGATCCATTCTAATTCATTCGCACGAATGTATCCATTCTAATTCATTCGTACGGTCCATTCTAATTCATTCGCACAATCCATTCTATATCATTCGTACGATCCATTCTTACTCATTCGTATGATCCATTATGGAGACATTCGTGCGAATGAATTAGAATGGATCATACGAATGAGTAAGAATGGATCGTACGAATGAAATAGAATGGATTGTGCGAATGAATTAGAATGGATCGTACGAATGAATTAGAATGGATCGTGTGAAAGAATTAGAATGGATTGTATGAATGAATTAGAATGGATCGTACGAATGAATCAGAATGGATCGTATGAGTGAATTAGAATGGATACGAAGGAATTAGAATGGATCGTACGAAGGAATTAGAATGGATCATACGAATGAAATAGAATGGATCGTACGAAGGAATTAGAATGGATCGTACGAAGGAATTAGAATGGATCGTACGTATGAATTAGAATGGATATATTCGTGCAAATGAATTAGAATGGATCGTATGTATGAATTAGAATGGATCGTATGAGTGAATTAGAACGGATAGTACGAATGAAGTAGAATAGATCGTATGAATGAATTAGAATTGATACATTCGTGCGAATGAATTAGAATGGATACATTCATGCGAATAAATTATAATGGATTGTATAAATGAATTAGAATGGATCGTACGAATGAATTAGAATGGATCGTACGAATGAATTAGAATAGATTGCGTGAATAAATTAGAATGGATCGTACGAATGAATTAGAATAGATCGTACGAAGGAATTAGAATGGATCGTACGAAGGAATTAGAATGGATCGTACGAATGAATTAGAATGGATCGTACGAAGGAATTAGAATGGATCGTACGAATGAATTAGAATGGATCGTACGATTGAATTAGAATGGATCATACGAATGAGTAAGAATGGATTAGAATGGATCGTGCGAATGAATTAGAATGGATCGTACGAATAAATTAGAATGGATACATTCGTCCGAATGAATTAGAATGGTTCATACGAATGAGTAAGAATGGATCGTACGAATGAAATAGAATAGATTGTACGAATGAATTAGAATGGATCCTACGAATGAATTAGAATGGATCGTGTGAAAGAATTAGAATAGATTGTATGAATGAATTAGAATGGATCGTATGAATGAATTAGAATGGATCGTGCGAATGAATTCGAATGGATCGTACGATCCATTCTAATTCATTCATACAATCCATTCTAATTCATTTGCATGAATGTATCCATTCTAATCCATTCGTACGATCCATTCTAATTCATTCGCATGAATGTAACCATTCTAATTCATTCATTTGATCCATTCTAATTCATTCGTACGATCCATTCTAATTCATTTGTCCGATCCATTCTAATTCATTCACACGAAAGTATCCATTCTAATTCATTCGTACGATCCATTCTAATTTATTCGTACGATCCATTCTAATTCATTCGTAAGATCCATTCTAATTCATTCCCACGATCCATTCTAATTTATTCATACGATCCAATCTAATTCATTCGTACGATCTATTCTAATTCATTCGCACGAATGTAACCATTCTAATTCATTCATACGATTCATTCTAATTCATTCATACGAGCTATTCTAATTCATTCGTACGATCCATTCTAATTCATTCGTACGATCCATTGTAATTCATTCATACAATCCATTTAGATTCATTCGCACAAATGTATCCATTCAAATTCATTCGTACGATCCAGTCTAATTCATTCGTACGATCCATTCTAATTCATTCGTACGATCTAATTCATTCGTACGATCCATTCTAATTTATTCATACGATCGATTCTAATTCATTCGCACTATCCATTCTAATTCATTCGTACGATCCATTTTAATTCATTCGTATGACCCATTCTAATTTATTCGTTCAAATATATCCATTCTAATTCATTCGTATGATCCATTCTAATTCATTCGCACGATCCATTCTAATTCATTCACACAAATGTATCCATTCTAACTCATTTGCACGATCCATTCTAATTCATTCCTATGATCTATTCTAATTCATTCGTACGATCCATTCTAATTCATTCTAATTCATTCGTACGATCCATTCTAATTCATTCGTATATTCCATTCTAATTCATTAGCACGATCCACGCTAATGAATTTGAATGGATCGTACGATCCAATCTAATTCATTAATACGATCCATTCTTACTCATTCGTATGATCCATTCTAATTCAATCGTACGATCCATTCTAATTCATTCGTACGATCCATTCTAATTCCTTCGTACGATCCATTCTAATTCATTCGTACGATCCATTCTAATTCATTCGTACGATCCATTCTAATTCCTTCGTACGATCCATTCTAATTCATTCGTACGATCCATTCTAATTCATTCGCGCAATCTTTTCTAATTCATTCGTACGATCCATTCTAATTCATTCGTACGATCCATTCTAATTCATTCATACAATCCATTCTAATTTATTCGCACGAATGTATCCATTCTAATTCATTCGTACGATTCATTCTAATTCATTCGCACAATCTATTCTAATTCATTCATACGATCCATTCTAATTCATTCGCACGAATGTATCCATTCTAATTCATTCTACGATCCATTCGACTTCATTCGTACTATCCGTTCTAATTCACTCATACGATCCATTCTAATTCATTCATACGATCCATTCTAATTCATTTGCACGAATATATCCATTCTAATTCATTCGTACGATCCATTCTAATTCCTTCGTACGATCCATTCTAATTCCTTCGTACGATCCATTCTAATTCCTTCTTACGATCCATTCTATTTCATTCGCATGATCCATTCTAATTCCTTCGTACGATCCATTCTAATTCCTTCGTATCTATGCTAATTTACTCATATGATCCATTCTAATTCATTCGTACGATCCATTCTAATTCATTCGTACAATCCATTCTAATTCATTCGCACGAATGTATCCATTCTAATTCATTCGTACGATCAGTTCTAATTCATTCACAAAATCTATTCTAATTCATTCATACGATACATTCTAATTCATTCACACGAATATATCCATTCTAATTCATTCATAGGATCCATTCTAATTCATTCGTACGATCCATTCTAATTCACTAATACGATCCATTCTAATACATTCATACGATCCATTCTAATTCATTTGCACGAATATATCCATTCTAATTCCTTCGTACGATCCATTCTAATTCGTTTGTATGATCCATTCTAATTCATTCGTACGATCTATTCTAATTCATTCGTATGATCCATTCTAATTCATTCGTACGATCCATTCTAATTCCTTCGTACGATCCATTCTAATTCATTCATACGATCCATTCTAATTCATTCGTACGATCTATTCTAATTCATTCGCACAAATGTATCCATTCTAATTCATTCATACGATCCATTCTAATTCATTCGCACGATCTGTTCTTATTCATTCGTACGATCCGTTCTAATTCATTCATACGATCCATTCTAATTCATTCGTACGATCTATTCTAATTCATTCGCACAAATGTACGAACCATTCTAATTCATTCACACGAATGTATACATTCGTACGAATGAATTAGAATAGATTGTACGAATGAATTAGAATGGATCGTACGAATGAATAAGAATGGATCGTACGAATGAATTAGAATGGATACATTCGTGCGAATGAATTAGAATGGATCGTCCGAATGAATTAGAATGGATCGTACGAATGAATTAGAATGGATCGTACGAATGAATTAGAATGGATATATTCGTGCAAATGAATTAGAATGGATCGTATGAATGTATTAGAATGGATCGTATGAGTGAATTAGAATGGATCGTACGAATGAATTAGAATGGATTGTATGAATGAATTAGAATGGATCGTACGAATGAATTAGAATGGATCATACGAATTAATTAGAATGGATCATACGAATGAATTAGAATGGATCGTACGAATGAATTAGAATGGATCGTACGAATGAATTAGAATGGATACATTCGTGCGAATGAATTAGAATGGATTGTGCGAATGAATAAGAACAGATCGTGCGAATGAATAAGAACAGATCGTGCGAATGAATTAGAATGGATCGTACGAATGAATTAGAATGGATCGTATGAATGAATTAGAATGGATACATTTGTGCGAATGAATTAGAATAGATCGTACGAATGAATTAGAATGGATCGTATGAATGAATTAGAACGGATCGTACGAATGAATTAGAATGGATCGTGCGAATGAATTAGAATGGATCGTACGAATGAATTAGAATTGATCGTGTGAAAGAATTAGAATGGATCGTACGAATGAATTAGAATGGATCATGCGAATGAATTAGAATAGATCGTACGAATGAATTAGAATGGATACATTTGTGCAAATGAATTAGAATGGATCGTACGAATGAATTAGAATGGATCATATGAATGAATTAGAATGGATCGTACGAATGAATTAGAATGGATCGTGCGAATGAATTAGAATGGATCGTACGAATGAATTAGAATGGATCGTACGAATGAACTAGAATGGATACATTCATGCGAATGAATTAGAATGGATCGTACGAAAAAATTAGAATGGATCGTACGAATGAATTAGAATGGATCTTACGAATGAATTAGAATGGATCGTACGAATGAATTAGAATGGATCGTACGAATGAATTAGAATGGATACATTCGTGCGAATGAATTAGAATGGATCAGAACCATGAATTAGAATGGATCGTACGAATAAATTAGAATGGATACATTCGTCCGAATGAATTAGAATGGATCATACGAATGAGTAAGAATGGATCGTACGATTGAAATAGAATAGATTGTACGAATGAATTAGAATGGATCCTATGAATGAATTAGAATGGATCGTGTGAAAGAATTAGAATGGATTGTATGAATGAATTAGAATGGATCGTATGAAAGAATTAGAATGGATCGTACGAATGAATTAGAATGGATCGTACGAATAAATTAGAATGGATACATTCGTCCGAATGAATTAGAATGGATCATACGAATGAGTAAGAATGGATCGTACGAATGAAATAGAATAGACTGTACGAATGAATTAGAATCGTACGAATGAAATAGAATAGATTGTACGAATGAATTAGAATGGATCCTACGAATGAATTAGAATAGATCGTGTGAAAGAATTAGAATGGATTGTATGAATAAATTAGAATGAATTCGTACGATCCATTCGAATTCATTCGCACGATCCATTCTAATTCATCCATACGATCCATTCTAATTCATTCATACAATCCATTCTAATTCTTTCACATGATCCATTCTAATTCATTCGTAGGATCCATTCTAATTCATTCGTACAATCTATTCTATTTCATTCGTACGATCCATTCTTACTCATTCGAATGATCCATTCTAATTCATTCGGACGAATGTATCAATTCTAATTTATTTGTACGATCCATTCTAATTCATTCGTATGATCCATTCTAATTCATTCGTCCAATCCATTCTAATTTATTCGTCCGATCCATTCTAATTCATTCGCACGAATGTATCCATTCTAATTCATTCGTACGATCTATTCTAATTCATTCGTACGATCCATTCTAATTCATTCGTAAGATCCATTCTAATTCATTCGTACGATCCATTCTAATTCATTCGTACGATCCATTCTAATTCATTCGCACGAATGTATCCATTCTAGTTCATTCGTACGATCCATTCCAATTCATTCGTACGATCCATTCTAATTCATTCGCACGATCCATTCTAATTCATTCGTACAATCCATTCTAATTCATTCATACGATCCTTTCTAATTCATTCGTACGATCCATTTTAATTCATTCGCACAAATGTATCCATTCTAATTCATTCGTACGATCCATTCTAATTCATTCGCACGATCCATTCTAATTCATTCGTACGATCCATTCTAATTCATTCGCACGATCTGTTCTTATTCATTCGCACAATCCATTCTAATTCATTCGCACGAATGTATCCATTCTGATTCATTCGTACGATCCATTCTAATTCATTCGTACGATCCATTCTAATTCATTCGTATGATCCATTCTAATTAATTCGTATGATCCATTCTAATTCATTTGTACGATCCATTCTAATTCATTCATACAATCCGTTCTAATTCATTCGCACGAATGTATCCATTCTAATTAATTCGTACGATCCATTCTAATTCATTCGTATGATCTATTCTTATTCATTCGTACGATCCAGTCTAATTGATTCGCACGATCCATTCTAATTCATTCGCACGAATGTATCCATTCTAATTCATTCGTATGATCCATTCTAATTCATTAATATGATCCATTCTAATTCATTCGTACGATCCATTCTAATTCATATGCACAAAGGTATCCATTCTAATCCATTCATAGGATCCATTCTAATCCATTCGTACGATCCATTCTAATTCATTCGTACAATCCATTGTAATTCATTCGCTCGAATATATCCATTTTAATCCATTCGTACGATCCATTCTAATCCATTCGTACGATCCATTCTAATTCATTCGCATGAATGTAACCATTCTAATTCATTCATTTGATCTATTCTAATTCATTCGTACGATCCTTTCTAATTCATTCGTCCGATCCATTCTAATTCATTCGCACGAATGTATCCATTCTAATTCATTCGTACGATCCATTCTAATTCATTCGTACGATCCATTCTAATTCATTCGTAAGATCCATTCTAATTCATTCGTACGATCCATTCTAATTCATTCGTACGATCCATTCTAATTCATTCGTACGAATGTATCCATTCTAGTTCATTCGTACGATCCATTCTAATTCATTCGTACGATCCATTCTAATTCATTTGCAGGATCCATTCTAATTCATTCGTACCATCAATTCTAATTCATTCGCACGAATGTATCCATTCTAATTCATTCATACGATCCTTTCTAATTCATTCGTACGATCCATTCTAATTCACTCAGCTCATACGATCCATTCTAATACATTCATACGATCCATTCTAATTCATTTGCACAAATATATCCATTCTAACTCATTCGTACGATCCATTCTAATTCCTTCGTACGATCCATTCTAATTCATTCGTACGATCTATTCTAATTCATTCGTACGATCCATTCTAATTCATTCATACGATCCATTCTAATTCCTTCGTACGATCCATTCTAATTCATTCGTACGATCCATTCTAATTCATTCGTACAATCTATTCTAATTCATTCGTACGAATGGATACATTTGTGTGAATGAAATAGAATGGATCGTACGAATGAGTAAGAATGGATCGTATGAATGAAATAGAATGGATTGCACGAAAGAATTAGAATGGATCGTACGAATGAATTAGAATGGATCGTGTGAAAGAATTAGGATGGATTGTATGAATGAATTAGAATGGATCGTACGAATGAATTAGAATGGATCGTACAAAGGAATTAGAATGGATCGTACGAATGGATTAGAATGGATCGTACGAATTAATTAGAATAGATCGTACGAATGAATTAGAATGGATCGTACGAAGGAATTAAAATGGATCGTACGAATGAATTAGAATGGATATATTCGTGCAAATGAATTAGAATGGATCGTATGAATGTATTAGAATGGATCGTATGAGTGAATTAGAATGGATCGTACGAATGAATTAGAATGGATCGTATGAATGAATTAGAATGGATACATTCGTGTGAATGAATTAGAATGGATCGTATGAATGAATTAGAATAGATTTTGTGAATGAATTAGAACTGATCGTACGAATGAATTAGAATGGATACATTCGTGCGAATGAATTAGAATGGATTGTATGAATGAATTAGAATGGATCGTGTGAAAGAATTAGAATGGATTGTATGAATGAATTAGAATGAATTCATACGATCCATTCGAATTCATTCGCACGATCCATTCTAATTCATTCATACGATCCATTCTAATTCTTTCACACGATCCATTCTAATTCTTTCACACGATCCATTCTAATTCATTCGTACGATCCATTCTAATTCATTCGTGCAATCCATTCTATTTCATTCGTACGATCCATTCTTACTCATTCGTACGATCCATTCTAATTCATTAACACGAATGTATCCATTCGTATGAATGAATTAGAATAGATTGTACGAATGAATTAGAATGGATCGTACGAATGAATTAGAATGGATCGTATGAAGGAATTAGAATGGATCGTACGAATGAATTAGAATGGATCGTACGAATGAATTAGAATAGATCGTACGAATGAATTAGAATGGATCGTACGAAGGAATTAGAATGGATCGTACGAATGAATTAGAATGGATATATTCGTGCAAATGAATTAGAATGGATCGTATGAATGTATTAGAATGGATCGTATGAGTGAATTAGAATGGATCGTACGAATGAATTAGAATGGATCGTATGAATGAATTAGAATGGATACATTCGTGCGAATGAATTAGAATTGATCGTACGAATGAATTAGAATGGATCGTGCGAATGAATTAGAATGAATCGTACGAATGAATTAGAATGGATCGTACGAATGAACTAGAATGGATACATTCGTGCGAATGAATTAGAATGGATCGTACGAATGAATTAGAATGGATCGTACGAATGAATTAGAATGGATCTTATGAATGAATTAGAATGGATCGTACGAATGAATTAGAATAGATCGTACGAATGAATTAGAATGGATACATTCGTGCGAATGAATTAGAATGGATCGGACGAATGAATTAGAATGGATCGTACGAATGAACTAGAATGGATCAAATGAATGAATTAGAATGGTTACATTCATGCGAATGAATTAGAATGGATCGTACGAATGGATTAGAATGGATACATTCGAGCGAATGAATTAGAATGGATCGTACGAATGAATTAGAATGGATCGTACGAATGGATTAGAATGGATCCTACGAATGGATTAGAATGGATACCTTTTTGTGCATATGAATTAGAATGGATCGAACGAATGAATTAGAATGGATCATATTAATGAATTAGAATGGATCGTACGAATGAATTAGAATGGATACATTCGTGCATGATCCATTCTAATTCATTCGCACGAATGTATCCATTCTAATTCATTCGTACGATCCATTCTAATTCATTAATATGATCCATTCTAATTCATTCGTACGATCCATTCTAATTCATTCGTACGATCCATTCTAATTCATATGCTCAAAGGTATCCATTCTAATTCATTCGTACGATCCATTCAAATTCAGGATCGTACGAATGAATTAGAATGGATACATTCGTGCGAATGAATTAGAATTGATCGTACGAATGAATTAGAATGGATCGTGCGAATGAATTAGAATGGATCGTACGAATGAATTAGAATGGATCGTACGAATGAACTAGAATGGATACATTCGTGCGAATGAATTAGAATGGATCATACGAATGAATTAGAATGGATCATACGAATGAATTAGATTGGATCTTACGAATGAATTAGAATGGATTGTATGAATGAATTAGAATGGATCGTACGAATGAATTAGAATGGATACATTCGTGCGAATGAATTAGAATGGATCGGACGAATGAATTAGAATGGATCGTACGAATGAATTAGAATGGATCAAATGAATGAATTAGAATGGTTACATTCATGCGAATGAATTAGAATGGATCGTACGAATGGATTAGAATGGATCGTACAAATGGATTAGAATGGATACATTCGAGCGAATGAATTAGAATGGATCGTACGAATGAATTAGAATGGATCGTACGAATGGATTAGAATGGATCCTACGAATGGATTAGAATGGATAGCTTTGTGCATATGAATTATAATGGATCGTACGAATGAATTAGAATGGATCATATTAATGAATTAGAATGGATCGTACAAATGAATTAGAATGGGTACATTCGTGCGAATGAATTAGAATGGATCGTGCGAATCAATTAGACTGGATCGTGCGAATGAATAAGAATAGATCATACGAATGAATTAGAATGGATCGTACGAATTAATTAGAATGGATAAATTTGTGCGAATGAATTAGAATGGATTGTATGAATGAATTAGAATGGATCGTACGAATGAATTGGAATGGATCATACGAATTAATTAGAATGGATCGTACGAATGAATTAGAATGGATCGTACGAATGAATTAGAATGGATCGTACGAATGAATTAGAATGGATACATTCGTGCGAATGAATTAGAATGGATTGTGCGAATGAATAAGAACAGATCGTGCGAATGAATTAGAATGGATCGTACGAATAAATTAGAATGGATCGTGCGAATGAATTAGAATGGATCGTACGAATGAATTAGAATGGGTACATTTGTGCGAATGAATTAGAATGGATCGTACGAATGAATTAGAATGGATCGTATGAATGAATTAGAATGGATCGTACGAATGAATTAGAATGGATCGTGCGAATGAATTAGAATGGATCGTACGAATGAATTAAAATGGATCGTACGAATGAACTAGAATGGATACATTCGTGCGAATGAATTAGAATGGATCGTACGAATGAATTAGAATGGATCGTACGAATGAATTAGAATGGATCTTACGAATGAATTAGAATGGATCGTACGAATGAATTAGAATGGATCGTACGAATGAATTAGAATGGATACATTCGTGCGAATGAATTAGAATGGATCGGACGAATGAATTAGAATGGATCGTACGAATGAATTAGAATGGATTGTACGAATGAATTAGAATGGATCGTACGAATGAATTAGAATGGATCGTACGAATGAATTAGAATGGATCGTACGAATAAATTAGAATGGATACATTCGTCCGAATGAATTACAATGGATCATACGAATGAGTAAGAATGAATCGTACGAATGAAATAGAATAGATTGTACGAATGAATTAGAATGGATTCTACGAATGAATTTGAATGGATCGTGTGAAAGAATTAGAATGGATTGTATGAATGAATTAGAATAGATCGTATGAATGAATTAGAATGGATCGTGCGAATGAATTCGAATGGATCGTATGAATTCATTCTAATTCATTCATACAATCCATTCTAATTCTTTCACACGATCTATTCTAATTCATTCATAGGATCCATTCTAATTCATTCGTACAATCTATTCTATTTCATTCGTACGATCCATTCTTACTCATTCGTATGATCTATTCTAATTCATTCGGACGAATGTATCCATTCTAATTTATTCATACTATCCATTCTAATTTATTCGTACGATCCATTCTAATTCATTTGTACGATCCATTCTAATTCATTCGTCTGATCCATTCTAATTCATTCGCACGAATGTATCCATTCTAATTCATTCATACGATCCATTCTAATTCATTCGTACGATCCATTCTAATTCCTTCGTACGATCCATTCTAATTCATTCGTACGATCTATTCTATTTCATTCGTACGATCCATTCTTACTCATTCGTACGATCCATTCTAATTCATTCGTCCGATCCATTCTAATTCATTCGCACGAATGTTTCCATTCTAATTCATTCGTACGTTCGATTCTAATTCATTCGTATGATCCATTCTAATTCCTTCGTATGATCTATTCTAATTCATTCGTACGATCTATTCTAATTCATTCGTACGATCCATTCTAATTCATTCGTACGATCCATTCTAATTCATTCGTACGATCCATTCTAATTCATTCCTACGATCCATTCTAATTCATTCGCACGAATGTATCCATTCTAGTTCATTCGTACGATCCATTCTAATTCATTCGTATGATCCATTCTAATCCATTTGTACGATCCATTCTAATTCATTCATACGATCCATTCTAATTCATTCATACAATCCATTCTAATTCTTTCACACGATCCAATCTAATTCATTCGTAGGATCCATTCTAATTCATTCGTACAATCTATTCTATTTCATTCATACGATCCATTCTTACTCATTCGTATGATCCATTCTAATTCATTCGGACGAATGTATCCGTTCTAATTTATTCGTACGATCCATTCTAATTCATTCGTACGATCCATTCTTACTCATTCGTATGATCCATTCTAATTCATTCGTACGATCCATTCTAATTCATTCGTACGATCGATTCTAATTCATTCGCACTATCCATTCTAATTCATTCGTACGATCCATTCTAATTCATTCGTATGATACATTCTAATTTATTCGTTCAAATATATCCATTCTAATTCATTCCGTACGATCCATTCTAATTCATTCGTACGATCCATTCTAATTCATTCGTACAATCCATTCTAATTCATTTGTACGAATGTATCCATTCTGATTCATTCGTACGATCCATTGTAATTCATTCGTACGATCCATTCTAATTCATTCGCATGAATGTATCCATTCTAGTTCATTCGTACGATCCATTCTAATTCATTCGCACGATCCATTATAATGCATTCGTACGATCAATTCTAATTCATTCGCACGAATGTATCCATTCTAATTCATTCGTACGATCCTGAATTAGAATGGATCGTACGAATGAATTAGAATGGATACCTTTGTGCATATGAATTAGAATGGATCGTACGAATCAATTAGAATGGATCATATTAATGAATTAGAATGGATCGTACGAATGAATTAGAATAGATCGTATGAATGAATTAGAATGGATCGTACGAATGAATTAGAATGGATCATACGAATGAATTAGAATGGATCGTACGAATGAATTAGAATGGATACATTCGTGCGAATGAATTAGAATGGATACATTCGTGCGAAAGAATTAGAATAGATCGTATGAATGAATTAGAATGGATCCTATGAATGAATTAGAATGGATCGTGCGAATGAATTAGAATGGATCGTACGAATGAATTAGAATGGATCGTACGAAGGAATTAGAATGGATCGTACGAATGAATTAGAATGGATATATTCGTGCAAATGAATTAGAATGGATCGTATGAATGTATTAGAATGGATCGTATGAGTGAATTAGAATGGATCGTACGAATGAATTAGAATGGATCTTATGAATGAATTAGAATGGATCGTACGAATGAATTAGAATAGATCGTACGAATGAATTAGAATGGATACATTCGTGCGAATGAATTAGAATGGATCAGACGAATGAATTAGAATGGATCGTACGAATGAATTAGAATGGATCGTACGAATGAATTAGAATGGATCGTACGAATAAATTAGAATGGATACATTCGTCCGAATGAATTAGAATGGATCATACGAATGAGTATGAATGGATCATACGAATGAAATAGAATAGATTGTACGAATGAATTAGAATGGATTCGTACGAATGAATTAGAATGGATACATTCGTGCGAATAAATTAGAATGGATCGTACAAATGAGTAAGAATGGATCGTACGAATGAAGTAGAATGGATTGTGCGAATGAATTAGAATGGATCGTACGAATGAATTAGAATGGATCGTGTGAAAGAATTAGAATGGATTGTAAGAATGAATTAGAATAGATCGTATGAATGAATTAGAATGGATCGTACGAATGAATTAGAATGGATCGTACGAATGAATTAGAATGGATACATTCGTGCGAATGAATTAGAATGGATACATTCGTGCGAAAGAATTAGAATAGATCGTATGAATGAATTAGAATGGATTCTATGAATGAATTAGAATGGATCGTGCGAATGAATTAGAATGGATCGTACGAATGAATTAGAATGGATCGTACGAATGAATTAGAATGAATCGTGCTAATGAATTAGAATTGATCGAACGAATGAATTAGCATGGGTCGTACTAATGAATTAGAATGGAACGTACGAATGAATTAGAATGGATCGTTTGAAAGAATTAGAATGGATTGTACGATGAATTACAATGGATCATACGAATGAATTAGAATGGATCATACGAATGAGTAAGAATGGATCGTAGGAATGAATTAGAATGGATCGTAGGAATGAATTAGAATGGATCGTATGAATGAATTAGAATGGATCGTATGAATGAATTAGAATGGATCGTGCGAATGAATTAGAATGGATCGTACGAATGAATTAGAATGGATCGTACGATGAATTACAATGGATAATACGAATGAATTAGAATGGATCATACGAATGAGTAAGAATAGATCGTACGAATGAAATAAAATGGATTGTACGAATGAATTAGAATGGATACATTCATGCGAATGAATTATAATGGATCGGACGATTGAATTAGAATTAATCGTACGATTCATTCTAATTCATTTGTACGATCCATTCTAATACATTCGTACGATTCATGCTAATTTATTCGCACGATCCACTCTAATTCATTCGTACGATCCATTCTTATTCATTCATACGATCCATTCTAATTCATTCGCACAATGCATTCTAATTCATTCGTACAATCCATTCTAATTCATTCGTCTGATCCATTCTAACTCATTCGGTGGATCCATTCTAATTCATTCGTACGATCCATTCTAATTCATTCCCACGATCCATTCTAATTTATTCGTACGATCCATTCTAATTCATTCGTACGATCTATTCTAATTCATTCGCACGAATGTAACCATTCTAATTCATTCATACGATTCATTCTAATTCATTCGTATGAGCTATTCTAATTCATTCGTACGATCCATTCTAATTCATTCACACGAATCTATCCATTCTAATTCATTCATACGATCCATTCTAATTCATTCGTACGATCCATTCTAATTCACTCATACGATCCATTCTAATACATTCATACGATCCATTCTAATTCATTTGCACGAATATATCCATTCTAATTCATTCGTACGATCCATTCTAATTCCTTCGTACGATCCATTCTAATTCATTCGTACGATCTATTCTTTTTCATTCGTACGATTCATTCTTACTCATTCGTACGATCCATTCTAATTCATTCGTCCGATCCATTCTAATTCATTCGCACGAATGTATCCATTCTAATTCATTCGTCCGATCCATTCTAATTCATTAATATGATCCATTCTAATTCATTCGTATGATCCATTCTAATTCATATACACAAAGGTATTCATTGTAATCCATTCGTAGGATCCATTCTAATCCATTCGTACGATCCATTCTAAATCATTCGTATGATCCATTCTAATTCATTCACTCGAATGTATCCATTCTAATCCATTCGTACGATCCATTCTAATCCATTCGTACGATCCATTCTAATTTATTCGCATAAATGTAACCATTCTAATTCATTCATTTGATCCATTCTAATTCATTCGTCCGATCCATTCTAATTCATTCGCACGAATGTATCCATTCTAATTCATTCGTACGATCCATTCTAATTCATTCGTACGATCCATTCTAATTCATTCATAAGATCCTTTCTAATTCATTCGTATGATCCATTCTAATTCATTCGTACGATCCATTCTACAATCCATTCTAATTCATTCGTCCGATCCATTCTAATTCATTCGCACGAATGTATCCATTCTAATTCATTCGTACAATCCATTCTAATTCATTCGCACGATCCATTCTAATTCATTCGTACGATCAATTCTAATTCATTCGTGCAATCCATTCTATTTCATTCGTACGATCCATTCTTACTCATTCGTACGATCCATTCTAATTCATTCACACGAATGTATCCATTCGTACAAATGAATTAGAATAGATTGTACGAATGAATTAGAATGGATCGTACGAAGGAATTAGAATGGATCGTACGAATGAATTAAAATGGATCGTACGAATGAATTAGAATGGATTGTACGAAGGAATTAGAATGGATCGTACGAATGAATTAGAATGGATCGTACGAATGAATTAGAATGGATCGTACGAATGAACTAGAATGGATACATTCGTGCGAATGAATTAGAATGGATCGTACGAATGAATTAGAATGGATCGTACGATACATTCTAATTCATTCGTACGATCCATTCTAATACATTCATATAATCCATTCTAATTCATTCGTATGATCCATTCTAACTCATTCGGTGGATCCATTCTAATTCATTCATACGATCCATTCTAATTTATTCCCACGATCCATTCTAATTTATTCGTACGATCCATTCTAATTCATTCGTACGATCTATTCTAATTCATTCGCACGAATGTAACCATGCTAATTCATTCATATGATTCATTCTAATTCATTCGTATGAGCTATTCTAATTCATTCGTACGATCGATTCTAATTCATTCGTACGATCCATTGTAATTCATTCATACAATCCATTTAGATTCATTCGCAAAAATGTATCCATTCAAATTCATTCGTACGATCCAGTCTAATTCATTCGTACGATCTAGTCTAATTCATTCGCACGAATATATCCATTCTAATTCTTTCGTACGATGCATTCTAATTCATTCGTATGATCCATTCTAATTCATTCATTTGATCCATTCTAATTCATTCGTACGATCCATTCTAATTCATTCGTCCGATCCATTCTAATTCATTCGCACGAATGTATCCATTCTAATTCATTCGTACGATCCATTCTAATTCATTTGTACGATCCATTCTAATTCATTCGTAAGATCCATTCTAATTCATTCGTACGATCCATTCTAATTCATTCGTACGATCCATTCTAATTCATTTGCACGAATGTATCCATTCTAGTTCATTCTTACGATCCATTCTAATTCATTCATACAATCCATTCTAATTCATTCCGTACAATCCATTCTAATTCATTCGTACGATCGTACGAATGAATTAGAATGGATCGTACGAATGAATTAGAATAGATTGTGCGAATGAATTAGAATGGATCGTACGAATATATTAGAATAGATACATTTGTGCGAATTAATTAGAATGGATCGTACGAATGAATTAGAATGGATCGTGCGAAGGAATTAGAATGGATCGTACGAATGAATTAGAATGGATCGTACGAATAAATTAGAATGGATACATTCGTCCGAATGAATTAGAATGGATCATACGAATGAACAAGAATGGATCGTACGAATGAATTAGAATAGATCCTACGAATGAATTAGAATGATTCGTGTGAATGAATTAGAATGGATTGTATGAATGAATTAGAATGGATCGTATGAATGAATTAGAATGGATCGTGCGAATGAATTCGAATGGATCATACGAATTCATTCTAATTCATTCATACAATCCATTCTAATTCTTTCACACGATCCATTCTAATTCATTCGTACGTTCCATTCTAATTCATTAGCACGATCCATGCTAATTCATTCGTTCGATCAATTCTAATTCATTAGCACGATCCATTCTAATTCATTCATACGATCCATTCTAATTCATTCGCACGATCCATTCTAATTCATTCATAGGATCCATTCTAATTCATTCATACGATCTATTCTAATTCTTTCGCATGAATGTATCCATTCTAATTCATTCGTATGATCCATTCGAATTCATTCGCACGATCCATTCTAATTCATTCATATGATCCATTCTAATTCTTTCACACGATCCATTCTAATTCATTCGTACGATCCATTCTAATTCATTCGCACAATCCATTCTATTTCATTTGTACGATCCATTCTTACTCATTCGTATGATCCATTCTAATTCATTCGCACGAATGTATCCATAATGGATCATACGAATGAGTAAGAATGGATCGTACGAATGAAATAGAATGGATTGTGCGAATGAATTAGAATGGACCGTACGAATGAATTAGAATGGATACATTCGTGTGAATGAATTAGAATGGATCGGACGAATAAATTAGAATGGATCGTACGAATGAATTGGAATGGATCATACGAATGAATTAGAATGGATCGTACGAATAAATTAGAATGGATACATTCGTCCGAATTAATTAAAATGGATCATACGAATGAGTAAGAATGGATCGTACGAATGAAATAGAATAGATTGTACGAATGAATTAGAATGGATCGTGCGAATGAATTAGAATGGATCGTACGAATGAATTAGAATGGATCGTGCGAATGAATTAGAATGGATCATATTAATGAATTAGAATGGATCATACGAATGAATTAGAATGGATACATTCGTGCGAATGAATTAGAATGGATCGTGCGAATCCATTAGACTGGATCGTGCGAATGAATAAGAATGGATCATACGAATGAATTAGAATGGATCGTACGAATTAATTAGAATGGATACATTCGTGCGAATGAATTAGAATGGATTGTATGAATGAATTAGAATGGATCGTACGAATGAATTAGAATGGATCATACGAATTAATTAGAATGGATCATACGAATGAATTAGAATGGATCGTACGAATGAACTAGAATGGATCGTACGAATGAACTATAATGGATACATTCGTGCGAATGAATTAGAATGGATCGTACGAATGAATTAGAATGGATCCATTCTAATTCATTCGTACAATCCATTCTAATTCATTCCCACGATCCATTCTAATTTATTCGTACGATCCATTCTAATTCATTCGTATGATCTATTCTAATTCATTCGCACGAATGTAACCATTCTAATTCATTCATACGATTCATTCTAATTCATTCATATGAGCTATTCTAATTCATTAGTATGATCCATTTAATTCATTCGTACGATCCATTGTAATTCATTCATAGAATCCATTTAGATTCATTCGCACAAATGTATCCATTCAAATTCGTTCGTACGATCCAGTCTAATTCATTCGTACGATCCATTCTAATTCATTTGCACGAATATATCCATTCTAATTCTTTCGTATGATGCATTCTAATTCATTCGTACGATCCATTCTAATTCATTCGTATGATCCATTCTAATTCATTCGTACGATCCATTCTAATTCATTCGCACGAATGTATCCATTCTAATTCATTCGTACAATCCATTCTATTTCATTCGTACGATCCATTCTTACTCATTCGTATGATCCATTCTAATTCATTCGTATGATCCATTCTGATTCATTCGTACGAACCTTTCTAATTCATTCGTACGATCCATTCTAATTCATTCGCACGATCCATTCTAATTCATTCATACGATCCATTCTAATTCATTCATACGATCCATTCTAATTCATTCCTACAATCCATTCTAATTCATTCGCCCGATCCATTCTAATTCATTCATATGATCCATTCTATTCGAATGAATCATGCGATCCATTCGAATTCATTCGCACGATCCATTCTAATTCATTCATACGATCCATTCTAATTCATTCATACAATGCATTCTAATTCTTTCACACGATCCATTCTAATTCATTCGTACGATCCATTCTAATTCATTCGTACAATTCATTCTATTTCATTTGTACGATCCATTCTTACTCATTCGTATGATCCATTCTAATTCATTCGGACGAATGTATCCATTCTAATTTATTCGTACGATCCATTCTAATTCATTCGTACGATCCATTCTAATTCATTCGCTCGAATGTATCCATTCTAATCAATTCGTACGATCCATTCTAATCCATTCGTACGATCCATTCTAATTCATTCGGATGAATGTAACCATTCTAATTCATTTATTTGATCCATTCTAATTCATTCGTACGATCCATTCTAATTCATTCGTCCGATCTATTCTAATTCATTCGCACGAATGTATCCATTCTAATTCATTCGTACGATCCATTCTTACTCATTCGTATGATCCATTCTAATTCAATCGTACGATCCATTCTAATTCATTCGTACGATCCATTCTAATTCCTTCGTACGATCCATTCTAATTCATTCGTACAATCTATTCTAATTCATTCGTACGAATGGTTATATTCGTGTGAATGAATTAGAACGGATCGTACGAATGAGCAAGAATGGATCGTACGAATGAAATAGAATGGATTGCACGAATGAATTAGAATTGATCGTACGAATGAATTAGAATGGATCGTGCGAATGAATTAGAATGGATCGTACGAATGAATTAGAATGGATCGTACGAATGAACTAGAATGGATACATTCGTGCGAATGAATTAGAATGGATCGTACGAATGAATTAGAATGGATCGTACGAATAAATTAGAATGGATCTTACGAATGAATTAGAATGGATCGTACGAATGAATTAGAATGGATCGTTCGAATGAATTAGAATGGATACATTCGTGCGAATGAATTAGAATAGATCGGACGAATGAATTAGAATGGATCGTACGAATGAATTAGAATGGATCAAATGAATCAATTAGAATGGTTACATTCATGCGAATGAATTAGAATGGATCGTACGAATTGATTAGAATGGATCGTACGAATGGATACATTCGAGCGAATGAATTACAATGGATCGTACGAATGAATTAGAATGGATCGTACGAATAGATTAGAATAGATCCTTCGAATGGATTAGAATGGATACCTTTGTGCATATGAATTAGAATGGATCGTACGAATGAATTAGAATGGATCATATTAATGAATTAGAATGGATCGTACGAATGAATTAGAATGGATCGTATGAATGAATTAGAATGGATACATTCGTGCGAATGAATTAGAATGGATACATTCGTGCGAAAGAATTAGAATAGATCGTATGAATGAATTAGAATGGATCCTATAAATGAATTAGAATGGATCATGCGAATCAATTAGAATGGATCGTACGAATGAATTAGAATGGATCGTGCTAATGAATTAGAATTGATCGAACGAATGAATTAGAATGGATACATTCGTGCGAATGAATTAGAATGGATCGGACGAATGAATTAGAATGGATCGTACGAATGAGTAAGAATGGATCGTACGAATGAAATAGAATAGATCGTACGAATGAATTAGAATGGATCGTACGAAGGAATTAGAATGGATCGTACGAATGAATTAGAATGGATATATTCGTGCAAATGAATTAGAATGGATCGTATGAATGTATTAGAATGGATCGTATGAGTGAATTAGAATGGATCGTACGGATGAATTAGAATGGATCGTATGAATGAATTAGACTGGATACATTCGTGTGAATGAATCAGAATGGATCTTACGAATGAATTAGAATAGCTCATACGACTGAATTAGAATGAATTGTATGAATGAATTAGAATGGTTACATTCGTGCGAATGAATTAGAATAGATCGTACGAATGAATTAGAATGGATCGTACGAATAAATTAGAATAGATCGTGGGAATGAATTAGAATGGATCGTACGAATGAATTAGAATGGATTTACCGAATGAGTTAGAATGGATCATACGAATGAATTAGAATGGATTGTACGAATGAATTAGAATAGATTGTGCGAATGAATTAGAATGGATCGTATGAATGAATAAGAATGGATCGTACGAATGAATTAGAATGGATCGTGCGAATGAATTAGCATGAATCGTACGAATGTATTAGAATAGATCGTACGAATGAATTAGAATAAATCGTACGATCCATTCTAATTCAATCGTCCGATCCATTCTAATTCATTCGCATGAATGTATCCATTCTAATTCATTCGTATAATCCATTCTATTCCATTCGTACAATCCATTCTTACTCATTCGTATGATCCATTCTAATTCATTCGTATGATCCATTCTAATTCATCCGTACGATCCATTCTAATTCATTCGTACGATCCATTCTAATTCATTCGCACGATCCATTCTAATTCATTCATACAATCTATTCTAATTAATTCATACGATCCATTCTAATTCATTCCTACAATCCATTCTAATTCATTCGCCCGATCCATTCTAATTCATTCATACGATCTATTCTATTCGAATGGATCATGCGATCCATTCGAATTCATTTGCACGATCCATTCTAATTCATTCATACGATCCATTCTAATTCATTGATACAATGCATTCTAATTCTTTCACACGATCCATTCTAATTCATTCGTACGATCCATTCTAATTCATTCGTACAACCCATTCTATTTCATTTGTACGATCCATTCTTACTCATTCGTATGATCCATTCTAATTCATTCGTACGATCCATTCTAATTCATTTGTACGATCCATTCTAATTCATTTGTACAATCCATTATATTTCATTCGTACGATCCATTCTTACTCATTCGTATGATCCATTCTAATTCATTCGCACGAATGTATCCATTCTAATTCATTCATACAATCCATTCTAATTGATTTCGTACGATCCATTCTAATTCATTCGTACGATCGTACGAATGAATTAGAATGGATCGGACGAATGAATTAGAATAGATTGTGCGAATGAATTAGAATGGATCGTACGAATGAATTAGAATGGATCGTACGAATGAATTAGAATGGATCGTACGAATGAGTAAGAATGGATCGTACGAATGAATTAGAATGGATCGTACGAATGAATTAGAATGGATCGTACGAATAAATTAGAATGGATACATTCATCCGAATAAATTAGAATGGATCATACGAATGAGTAAGAATGGATCGTACGAATGAAATAGAATAGATTGTACGAATGAATTAGAATGGATCCTACGAATGAATTAGAATGGATCGTGTGAAATAATTAGAATGGATTGTATGAATGAATTAGAATGGATCGTATGAATGAATTTGAATGGATCGTGCGAATGAATTCGAATGGATCATACGAATTCATTCTAATTCATTCATACAATCCATTCTAATTCTTTCACACGATCCATTCTAATTCATTCGTACGTTCCATTCTAATTCATTAGCACAATCCGTGCTAATTCATTCGTTCGATCAATTCTAATTCATTAGCACGATGCATTCTAATTCATTCGTACGATCCATTCTAATTCCTTCGTATGATCCATTCTAATTAATTCGTACGATCTATTCTATTTCATTCGTACGATCCATTCTTACTCATTCGTACGATCTATTCTAATTCATTCGTCAGATCCATTCTAATTTATTCGCACGAATGTATCCATTCTAATTCATTCGTACGATCCATTCTAATTCCTTCGTACGATCCATTCTATTTCCTTCGTATGATCTATTCTAATTCATTCGTACGATCCATTCTAATTCATTTGTACGATCCATTCTAATTCATTCGTAAGATCCATTCTAATTCATTCGTACGATCCATTCTAATTCATTCGTACGATCCATTCTAATTCATTCTCACGATATCCATTCTAGTTCATTCGTACGATCCATTCTAATTCATTCGTACGATCCATTCTAATCCATTCGTAAGATCCATTCTAATTCATTCATACAATCCATTCTAATTCTTTCACATAATCCATTCTAATTCATTCGTAGGATCCATTCTAATTCATTCGTACAATCTATTCTATTTCATTCGTACGATCCATTCTTACTCATTCGTATGATCCATTCTAATTCATTCGGACGAATGTATCCATTCTAATTTATTCGTACGATCCATTCTAATTCATTCGTACGATCTATTCTAATTCATTCATACGATCCATTCTTACTCATTCGTATGATCCATTCTAATTCATTCGTACGATCCATTCTAATTCATTTGTACGATCGATTCTAATTCATTCGCACTATCCATTCTAATTCATTCGTACGATCCATTCTAATTCATTCGTATGATCCATTCGGTCCATTCAAATTCATTCGCACAATCCATTCTATTTCATTCGTACGATCCATTCTTACTCATTCGTTTGATCCATTATGGATACATTCGTGCGAATGAATTAGAATGGATCATACGAATGAGTAAGAATGGATCGTACGAATGAAATAGAATGGATTGTGCGAATGAATTAGAATGGATCGTACGAATGAATTAGAATGGATCGTTTGAAAGAATTAGAATGGATTGTATGAATGAATTAGAATAGATCGTATGAATGAATTAGAATGGATCGTACGAATGAATTAGAATGGATCGTACGAATGAATTAGAATGGATCGTACGAATGAATTCGAATGGATACATTCGTGCGAATGAATTAGAATGGATACATTCGTGCGAAAGAATTAGAATAGATCGTATGAATGAATTAGAATGGATCCTATGAATGAATTAGAATGGATCGTGCGAATGAATTAGAATGGATCGTACGAATGAATTAGAATGGATCGTGCTAATGAATTAGAATTGATCGAACGAATGAATTAGCATGGATCATGCTAATGAATTAGAATGGAACGTACAAATGAATTAGAATGGATCGTGTGAAAGAATTAGAATGGATTGTATGAATGAATTAGAATGAATTCGTACGATCCATTCGAATTCATTCGCACGATCCATTCTAATTCATTCATACGATCCATTCTAATTCATTCATACAATCCATTCTAATTCTTTCACACGATCCATTCTAATTCATTCGTAGGATCCATTCTAATTCATTCGTACAATCTATTCTATTTCATTCGTACGATCCATTCTTACTCATTCCTATGATCCATTCTAATTCATTCGGATGAATGTATCCATTCTAATTTATTCGTACGATCCATTCTAATTCATTCATACGATCCATTCTAATTCATTCGTACGATCCATTCTAATTCATTCGTCCGATCCATTCTAATTCATTCGCACGAATGTATCTATTCTAATTTATTCGTACGATCCATTCTAATTCATTCGTATGATCCATTTTAATTCATTCGTAAGATCAATTCTAATTCATTCGTACGATCCATTCTAATTCATTCGTACGATCCATTCTAATTCATTCGCACGAATGTATCCATTCTAGTTCATTCGTACGATCCATTCTAATTCATTCGTACGATCCATTCTAATTCATTCACACGATCCAGTCTAATTCATTCGTATGATCCATTCTAATTCATTCATACGATCCATTCTAATTCATTCGTATGATCCATTCTAATTCATTCGCACAAATGTATCCATTCTAATTCATTCGTACGATCTATTCTAATTCATTCGCACGATCCATTCTATTTCATTCGTACGATCCATTCTAATTCTTTCACACGATCCATTCTAATTCATTCGTACGATCCATTCTAATTCATTCGCACGATCCATTCTAATTCATTCGTACAATCCATTCTAATTCATTCATACGATCCATTCTAATTCATTCGTACGATCCATTCTAATTCATTCGCACAAATGTATCCATTCTAATTCATTCGCACGATCCATTCTAATTCATTCGTACGATCCATTCTTATTCATTCGCACGATCTATTCTTATTCATTCGCACAATCCATTCTAATTCATTCGCACGAATGTATCCATTCTAATTCATTCGTACGATCTATTCGAATTCATTCGTACGATCCATTCTAATTCATTCGTATGATCCATTCTAATTAATTCGTATGATCCATTCTAATTCATTCGTACGATCCATTCTAATTCATTCATACAATCCATTCTAATTCATTCGTACGATCCTTTCTAATTCACTCATACGATCCATTCTAATACATTCATACGATCCATTCTAATTCATTTGCACGAATATATCCATTCTAATTCATTCGTACGATCCATTCTAATTCCTTTGTAAGATCCATTCTAATTTATTCGTACGATCTATTCTAATTCATTCATACGATCCATTCTAATTCATTCGTACGATCCATTCTAATTACTTCGTACGATCCATTCTAATTCATTCGTACGATCCATTCTAATTCATTCGTACAATCTATTCTAATTCATTCGTACGAATGGATACATTCGTGTGAATGAATTAAAATGGATCGTACGAATGAGTAAGAATGGATCGTACGAATGAAATAGAATAGATTGCACGAATGAATTAGAATGGATCGTACGAATGAATTAGAATGGATCGTGTGAAAGAATTAGAATGGATTGTATGAATGAATTAGAATGGATCGTACGAATGAATTAGAATGGATCGTACGAAGGAATTAGAATGGATCGTACGAATGAATTAGAATAGATCGTATGAATGAATTAGAATGGATCGTACGAAAGAATTAGAATGGATCGTACGAATGAATTAGAATGGATATATTCGTGCAAATGAATTAGAATGGATCGTATGAATGTATTAGAATGGATCGTATGAGTGAATTAGAATGGATCGTACGAATGAATTAGAATGGATCGTATGAATGAATTAGAATGGATACATTCGTGTGAATGAATTAGAATGGATCGTATGAATGAATTAAAATAGATTTTGTGAATGAATTAGAACTGATCGTACGAATGAATTAGAATGGATACATTCGTGCGAATGAATTAGATTGGATTGTATGAATGAATTAGAATGTATCGTACGAATGAATTAGAATGGATCGTATGAGTGAATTAGAATGGATATGAAGGAATTAGAATGGATCGTACGAAGGAATTAGAATGGATCATACGAATGAAATAGAATGGATCGTACGAAGGAATTAGAATGGATCGTAAGAAGGAATTAGAATGGATCGTACTAATGAATTAGAATAGATCGTACGAATGAATTAGAATGGATCGTACGAAGGAATTAGAATGGATCGTACGAATGAATTAGAATGGATATATTCGTGCAAATGAATTAGAATGGATCGTATGAATGTATTAGAATGGATCGTATGAGTGAATTAGAATGGATCGTACGAATGAAATAGAATGGATAGTATGAAGGAATTAGAATGGATCGTACGAAGGAATTAGAATGGATCGTACGAAGGAATTAGAATGGATCGAACGAATGAATTAGAATGGATATATTCGTGCAAATGAATTAGAATGGATCGTACGAATGAATTAGAATGGATCGAACGAATGAATTAGAATAGATTGTGCGAATGAATTAGAATGGATCGTACGAATGAATTAGAATGGATCGTACGAATGAATTAGAATGGATACATTTGTGCGAATGAATTAGAATGGATACATTCGAGCGAAAGAATTAGAATAGATCGTATGAATGAATTAGAATGGATCCTATGAATGAATTAGAATGGATCATGCGAATGAATTAGAATGGATCGTACGAATGAATTAGAATGGATCGTGCTAATGAATTAGAATTGATCGAACGAATGAATTAGCATGAATCGTGCTAATGAATTAGAATGGAACGTACGAATGAATTAGAATGGATCTTGTGAAAGAATTAGAATGGATTGTATGAATGAATTAGAATGAATTCGTACGATCCATTCGAATTCATTCGCACGATCCATTCTAATTCATTCATACGATCCATTCTAATTCATTCATACAATCCATTCTAATTCTTTCACACGATCTATTCTAATTCATTCGTAGCATCCATTCTAATTCATTCGTACAATCTATTCTATTTTATTCGTACGATCCATTCTTACTCATTCGTATGATCCATTCTAATTCATTCGGACGAATGTATCCATTCTAATTTATTCGTACGATCCATTCTAATTCATTCGTACGATCTATTCTAATTCATTCGTACGATCCATTCTAATTCATTCGTCCGATCCATTCTAATTCATTCGCATGAATGTATCCATTCTAATTCAGTCGTACGATCCATTCTAATTCATTCGTAAGATCCATTCTAATTCATTCGTACGATCCATTCTAATTCATTCGTACGATCCATTCTAATTCATTCGCACGAATGTATCCATTCTAGTTCATTCGTACGATCCATTCTAATTCATTCGTACGATCCATTCTAATTCATTCGCACGATCCATTCTAATTCATTCGTACGATCCATTCTAATTCATTCATACGATCCATTCTAATTCATTCGTACGATCTATTCTAATTCATTCGCACAAATGTATCCATTCTAATTCATTCGTACGATCCATTCTAATTCATTCGCACGATCCATTCTAATTCATTCGTACGATCCATTCTTATTCTTTCACACGATACATTCTAATTCATTCGTACGATCCATTCTAATTCATTTGCACGATCCATTCTAATTCATTCGTACAATCCATTCTAATTCATTCATACGATCCATTCTAATTCATTCGTACAATCCATTCTAATTCATTCGCACAAATGTATCCATTCTAATTCATTCGTACGATCCATTCTAATTCATTCGCACGATCCATTCTAATTCTTTCGTACGATCCATTCTAAATCATTTGCACGATCTGTTCTTATTCATTCGCACAATCCATTCTAATTCATTCGCACGAATGTATCCATTCTAATTCATTCGTACGATCCATTTGAATTCATTCGTACGATCCATTCTAATTCATTCGTATGATCCATTCTAATTAATTCGTATGATCCATTCTAATTCATTCGTACGATCCATTCTAATTCATTCATACAATCCATTCTAATTCATTCATACGATCCATTCTAATTCACTCATACAATCCATTCTAATACATTCATACGATCCATTCTAATTCATTTGCACGAATATATCCATTCTAATTCATTCGGACGATCCATTTTAATTCCTTCGTACGATCCATTCTAATTCATTCGTACGATCCATTCTAATTCATTCGTACGATCCATTCTAATTCATTCGTATGATCCATTCTAATTCCTTCGTACGATCCTTTCTAATTCATTCGTACGATCCATTCTAATTCATTCGTACAATCTATTCTAATTCATTCGTACGAATGGATACATTCATGTGAATGAATTAGAATGGATCGTACGAATGAGTAAGAATGGATCGTACGAATGAAATAGAATGGATTGCACGAATGAATTAGAATGGATCGTACGAATGAATTAGAATGGATCGTGTGAAAGAATTAGAATGGATTGTATGAATGAATTAGAATGGATCGTACGAATGAATTAGAATGGATCGTACGAAGGAATTAGAATGGATCGTACGAATGAATTAGAATGGATCGTATGAATGAATTAGAATGGATCGTACGAAAGAATTAGAATGGATCGTACGAATGAATTAGAATGGATATATTCGTGCAAATGAATTAGAATGGATCGTATGAAGGTATTAGAATGGATCGTATGAGTGAATTAGAATGGAGCATACGAATGAATTAGAATGGATCGTATGAATGAATTAGAATGGATACATTCGTGTGAATGAATTAGAATGGATCGTATGAATGAATTAGAATAGATTTTGTGAATGAATTAGAACTGATCGTACGAATGAATTAGAATGGATACATTCGTGCGAATGAATTAGACTGGATTGTATGAATGAATTAGAATGGATCGTACGAATGAATTAGAATGGATCGTATGAGTGAATTAGAATGGATACGAAGGAATTAGAATGGATCATACGAAGGAATTAGAATGGATCGTACGAATGAAATAGAATGGATCGTACGAAGGAATTAGAATGGATCATACGAAGGAATTAGAATGCATCGTACGAATGAATTAGAATAGATCGTACGAATGAATTAGATTGGATCGTACGAAGGAATTAGAATGGATCGTATAAATGAATTAGTACGATCCATTCTAATTAATTCGTATGATCCATTCTAATTCATTCGTGCGATCCATTCTAATTCATTAATACAATCCATTCTAATTCATTCGTACGATCCATTCTAATTCACTCATACGATCCATTCTAATACATTCATACGATCCATTCTAATTCATTTGCACAAATATATCCATTCTAATTCATTCGGACGATCCATTCTAATTCCTTCGTACGATCCATTCTAATTCATTCGTACGATCTATTCTAATTCATTCGTACGATCTATTCTAATTCATTCGTACGATCCATTCTAATTCCTTCGTACGATCCATTCTAATTCATTCGTACGATCCATTCTAATTCATTCGTACAATCTATTCTAATTCACTCGTACGAATGGATACATTCGTGTGAATGAATTAGAATGGATCGTACGAATGAGTAAGAATGGATCGTATGAATGAAATAGAATGGATTGCACGAATGAATTAGAATGGATCCTACGAATGAATTAGAATGGATCGTGTGAAAGAATTAGAATGGATTGTATGAATGAATTAGAATAGATCGTACGAATGAATTAGAATGGATCGTACGAAGGAATTAGAATGGATCGTACGAATGAATTAGAATGGATTGTACGAATGAATTAGAATAGATCGTACGAATGAATTAGAATGGATCGTACAAAGGAAGTAGAATGGATCGTACGAATGAATTAGAATGGATATATTCGTGCAAATGAATTAAAATGGATCGTATGAATATATTAGAATGGATCGTATGAGTGAATTAGAATGGATCGTACGAATGAATTAGAATGGATCGTATGAATGAATTAGAATGGATACATTCGTGTGAATGAATTAGAATGGATCGTCTGAATGAATTAGAATAGATTTTGTGAATGAATTAGAACTGATCGTACGAATGAATTAGAATGGATATATTCGTGCGAATGAATTAGAATGGATTGTATGAATGAATTAGAATGGATCGTACGAATGAATTAGAATGGATCGTATGAGTGAAATAGAATGGATACGAAGGAATTAGAATGGATCGTATGAAGGAATTATAATGGTTCATACGAATGAAATAGAATGGATCGTACGAAGGAATTAGAATGGATCGTACGAAGGAATTAGAATGGATCGTACGAAGGAATTAGAATGGATCATACGAATGAATTAGAATAGATCGTACGAATGAATTAGAATGGATCGTACGAAGGAATTAGAATGGATCGTACGAATGAATTAGAATGGATATATTCGTGCAAATGAATTAGAATGGATCGTATGAATGTATTAGAATGGATCGTATGAGTGAATTAGAATGGATCGTACGAATGAAATAGAATGGATCGTACGAAAGAATTAGAATGGATCGTACGAAGGAATTAGAATGGATCGTATGAAGGAATTAGAATGGATCGTACGAATGAATTAGAATGGATATATTCGTGCAAATGAATTAGAATGGATCGTATGAATGAATTAGAATGGATCATATGAGTGAATTAGAATGGATAGTACGAATGAAGTAGAATGGATCGTATGAATGAATTAGAATGGATACATTCATGCGAATAAATTAAAATGGATCGTATGAATGAATTAGAATAGATTGTGCGAATGAATTAGAATGGATCGTACGAATGAATTATAATCGATACATTCGTGCGAATAAATTAGAATGGATTGTATAAATGAATTACAATGGATCGTAGGAATGAATTAAAATGGATCGTACGAATGAATTAGAATAGATTGCACGAATGAATTAGAATGGATCGTGCGAATGAAATAGAATGGATACAAATGAATTAGAATGGATCATACGAATGAATTAGAATGACGATCCATTCTTACTCATTCGTATGATCCATTCTAATTCATTCGCACGAATCACTACAAAAAAAACAGTTATTACCGACGGACACTATCCGTCGGTAATATTAACATTTCGTCGGTAATATTCTATAGCGACGGAAGATATTTCCGTCGCTTGCTGTCGGGAAAGAAGGCGTCGGGGAAAACAATACGACGGACCAAATATTACCGTCGGTAATAATAATTAATACCGACGGTAATATTAACGCCGTCGGTAATATTTAATCAATTTAAAACTAATATAATTTAGTATTGCCGACGAAATATAAGAATCCGTCGGTAATATATAACCATTTTACCGACGGGTATATTTCATACTGTCGGTAATAATATATATATTACCGACACATATATATATTACCCGTCGGTAATAATATATATATTACCGACCAAATTCATATAACCGTCGGTAATACTATATATATTACCGACGGATATTATATGCCGTCGGCAAATCATTAATAATTTTAAAAAAATAAAAATATTATTACCGACGGAATAATTAATTTCCGTCGGTAATAAGTATTTTTTTTTTTTAATAAATTTACCTAAATAATGTTATTTAATTCATGTGATTCAATACCACAATATATTACCACAATTTATCAAATATTACCACAATTTATAAAATATTACCTAAATTGATAAAAAATTACAGCAAATTATCAAATATTACCACAGTTCTCGGCCGACAATTATAGACAAGAACAAAAAATAACCATATATTACAAAATAATATTTACACAATCCAGAACTGAGAGATGATACATGTCCTATCTCAACCACCCCCGCCCGCCACCAACGCCGGTGCTCTCATCGATCCCCTGACGCCGCCCTATCTCAACCACGCCCGCCCACCACCAACGCTGGTGCTCTCATCGATCCCCTGACGCCGCCCTGCTCCTGCAATTAACATGTATTTGTTAAAAAAATGGTTTATATCTATAACTGAGTCTAAGCGTTAAAAAATGATAAGTTAGCGTGTTTCGATTTTGAAATAGGTTTGGATTCGATCCGATCATAGAATTATCGGCATCCGATAATTCGAACTTGGAATTATTCCGTATTTCAGACTTGCGAGCGGGTTCTAATTGGATATTTGACCAATTTACGCTCCGATTCACCGATTTAGAGTCTAAGTGTTGAAAAATCATAACTTAGCGTGTTTCGGATATCAAATAGCTAGGTTTGGATTCGATCGGATCGTCATCGGATCGGCATTCGATAATTCGAACTTGGAATTATTCCGAATTTCGAACTTGCGAGCGGGTTCTAATTGGATATTTGACCAATTTACGCTCCGATTCACCGATTTAGAGTCTAAGTGTTGGAAAATCATAAGTTAGCGTGTTTCGGATATAAAATAGGTTTGGATTCGATCGGATCGTCATCGGCTCGGCATCCGATAATTCGAACTTGGAATTATTCCGTATTTCGGACTTGCGAGCGGGTTCTAATTAGATATTTGACCAATTTACGCTCCGATTCACCGATTTAGAGTCTAAGTGTTGGAAAATCATAAGTTAGCGTGTTTCGGATATAAAATAGGTTTGGATTCGATCGGATCGTCATCGGCTCGGCATCCGATAATTCGAACTTGGAATTATTCCGTATTTCGGACTTGCGAGCGGGTTCTAATTGGATATTTGACCAATTTACGCTCCGATTCACCGATTTAGAGTTTAAGTGTTGGAAAATCATAAGTTAGCGTGTTTCGGATATGAAATAGGTTTGGATTCGATCCGATCGTCATCGGATCGGCATCCGGTAATTCGAAGTTGGAATTATTCCGTATTTCGGACTTGCGAGCGGGTTCTAATTGGATATTTGACCAATTTACGCTCCGATTCACCGATTTAGAGTCTAAGTGTTGGAAAATCATAAGTTAGCGTGTTTCGGATATAAAATAGGTTTGGATTCGATCGGATCGTCATCGGCTCGGCATCCGATAATTCGAACTTGGAATTATTCCGTATTTCGGACTTGCGAGCGGGTTCTAATTGGATATTTGACCAATTTACGCTCCGATTCACCGATTTAGAGTCTAAGTGTTGGAAAATCATAAGTTAGCGTGTTTCGGATATAAAATAGGTTTGGATTCGATTGGATCGTCATCGGCTCGGCATCCGATAATTCGAACTTGGAATTATTCCGTATTTCGGACTTGCGAGCGGGTTCTAATTGGATATTTGACCAATTTACGCTCCGATTCACCGATTTAGAGTCTAAGTGTTGGAAAATCATAAGTTAGCGTGTTTCGGATATAAAATAGGTTTGGATTCGATCGGATCGTCATCGGCTCGGCATCCGATAATTCGAACTTGGAATTATTCCGTATTTCGGACTTGCGAGCGGGTTCTAATTGGATATTTGACCAATTTACGCTCCGATTCACCGATTTAGAGTCTAAGTGTTGGAAAATCATAAGTTAGCGTGTTTCGGATATGAAATAGGTTTGGATTCGATCCGATCGTCATCGGATCGGCATCCGGTAATTCGAAGTTGGAATTATTCCGTATTTCGGACTTGCGAGCGGGTTCTAATTGGATATTTGACCAATTTACGCTCTGATTCACCGATTTAGAGTCTAAGTGTTGGAAAATCATAACTTAGCGTGTTTCGGATATAAAATAGGTTTGGATTCGATCGGATCGTCATCGGCTCGGCATCCGATAATTCAAACTTGGAATTATTCCGTATTTCGGACTTGCGAGCGGGTTCTAATTGGATATTTGACCAATTTACGCTCCGATTCACCGATTTAGAGTCTAAGTGTTGGAAAATCATAAGTTAGCGTGTTTCGGATATAAAATAGGTTTGGATTCGATCGGATCGTCATCGGCTCGGCATCCGATAATTCGAACTTGGAATTATTCCGTATTTCGGACTTGCGAGCGGGTTCTAATTGGATATTTGACCAATTTACGCTCCGATTCACCGATTTAGAGTCTAAGTGTTGGAAAATCATAAGTTAGCGTGTTTCGGATATAAAATAGGTTTGCATTCGATCGGATCGTCATCGGCTCGGCATCCGATAATTCGAACTTGGAATTATTCCGTATTTCGGACTTGCGAGCGGGTTCTAATTGGATATTTGACCAATTTACGCTCCGATTCACCGATTTAGAGTCTAACTGTTGGAAAATCATAAGTTAGCGTGTTTCGGATATAAAATAGGTTTGGATTCGATCGGATCGTCATCGGCTCGGCATCCGATAATTTGAACTTAGAATTATTCCGTATTTCGGACTTGCGAGCGGGTTCTAATTGGATATTTGACCAATTTACGCTCCGATTCACCGATTTAGAGTCTAAGTGTTGGAAAATCATAAGTTAGCGTGTATCGGATGTGAAATAGGTTTGGATTCGATCCGATCGTCATCGGATCGGCATCCGGTAATTCGAAGTTGGAATTATTCCGTATTTCGGACTTGCGAGCGGGTTCTAATTGGATATTTGACCAATTTACGCTCCGATTCACCGATTTAGAGTCTAAGTGTTGGAAAATCATAAGTTAGCGTGTTTCGGATATAAAATAGGTTTGGATTCGATCGAATCGTCATCGAATCGGCATTCGATAATTCGAACTTGGAATTATTCCGAATTTCGGACTTGCGAGTGGGTTCTAATTGGATATTTGACCAATTTACGCTCTGATTCACCGATTTAGAGTCTAAGTGTTGGAAAATCATAAGTTTTCGGATATAAAATAGGTTTGGATTCGATCGGATCGTCATCGGCTCGGCATCCGATAATTCGAACTTGGAATTATTCCGTATTTCGGACTTGCGAGCGGGTTCTAATTGGATATTTGACCAATTTACGCTTCGATTCACCGATTTAGAGTCTAAGTGTTGGAAAATCATAAGTTAGCGTGTTTCGGATATGAAATAGGTTTGGATTCGATCCGATCGTCATCGGATCGGCATCCGGTAATTCGAAGTTGGAATTATTCCGTATTTCGGACTTGCGAGCGGGTTCTAATTGGATATTTGACCAATTTACGCTCCGATTCACCGATTTAGAGTCTAAGTGTTGGAAAATCATAAGTTAGCGTGTTTCGGATATAAAATAGGTTTGGATTCGATCCGATCGTCATCGGCTCGGCATCCGATAATTCGAAGTTGGAATTATTCCGTATTTCGGACTTGCGAGCGGGTTCTAATTGGATATTTGACCAATTTACGCTCCGATTCACCGATTTAGAGTCTAAGTGTTGGAAAATCATAAGTTAGCGTGTTTCGGATATAAAATAGGTTTGGATTCGATCGGATCATCATCGGCTCGGCATCCGATAATTCGAACTTGGAATTATTCCGTATTTCGGACTTGCGAGCGGGTTCTAATTGGATATTTGACCAATTTACGCTCCGATTCACCGATTTAGAGTCTAAGTGTTGAAAAATCATAACTTAGCGTGTTTCAGATATGAAATAGCTAGGTTTGGATTCGATCGGATCGTCATCGGATCGGCATTCGATAATTCGAACTTGGAATTATTCCGAATTTCGGACTTGCGAACGGGTTCTAATTGGATATTTGACCAATTTACGCTCCGATTCACCGATTTAGAGTCTAAGTGTTGGAAAATCATAAGTTAGCGTGTTTCGGATATGAAATAGGTTTGGATTCGATCCGATCGTTATCGGATCGGCATCCGGTAATTCGAAGTTGGAATTATTCCGTATTTCGGACTTGCGAGCGGGTTCTAATTGGATATTTGACCAATTTACGCTCCGATTCACCGATTTAGAGTCTAAGTGTTGGAAAATCATAAGTTAGCGTGTTTCGGATATAAAATAGGTTTGGATTCGATCCGATCGTCATCGGCTCGGCATCCGATAATTCGAAGTTGGAATTATTCCGTATTTCGGACTTGCGAGCGGGTTCTAATTGGATATTTGACCAATTTACGCTCCGATTCACCGATTTAGAGTCTAAGTGTTGGAAAATCATAAGTTAGCGTGTTTCGGATATAAAATAGGTTTGGATTCGATCGGATCGTCATCGGCTCGGCATCCGATAATTCGAAGTTGGAATTATTCCGTATTTCGGACTTGCGAGCGGGTTCTAATTGGATATTTGACCAATTTACGCTCCGATTCACCGATTTAGAGTCTAAGTGTTGGAAAATCATAAGTTAGCGTGTTTCGGATATGAAATAGGTTTGGATTCGATCCGATCGTCATCGGATCGGCATCCGATAATTCGAAGTTGGATTTATTCCGTATTTCGGACTTGCGAGCGGGTTCTAATTGGATATTTGACCAATTTACGCTCCGATTCACCGGTTTAGAGTCCAAGTGTTGGAAAATCATAAGTTAGCGTGTTTCGGATATGAAATAGGTTTGGATTCGATCCGATCGTCATCGGATCAGCATCCGATAATTCGAAGTTGGATTTATTCCGTATTTCGGACTTGCGAGCGGGTTCTAATTGGATATTTGACCAATTTACGCTCCGATTCACCGGTTTAGAGTCTAAGTGTTGGAAAATCATAAGTTAGCGTGTTTCGGATATGAAATAGGTTTGGATTCGATCCGATCGTCATCGGATCGGCATCCGGTAATTCGAACTTGGAATTATTCCGTATTTAAAAGAAAAACAGAGGCTACATCATTACCATGAGAGAGAGAGTGACCATTTACAATTCGATTTACCGATTTATAGTCTAAGTGTTGGAAAATCATAAGTGTGATAATATGATCAAAACTCAAATTAGTAAGATTCATATTTTTTGCTAATATTATAAAGATTAGTAAGTACCTGATCATGAGGATGAGCCACCGCTAGACCGGCTTATGAATTCATTAAATTTACGCTCCAGTTCCCTGCGAGCTTCTCTTTCCTCATCGAGGGCCTTCTTCTCAGCCTCAACCCTCTGCTCGAGGGCCTGCCTCTGCTCTCGCTCCGCCTCCATCCTCTGCTCGAGGGCCTGCCTCTGCTCTCGCTCCGCGTCTAGCGCAGACTGCAGCTGAGTGATAGCACCGGTCTGGGTGTCCCGTGCCCTCGAGCGCATACCCTCTCGTCCAAAGTAGGAGGAGGGCGTGACTCCAAGGCCCGTACAGAGGACACGGCCGTGCGTGGCAGGTCTCAGCACAGTATCCATCGCTGAGTCGACAGATACTGAGCTGGAGGAGGAGCCGGCCTCGCCCGACGGGGTCACCATAAGTCGCATCCTCTCCTATATAAAAACAACCAATGATATTCAATGATATTTTATGGCATATGTATAAGAATATATTAACAGTAATTTAATTACTTACCACTTGCGAGGCAACCCTGTCGTCCAGAAATGCCCCATCGATACGCCGCCTCCTAGAGGCCTCAAAAAGGTCAATCCTATTAGGCTCGTGGCCCAAGGACTGTGTCTGTTGGACATATAAAATAAATAGACGAGTTAATATAACATGTATAGAGCTTTAAATAATAACAATGTTTGTATCATTTACCAGCTGCTGGGCAAGCTGGGGCATGGAGGTCCTCCCCTTCACTGGAGCAGGTGTCGTCGAGGCACTTCTATTCTGCTTGCCTATAGCAGATTTATTCTGTGCAATCGATTAAATTTTGAAACATCAATACAAATTTTTAGTATAACATTAAAACAAGTACGAATCAACAAAATTATAATTATACCTGAAAGTTAGGGGTGGCCCAGTGAGCGACCAAAAACTGTAGAATGTGTAGCGGTGGCGCGTCTCTCGTCCCAGCCGCAGCCTGTACCTCCTCAGCCGGCTGGCCTACCAAGTAACCGTAGAGCTTATAGAGCTCGTGACGGTAATCCCTGTACCGCTCACCCATCGTCTTCCACAAGTCCTCCCGATGGGTGTCGGTTTCCATGTTCTCCCATTTAAATTTCTCCTGTAAAATCAATTTAGAAACAAGTCATTTTATCAAATCAAATTATAAAGAAGTACGATATTATTCTAAAATGCTTTAATGAAACTAACGTACCAAAAACTGCTGATACATCCTCTCCTTATAGGATGCATCAATGTTCTTCCACCCCCTTAACCCCACAATCGGGGCATTCCTCTCCTCCCGTACTATCATGCCGACCCACGTGGCGGCGTCAGAAGCGTGCTCGCCCACAAAGGTATGGCCGCTCCACTGTAGGGACAGCGGCTCGCGTAAGGCCGACAAGCGCCGGGCCGTCGTCACGCCCTGGTCGCCTACGTACCTGGTCGACCCTGCAAATAAAATATACATCAGTACTGAAGAAGTATTTACAACATGTATAAAACTTTAGATCTAAACATTACCTGTGGGCGTAGACGCTGCAGCCGAGTGCTGAGCACTGCTCGAAGCTCCGGAGGCTGTGACCACAGCAGGAGCTGGTGTGGAGAGAGTAACAGCACTACCAGATCCGGACGGCTCAGCCTCGGACCCTGGGGTGGCAGCCGGAGCGCTCTGAGCTACCCCACCCCTGCCTCTGCCTCTGCCTCTACGAACATATGACCGTGATGCCATCTGAAACAATTTAATTTACATATGAAACAGTAAGATTTAAGATTTACATATGAAACAATATGAAACAGTTTGATTTATATATGAAACAGTATGATTTACATATGAAACAATATAAAACAATATGAACCCGCTCGCAATATGAAACAATATGAAACAGTTAGACTCTAAATCGGTTAATCGGATCGTAAAGTGGTCAAATATCCAATTAGAACCCGCTCGGAAGTCCGAAATACGGAATATAATTCTAAGTTCGAATTATCGGATGCCGATCCGATGACGATCGGATCGAATCCAAACCTATTTTATATCCGAAACACGCTAACTTATGATTTTCCAACACTTAGACTCTAAATCGGTGAATCGGAGCGTAAATTGGTCAAATATCCAATTAGAACCCGCTCGCAAGTCCGAAATACGGAATAATTCCAACATCGAATTACCGGATGCCGATCCGATGACGATCAGATCGAATCCAAACCTATTTCATATCCGAAACACGCTAACTTATGATTTTCCAACACTTAGACTCTAAACCGGTGAATCGAAGCGTAAATTGGTCAAATATCCAATTAGAACCCGCTCGCAAGTCCGAAATACGGAATAATTCCAACTTCGAATTACCGGATGCCGATCCGATGACGATCGGATCGAATCCAAACCTATTTCATATCCGAAACACGCTAACTTATGATTTTCCAACACTTAGACTCTAAACCGGTGAATCGGAGCGTAAATTGGTCAAATATCCAATTAGAACCCGCTCGCAAGTCCGAAATACGGAATAAATCCAACTTCGAATTATCGGATGCCGATCCGATGACGATCGGATCGAATCCAAACCTATTTCATATCCGAAACACGCTAACTTATGATTTTTCAACACTTAGACTCTAAATCGGTGAATCGGAGCGTAAATTGGTCAAATATCCAATTAGAACCCGCTCGCAAGTCCGAAATATGCATGACATCCAAGTTATGCCGCAAGAGTAGGCTGCTCCAGTACGGTAGTTTAAAGAAAATACTCTTCTTCTTCCAGTTATGCTCACGCGTAGAATCTTCATGCGTTCTCTTCTTTTTACCTTTTCCAAGTGCCACGGCATCAAGCTGATCCAATTCGCACAAGACTTCTACCCCTGAAAGCTGCTCCGGGGCCTTTGCAAGTTCCTTCTTGCCGTTGAAAGCTCTTTTGTTCTGCCTCCACTTATGGCCGTCAACAAGGAATCTTCGATGGCCCATATAACAGAACTTGCCTCCGTTCTTCAATCGTAATGAATCTGTCTCCTTATTGCATATAGGGCACGCCAATTTTCCTTTAGTACTCCACCCGGATAAGTTGGCATATGCAGGAAAATCGTTGATGGTCCATAGAAGTGCCGCATGCATCCGAAAATTCTGGCGCAACGAGGCATCATACGTATCGGCCCCAACTTCCCATAACTCGTTCAACTCCTCAATCAACGGCTGCAAGTAAACGTCAATATCATTACCAGGCGACCTGGGTCCGGGAATGAGCAAGGAGAGCATTGTGTATGGCTTTTTTAAGCACATCCAGGGAGGCAAATTGTATGGAACTAGGACAACTGGCCAAATGCTGTACGACACACTCATATTCCCAAAGGGATTGAAGCCATCGCTAGCAAGCCCTAACCTGACGTTGCGAACTTCACATGCGAATTCAGGATATGTATGATCAAAATCTTTCCACGTCAGAGAGTCGGCCGGATGTCTCATAATCCCGTCATCTGTACGTTCTCGTGCATGCCACCTCATGTGCTCAGCAGTCTTCGATGACATAAACAACCTCTGAAGCCTGTCCCTGAGCGGGAAGTATAGAAGAACCTTTGCAGATACATTTTTCTTCCTTCGACTGGTACTAGACTCGGCATCCGTCTCTTTATATCTCGTTGCTCCGCATATGTGGCATGACCGCGCATGTTTGTACTCTTTCCGGTACAACATACAATCGTTCACGCATGCATCAATTTTCTCATAACCCAGACCGAGATCTTTAATTGTCTTCTTCGCCTCGTAGAATGATTTCGGTACTGTCTCACCCATAGGAAAAGCCTCTTTCAGCAACTCTACCAATATATTAAATGACTTATTACTCCAACCATTGAGGCACTTCAAATGAAGAAGCTTTACAGTGAAAGAGAGTTTTGAAAACTTCTCACACCCCGGGTATAGAGGTTGTTCGGCATCTTTAAGCAATCTGTAGAACTTGTCCGCTTCGATATTGGGCTGATCACCTGACGGTGTTTCCGTGCCTATTCCACCTTGCAAATCATGTATCATACCCTGCATGTCATCGTCATCGTCTGTATTAATATTATCATCAGCGATCACTGTGTTTGAAGTTTCACCGTGAGCTGCCATGGGGACTGCATCTAGCTCCTCACCGTGCGAGAACCAACGGGTATAGGTAACGTCAATGCCACGCATTACCAGATCAACCTCACATTCCTCTCGAACCTTCCTAATCACCCTTCCGCAGTCTATACAGGGACACACAATTTTTCCATCAAGCGGTGCAAGACGCTCAAATGCAAAATCCAGAAATTTCCTGACTCCTTCTCTGTACTCTTGGCTCATGCGATTCGAATTACGCATCCAACTCTTATCGATCGAAGACATCTTCGTCTATCTGGCTATACAACACCTGACATATAATTTCAAACAATGTTATAAGACTCCGCACAATTTCGGTTTCGGTTCCCGGGTATGGAACACCGAACCAAAACTTCTACAGGCCATCCACATCCCTAATGGATGAGTGTATTATGATGAGTAGACTAGTCACATAGTAAACCTAGGGTTACTGGCCAGCATTTGAACTGCTGATAGTTCGAATGCTAGGCATAGCACCAAAGTTATGCGACAGTAAGTCAACAAGTCAGGGAGCCTCATCAAGTAAACACTTGGGGTCTGACGGTTCTCTCTGTCGCTCAAGTAGATTTATGGCTTTAGCATACCTCATATCACACCGAACCGACAAAAACCGACTATTTCGGTTTCGGTTTTGGTTTCGATTTCGGTTTTGATTTTTCGTAAACCGAAAAAAATATAACCGACAAAACCCACACCGAAACCGACCGACAAAACCGACGCTCACCCTAGTCTAAAAACTACATTTTGCCCCCCATTCCCCCATTCAATTCAGTTTTGATAGGATAAAATTCAATGTTTTAAAACACGAAAACTCGACTCGACTCGAAACCTTAATGAGTCGAGTACACACGACAACTCGGCTAAAACCCGACAAACTCGAGTCGGATCGAAACTCAACCGAGTCAGATCGAAACTCGAGTTTTGGACCGAGTCGGATCGAAACTCAGCCGAGTCGAGTCGACTCGGCCGAGTTTCGAGTCGACTCGGCGAATAACGTGACACCACTTTACGGCACTAATTAATCTGTCACATGGCTGTTAGAGCACTAGTGTGTTAAATACTTCTGATAAACCACTATTCAATTAAAAAATTAATAATATTTTGAACAAAAAAATCCCTAATATTTACCACCATGGTAGATACGTACTTCAAGCCAAATGAAACATTTATTACATAATTCTAAAATACTTGACAAAGTACTTATCAAAATATTTAGCCCTTAACAAATGGAGCCATAAGAATTAGAGAAATGCTATTCAGCCTTAAGGTTTTTCCTATTCCGCCAGCATGATTAACTTGACAGCATACAATTGGTGGCTGAAACCTACTAGTGACATTTAAATCTTTTACACCACCAGTTGCACGCTGTCACGTCAATTGGGTTGAGCGGAATCGGAAAAAACCTTCGGGCTGAGTATGGGCGGTCTATTAGTGTGGGCATGTGGCGCCTCTTGGAGGTCCGGCGATGACCTCCCCACTTCAATCTACCAAAAAACAAAATAAATAAAAAGGTTTACCCGATTTGGTAATTAACGTTGATGCTAGGGTCACTGTCTATAATTGCTTGAAGTCGGGACTATGTCTGACTGACATGCGACAGGTTAATATATATATTACCACAAATTAACCGAAGGGGGAAAGGGAGGAGGAGGAGGAGCTCACCAGCGATGGTCGGCAGGCCTCGAGAAGGAGGAGGAGCACTGGTGTCGCAGTCGGTGGCGCGAGAAAGCGGAGGGGTGGCCGGAGGTGCAAGGGAGGTGATGGGTGGCCGGCCGGAGGTGCAAGGGATCGAGAGAGAGAGAGACAGGTGAGGGGAGGAAGTAGAGAGAGAGAGAGAGAGAGAGAGAGGGAAGGCTAGGGAGGCCGGGGAGGGGGGGAGGAGGCCGGGGGAGAGAGAGAGAGGGCCGGGAGGCCGGGGAGGGGCGGAGGTCGGGAGGGGGATGGGTGGCCGGGAGGGGGATGGGTGGCCGGAGGGGATCTCGGGGCTGCCGGAGGGGGACGGGGTCGCCGGGGGGTCGGGTCGGTGAGAGAGAGAGAGAGAGATTGAGAGAGGGGCGCGCGCCGGAGAGATCGAAACAGAAGAATCAAAGAAGACCTCGACTGTTTGGTTATATAACAGGGTTTTTGCCGACGGACATTTTAGCTTCCGTCGGTAAAACTAATTTTTTTACCGACGGTAAATAACAATCCGTCGGTAAAACTCCACGACAAAAATTCAAGTTCAATTTTTTCCAGAGGCTCGGTTTGGCACCCTGAGTTTCATCGGGACATTTTACCGACGGAAATTTAATTACCGTCGGTATTGTACCGACGGATATATAAATTCCGTCGGTATAATCCCGACGAAAGCACAAGTTCAATTTTTTCCAGAGGCTCGGTTTGGCACCCTGAGTTTCGTCGGGACATTTTACCGACGGAAACTAAATTACCGTCGGTATTGTGCCGACGGACATATAAATACCGTCGGTATAATTAGTTATACCGACGGAACTTTAACGCCCGTCGGTAAATAGCACGACGAAACTCAACCTCCTATTTTTTTCCAGAGGCTCGGTTTTTACACTGAGTTTCGTCGGGACACTTTTACCGACGGACATTTTATTACCGTCGGTATATTGCCGACGGAGATATTATGGCTGTCGGTAACATTGGTTATACCGACGGACATACAATTACCGTCGGTAAAATATCACGACGATGACATTTTGCCGACGGTTTATATGTAACCGTCGGTAATAATTATATTACCGACGGTAAATATGTATACCGTCGGTATAAATATGCAAAGAAAATTAAAAAAATTGAAGTTATAATACCGACGGATATTATTGTAACCGTCGGTAAAAAGTGTATTATTACCGACGGTGATAATAATGTCCGTCGGTAAAGACCCTATTTCTTGTAGTGAATGTATCCATTCTAATTCATTCGTACGATCCATTCTAATTCATTCGTACGATCTATTCTAATTCATTCGTACGATCCATTCTAATTTATTCATACGATCTATTCTAATTCATTCATACAATCCATTCTAATTCTTTCACACGATCCATTCTAATTCATTCGTACGATCCATTCTAATTCATTCGCACAATCCATTCTATTTCATTCGTACGATCCATTCTTACTCATTCGTATGATCCATTCTAATTCATTCGCACGAATGTATCCATAATGGATCATACGAATGAGTAAGAATGGATCGTACGAATGAAATAGAATGGATTGTGCGAATGAATTAGAATGGACCGTACGAATGAATTAGACGTACGACTGAATTAGAATTGATACATTCGTGCGAATAAATTAGAATAGATCATATGAATGAGTAAGAATGGATCGTCATTCTAATTCATTCGTATGATCCATTCTAATTCATTTGTATCCATTCTATTTCATTCGCACGATCCATCTAATTCATTCGCGCAATCTATTCTAATTCATTCGTACGATCCATTCTAATTCATTCGTACGATCTATTCTAATTCATTCGTATGATCCATTCTAATTAATTCGTATGATCCATTCTAATTTATTCGTACGATCCATTCTAATTCATTCATACAATCCATTCTAATTCATTCGCACGAATGTATCCATTCTAATTAATTCGTACGATCCATTCGAATTCATTCGTATGATCCATTCTAATTCATTCGCACAATCCATTCTATTTCATTCGTACGATCCATACTTACTCATTGGTACGATCCATTCTAATTCATTCGCACGAATGTATCTATTCTAATTCATTCGTACGAATCCATTCTAATTCATTCGTACAATCTATTCTATTTCATTCGTACGATCCATTCTTACTTATTCGTATGATCCATTCTAAATCATTCGGACGAATGTATCAATTCTAATTTATTCGTACGATCCATTCTAATTCATTCGTACGATCCATTCTAATTCATTCGTACGATCCATTCTTATTCATTCGTCCGATCCATTCTAATTCATTCGTCCGATCCATTCTAATTCATTCACACGAATGTATCCATTCTAATTCATTCGTATGGTCCATTCTAATTCATTCGTACAATCCATTCTATTTCATTCGTATGATCCATTCTTACTCATTCGTATGATCCATTATGGATACATTCATGCGAATGAATTAGAATGGATCATACGAATGAGTAAGAATGGATCGTACGAATGAAATAGAATGGATTGTGCGAATGAATTAGAATGGATCGTACGAATGAATTAGAATGGATCGTGTGAAAGAATTAGAATGGATTGTATGAATGAATTAGAATAGATCGTATGAATGAATTAGAATGGATCATACGAATGAATTAGAATAGATCGTACGAATGAATTAGAATGGATCATACGAATAAATTAGAATGGATACATTCGTCCGAATGAATTAGAATGGATCATACGAATGAGTAAGAATGGATCGTACGAATGAAATAGAATAGATTGTATGAATGAATTAGAATGGATCCTACGAATGAATTAGAATAGATCGTGTGAAAGAATTAGAATGGATTGTATGAATGAATTAGAATGAATTCGTACGATCTATTCGAATTCATTCCCACGATCCATTCTAATTCATTCATACGATCCATTCTAATTCATTCATACAATCCATTCTAATTCTTTCACACGATCCATTCTAATTCATTCGTAGGATCCATTCTAATTCATTCCTACAATCTATTCTATTTCATTCGTACGATCCATTCTTACTCATTCGTATGATCCATTCTAATTCATTCGGATGAATGTATCCAATCTAATTTATTCGTACGATCCATTCTAATTTATTCGTACGATCTATTCTAATTCATTTGTACGATCCATTCTAATTCATTCATACGATCTATTCTAATTCATTCATACGATCCATTCTAATTCATTAGCATGATCCATTCTAATTCATTCGTACGATCCATTCTAATTCATTCGCACGAATGTATTCATTCTAGTTCATTCGTACGATCCATTCTAATTCATTCGTACGATCCATTCTAATTCATTCGTACGATCCATTCTAATTCATTCATACAATCCATTCTAATTCATTCGCACGATCCATTCTAATTCACTCATACGATCCATTCTAATACATTCATACGATCCATTCTAATTCATTTGCACGAATATATCCATTCTAATTCATTCGTATTTTACATGATCCATTCTAATTCATTCGTAGGATCCATTCTAATTCATTCGTACAATCTATTCTATTTCATTCGTACGATCCATTCTTACTCATTCGTATGATCCATTCTAATTCATTCGGACGAATGTATCCATTCTAATTTATTCGTACGATCCATTCTAATTCATTCGTACGATCCATTCTTACTCATTCGTATGATCCATTCTAATTCATTCGTACGATCCATTCTAATTCATTCGTACGATCGATTCTAATTCATTCGCACTATCCATTCTAATTCATTCGTACGATCTATTCTAATTCATTCGTACGATCCATTCTAATTCATTCGTACGATCGTACGAATGAATTAGAATGGATCGTACGGAATGAATTAGAATGGATTGTATGAATGAATTAGAATGGATACATTCGTGCGAATGAATTAGAATGGATTATACGAATGAGTAAGAATGGATCGTACGAATGAAATAGAATGGATTGTACGAATGAATTAGAATGGATCGTACAAATGAATTAGAATGGATCGTACGAATGAATTAGAATGGATCATACAAATGAGTAAGAATGGATCGTACAAATGAAATAGAATGGATTGTAAGAATGAATTAGAATGGATCGTACGAATGAATTAGAATGGATCGTGTGAAAGAATTAGAATGCATTGTATGAATGAATTAGAATGGATCGTATGAATGAATTAGAATGGATCGTGCGAATGAATTCGAATAGATCGCATGATCCATTCGAATAGAATGGATTGTATGAATGAATTAGAATAGATCGGGCGAATGAATTAGAATAGATTGTAGGAATGAATTAGAATGGATCGTATGAATGAATTAGAATGGATCGTGCGAATGAATTAAAATGGATCGTACGAATGAATTAGAATGGATCGTACGAATGAATTAGAATGGATCATACGAATGAAATAGAATGGATTGTACGAATGAATTAGAATGGATACATTCGTGCGAATGAATTAGAATGGATCGTATGAATGAATTAGAATGGATCGTACGAATGAATTAGAATGGATCGTACGAATGAATTAGAATGCATCGTACGAAAGAATTAGAATGGATATATTCGTGCGAATGAATTAGAATAGATCGTACGAATGAATTAGACTGGATCGTACGAATGAATTTGAATGGATACATTTGTGCGAATGAATCTAAATGGATTGTATGAATGAATTACAATGGATCGTATGAATGAATTAGATTGGATCGTACGAATGAATTAGAATAGCTCATACGAATGAATTAGAATGAATCTTATGAATGAATTAGAATGGTTACATTCGTGCGAATGAATTACAATAGATCGTATGAATGATTTAGAATGGATCGTACGAATAAATTAGAATGGATCGTGGAAATGAATTAGAATTCTTTCGCACGAATGTATCCATTCTAATTCATTCGCACGAATGTATCCATTCTAATTCCTTTGTACGATCCATTCTAATTCATTCGTACGATCCAGTCTAATTCATTTATACAATCCATTCTAATTCTTTCACACAATCCATTCTAATTCATTCGTATGATCCATTCTAATTCATTCGTGCAATCCATTCTAATTCATTCGTACGATCCATTCTAATTCATTTGTACGATCCATTCTAATTCGTTCGTACAATCCATTCTATTTCATTCGTACGATCCATTCTTACTCATTCGTATAATCCATTCTAATTCATTCGCACGAATGTATCCATTCTAATTCATTCATACAATCCATTCTAATTTATTCCGTACGATCCATTCTTATTCATTCGCATGAATGTAACCATTCTAATTCATTCATTTGATCCATTCTAATTCATTCGTACGATCCATTCTAATTCATTCGTCCGATCCATTCTAATTCATTCGCACAAATGTATCCATTCTAATTCATTCGTACGATCCATTCTAATTCATTCGTACGATCCATTCTAATTCATTCGCACGAATGTATCCATTCTAATCCATTCGTACGATCCATTCTAATCCATTCGTACGATCCATTCTAATTCATTTGCATGAATGTAACCATTCTAATTCATTCATTTGATCCATTCTAATTCATTCGTACAATCTATTCTAATTCATTCGTACGATCCATTCTAATTCATTCGTACGATCCATTCTAATTCATTCGTCCGATCCATTATAATTCATTCCCACGAATGTATCCGTTCTAATTCATTCGTACGATCCATTCTAATCCATTCTAATTCTTTCACAAAATCTATTCTAATTCATTCATACGATCCATTCTGATTCATTCACACGAATGTATCCATTCTAATTTATTCATACGATCCATTCTATTCATTCGTACGTTCCATTCTTACTCATTGGTACGATCCATTCTAATTCATTCGCACGATCCATTCTAATTCATTCGTACGATCCATTCTAATTCATTCGTACGATCCATTCTAATTCATTCGTACGATCCATTCTAATTCATTCATAAGATCCATTCTAATTCATTCGTACGATCCATTCTAATTCATTCGTACGATCCATTCTAATTCATTCGTACAATCCATTCTTACTCATTCATATGATCCATTCTAATTCATTCGCACGAATGTATCCATTCTAATTCATTCATACAATCCATTCTAATTCATTCCGTACGATCCATTCTAATTCATTCGCACAAATGTAACCATTCTAATTCATTCGTACGATCCATTCTAATTCATTCGTACGATCCATTCTAATTCCTTCGTACGATCCATTCTAATTCATTCGTACGATCCATTCTAATTCATTCATACAATCCATTCTAATTCTTTCACACGATCCATTCTAATTCATTCGTACGATCCATTCTAATTCATTCGTGCAATCCATTCTATTTCATTTGTACAATCTATTCTAATTCATTTGTACGATCCATTGTAATTCATTCGTATAATCCATTCTATTTCATTCGTACGATCCATTCTTACTCATTCGTATGATCCATTCTAATTCATTAGCACGATCCATTCTAATTCATTCGTACGATCCATTCTAATTCATTCGCACGATCCATTCTAATTCATTCGCACGATCCATTCTAATTCATTCACACGATCCATTCTAATTCATACGTACGATCCATTCTAATTCATTCGTACAATCCATTCTAATTCATTCGTACGAACCATTCTAATTCATTCGTACGATCCATTCTAATTCCTTCGTACAATCCATTCTAATTCATTCATACAATCCATTCTAATTCTTTCACACGATCCATTCTAATTCATTCGTACGTTCCATTCTAATTCATTAGCACGATCCATGCTAATTCATTCGTTCGATCAATTCTAATTCATTAGCACGATCCATTCTAATTCATTCGCACGATCCATTCTAATTCTTTCATAGGATCCATTCTAATTCATTCATACGATCTATTCTAATTCTTTCGCACGAATGTATCCATTCTAATTCATTCGCATGAATGTATCCATTCTAATTCCTTCGTACGATCCATTCTAATTCATTCGTACGATCCATTCTAATTCATTCATACAATCCATTCTAATTCTTTCACACGATCCATTCTAATTCATTCGTACGATCCATTCTAATTCATTCATGCAATCCATTCTAATTCATTCGTACGATCCATTCTAATTCATTTGTACGATCCATTCTAATTCATTCGTACAATCAATTCTAATTCATTCGTACGATCCATTCTTACTCATTCGTATGATCCATTCTAATTCATTCGCACGAATGTATCCATTCTAATCCATTCATACAATCCATTCTAATTCATTCCGTACGATCCATTCTAATTCATTCGTATGAATGTAACCATTCTAATTCATTCATTTGATCCATTCTAATTAATTCGTACGATCCATTGTAATTCATTCGTCCGATCCATTCTAATTCATTCGCACGAATGTATCCATTCTAATTCATTCGTACGATCCAATTTAATTCATTCGTACGATCCATTCTAATTCATTCGTAAGATCCATTCTAATTCATTCGTACGATCCATTCTAATTCATTCGTACGATCCATTCTAATTCATTCGCACGAATGTATCCATTCTAGTTCATTCGTACGATCCATTCTAATTCATTCATACGATCCATTCTAATTCATTCGCACGATCCATTCTAATAAATTCGTATGATCAATTATAATTCATTCGCATGAATGTATCCATTCTAATTAATTCATACGATCCATTCTAATTCATTCGTACGATCCATTCTAATTCATTTGTACGATCCATTCTAATTCATTCGTACGATCCATTCTAAATCATTCGCTCGAATGTATCCATTCTAATCAATTCGTACGATCCATATTAATCCATTCGTACGATCCATTCTAATTCATTCGCATGAATGTAACCATTCTAATTCATTCATTTGATCCATTCTAATTCATTCGTACGATCCATTCTAATTCATTCGTCCGATCCATTCTAATTTATTCGCACGAATGTATCCATTCTAATTCATTCGTACGATCCATTCTAATTCATTCGTACGATCCATTCTAATTCATTAGTAAGATCCATTCTAATTCATTCGTACGATCCATTCTAATTCATTCGTACGATCCATTCTAATTCATTCGCACGAATGTATCCATTCTAGTTCATTCGTACGATCCATTCTAATTCATTCGTATGATCCATTCTAATTCATTCGCACGATCCATTCTAATTCATTCGTACGATCAATTCTAATTCATTCGCACGAATGTATCCATTCTAATTTATTCATACGATCCATTCTAATTCATTCATACGATACATTCTAATTCATTCGTACGATCCATTCTAATTCATTCGTCCGATCCATTCTAATTCATTCGCACGAATGTATCCATTCTAATTCATTCGTACGATCCATTCTAATTCATTCGCACTAATGTATCCATTCTAGTTCATTCGTACGATCCATTCTAATTCATTCGTACGATCCATTCTAATTCATTCGCACGATCCATTCTAATTTATTCGTACGATCAATTCTAATTCATTCGTACGATCCATTCTAATTCACTCATACGATCCATTCTAATACATTCATACGATCCATTCTAATTCATTTGCACGAATAAATCCATTCTAATTCATTCATACGATCCATTCTAATCCCTTCGTACGATCCATTCTAATTCATTCGTACGATCTATTCTAATTCATTCATACGATCCATTCTAATTCATTCGTATGATCCATTCTAATTCCTTCGTACGATCCATTCTAATTCATTCGTACGATCCATTCTAATTCATTCATACAATCCATTCTAATTCTTTCACACGATCCATTCTAATTCATTCGTACGATCCATTCTAATTCATTCGTGCAATCCATTCTATTTCATTCGTACGATCCATTCTTACTCATTCGTACGATCCATTCTAATTCATTCACACGAATGTATCCATTCGTACGAATGAATTTGAATAGATTGTACGAATGAATTAGAATGGATCGTACGAATGAATTAGAATGGATCGTACGAAGAAATTAGAATGGATCGTACGAATGAATTAGAATGCATCGTAAGAATGAATTAGAATAGATCGTACGAATGAATTAGAATGGATCGTACGAAGGAATTAGAATGGATCGTACGAATGAATTAGAATGGATCGTGTGAAAGAATTAGAATGGATTGTATGAATGAATTAGAATGGATCGTACGAATGAATTAGAATGGATCATACGAAGGAATTAGAATGGATCGTATGAATGAATTAGAATGGATCGTACGAATGAATTAGAATAGATATATTCGTGCAAATGAATTAGAATGGATCGTATGAATGTATTAGAATGGATCGTATGAGTGAATTAGAATGGATCGTACGAATGAATTAGAATAGATCGTACGAATGAATTAGAATGGATCGTACGAAGGAATTAGAATGGATCGTACGAATAAATTAGAATGGATCGTGTGAAAGAATTAGAATGGATTGTATGAATGAATTAGAATAGATCGTATGAATGAATTAGAATGGATCGTACGAATGAATTAGAATGGATACATTCGTGCGAATGAATTAGAATGGATACATTCGTGCGAAAGAATTAGAATAGATAGTATGAATGAATTAGAATGGATCCTATGAATGAATTAGAATGGTTCGTGCGAATGAATTAGAATGGATCGTACGAATGAATTAGAATGGTTCGTGCTAATGAATTAGAATTGATCGAACGAATGAATTAGCATGGATCGTGCTAATGAATTAGATTGGAACGTACGAATGAATTAGAATGGATCGTGTGAAAGAATTAGAATGGACTGTATGAATGAATTAGAATGAATTCGTACGATCCATTCGAATTCATTCGCACGATCCATTCTAATTCATTCATACGATCCATTCTAATTCATTCACACAAATGTATCCATTCTAATTCATTCGTACGATCCATTCTAATTCATTCGCACGATCCATTCTAATTCATTCGTACGATCCATTCTAATTCATTAGCACGATCCATGCTAATTCATTCGTTCGATCATTTCTAATTCATTAGCACGATCCATTCTAATTCATTCGTACGATCCATTCTAATTCATTCGCACAAATGTATCCATTCTAATTCATTCGTACGATCCATTCTAATTCATTCACACGATCCATTCTAATTCATTCGTATGATCCATTCTAATTCTTTCACACGATCCATTCTAATTCATTCGTACGATCCATTCTAATTCATTCCCACGATCCATTCTAATTCATTCATAGGATCCATTCTAATTCATTCATACGATCTATTCTAATTCTTTCGCACGAATGTATCCATACTAATTCATTCGCATGAATGTATCCATTCTAATTCATTCGTACGATCCATTCTAATTCATTCGTACGATCCATTCGATCTTACGAATGAATTAGAATGGATTGTTCGAATGAATTAGAATGGATCGTACGAATAAATTAGAATGGATACATTCATCCGAATGAATTAGAATGGATCATACGAATGAGTAAGAATGGATCGTGCGAATGAATTAGAATGGATCGTTCGAATGAATTAGATTGGATCGTATGAATGAACTAGAATGGATACATTCGTGCGAATGAATTTGAATGGATCGTACGAATGAATTAGAATGGATCGTACGAATGAATTAGAATGGATCTTACAAATGAATTAGAATGGATCGTACGAATGAATTAGAATGGATCATACGAATGAATTAGAATGGATACATTCGTGCGAATGAATTAGAATGGATCGGACGAATGAATTAGAATGGATCGTACGAATGAATTAGAATAGATCGTACGAATGAATTAGAATGGATCGTACGAATAAATTAGAATCGATACATTCGTCCGAATGAATTAGAATGGATCATACGAATGAGTAAGAATGGATCGTGCGAATGAATTAGAATGGATCATACGAATGAATTAGATTGGATACATTTGGGCGAATGAATTAGAATGGATCGTACGAATGAATTAGAATGGATCATATGAATGAATTAGAATGGATCGTACGAATGAATTAGAATGGATCGTGCGAATGAATTAGAATGGATCGTACGAATGAATTAGAATGGATCGTACGAATGAACTAGAATGGATACATTCGTGCGAATGAATTAGAATGGATCGTACGAATGAATTAGTATGGATCGTACGAATGAATTAGAATGGAACTTACGAATTAATTAGAATGGATCGTACGAATGAATTAGAATGGATCGTACGAACGAATTAGAATGGATACATTCGTGCGAATGAATTAGAATGGATCGGACGAATGAATTAGAATGGATCGTACGAATGAATTAGAATGGATCGTACGAATGAATTAGAATGGATCGTGCGAATGAATTAGAGTGGATCGTGTGAAAGAATTAGAATGGATTGTATGAATGAATTAGAATGGATCGTATGAATGAATTAGAATGGATCTTACGAATGAATTAGAATGGATCGTACGAATGAATTAGAATGGATCGTACGAATGAATTAGAATGGATACATTCGTGCGAATGAATTAGAATGGATCGTGCACGAATGTATCCATTCTAATTCATTCGTACGATCCATTCTAATTCATTAATATGATCCATTCTAATTCATTCGTACGATCCATTCTAATTCATTAATATGATCCATTCTAATTCATTCGTACGATCCATTCTAATTCATATGCACAAAGGTATCCATTCTAATCCATTCGTAGGATCCATTCTAATTCATTCGTACGATCCATTCTAATTCATTCGTCCGGTCCATTCTAATTCATTCGCACGAATGTATCCACTCTAATTCATTCATACGATCCATTCTAATTCATTCATACGATCCATTCTAATTCATTCGCACAAATGTATCCATTCTAATTCATTCGTACGATCCATTCTAATTCATTCGCACGATCCATTCTAATTCATTCGTACAATCCATTCTAATTCTTTCACACGATCCATTCTAATTCATTCGTACGATCCATTCTAATACATTCATACGATCCATTCTAATTCATTTGCACGAATATATCCATTCAAATTCATTCGTACGATCCATTCTAATTCCTTCGTACGATCCATTCTAATTCATTCGTACGATCTATTCTAATTCATTCGTACGATCCATTCTAATTCATTCGCACGATCCATTCTAATTCCTTCGTACGATCCATTCTAATTCATTCGTACGATCCATTCTAATTCATTTATAAAATCCATTCTAATTCTTTCACAAGATCTATTCTTATTCATTCGTAGGATCCATTCTAATTCATTCGTACAATCTATTCTATTTCATTCGTACGATCCATTCTTACTCATTCGTATGATCCATTCTAATTCATTTGCACGAATATATCCATTCTAATTCATTCGTACGATCCATTCTAATTCCTTCGTACGATCCATTTTAATTTATTCGTACGATCTATTCTAATTCATTCGCACGATCCATTCTAATTCATTCGTACGATCCATTCTAATTCTTTCACACGATCCATTCTAATTCATTCGTACGATCCATTCTAATTCATTCGTGCAATCCATTCTATTTCATTCGTACGATCCATTCTTACTCATTCGTACGATCCATTCTAATTCATTCACACGAATGTATCTATTCGTACGAATGAATTAGAATAGATTGTACGAATGAATTAGAATGGATCGTACGAATGAATTAGAATGGATCGTACGAAGGAATTAGAATGGATCGTACGAATGAATTAGAATGGATCGTACGAATGAATTAGAATGGATCGTACGAAGGAATTAGAATGGATCGTACGAATGAATTAGAATGGATATATTCGTGCAAATGAATTAGAATGGATCGTATGAATGTATTAGAATGGATCGTATGAGTGAATTAGAATGGATCGTACGAATGAATTAGAATGGATTGTATGAATGAATTAGAATGGATCGTACGAATGAATTAGAATGGATCATACCAATTAATTAGAATGGATCATACGACTGAATTAGAATGGATCGTACGAATGAATTAGAATGGATCGTACGAATGAATTAGAATGGATACATTCGTGCGAATGAATTAGAATGGATTGTGCGAATGAATAAGAACAGATCGTGCGAATGAATTAGAATGGATCGTACGAATGAATTAGAATGGATCGTGTGAATGAATTAGAATGGATCGTACGAATGAATTAGAATGGATATATTTGTGCAAATGAATTAGAATGGATCGTACGAATGAATTAGAATGGATCGTATGAATGAATTAGAATGGATCGTACGAATGAATTAGAATGGATTGTGCGAATGAATTAGAATGGATCGTACGAATGAATTTGAATGGATCGTGTGAAAGAATTAGAATGGATCGTACGAATGAATTAGAATGGATCCTATGAATGAATTAAAATGGATACATTTGTGCGAATGAATTAGAATGGATCGTACGATTGAATTAGAATGGATCGCATGAATGAATTAGAATGGATCGTACGAATGAATTAGAATGGATCGTGCGAATGAATTAGAATGGATCGTACGAATGAATTAGAATGGATCGTACGAATGAACTAGAATGGATACATTCGTGCGAATGAATTAGAATGAATCGTACGAATGAATTAGAATGAATCGTACGAATGAATTAGAATGGATCTTACGAATGAATTAGACTGGATCATACGAATGAATTAGAATGGATCGTACGAATGAATTAGAATGGATCTTACGAATGAATTAGAATGGATCGTACGAATAAATTAGAATAGATCGTATGAATGGTTTAGAATGGATACATTCGTGCGAATGAATTAGAATGGATCGGACGAATGAATTAGAATGGATCGTACGAATGAATTGGAATGGATCAAATGAATGAATTAGAATGTTTACATTCATGCGAATGAATTAGAATGGATCGTACGAATGGATTAGAATGGATCGTACGAATGGATTAGAATGGATACATTCGTGTGAATGAATTAGAATGGATCATACGAATGAGTAAGAATGGATCGTACGAATGAAATAGAATGGATTGTACGAATGAATTAGAATGGATCGTGCGAATGAATTTGAATGGATCGTACGAATGAATTAGAATGGATCGTGCTAATGAATTAGAATTGATCGTACGAATGAAATAGAATGGATTGTACGAATGATTTAGAATGGATCGTACGAATGAATTAGAATGGATCGTACGAATGATTTAGAATGGATACATTCGTGCGAATGAATTAGAATGGATTATACGAATGAGTAAGAATAGATCGTACGAATGAAATAGAATGGATTGTACGAATGAATTAGAATGGATTCGTACGAATGAATTAGAATGGATCTTACGAATGAATTAGACTGGATCATACGAATGAATTAGAATGGATTGTACGAATGAATTAGAATGGATCTTACGAATGAATTAGAATGGATCGTACGAATAAATTAGAATAGATCGTATGAATGGTTTAGAATGGATACATTCGTGCGAATGAATTAGAATGGATCGGACGAATGAATTAGAATGGATCGTACGAATGAATTAGAATGGATCAAATGAATGAATTAGAATGTTTACATTCATGCGAATGAATTAGAATGGATCGTACGAATGGATTAGAATGGATCGTACGAATGGATTAGAATGGATACATTCGTGTGAATGAATTAGAATGGATCATACGAATGAGTAAGAATGGATCGTATGAATGAAATAGAATGGATTGTACGAATGAATTAGAATGGATCGTGCGAATGAATTTGAATGGATCGTACGAATGAATTAGAATGGATCGTGCTAATGAATTAGAATTGATCGTACGAATGAAATAGAATGGATTGTACGAATGATTTAGAATGGATCGTACGAATGAATTAGAATGGATCGTACGAATGATTTAGAATGGATACATTCGTGCGAATGAATTAGAATGGATTATACGAATGAGTAAGAATAGATCGTACGAATGAAATAGAATGGATTGTACGAATGAATTAGAATGGATTCGTACGAATGAATTAGAATGGATACATTCGTGCGAATGAATTAGAATGGATCGTACCAATGAGTAAGAATGGATCGTACGAATGAATTAGAATGGATCGTACAAATGAATTAGAATGGATCGTGTGAAAGAATTAGAATGGATTGTATGAATGAATTAGAATAGATCGTACGAATGAATTAGAATGGATCGTACGAATGAATTAGAATGGATCGTACGAATGAAATAGAATGGATTGTACGAATGATTTAGAATGGATCGTACGAATGAATTAGAATGGATCGTACGAATGATTTAGAATGGATACATTCGTGCGAATGAATTAGAATGGATCAAACGAATGAGTAAGAATGGACCATACGAATGAAATAGAATGGATTGTACGAATGAATTAGAATGGATTCATACGAATGAATTAGAATGGATACATTCATGCGAATGAATTAGAATGGATCGTAACAATGAGTAAGAATGGATCGTACGAATGAAATAGAATGGATTGTGCGAATGAATTAGAATGGATCGTACGAATGAAATAGAATGGATCGTGTGAAAGAATTAGAATGGATTGTATGAATGAATTAGAATTGATCGTATGAATGAATTAGAATGGATCGTACGAATGAATTAGAATGGATCGTACAAATGAATTAGAATGGATACATTCGTGCGAATGAATTAGAATGGATACATTCGTGCGAAAGAATTAGAATGGATTGTATGAATGAATTAGAATGGATCGTATGAATGAATTAGAATTGATCGTGCGAATGAATTCGAATGAATCGTACGAATGCATTTGAATGGATATATTTGTGCGAATGAATTAGAATGGATCGTATAAATGAATTAGAAAGGATCGTACGAATGAATTAGAATGGATTGTGCGAATGAATTCGAATGGATCGTACGAATTCATTCTAATTCATTCATACAATCCATTCTAATTCTTTCACACGATCCATTCTAATTCATTCGTACGTTCCATTCTAATTCATTAGCATGATCCATGCTAATTCATTCGTTCGATCAATTCTACTTCATTAGCATGATCCATTCTAATTCATTCGTACGATCCATTCTAATTCATTCGCACGATCCATTCTAATTCATTCATAGGATCCATTCTAATTCATTCATACGATCTATTCTAATTCTTTCGCACGAATGTATCCATTCTAATTCATTCGCACGAATGTATCCATTCTAATTCATTCGTACGATCCATTCTAATTCATTCGTACGATCTATTCTAATTCATTCGTACGATCCATTCTAATTCATTCATACGATCTATTCTAATTCATTCATACAATCCATTCTAATTCTTTCACACGATCCATTCTAATTCATTCGTACGATCCATTCTAATTCATTCACACAATCCATTCTATTTCATTCGTACGATCCATTCTTACTCATTGGTACGATCCATTCTAATTCATTCGCACGAATATATCCATTCTAATTCATTTGTACGAATCCATTCTAATTCATTCGTACAATCTATTCTATTTCATTCGTATGATTCATTCTTACTCATTCGTATGATCCATTCTAATTCATTCGGACGAATGTATCCATTCTATTTTATTCGTACGATCCATTCTAATTCATTCGTACGATCCATTCTAATTCATTCGTACGATCCATTCTAATTCATTCGCACAAATGTATCCATTTTAATTCATTCGTATGATTCATTTTAATCCATTCTAATTCATTCATACGATCCATTCTAATTCATTCGTACGATCCATTCTAATTCATTCGTATGATCCATTCTAATTCATTCGTCCGATCCATTCTAATTCATTCGCACGAATGTATCCATTCTAATTCATTCGTACGGTCCATTCTAATTCATTCGCACAATCCATTCAATTTTATTCGTACGATCCATTCTTACTCAATCGTATGATCAATTATGGATACATTCGTGCGAATGAATTAGAATGGATCATACGAATGAGTAAGAATGGATCGTACGAATGAAATAGAATTGATTGTGCGAATGAATTAGAATGGATCGTACGAATGAATTAGAATGGATCGTGTGAAAGAATTAGAATGGATTGTATGAATGAATTAGAATAGATCGTATGAATGAATTAGAATGGATCGTACGAATGAATTAGAATGGATCGTACGAATGAATTAGAATGGATCGTACGAATGAACTAGAATTGATACATTCGTGCGAATGAATTAGAATGGATCATACGAATGAGTAAGAATGGATCGTCATTCTAATTCATTCGTATGATCTATTCTAATTCATTTGTTTCCATTCTATTTCATTCGCACGATCCATTCTAATTCATTCGCGCAATCTATTCTAATTCATTCGTACGATCCATTCTAATTCATTCGTACGATCCATTCTATTTCACTCATACAATTCATTCTAATTTATTCGCACGAATGTATCCATTCTAATTCATTCGTACGATCCATTCTAATTCATTCGCACAATCTATTCTAATTCATTCATACGATCCATTCTAATTCATTCGCAAGAATATATCTATTCTAATTCATTCATACGATCCATTCTACTTCATTCGTACTATCCGTTCTAATTCACTCATACGATCCATTCTAATTTATTCATACGATCCATTCTAATTCATTTGCACGAATATATCCATTCTAATTCATTCATACGATTCATTCTAATTCCTTTGTACGATCCATTCTAATTCCTTCGTACGATCCATTCTAATTCCTTTGTACGATCCATTCTATTTAATTCGTACGATCCATTCTAATTCACTCATACGATCCATTCTAATACATTCATACGATCTATTCTAATTCATTTGCACGAATATATCTATTCTAATTCATTCGTACGATCCATTCTAATTCCTTCGTACGATCCATTCTAATTCATTCGTACGATCTATTCTAATTCATTCGTACGATCCATTCTAATTCCTTCGTACGATCCATTCTAATTCCTTCGTACGATCCATTCTAATTCCTTCGTACGATCCATTCTATTTCATTCGTATGATCCATTCTAATTCCTTCGTACGATCCATTCTAATTCCTTCTTATCCATTCTAATTCACTCATACGATCCATTCTAATTCATTCATACGATCCATTCTAATTCATTCATACAATCCATTCTAATTCATTCGCACGAATGTATCCATTCTAATTCATTCGTACGATCAGTTCTAATTCATTCACAAAATCTATTCTAATTCATTCATACGATCCATTCTAATTCATTCACACGAATGTATCCATTCTAATTCATTCATACGATCCATTCTAATTCATTCGTACAATCCATTCTAATTCACTCATACGATCCATTCTAATACATTCATACGATCCATTCTAATTCATTTGCACGAATATATCCATTCTAATTCATTTGTACGATCTATTCTAATTCCTTCGTACGATCCATTCTAATTCATTCGTACGATCTATTCTAATTCATTCGTACGATCCATTCTAATTCATTCGTACGATCCATTCTAATTCCTTCGTACGATCCATTCTAATTCATTCGTACAATCCATTCTAATTCATTCATACAATCCATTCTAATTCTTTGACACGATCCATTCTAATTCATTCGTACGATCCATTCTAATTCATTCGTGCAATCCATTCTATTTCATTCGTACGATCCATTCTAATTCATTCGTACGGTCCATTCTAATTCATTCGCACAATCCATTCTATTTCATTCATACGATCCATTCTTACTCATTCGTATGATCCATTATGGATACATTCGTGCGAATGAATTAGAATGGATCATACGAATGAGTAAGAATGGATCGTACGAATGAAATAGAATGGATTGTGCGAATGAATTAGAATGGATCGTACGAATGAATTAGAATGGATCGTGTGAAAGAATTAGAATGGATTGTATGAATGAATTAGAATAGATCGTATGAATGAATTAGAATGGATCGTACGAATGAATTAGAATGGATCGTACGAATGAACTAGAATGGATACATTCGTGCGAATGAATTAGAATGGATCGTACGAATGAAATAGAATGGATCGTACGAATGAATTAGAATGGATCTTACGAATGAATTAGAATGGATCGTACGAATGCACGATCCATGCTAATTCATTCGTTCGATCAATTCTAATTCATTAGCATGATCCATTCTAATTCATTCGTACGATCCATTCTAATTCGTTCGTACGATCCATTCTAATTCTTTCACACGATCCATTCTAATTCATTCGTACGATCCATTCTAATTCATTCGTACGATCTATTCTAATTCATTCGTACGATCCATTCTAATTTCATTCGTACGATCCATTCTAATTCATTCGCTCGAATGTATTCATTCTAATCCATTCGTACGATCCATTCTAATCCATTCGTACGATCCATTCTAATTCATTCGCATGAATGTAACCATTCTAATTCATTCATTTGATCCATTCTAATTCATTCGTACGATCCATTCTAATTCATTCGTCCGATCCATTCTAATTCATTCGCACGAATGTATCCATTCTAATCCATTCGTAAGATCCATTCTAATTCATTCGTACGATCCATTCTAATTCATTCGTACGATTCATTCTAATTCATTAATATAATCCATTCTAATTCATTCGTACGATCCATTCTAATTCATATGCACAAAGGTATCCATTCTAATTCATTCGTACGATCCATTCTAATTCAGGATCGTACGAATGAATTAGAATGGATACATTCGTGCGAATGAATTAGAATTGATCGTACGAATGAATTAGAATGGATCGTGCAAATGAATTAGAATGGATCGTACGAATGAATTAGAATGGATCGTACGAATGAACTAGAATGGATACATTCGTGCGAATGAATTAGAATGGATCGTACGAATGAATTAGAATGGATCGTACGAATGAATTAGAATGGATCATACGAATGAATTAGAATGGATACATTCGTGCGAAAGAATTAGAATGGATCGGACGAATGAATTAGAATGGATCGTACGAATGAATTAGAATGGATCAAATGAATGAATTAGAATGGCTACCTTCATGCGAATGAATTAGAATGGATCGTACGAATGGATTAGAATGGATCGTACGAATGGATTAGAATGGACACATTCGAGCGAATGAATTAGAATGGATCGTACGAATGAAATTAGAATGGATCGTACGAATGAATTAGAATAGATTGTACGAATGAATTAGAATGGATCGTACGAATGAATTAGAATAGATCGTACGAATAAATTAGAATGGATACATTCGTCAGAATGAATTAGAATGGATCATACGAATGAGTAAGAATGGATCATACGAATGAAATTGAATAGATTGTACGAATGAATTAGAATGGATCCTACGAATGAATTAGAATGGATCGTGTGAAAGAATTAGAATGGATTGTATGAATGAATTAGAATGGATCATATGAATGAATATGAATGGATCGTGCGAATGAATTCGAATGGATCGTACGAATTCATTCTAATTCATTCATACAATCCATTCTAATTCTTTCACACGATCCATTCTAATTCATTCGTACGTTCCATTCTAATTCATTAGCACGATCCATGCTAATTCATTCGTTCGATCAATTCTAATTCATTAGCACGATCCATTCTAATTCATTCGTACGATCCATTCTAATTCATTCGTACGATCTATTCTAATTCATTCGTACGATCCATTCTACTTCATTCGTACGATCCATTCTAATTCCTTCGTACGATCCATTCTAATTCATTCGTACGATCCATTCTAATTCATTCGTGCAATCCATTCTATTTCATTCGTACGATCCATTCTTACACATTCGTACGATCCATTCTAATTCATTCACACGAATGTATCCATTCGTATGAATGAATTAGAATAGATTGTACGAATGAATTAGAATGGATCGTACGAATGAATTAGAATGGATCATACGAAGGAATTAGAATGGATCGTACGAATGAATTAGAATGGATCGTACGAATGAATTAGAATAGATCGTACGAATGAATTAGAATAGATCGTACGAAGGAATTAGAATGGATCGTACGAATGAATTAGAATGGATATATTCGTGCAAATGAATTAGAATGGATCGTATGAATGTATTAGAATGGATCGTATGAGTGAATTAGAATGTATCATAGGAATGAATTAGAATGGATTGTATGAATGAATTAGAATGGATCGTACAAATGAATTAGAATGGATCATACGAATTAATTAGAATGGATCATACGAATGAATTAGAATGGATCGTACGAATGAATTAGAATGGATTGTACGAATGAATTAGAATGGATCGTGCGAATGAATTAGAATGGATCGTACGAATGAATTAGAATGGATACATTTGTGCGAATGAATTAGAATGTATGCATTCGTACGATCCATTCTAATTCATTCGCACGAATGTATACATTCTAATTCATTCGTACGAATCCATTTTAATTCATTTGTACAATCTATTCTATTTCATTCGTAAGATCCATTCTAATTCATCCGTACGATCCATTCTTATTCATTCATATGATCCATTCTAATTCATTCGTAAGATCCATTCTAATTCATTCGTACGATCCATTCTAATTCATTCGTACGATCCATTCTAATTTATTCGCATGAATGTATCCATTCTAGTTCATTCGTACGATCCATTCTAATTCATTCGTACAATCCATTCTAATTCATTCGCACGATCCATTCTAATTCATTCGTACGATCCATTCTAATTCATTCATACGATCCATTCTAATTCATTCGTACGATCCAATCTAATTCATTCGCATAAATGTATCCATTCTAATTCATTCGTACGATCCATTCTAATTCATTCGCACGATCCATTCTAATTCATTCGTACGATCCATTCTAATTCATTCGCACGATCTGTTCTTATTCATTCGCACAATCCATTCTAATTCATTCGCACGAATGTACCCATTCTAATTCATTCGTACGATCCATTCTAATTCATTCGTACGATCCATTCTAATTCATTCGTATAATCCATTCTAATTAATTTGTATGATCCATTCTAATTCATTCGTATGATCCATTCTAATTCATTCATACAATCCATTCTAATTCATTCGCATGACTGTATCCATTCTAATTAATTCGTACGATCCATTCTAATTCATTCGTATGATCCATTCTAATTCATTCACACAATCCATTCTATTTCATTCGTACGATCCATTCTTACTCATTGGTACGATCCATTCTAATTCATTCGCACGAATGTATCCATTCTAATTCATTCGTACGAATCCATTCTAATTCATTCGTACAATCTATTCTATTTCATTCGTACGATCCATTCTTACTCATTCGTATGATCCATTCTAATTCATTCGGACGAATGTATCCATTCTGAATGAATTAGAATGGATACATTCGTGCGAATAAATTAGAATGGATACATTCGTGCGAAAGAATTAGAATAGATCGTATGAATGAATTAGAATGGATCCTATGAATGAATTAGAATGGATCGTGCGAATGAATTAGAATGGATCGTACGAATGAATTAGAATGGATCGTGTGAAAGAATTAGAATGGATCGCACGAATGAATTAGAATGGATCGTGCGAATGAATTTGAATGGATCGTATGAATGAATTTGAATAGATACATTTGTGCGAATGAATTAGAATGGATCGTACGAATGAATTAGAATGGATACATTCGTGCGAATGAATTAGAATGGATTGTGCGAATGAATAAGAACAGATCGTGCGAATGAATTAGAATGGATCGTACGAATGAATTAGAATGGATCGTGCGAATGAATTAGAATGGATCGTACGAATGAATTAGAATGGATCGTACGTGTTTGGGGGATTTTTCCTGGTCCTTGCGAGCTACCTGTAAGACCAAGAAAAGAGAAACGTGAGAACGGCTGGCTCCCTTAGGAGCGCAGACACTCCGACGCTCAAGTCAGTTATGGTAGCACAACGGAGAGCTGTTGTATACCAAAGTGGTAGTGAAAGGGATTTCGAACCTGTACTTTGGAGCCAGGGGGTGTGCATTTATAGACATGGGCGACCTATCGAGCTACGACGCGTGGAAGCTCTTTCCGGCACCTTCTAGGCCCCCACGTTCTAGCCTTCAATAGTTTCTGACAGTTCTTGGAACTTGGACCCCTGACATTCTTTGTCGTCTAGCTCGTCTGACGAAGTAGTGGGGGACAGCAGCTGCTGTTCTGTTGCCGCCATAGGAATCTTCTAGAATGTTCAAGTCTAGGAGGTCTCAAACCGACTCTGACGGGCTTCCGTGGACTGCAATCGTCCACGTAGCTTCAGTGGGTTCTCGACACCTGGTAATCTTTATGCTACTTTTACTGGGGGTAATCTTAGGGAAAAAAGCAAAGGCCAGCTCGCCCGATACTGCTCCGTCCTTTCGCCCATATTTATCAAGAGTTGGACCTCGCGGGAGCAACCTCTTCGATAAACAGGGGTCTAGGCGAGCTTTGGCGAGCTCATGAGTAAGCATGGGCGAGCTCCTGGGCGAGCTAGGCGAGCTCCTGAGCGAGCATGGCGAGCTCCTAAACGAGCTTGGGCGAGCTCCTGGGCGAGCTAGGCGAGCTCCTGAGCGAGCATGGCGAGCTCCTAAACGAGCTTGGGCGAGCTCCTGTGCGAGCTAGGCGGGCTCCTGAGCGAGCATGGCGAGCTCCTGGACGAGCTAGACGAGCTCCTGAGCGAGCATGGCGAGCTCCTGGACGAGCTTGGGCGATCTCCTTCGCGCTCTAGGCGAGCTCCTGAGCGAGCATGGCGAGCTTCTGGACGAGCTTGGGCGATCTCCTGAGCGAGCATGGCGAGCTTCTGGACGAGCTTGGGCGATCTCCTTCGCGCTCTTTGTCTAAGCCATTTATCGAATTTGGGCGTGTCATTGTGGGCTGGGGGTTCGAGCTGTACTCAGATACAAGGTGTCCATCCAGCTTCCTGTGGGGGCGAGCTCCTGAAGGGCTGAGAGGGCGATCTCCTGAGCGAGCATGGCGAGCTTCTGGACGAGCTTGGGCGATCTCCTTCGCGCTCTTTGTCTAAGCCATTTATCGAATTTGGGCGTGTCATTGTGGGGACTGGGGGTTCGAGCTGTACTCAGATACAAGGTGTCCATCCAGCTTCCTGTGGGGGCGAGCTCCTGAAGGGCTGAGAGGGCGATCTCCTGAGCGAGGGTTCCAACTCCTGGACGGGCTATCCAAGATATGTGGTTTTTGACTACCCCCAACATTACCCCCTCCTGAGGGAGTGATCGAGGAAACTCGGCGCTTGCTCAGGAGTCTTAGCGAGTTCCTATCCCTCGTAATGTGCCTGATATCAATGTCTGCTACAACAGTTTCCTGACGGGGAGGAGATACTAGCTACGGGCGATCTGCGTCGAGAGCTTTGACTGCCAGTATTTCACAAACGCTGGGCGGGCCGAGAGCGTCAGCCACGAGCGATCTCCTTCCGGTGCGAGCTTGTCACATGCGGTCAGGGTTTTCCTCGGGCGAGCTACGGGTACCTGCCGCGAGCGATTTGCACCGAGAGCTTTGACTGCCAGTACTTCCCAAAAGCTGGGCGGGCCACGAGCGTCAGCCACGAGCGATCTCCTTCCGATGCAAGCTTGTCACATGCGGCCAGGGTCTGCGTCGGGCGAGCTGCGGGCACCTGCCGCGAGCGATCTGCGCCGAGAGCTTTGACTGCCAGTACTTCCCAAAAGCTGGGCGGGCCACGAGCGTCAGCCACGAGCGATCTCCTTCCGATGCAAGCTTGTCACATGCGGCCAGGGTCTGCGTCGGGCGAGCTGCGGGCACCTGCCGCGAGCGATCTGCGTCGAAAGCTTTGACTACCAGTACTTCACAAACGCTGGGCGGTCCACGAGCATCTGCCACGAGCGATCTCCTTCCGATGCGAGCTTGTCACATGCGGCCAGGGTCTGCGTCGGGCGAGCTGCGGGCACCTGCTGTGAGCGATCTTGTGACTTGGGTATCGCACCAAATCTCCAACGGTCGCTTTGTCTTAAATGCGACGTGAGATTCAATACTGATACAGCGAATCTCATCATGAGATCCCGATCGGCGCGAGACACGTGTCTCCTCCTCATTCGTTCTTCTTCTGTCAGAAATGACAGTGTCGGCGCCGGCGCAGCTTTTTCTACGCGTGGTCCATGTGGCACTGCTTGATTAGAGAACGGCGAGCTATCGCTTCAACCGTCGGCGTGTCGCCTCGTTGGGCGCGCTCGGTCATTAACTGCGGCCCGATTCACCTGTCTCTCATTTGCCTATAAATAGGGGAAGGGGGACGATTTTTTACCGCTGCGTGAAAACAGCTCTCCCTTCTTTCATAACTCTCTCAACTCGCAGCTCGCTTGCGCCCTCTTGCTCTCATGGCTTCCTCTACTGCCGCTTCTTCTTCAGCCACTGCTGCTGCTGCTGCGATCTCCCGGGAGGAGCCTCTCGATGTCGCCCCCATCTCGGTGCGTGCTCCGGGCACCGAGAAAGAGGCTCCTCCCAAGGTGCCCGCCGTCCTCTGGTTCAACGACATCGGGGGCGTGCCTGTCCCCGAGAGTCTACGGACAGCGGCGGGCATCCCCCAAGAGCTCGACATCCTCCCTTTCTCGAGATCGGGGAGACCGCTCTCCGGAACTGCGGTCTCCGTGGGGCAAATATGGTCAGGGCTCCGACTGCCCCTGAACCATCTAGCCAGCGAGCTCCTGGAGCTGGCGGGCTTATGCCCCGCCCAGCTCCCAGGCAACTCGTGGGGGATTCTCTACGGGCTTTCTCAAATCGAGGAAGCCCTTAACGTGAGGATCCCCCTGGCCTATCTCTTGAAGAAGTGGTCCCTCAAGCCAGGGACAATCTTCAGCGAGGTCGACTGCGGCCACTACTACCTCGCAGGCCGCCCCGGCGAGGTGCTGCCCTTCTCCGCGGTCGAGAACAAAGACCGGTATTGGAAGGAGTATCCGTTCGTGATCGAGGGCAATTGGCGAGGTCCCTGCGCCGGAGTCCGCTCTTTTCCCGGCAGACCGCCTCTGCCGGTCTTCAAGGAGATCACGGAGTATCGTCCTAAGGGGAAGAAATGTATCTCCGGGACCCAGGAGCAAGCTCTCGACAAGGCGATCCTGGAGTTCCTCGGCGGGCGGACTCCCGAGAAGGTCCTGGCCCCGGACTTCTCCTTCCTCTGGAAGGATCTCCGGACGGGCACCATGATGACCCGCCAGAAGATTATGCGCAAGAAAGTGGCGGTCTCTCGCCGCACCGGGGCGACCTCCCAGGCTGCTGCCGCGCCCTCCGGTGTCGGCACCTCTTCGGCGAAGAAGGGGAAGAAGAAGCGGGCTTCTCCGATTAGGCTCGCCGATGAAGACACCATCGACATGATCTGCGAGGAGGATATTCCCTCACCGCCGCCTCCATCCCGTGAGGTTGCCCCAGGTCAGGCGAACTCCCCCTTCCTTTCCAATCCCCCCACGCGCTCCTCAGTTTCGGAACCCCCACGATGTCAAGTTGTGATGGTCGACCCTGAGGACCCGCGCGTCGAGCTCCTCCTTGGCATGGCGGAGGTGGAAACCCCAATGGCCGAGGTGCTGATGCGCGGGTTCCCGGGCGACCTTTCTAAACCTCTTTATGTCGCGGTAATGACCCCAGAGATGGAGGGCGCCCATATAAAGAAGAAGAAGAAGAAGGATCCAGCAGCCCGCCCAATGGCGGAGGACGACGCCGTTCGCAAAGCTCGCGAAGCCTACGAACGAGTCGTTGAGGATAGGAGGAGGAAAGCCGCTCTCGAGGAAGCGGGTTTGGCATCGGGCGAGGATTCCAGCGATGAATCCAGCTCGGAAGAAGAGGAGCCGCGGTCTCCCGAGGACGAGCCCGCTTCTACGACAGCGAGGCCTCCCCTGCCCTTCGAGGGACCGGCGCCAACGAGCCCGCTGCCTTCTGCACCCGCTTCAGCCAAGACCTCGGCACCGGCTGCTCCTGCCCCTAGCACGCCCGCGTCCGAGCCCGCTCATCCTGCCCCCGAGCCCTCGCCTGCGCCCGTGCCTGCGCCCGAGCTCGGACCCGTGTCCGAGCCTGCGCCCGCGAACGAACCTGCTCCTGCGTCCAGGCCCGCGCCTGCGCCCGCGTCCGAGCCCGCGCCTGCTCCCAGCGCGTCCGCGTCCGAGCCCGCGCCTGCATCCGAGCCTGCGCCCGCATCCGAGCCCGCGCCTGCGCCCGAGCCCGTGCCTGCTCCCGAGCCCGTGCCTGCGCCCGAGCCCGCGCTCGCGCCTGAGCCCGTGCCTGCGCCCGAGGCCGCGCCTGCTCCCGAGCCCGCGCCTGCGCCCGAGCCCGCGCTCGCGCCTGAGCCCGCGCCTGCGCCCGAGCCCATGCCTGCTCCCGAGCCCGCGCCTGCGCCCGAGCCCGCGCTCGCGCCTGAGTCCACGCCTGCGCCCGAGCCCGCGTCCAACACGCACGAGCCCGCGCTCGCGCCTGAGCCCGCACCTGCCACTCTTGAGGTTCCCCCTCTCCCTGAGCTGGGCAGGTTGGCCTATTGGTCTCCGGACCTAGGGGCCATCCTGGACGACTTTCCGAGCTCCAGCTCGGAAGCCTCGGACCCGGACCTGCCGGGGGGAAGGGGAGCCGCCGTGCCTTCCCCTATCAACGAAGGGATTGCCGGCGCTCAAGAGGCCGAGCCTGCTGCTGCCTCCATCAGTGCGCCCCCTCCAGCTGCTCCCACCGAGGCGAGCCAAGCGGGCTCCTCCACTGGCGATCCTGAGCGCGCCCCTTTCTTCTTGCGGGAGATCCTGGGGCGCAATATCTTTGCCCGGACTCCCTACATCGATCTCATCAACCGACTGCTTGAGGTAAGACTACCTCCACTACACCTTTGTCCCCAAACTCCTGCTGTTACTCTTAACTCAAACTGTTCACCCTTTTCGCAGGCCGAGCGGGTTAACCGGGCTCTCGCCGACGAGGTCGCGGGCATCGCGGGGGATACTGTCGCTCTCTACGATGACACTCTCCATGACTCGGAGAGGAGAGTAGATGAGTACATTCTCCGAATCCGCCAAATGGACCGGTCGGGCGAGCTGCGGGCTGAAGTGGACCGACTGCGCCAGCAGGTCGCCTCCTCTAACACGGAGGTCAACGAACTGCGCCAGCGGGCCGCCACCTTCACCACCACGCTAGCTTCGGTTGAGGACGCCCGCGACCTCGCCCTATCCGATGCGCAGGCCGCCCAGAAGGAAATCTCCGAGCTTCAACGTCAGTTGGCGGCCTCTAGGGATGAGATCGCGTCTCTGAGGGAAACGCATCTCCAAGACCTCCAATCCCAGCAACGCCGCCTCCAGGCGCAACTCAACGAGCTTCTGCGGAAAGGCGCGATCAACGCCATCGAGAAGTACAAGGCCGAAAGGTCGAAAAAGAGGAAGCGCGGCGGTGACGACGAGGGCGCTGGCGCGGGCCCAGTTTAAGCTGTATCTCTGTAATTTTTGACTTAATGAATGAAATGAAACTTTTTGAGTCCGCTTGTTTCCATTTCTTTCTCTGTCTTACTTTCGAGTCCGTTCTAGGAATTCGCAGCGATCTCGAGAGTGATACCCCGGGCGAGGCAGCTAATTCGATTCAACCCTTTTTATTTTTAAAGTATATGCAAACGAAAAACTTCGGCATGCTCGAAAAAACTCAAGTCTCTGAGCCCGGAAAACGTTTAAGCAAAACAAAGGATTTCAAAAACTTCCCTACACTCAGAGACTAAAAACCATTTTTATTTTTAAATGAAACTAATAAGTGCTAGCTGCCCCCTGCCCGGTTAATTTCTCTCGATGGTCCTGTTCGGCGGGCTCGCCCTTCGAGGGGTACGCCAACGCCAGGATGCTTCCGTTCATGGCAGGTGAACGCGAAGGATCCTCGTTAGGCTTAGAGTCCACTTGGCAGCGGACTTCCCGGTTAGGCTTAGAGTCCACTTGGCAGCGGACTTCCCCGGGAAGCTCAAGGTCGCCCATTGGCTGCCTCTGAGGATCCCGGTCTAGCTTTAAGTCCGCACAACGGCGGACTGCCCCGGGAAGCTCAAGGTCGCCCACTGGCTGCCTCTGAGGATCCCGGTCTTGCTTTAAGTCAGCACAACGGTGGACTGCCCCGGGAAGCTCAAGGTCGCCCACTGGCTGCCTCTGAGGATCCCGGTCTTGCTTTAAGTCCGCACAACGGCGGACTGCCCCGGGAAACTCAAGGTCGCCCACTGGCTGCCTCTGAGGATCCCGGTCTTGCTTTAAGTCCGCACAACGGTGGACTGCTTTGTAGATCAAGCGAACTCTTGGCGCGGCGAGCTTCCAGGTGGAATTCTTTGTGGAAAACCCCATCATTCATTCATAACCTCTTCAAAAAGAAAATTTACAAAAATTTCCTTAGGCATAGAACTTGCGAAGGTGCAAAGCATTCCAAGGCCGCTCTAACAGGTCACCTTCAGCGGTCATCAACTGGTAAGCCCCCGAGCCGCGCGCTTCGCGTATTATGTAGGGGCCCTCCCAGTTCGCCGCGAGCTTCCCTGCATTAGGCTCCTGCGTGTTTGCGAACACCTTTCTCATCACCATGTCCCCGGCTTTGAATGCCCGATGGCGGACTCTTTTGTCGTAGGCGCGCTTCATTTCTTGTCGGTACCCAGCGAGATGTAGATTGGTGCGCTCTCGTCTTTCTTCGAGCTGGTCGAGGGAGTCGGCGAGCAGAGCGTCGTTATCGACCTCACCTGCAGCAAGATTTCTTTCCGTTGGCAGCTCGGCTTCGATGGGCAGCACGGCTTCACACCCGTAAGTTAGGCTGAAAGGCGATTCGTCGGTTGAGCGACGTGGAGTGGTACGATAAGCCCACAGCACGCCGTCGAGCTTCTGCTCCCACAGTCCTTTCTTTCCTTCCAACCTTTTCTTGAGGTTGTCTAAGATTACTCGGTTCGTAGCTTCGGCCTGCCCGTTGCTTTGAGGGTACCTCGGGGACGAGAATCTTAGGTCGACTCCATATTCAACACAAAAACTTCTGATCAAGCGATTGTCGAACTGGCGACCATTGTCAGTGATGAGCACTCGGGGCAGCCCAAAGCGGCAGAAGATATTCTTCCAAAGGAAGTCCTTGACTTGTTTCTCACCAATCTTAGCTAGCGGGACCGCTTCCACCCATTTGGTGAAGTAGTCCGTAGCTACTAAGATGAATTTCTTCTGCCGGGTAGACACAGGGAAAGGTCCCACAATGTCCATCCCCCATTGCTGGAAAGGCCAGGGGCTCGCCAACGGGTGAAGTTCTTCTGCGGGCATATGATTCGTCGTGGCGTGCTTCTGGCATTGGATGCACCTCTGGGCGGCCTTCAAAGCGTCCTGCTCCAGAGTGGGCCACCAGTATCCTTGTCTTCGAACTTTCGCAGCTAGAGATCGCCCACTAGCATGGTTTCCCAGCTCACCAGAGTGGATGCAATTTAGTACTTCTTCGATCTCCGGGCTCTCGATGCAACGAAGATTCGGCCCGCCGAAAGATCTTCGAAAAAGGCGATCCCAGCGAATGAGATAGCGACCAGCACATTTCTCCATTCGCCGGGCTTCCTCTCTATCCTCCGGAAGCTCGCCCTTCTGAAGAAAACGAAGAATGGGAGCGATCCACCCGCCAGGAGATACGTCGGCAGAAACTTGGTTAACAGCGGGCTCCGCCAGCTGGAGCCGAGACCGACTTTGGACCTCAATAAGAATCTACCGAGCTTCTGATGTTCCCAGCAAGGAGGCGGCGTTTGCCAAGGCATCAGCTCGCCTATTATCGGCTCGCGAAATTTGCTCGAAAGAGATCTTTTCGAACTCCGCGGCCTTGCTCTTCACCAGATCCACGTAGATCGCCATTCGTGCATCCCGGGAGGCGTACTCTCCATTGATTTGGCAAATAATTAACTGGGAATCACTAAAGACTTTCAAGCGTTTGGCGCCTACCTCTTGAGCGAGCTCCAGACCAGCCAGTAACGCCTCGTACTCCGCTTCATTATTGGTAGCGGCGAAATCCAGTCGGAATGATTTCTCGAGCAGCACCTCTTGGGCGATCAGAGCGACCCCGATCCCAGCCCCCAAAGCGTTGGAGGATCCATCGACGAACAATTCCCATCCCGTCGCCTCTGGACGCTCATTTGGAGGACGCTCGCCTTGGTTGTCCAAGAACCTCGCCTTCCCAGGGTGTGCCTCAGTTGGCTCATCCTCCTGGTACTGGACTGGTTCTTCTATGGGGAAGTCCGCCAAGAAATCGGCGAAAGCCTGCCCTTTGACAGCAACTCGAGGGACATACTCCAATCCATAGGCGGCGAGCTCGGCAGACCATCGATACAACCTGCCGGCTACCGAAGGCCTGGAGAGGGCGCTCTTCAGGGGGTGCTCCGTGATGACTTTGACGATATGCGCTGAGAAGTAGGGATGAAGTTTTCTCGCGGTAAGGACCAAGGCCAATGCGACCTTCTCGATTGGTCGATACCGGAGCTCGGCGGGAAGCATCGTGTGGCTCACAAAATAGACAGGCCGCTCTACTTTTGCTTCTTCCACTACCAGGACCCCGCTTACGGCGTTCTCCGTGACCGCGAGATACACGCCAAGCTCGGCGCCATCTTTTGGTGCCGCTAGGATAGGCGGGCTCGCGAGATAGTCTTTGATCTTCTGAAAGGCGCGCTCGCAATTTTCATCCCAGCAAATGCTCGCTCCTTTTTGCAGCAGCTCGAAAAGAGGCCTGCAATTGTCTGAGGATTTGGATATAAATCGATTAAGCGCGGCGATTCGCCCGCTCAATCTCTGGACTTCCTGCCGGGTTTTTGGTGCGGGCATTTCGACAAGTGCTCGGATTTGCCCAGGGTCGGCCTCGATCCCCCTGTGGGTGACCAGGTACCCGAGGAATTTCCCCGACGTCACTCCGAATGCGCACTTCGCCGGGTTCAGCCTCATTCGGGACTTTCTCAGTATCTCGAAGGTTTCGCGGAGGTCGGCGACATGCCCTCCTCGCTCTCGACTTTTGACCAGAAGGTCGTCAACATAAACCTCGACATTTCTGCCGATCTGATTCTTAAACATCTGTGTGACTAACCTTTGGTAGGTCGCTCCCGTGTTCTTGAGTCCGAAGGGCATCACTCGATAGCAATATAGCTTCTGGTAGCCCGCTCCGGAGTAGAAGGCGGTCTTCTCCTGATCCTCGGGATGGAGGGGTATTTGGTTATACCCTGAGTATCCATCCATGAAAGATAGAGCCCGGAATCCGACAGCTGCGTCGACCAGTGCGCCGATTCTCGGAAGAGGAAATCCGTCCTTCGGGCATGCCTTGTTGAGGTCGGAGAAGTCGATACACACCCTGACCGCTCCGCTCTTCTTAGGCACCGCTACGATATTGGAGATCCACTCGGGGAAGTGCGCCTCGCGGATGAAGCCGGCTCGCTCCAGCTTGTCTATCTCTGCTGCTACTGCAATGGACTTCGCAGCAGGTATGTGCCGAGCTTTCTGCTTGACCGGCGGGAACTCCTTCACGGTGTGCAGACGATGACAGGCGACCTCCGGGTCAATCCCTGGCATGTCCGCGAAGCTCCAGGCAAATACGTCGCGATATTCCCTGAGCAAGTTGGTTAGGGCTAGGACCTCGCCCTCGGTTAACGAGGTCCCGAGACTAACAATTCTCGTCCCTTCTTTGCCGCCAATATCGATCTCTTGAAGTGGTTCGGTAACCGGAAAACTTCCTCTCTTGGGGGTTGTTAGGCGGCCTTCCTCCAACTTAAGATCCACACCGCTCCCACCCGAGGATGGAGTAGGGGATTTAGGCGAGGAGGCCCCCAACGGGCTCCCCAGGAGCTCGCTCGTACCGGGCGGTAATTGCTAGGAGGGTGCGGGCCTCTTGGCCTCGGCGACCTCCATGTCCATGAGGTGAGGAGCATCCTGCTCGCATCTGGTTGCGGTTACCTGATCACCCCGAATGACCACGACCCCGCTCGCGGTTGGGAATTTGAGGGCCTGATGGTTGGGTGAAGATACCGCCTTCATCTGCCTTAGCCAAGGCCGCCCAAGAATGGCGTTAAAGGCCGAACTCCCGTCGACTACCGCGAAGCGGACTTGGCGAGCTTCCGGGCCCGCTGTCACGGTAAGGGTTATCTCTCCCGCTACTTTGGCGACCTCACCGGTGAATCCACTGAGGGAGCTCGTCGAGGGAGACAAGTCGGCGAGTCTCAAACCCATTCGTAGGTAGGCCGACAGAAAGAGGATGTCAACGGCCCTGCCTGAATCCACCAGAGCTCGCCTCACCTCGATGTTTGCCATCATCAGGCGTATGACGAGGGGGTCATTGTGGGGTGTGACAACCCCAGCCATGTCGTCCTCCGAAAACCAGAGGAAATCACGGGCCTCCGCCCTTGGCGCTTGAAGTAAAGTAGGAGTTAGCGAGACAGAAAATACCTTCTGCGCCCGCTCCATCTCCCTTACTCGCCGGCGGGCTTCATTACTTGATCTGGGGCCGCTCAGCCGCCCGCTAATGGTGTGGCAGATCGCCGGTCCTCCCGGGGGAGGAGGAGGTAAGGCGGGCTCCGTGAGTCCTGGGCGATCTCCCTCCCGAGGTGCTCGCTCTGGAATCACCTCGAACCTCCTCGGGAGCGAGATGAACTGGCTCAAGTGCCCCAAGGTGACCAAATCCTCTAGGTGGTTTTTCAGAGCCCGGCATCTGTTAGTGTGATGCCCAGGGCTTCGATGAAAAGCGCACCGCCGCGAGTTGTCGGTAGAGCCGGGCTCTCCGATCTGTAGGGGTGGTGGGTACTGGAAGAAAGGCTCATTCCGAATCTGATGGAAAATTTGCCCCGGCGAGTGGGTCAGCACGGTGAAGTCCCGCTCCCCGGGTCCAGGAGGCAGGCGCCAGTTCGCCGGCCTTCCAGCGACCACCGCGGGTACTTCACCGGGCAGTACTGCAGGAGCTGCGGATGGTCCGGACAAGGGTACCGAAAGTGGCACCTCCCTCCTCTCCACGGCCTTAACGACAAGAGGTCGCAAAGCCGGAGGAGGTCGCTGCTCTACTGCCTTTCCCTTCCGATCTAGCACCGCATCCTCGAGCTTGATGTGCTGCTGGACCAGGGCGAATAGTTCGACCATTGTGCGAGGGTCCTTAATCACCAGGGCGTCATGAAGCTTGCCCCCCTCGGGGAGGGCGCTTCTGAAGGCACTCACCGCGGTACGATCCTGGCCCGCCGCGTCTTCCAGAGCGAGGTAAGCGCTTCGGAATCGTGTTGCAAAGCATCGGAGCGTTTCGCGAGCTCCCATGGCCAGAGTAAACAGAGATTCGATCCTCTTCGGGGGCTGCCTGTTGCAGCGATACTGCTCCAGGAATAGCCTAGAGAGAGTTGGAAAGTTGGGGATCACGCCGGACGGTAGCTTGTGGAACCAATTCAATGCCGATCCGGTCAGACTGCTTGGGAACGCGTGACACAGGACATGGTCCTGGTCCCGGAAAAATAGAAGTTTTCTGTAGGCCAAGAGATGGTCGACGGGATCTTGCGACCCGTCGAACAATACAAACTTCGGGGGGGTCCAGTGGTGCGGAAAACCCCCTCGATGGACCTCACTGGTGAAGGGCGAGCTTCCCCCGTGGGCGGCGAGGTCCTCCAGCAAATCCACGGGCGCACTAGGTCGCTGCCAGCTCACGGGGAGAAATCCCAATGGCGGCTGCGCAGGTCCTAGGCGCTCGTGTGCACTCCCTCTAGGGAGGTTCGGATCCACCCCACGGTGACCCTCGGGAACCACCGATCGGCGGCCTCCTGGCTGTTCGCGCGCGGATCCCTTCAGCGAAGCGGTTGGTCTGTGGGAGGCTGTCGCCTCTCGAGGTTCGGAAGGTAGAGCTACCGCGGGCTCCTTCCCTCGTCGCCGATGGCGCGGGTCGCGATCTCTCTCTTGAGACCTCGCCTCTGACCCGTCAGAGTCGACGCTCCGGCTACGGCGGCGAGGGATGGTTGCGCGCGAGGTCGCCTGGTTGCTAGACCGCTGGGTTACCAGCTTCTGCAACCTTGTGAGCGGGGTCTCCTTCGCTCCACGCACGGCCGTCCTCTCAACCGGGGGTTCCGGGCGGGAAGTTCGCCGTGCTGGGACGGTCGTGGGCAGACGCGACGAGACGGGAGGTCGCGCGGGGGACGCGGGCCTCGAAGGTCCTGACCGCCGGCTAGTCGCCGGAGCTTGACGCAAGCGCGTCAACTCCTCCATCATCGCCCGCTGGGTGGCCAACATCTCCAACAGGAGCTGGTCACTGAGCGGGACAAATGGCTGGGGAGTCTCAGCGGGGGGTTCGCTGTGTACAGACCCCATACGGGCCCTCGCCCGCCTACGCCCCCTTGTCGCCGGAGCCATCTTTGGGGTTATGAAGGCCGTCGACGCACAACCGTATGGTCGTGAGCGTTCTCACAGGAACCAGTCAAGATCCCACAGACGGCGCCAAATGTTTGGGGGATTTTTCCTGGTCCTTGCGAGCTACCTGTAAGACCAAGAAAAGAGAAACGTGAGAACGGCTGGCTCCCTTAGGAGCGCAGACCCTCCGACGCTCAAGTCAGTTATGGTAGCACAACGGAGAGCTGTTGTATACCAAAGTGGTAGTGAAAGGGATTTCGAACCTGTACTTTGGAGCCAGGGGGTGTGCATTTATAGACATGGGCGACCTATCGAGCTACGACGCGTGGAAGCTCTTTCCGGCACCTTCTAGGCCCCCACGTTCTAGCCTTCAATAGTTTCTAACAGTTCTTGGAACTTGGACCCCTGACATTCTTTGTCGTCTAGCTCGTCTGACGAAGTAGTGGGGGACAGCAGCTGCTGTTCTGTTGCCGCCATAGGAATCTTCTAGAATGTTCAAGTCTAGGAGGTCTCAAACCGACTCTGACGGGCTTCCGTGGACTGCAATCGTCCACGTAGCTTCAGTGGGTTCTCGACACCTGGTAATCTTTATGCTACTTTTACTGGGGGTAATCTTAGGGAAAAAAGCAAAGGCCAGCTCGCCCGATACTGCTCCGTCCTTTCGCCCATATTTATCAAGAGTTGGACCTCGCGGGAGCAACCTCTTCGATAAACAGGGGTCTAGGCGAGCTTTGGCGAGCTCATGAGTAAGCATGGGCGAGCTCCTGGGCGAGCTAGGCGAGCTCCTGAGCGAGCATGGCGAGCTCCTAAACGAGCTTGGGCGAGCTCTTGGGCGAGCTAGGCGAGCTCCTGAGCGAGCATGGCGAGCTCCTAAACGAGCTTGGGCGAGCTCCTGTGCGAGCTAGGCGGGCTCCTGAGCGAGCATGGCGAGCTCCTGGACGAGCTAGACGAGCTCCTGAGCGAGCATGGCGAGCTCCTGGACGAGCTTGGGCGATCTCCTTCGCGCTCTAGGCGAGCTCCTGAGCGAGCATGGCGAGCTTCTGGACGAGCTTGGGCGATCTCCTGAGCGAGCATGGCGAGCTTCTGGACGAGCTTGGGCGATCTCCTTCGCGCTCTTTGTCTAAGCCATTTATCGAATTTGGGCGTGTCATTGTGGGCTGGGGGTTCGAGCTGTACTCAGATACAAGGTGTCCATCCAGCTTCCTGTGGGGGCGAGCTCCTGAAGGGCTGAGAGGGCGATCTCCTGAGCGAGCATGGCGAGCTTCTGGACGAGCTTGGGCGATCTCCTTCGCGCTATTTGTCTAAGCCATTTATCGAATTTGGGCGTGTCATTGTGGGGACTGGGGGTTCGAGCTGTACTCAGATACAAGGTGTCCATCCAGCTTCCTATGGGGGCGAGCTCCTGAAGGGATGAGAGGGCGATCTCCTGAGCGAGGGTTCCAACTCCTGGACGGGCTATCCAAGATATGTGGTTTTTGACTACCCCCAACAGTACGAATGAACTAGAATGGATACATTCGTGCGAATGAATTAGAATGGATCGCACGAATGAATTAGAATGGATCTTACGAATGAATTAGAATGGATCGTACGAATGAATTAGAATGGATACATTCGTGCGAATGAATTAGAATGGATCGGACGAATGAATTAGAATGGATCGTACGAATGAATTAGAATGGATCAAATGAATGAATTAGAATGGTTACATTCATGCGAATGAATTAGAATGGATCGTACGAATGTATTAGAATAGATTGTACGAATGAATTAGAATGGATCCTACGTACGAATGAATTAGAATGGATCGTACGAATGAATTAGAATGGATCATACGAATGAATTAGAATGGATCGTACGAATGAATTAGAATGGATCGTACGAATGAATTAGAATTGATACATTCGTGCGAATGAATTAGAATGGATTGTGCGAATGAATAAGAACAGAACGTGCGAATGAATTAGAATGGATCGTACGAATAAATTAGAATGGATCGTGCGAATGAATTAGAATGGATCGTACGAATGAATTAGAATGGATCTTATGAATGAATTAGAATGGATCGTACGAATGAATTAGAATGGATCGTACGAATGAATTAGAATAGATCGTACGAATGAATTAGAATGGATCGTACGAATGAATTAGAATGGATCGTGCGAATGAATTAGAATGGATCATACCAATGAGTAAGAATGGATCATACGAATGAATAGAATGGATCGTATGAATGAATTAGAATGGGTACATTCGTGTGAATGAATTAGAATGGATCGTATGAATGAATTAGAATAGATTTTGTGAAAGAATTAGAATGGATTAGAATGGATCGTACGAATGAATTTAAATGGATACATTCGTGCGAATGAATTAGAATGGATCGGACGAATGAATTAGAATGGATTGTACGAATGAATTAGAATGGATCGTACGAATGAATTAGAATAGATTGTGCGAATGAAATAGAATGGATCGTACGAATGAATTAGAATGGATCGTACGAATGAATTAGAATGGATCATACGAATGAGTAAGAATGGATCGTACGAATGAATTAGAATGGTTCGTATGAATGAATTAGAATGGATCGTACGAATAAATTAGAATGGATATATTCGTCCGAATGAATTAGAATGGATCATACGAATGAGTAAGAATGGATCGTACGAATGAAATAGAATAGATTGTACGAATGAATTAGAATGGATCCTACGAATGAATTAGAATGGATAGTGTGAAATACGAATGAATTAGAATGGATATATTCGTGCAAATGAATTAGAATGGATCGTATGAATGTATTAGAATGGATCGTACGAGTGAATTAGAATGAATCGTGCGAATGAATTAGAATGGATTGTATGAATGAATTAGAATGGATCGTACGAATGAATTAGAATGGATCACACGAATGAACTAGAATGGATACATTCGTGCGAATGATTAGAATGGATCGTACGAATGAATTAGAATGGATCGTGCGAATGAATTAGAATGGATTGTATGAATGAATTACAATAGATCGTATGAATGAATTAGAATGGATCGTACGAATGAATTAGAATAGATCGTACGAATGAATTAGAATGGATCGTACGAATAAATTAGAATGGATACATTCGTCCGAATGAATTAGAATGGATCAAACGAATGAGTAAGAATGGATCGTACGAATGAAATAGAATAGATTGTACGAATGAATTAGAATGGATCCTACGAATGAATTAGAATGGATCGTGTGAAAGAATTAGAATGGATTATATGAATGAATTAGAATGGATCGTATGAATGAATTAGAATGGATCGTGCGAATGAATTCGAATGGATCGCACGAATTCATTCTAATTCATTCATACAATCCATTCTAATTCTTTCACACGATCTATTCTAATTCATTCGTAGGATCCATTCTAATTCATTCGTACAATCTATACTATTTCATTCGTACGAGCCATTCTTACTCATTCGTATGATCCATTCTAATTCATTCGGACGAATGTATCCATTCTAATTTATTCGTACGATCCATTCTAATTCATTCAAACGATCTATTCTAATTCATTCGTACGATCCATTCTAATTCATTCATACGATCTATTCTAATTCTTTCATACAATCCATTCTAATTCTTTCACACGATCCATTCTTATTCATTCGTACGATCCATTCTAATTCATTCTCACAATCCATTCTATTTCATTCGTACGATCCATTCTTACTCATTCGTATGATCCATTCTAATTCATTCGCACGAATGTATCCATAATGGATCATACGAATGAGTAAGAATGGATTGTACGAATGAAATAGAATGGATTGTGCGAATGAATTAGAATGTACCGTACGAATGAATTAGAATGGATGCATTCGTGCGAATGAATTAGAATGGATCGGACGAATGAATTAGAATGGATCGTACGAATGAATTAGAATGGATCGTACGAATAAATTAGAATGGATACATTCGTCCGAATGAATTAGAATGGATCATACGAATGAGTAAGAATGGATCGTACGAATGAAATAGAATAGATTGTACGAATGAATTAGAATGGATTCGTACGAATGAATTAGAATGGATACATTCGTTCGAATGAATTAGAATGGATCGTACCAATGAGTAAGAATGGATCGTACGAATGAAATATAATGGATTGTGCGAATGAATTAGAATGGATCATACGAATGAATTAGAATGGATCGTACGAAATAATTAGAATGGATATATTCGTGCGAATGAATTAGAATGGATTGTATGAATGAATTAGAATGGATCGTACGAATGAATTAGAATGGATCATACGTATTAATTAGAATGGATCATACGAATGAATTAGAATGGATCGTACGAATGAATTAGAATGGATCGTACGAATGAATTAGAATGGATACATTCGTGCGAATGAATTAGAATGGATTGTGCGAATGAATAAGAACTGATCGTACTAATGAATTAGAATGGATCGTACGAATGAATTAGAATGGATCTTACGAATGAATTAGAATGGATCGTACGAATGAATTAGAATGGATCATACGAATGAATTAGAATGGATCGTACGAATGAACTAGAATGGATCGTACCAATGAGTAAGAATGGATCGTACAAATGAATAGAATGAATTAGAATGGATCGGACGAATGAATTAGAATGGATCGTACGAATGAATTAGAATGGATCGTACGAATGAATTAGAATGGATCGTGCGAATGAATTAGAATGGATCGTACGAATGAATTAGAATGGATCGTGTGAAAGAATTAGAATGGATCGTACGAATGAATTAGAATGGATCGTGCGAATGAATTAGAATGGATCGTACGAATGAATTAGAATGGATACATTTATGCGAATGAATTAGAATGGATCGTTCGAATGAATTAGAATGGATCGTATGAATGAATTAGAATGGATCGTACGAATGAATTAGAATGGATCGTGCGAATGAATTAGAATGGATCGTACGAATGAATTAGAATGGATCGTACGAATGAACTAGAATGGATACATTCGTGCGAATGAATTAGAATGGATCGTAAGAATGAATTATAATGAATCTTACGAAAGAATTAGAATGGATCGTACGAATGAATTAGAATGGATCGTATGAATGAATTAGAATGGATCGTGCGAATGAATTAGAATGGATCGTACCAATGAGTAAGAATGGATCGTACGAATGAATAGAATGGATCATATGAATGAATTAGAATGGATACATTCGTGTGAATGAATTAGAATTGATCGTATGAATGAATTAGAATAGATTTTGTGAATGAATTAGAACTGATCATACGAATGAATTAGAATGGATCGTGCGAATGAATTATAATGGATCGTATGAATGAATTAGAATGGTTACATTCATGCGAATGAATTAGAATGGATCTACGAATGGATTAGAATGGATCGTACGAATGGATTCGAATGGATACATTCGAGCGTACGAATGAAATAGAAAAGATTGTACAAATGAATTAGAATGGATCGGGTGAAAGAATTAGAATGGATTGTATGAATGAATTAGAATGGATCGTATGAATGAATTAGAATGGATCGTGCGAATGAATTCGAATGGATCGTACGAATTCATTCTAATTCATTTATACAATCCATTCTAATTCTTTCACACGATCCATTCTAATTCATTCGTACGTTCCATTCTAATTCATTAGCACGATCCATGCTAATTCATTCGTTCGATCAATTCTAATTCATTAGCACGATCCATTCTAATTCATTCGTACGATCCATTCTAATTCATTCGCACGATCCATTCTAATTCATTCATAGGATCCATTCTAATTCATTCATGCAATCCATTCTACTTCATTCGCACGAATGTATCCATTCTAATTCATTCGTACGATCAGTTCTAATTCATTCACAAAATCTATTCTAATTCATTCATACGATCCATTCTAATTCATTCACATGAATGTATCCATTCTAATTCATTCATACGATCCATTCTAATTCATTCTTACGATCCATTCTAATTCACTCATACGATCCATTCTAATACATTCATACGATCCATTCTAATTCATTTGCACGAATATATCCATTCTAATTCATTCGTACGATCCATTCTAATTCATTCGTACGATCTATTCTATTTCATTCGTACGATCCATTCTTACTCATTCGTACGATCCATTCTTACTCATTCGTACGATCCATTCTAATTCATTCGTCCGATCCATTCTAATTCATTCGCACGAATGTATCCATTCTAATTCATTCATTCTAATTCATTCGTACGATCCATTCTAATTCATTCGCACGAATGTATCCATTCTAGTTCATTCGTACGATCCATTCTAATTCATTCGCACAATCCATTCTATTTCATTCGTACGATCCATTCTTACTCATTCGTATGATCGATTATGGATAAATTCGTGCGAATGAATTAGAATGGATTAAATTCGTATGATCGATTATGGATCGTGTGAAAGAATTAGAATGGATTGTATGAATGAATTAGAATAGATCGTATGAATGAATTAGAATGGATCGTATGAATGAATTAGAATGGATCATACGAATGAATTAGAATGGATACATTCGTGCGAATGAATTAGAATGGATACATTCGTGCGAAAGAATTAGAATAGATCGTATGAATGAATTAGAATGGATCCTATGAATGAATTAGAATGGATCGTGCGAATGAATTTGAATGGATCGTACGAATGAATTAGAATGGATCGTGCTAAAGAATTAGAATTGATCGAACGAATGAATTAGCATGGATCGTCCTAATGAATTAGAATGGAACGTACGAATGAATTAGAATGGATCGTACGAATGAATTAGAATGGATCGTACGAATGAATTAGAATGGATCGTACGAATGAATTAGAATGGATACATTCATGCAAATGAATTAGAATGGATCGTATGAATGATTAGAATGGATCGTACGAATGAATTAGAATGGATCGTGCGAATGAATTAGAATGGATCGTACGAATGAATTAGAATGGATCGTACGAATGAACTAGAATGGATACATTCGTGCGAATGAATTAGAATGGATCGTACGAATGAATTAGAATGGATCGTACGAATGAATTAGAATGGATCTTACGAATGAATTAGAATGGATCGTACGAATGAATTAGAATGGATCGTACGAATGAATTAGAATGGATACATTCGTGCGAATGAATTAGAATGAATCGGACGAATGAATTAGAATGGATCGTACGAATGAATTAGAATGGATCGTACGAATAAATTAGAATGGATACATTCGTCCAAATGAATTAGAATGGATCATATGAATGAGTAAGAATGGATCGTACGAATGAAATAGAATAGATTGTACGAATAAATTAGAATGGATTCATACGAATGAATTAGAATGGATACATTCGTGCGAATGAATTAGAATGGATCGTACCAATGAGTTAGAATGGATCGTACGAATGAAATAGAATGGATTGTGCGAATGAATTAGAATGGATCCTACGAATGAATTAGAATGGATCGTGTGAAAGAATTAGAATGGATTGTATGAATGAATTAGAATAGATCGTATGAATGAATTAGAATGGATCGTACGAATGAATTAGAATGGATCGTACGAATGAATTAGAATGGATCGTACGAATGAATTAGAATGGATACATTCGTGCGAATGAATTAGAATGGATACATTCGTGCGAAAGAATTAGAATAGATCGAATGAATGAATTAGAATGGATCCTATGAATGAATTAGAATGGATCGTGCGAATGAATTAGAATTGATCGTACGAATGAATTAGAATGGATCGTACGAATGAATTAGAATGGATCGTGCTAATGAATTAGAATTGATCGAACGAATGAATTAGCATGGATCGTGCTAATGAATTAGAATGGAACGTACGAATGAATTAGAATGGATTGTGTGAAAGAATTAGAATGGATTGTATGAATGAATTAGAATGAATTCATATGATCCATTCGAATTCATTCGCACGATCCATTCTAATTCATTCATACGATCCATTCTAATTCATTCTTACGATCCATTCTAATTCATTCATACAATCCATTCTAATTCTTTCACACGATCCATTCTAATTCATTCGTAGGATCCATTCTAATTCATTCGTACAATCTATTCTATTTCATTCGTACGATCCATTCTTACTCATTCGTATGATCCATTCTAATTCATTCGGACGAATGTATCCATTCTAATTTATTCGTATGATCCATTCTAATTCATTCGTACGATCCATTCTAATTCATTCGTACGATCCATTCTTACTCATTCGTATGATCCATTCTAATTCATTCGTATGCTCCATTCTAATTCATTCGTACGATCCATTCTAATTCATTCGCATAATCTATTCTAATTCATTCGTACGATCCATTCTAATTCATTCGTACGATCGTACGAATGAATTAGAATGGATCGTACGGAATGAATTAGAATGGATTGTATGAATGAATTAGAATGGATACATTCGTGCGAATGAATTAGAATGGATCATACGAATGAGTAAGAATGGATCGTACGAATGAAATAGAATGGATTGTACGAATGAATTAGAATGGATCGTACAAATGAATTAGAATGGATCGTACGAATGAACTAGAACGGATCATACGAATGAGTAAGAATGGATCGTACAAATGAAATAGAATGGATTGTACGAATGAATTAGAATGGATCGTACGAATGAATTAGAATGGATCGTGTGAAAGAATTAGAATGCATTGTATGAATGAATTAGAATGGATCGTATGAATGAATTAGAATGGATCGTGCGAATGAATTCTAATGGATCGCATGATCCATTCGAATAGAATAGATCGTATGAATGAATTAGAATGGATCGGGTGAATGAATTAGAATGGATCGTATGAATGAATTAGAATGGATCGTATGAATGAATTAGAATGGATCGTACGAATGAATTAGAATGGATCGTACGAATGAATTAGAATGGATCGTACGAATGAACTAGAATGGATCATACGAATGAATTAGAATGGATCATACGAATGAGTAAGAATGGATCGTACGAATGAAATAGAATGGATTGTACGAATGAATTAGAATGAATACATTCATGCAAATGAATTAGAATGGATCGGACGATTGAATTAGAATGAATCGTACGATTCATTCTAATTCATTCGTACGATCCATTCTAATACATTCGTACGATTCTTGCTAATTCATTCGCACGATCCATTCTAATTCATTTGTATGATCCGTTCTTATTCATTCATACGATCCATTCTAATTCATTCGCACAATCCATTCTAATTCATTCGTACAATCCATTCTAATTCATTCATATGATCCATTCTAACTCATTCGGTGGATCCATTCTAATTCATTCGTACGATCCATTCTAATTCATTCCCATGATCCATTCTAATTTATTCGTACGATCCATTCTCATTCATTCATACGATCTATTCTAATTCATTCGCACGAATGTAACCATTCTAATTCATTCATACGATTCATTCAAATTCATTCGTATGAGCTATTCTAATTCATTCGTACGATCCATTCTAATTCATTCACACGAATGTATCCATTCTAATTCATTCATACGATCCATTCTAATTCATTCGTACGATCCATTCTAATTCACTCATACGTTCCATTCTAATACATTCATACGATCCATTCTAATTCATTTGCACGAATATATCCTTTCTAATTCATTCGTACGATCCATTCTAATTCCTTCGTACGATCCATTCTAATTCATTCGTACGATCTATTCTATTTCATTCGTACGATCCATTCTTACTCATTCGTACGATCCATTCTAATTCATTCGTCCGATCCATTCTAATTCATTCACACGAATGTATCCATTCTAATTCATTCGTTCGATCAATTCTAATTCATTAGCACGATCCATTCTAATTCATTCGTACGATCCATTCTAATTCATTGCCACGATCCATTCTAATTCATTCATAGGATCCATTCTAATTCATTCATACGATCTATTCTAATTCTTTCGCACGAATGTATCCATTCTAATTCATTCGCACGAATGTATCCAATCTAATTCATTCGTACGATCCATTCTAATTCATTCGTACGATCCATTCTAATTCATTAATATGATCCATTCTAATTCATTCATACGATCCATTCTAATTCATATGCACAAAGGTATCCATTCTAATCCATTCGTAGGATCCATTCTAATCCATTCGTACGATCCATTCTAATTCATTCGTACGATCCATTCTAATTCATTCGCTCGAATGTATCCATTCTAATCCATTCGTACGATCCATTCTAATCCATTCGTACGATCCATTCTAATTCATTCGCATGAATGTAACCATTCTAATTCATTCATTTGATCCATTCTAATTCATTCATACGATCCATTCTAATTCATTCGTCCGATCCATTGTAATTCATTCGCACGAATGTATCTATTCTAATTCATTCGTACGATCCATTCTAATTCATTCGTACGATCCATTCTAATTCATTCGTAAGATCCATTCTAATTCATTCGTACGATCCATTCTAATTCATTTGTACGATCCATTCTAATTCATTCGCACGAATGTATCCATTCTAGTTCATTCGTACGATCCATTCTAATTCATTCGTACGATCCATTCTAATTCATTCGCACGATCCATTCTAATTCATTCGTACGATCAATTCTAATTCATTCGTGCAATCCATTCTATTTCATTCGTACGATCCATTCTTACTCATTCGTACGATCCATTCTAATTCATTCACACGAATGTATCCATTCGTATGAATGAATTAGAATAGATTGTACGAATGAATTAGAATGGATCGTACGAAGGAATTAGAATTGATCGTACGAATGAATTAGAATGGATCGTACGAATGAATTAGAATGGATCGTACGAAGGAATTAGAATGGATCGTACGAATGATTTAGAATGGATCGTACGATTGAATTAGAATGGATCGTACGAATAAATTAGAATGGATCGTAAGAATGAATTAGAATGGATCGTGCGAATGAATTAGAATGGATCCTACGAATGGATTATAATGGATACCTTTGTGCATTTGAATTAGAATGGATCGTGCGAATGAATTAGAATGGATCGTACAAATGAATTAGAATGGATCGTGTGAAAGAATTAGAATGGATTGTACGAATGATTTAGAATGGATCGTACGAATGAATTAGAATGGATCGTGTGAAAGAATTAGAATGGATTGTATGAATGAATTAAAATAGATCGCATGAATGAATTAGAATGGATCGTACGAATGAATTACAATGGATCGTACGAATGAACTAGAATGGATACATTCGTGCGAATGAATTAGAATGGATCGTACGAATGAATTAGAATGGATCGTACGAATGAATTAGAATGGATCGTACAAATGAATTAGAATAGATTGTGCGAATGAATTAGAATGGATCGTACGAATGAATTAGAATGGATCGTACGAATGAATTAGAATGGATCATACGAATGAGTAAGAATGGATCGTACGAATGAATTAGAATGGATCGTATGAATGAATTAGAATGGATCGTACGAATAAATTAGAATGGATACATTCGTCCGAATGAATTAGAATGGATCATACGAATGAGTAAGAATGGATCGTACGAATGAAATAGAATAGATTGTACGAATGAATTAGAATGGATCCTACGAATGAATTAGAATGGATCGTGTGAAATACGAATGAATTAGAATGGATATATTCGTGCAAATGAATTAGAATGGATCGTATGAATGTATTAGAATGGATCGTATGAGTGAATTAGAATGGATCGTGCGAATGAATTAGAATGGATCGTACGAATGAATTAGAATGGATCGTACGAATGAATTAGAATGGATCGTATGAATGAACTAGAATGGATACATTCGTGCGAATGATTAGAATGGATTGTACGAATGAATTAGAATGGATCGTGCGAATGAATTAGAATGGATCGTATGAATGAATTAGAATAGATCGTATGAATGAATTAGAATAGATCGTACGAATGAATTAGAATGGATCGTACGAATAAATTAGAATGGATACATTCGTCCGAATGAATTAGAATGGATCATACGAATGAGTAAGAATGGATCATACGAATGAAATACAATAGATTGTACGAATGAATTAGAATGGATCGTACGAATGAATTAGAATGGATCGTACGAATGAATTAGAATGGATCGTGCGAATGAATTAGAATGGATCCTATGAATGGATTATAATGGATACCTTTGTGCATATGAATTAGAATGGATCGTGCGAATGAATTAGAATGGATCGTACGAATGAATTAGAATTGATCGTGTGAAAGAATTAGAATGGATTGTACGAATGATTTAGAATGGATCGTACGAAGGAATTAGAATGGATCGTACGAATGAATTAGAATGGATCGTGTGAAAGAATTAGAATGGATTGTATGAATGAATTAGAATAGATCGTATGAATGAATTAGAATGGATCGTACGAATGAATTAGAATGGATCGTACGAATGAACTAGAATGGATACATTCGTGCTAATGAATTAGAGAATGGATCGTACGAATGAATTAGAATGGATCGTACGAATGAATTAGAATTGATCGTACGAATGAATTAGAATAGATTGTGCGAATGAATTAGAATAGATCGTACGAATGAATTAGAATGGATCGTACGAATGAATTAGAATGGATCATACGAATGAGTAAGAATGGATCGTACGAATAAATTAGAATGGATCGTACGAATGAATTAGAATGGATCGTATGAATAAATTAGAATGGATACATTCGTCCGAATGAATTAGAATGGATCATACGAATGAGTAAGAATGGATCGTACGAATGAAATAGAATAGATTGTACGAATAAATTAGAATGGATCCTACGAATGAATTAGAATGGATCGTGTGAAATACGAATGAATTAGAATGGATATATTCATGCAAATGAATTAGAATGGATCGTATGAATGTATTAGAATGGATCGTATGAGTGAATTAGAATGGATCGTGCGAATTAATTAGAATGGATAGTATGAATGAATTAGAATGGATCGTACGAATGAATTAGAATGGATCGTACGAATGAATTAGAATGGATCATACGAATGAACTAGAATGGATACATTCGTGCGAATGATTAGAATGGATCGTACGAATGAATTAGAATGGATCGTGCGAATGAATTAGAATGGATCGTATGAATGAATTAGAATAGATCGCATGAATGAATTAGAATGGATCGTACGAATGAATTAGAATAGATCGTACGAATAAATTAGAATGGATACATTCGTCCGAATGAATTAGAATGGATCATACGAATGAGTAAGCATGGATCGTACGAATGAAATAGAATAGATTGTACGAATGAATTAGAATGGATCCTACGAATGAATTAGAATGGATCGTGTGAAAGAATTAGAATGGATTGTATGAATGAATTAGAATGGATCGTATGAATGAATTAGAATGGATCGTGCGAATGAATTCGAATGGATCGTACGAATTCATTCTAATTCATTCATACAATCCATTCTAATTCTTTCACACGATCTATTCTAATTCATTCGTAGGATCCATTCTAATTCATTCGTATAATCGATTCTATTTCATTCGTACGAGCCATTCTTACTCATTCGTATGATCCATTCTAATTCATTCGGACGAATGTATCCATTCTAATTTATTCGTACGATCCATTCTAATTCATTCGTACGATCTGTTCTAATTCATTCGTACGATCCATTCTAATTCATTCATACGATCTATTCTAATTCATTCATACAATCCATTCTAATTCTTTCACACGATCCATTCTAATTCATTCGTACGATCCATTCTAATTTATTCGCACAATCCATTCTATTTCATTCGTACGATCCATTCTTACTCATTCGTATGATCCATTCTAATTCATTCGCACGAATGTATCCATAATGGATCATACGAATGAGTAAGAATGGACCGTACGAATGAAATAGAATGGATTGTGCGAATGAATTAGAATGGACCGTACGAATGAATTAGAATGGATACATTCGTGCGAATGAATTAGAATGGATCGAACGAATGAATTAGAATGGATCGTACGAATGAATTAGAATGGATCGTACGAATGAATTAGAATGGATCATACGAATATATTAGAATGGATACATTCGTCCGAATGAATTAGAATGGATCATATGAATGAGTAAGAATGGATCGTACGAATGAAATAGAATTGATTGTACGAATGAATTAGAATGGATTCGTACGAATGAATTAGAATAGATACATTCGTTCGAATGAATTAGAATGGATCGTACCAATGAGTAAGAATGGATCGTACGAATGAAATAGAATGGATTGTGCGAATGAATTAGAATGGATCATACGAATGAATTAGAATGGATCGTACGAATTAATTAGTATGGATACATTCGTGCGAATGAATTAGAATGGATTGTATGAATGAATTAGAATGGATCGTACGAATGAATTAGAATGGATCATACGAATTAATTAGAATGGATCATACGAATGAATTAGAATGGATCGTATGAATGAATTAGAATGGATCGGACGAATGAATTAGAATGGATACATTCGTGTGAATGAATTAGAATGGATTGTACGAATGAATAAGAACTGATCGTACGAATGAATTAGAATGGATCGTACGAATGAATTAGAATGGATCGTACGAATGAATTAGAATGGATCGTACGAATGAACTAGAATGGATCGTACCAATGAGTAAGAATGGATCGTACGAATGAATAGAATGAATTAGAATGGATCGGACGAATGAATTAGAATGGATCGTACGAATGAATTAGAATGGATCGTATGAATGAATTAGAATGGATCGTACGAATGAATTAGGAAGGATCGTGCGAATGAATTAGAATGGATCGTACGAATGAATTAGAATGGATCGTGTGAAAGAATTAGAATGGATCGTACGAATGAATTAGAATGGATCGTGCGAATGAATTAGAATGGATCGTATGAATGAATTAGAATGGATATATTTGTGCGAATGAATTAGAATGGATCGTATGAATGAATTAGAATGGATCGTACGAATGAATTAGAATGGATCGTGCGAATGAATTAGAATGAATCGTACGAATGAATTAGAATGGATCGTACGAATGAACTAGAATGGATACATTCGTGCGAATGAATTAGAATGGATCATACGAATGAATTAGAATGGATCGTATGAATGATTCTTACGAATGAATTAGAATGGATCGTACGAATGAATTAGAATGGATCGTACGAATGAATTAGAATGGATCGTGCGAATGAATTAGAATGGATCGTACCAATGAGTAAGAATGGATCGTACGAATGAATAGAATGGATCGTATGAATAAATTAGAATGGATACATTCGTGTGAATGAATTAGAATGGATCGTATGAATGAATTAGAATAGATTTTATGAATGAATTAGAACTGATCATACGAATGAATTAGAATGGATCGTGCGAATGAATTAGAATGGATCGTATGAATGAATTAGAATGGTTACATTCATGCGAATGAATTCGAATGGATCGTACGAATGGATTAGAATGGATCGTACGAATGGATTAGAATGGATACATTCGAGCGTACGAATGAAATAGAATAGATTGTACGAATGAATTAGAATGGATCGTGTGAAAGAATTAGAATGGATTATATGAATGAATTAGAATGGATCGTATGAATGAATTAGAATGGATCGTGCGAATGAATTCGAATGGATCGTACGAATTCATTCTAATTCATTCATACAATCCATTCTAATTCTTTCACACGATCCATTATAGTTCATTCGTACATTCCATTCTAATTCATTAGCACGATCCATGCTAATTCATTCGTTCGATCAATTCTAATTCATTAGCACGATCCATTCTAATTCATTCGTACGATCCATTCTAATTCATTCGCACGATCCATTCTAATTCATTCATAGGATCCATTCTAATTCATTCATACAATCCATTCTAATTCATTCGCACGAATGTATCAATTCTAATTCATTCGTACGATCAGTTCTAATTCATTCACAAAATCTATTCTAATTCATTCATACGATCCATTCTAATTCATTCACACGAATGTATCCATTCTAATTCATTCATACGATCCATTCTAATTCATTCGTACGATCCATTCTAATTCACTCATACGATCCATTCTAATACATTCATACGATCCATTCTAATTCATTTGCAAGAATATATCCATTCTAATTCATTTGCATGAATATATCCATTCTAATTCATTCGTACGATCCATTCTAATTCCTTCGTACGATCCATTCTAATTCATTCGTACGATCTATTCTATTTCATTCGTACGATCCATTCTTACTCATTCGTACGATCCATTCTAATTCATTCGTCCGATCCATTCTAATTCATTCGTCCGATCCATTCTAATTCATTCGCACGAATGTATCCATTCTAATTCATTCGTACGATCCATTCTAATTCATTCGTACGATCCATTCTAATTCATTCGCACGAATGTATCCATTCTAGTTCATTCGTACGATCCATTCTAATTCATTCGCACAATCCATTCTATTTCATTCGTACGATCCATTATTACTCATTCGTATGATCCATTATGGATACATTCGTGCGAATGAATTAGAATGGATCATACGAATGAGTAAGAATGGATCGTACGAATGAAATAGAATGGATTGTGCGAATGAATTAGAATGGATCGTACGAATGAATTAGAATGGATCGTGTGAAAGAATTAGAATGGATTGTATGAATGAATTAGAATAGATCGTATAAATGAATTAGAATGGATCGTACGAATGAATTAGAATGGATCGTACGAATAAATTAGAATGGATACATTCGTGCGAATGAATTAGAATGGATACATTCGTGCGAATGAATTAGAATGGATCGTACGAATGAGTAAGAATGGATCGTACAAATGAAATAGAATGGATTGTACGAATGAATTAGAATGGATCGTACGAATGAATTAGAATGGATCGTGTGAAAGAATTAGAATGCATTGTATGAATGAATTAGAATGGATCGTATGAATGAATTAGAATGGATCGTGCGAATGAATTCGAATGGATCGCATGATCCATTCGAATAGAATAGATCGTATGAATGAATTAGAATGGGTCGGGCGAATGAATTAGAATGGATCGTATGAATGAATTAGAATGGATCGTATGAATGAATTAGAATGGATCGTATGAATGAATTAGAATGGATCGTACGAATGAATTAGAATGGATCGTACGAATGAATTAGAATGGATCGTACGAATGAACTAGAATGGATCATACGAATGAATTAGAATGGATCATACGAATGAGTAAGAATGGATCGTACGAATGAAATAGAATGGATTGTACGAATGAATTAGAATGAATACATTCATGCGAATGAATTAGAATGGATCGGACGATTGAATTAGAATGGATCGTACGATTCATTCTAATTCATTCGTACAATCCATTCTAATACATTCGTACGATTCATGCTAATTCATTCGCACGATCCATTCTAATTCATTTGTACGATCCGTTCTTATTCATTCATACGATCCATTCTAATTCATTCGCACAATCCATTCTAATTTATTCGTACAATCTATTCTAATTCATTTGTATGATCCATTCTAAATCATTCGGTGGATCCATTCTAATTCATTCGTACGATCCATTCTAATTCATTCCCACGATCCATTCTAATTTATTCCTACGATCCATTCTAATTCATTCATACGATCTATTCTAATTCATTCGCACGAATGTAACCATTCTAATTCATTCATACGATTCATTCTAATTCATTCGTATGAGCTATTCTAATTCATTCGTACGATCCATTCTAATTCATTCACACGAATGTATCAATTCTAATTCATTCATACGATCCATTCTAATTCATTCGTACGATCCATTCTAATTCACTCATACGATCCATTCTAATACATTCATACGATCCATTCTAATTCATTTGCATGAATATATCCATTCTAATTCATTCGTACGATCCATTATAATTCCTTCGTACGATCCATTCTAGTTCATTCGTACGATCTATTCTATTTCATTCGTACGATCCATTCTTACTCATTCGTACGATCCATTCTAATTCATTCGTCCGATCCATTCTAATTCATTCACACGAATGTATCCATTCTAATTCATTCGTTCGATCAATTCTAATTCATTAGCACGATCCATTCTAATTCATTCGTACATTCTAATTCATTCCCACGATCCATTCTAATTCATTCATAGGATCCATTCTAATTCATTCATACGATCTATTCTAATTCTTTCGCACGAATGTATCCATTCTAATTCATTCGCACGAATGTATCCATTCTAATTCATTCGTACGATCCATTCTAATTCATTCGTACGATCCATTCTAATTCATTCGCTCGAATGTATCCATTCTAATCTATTCGTACGATCCATTCTAATCTATTCGTACGATCCATTCTAATTCATTCGCATGAATGTAACCATTCTAATTCATTCATTTGATCCATTCTAATTCATTCGTACGATCCATTCTAATTCATTCGTCCGATCCATTGTAATTTATTCGCACGAATGTATCCATTCTAATTCATTCGTACGATCCATTCTAATTCATTCGTAATATCCATTCTAATTCATTCGTACGATCCATTCTAATTTATTCGCACGAATGTATTCATTCTAGTTCATTCGTACGATCCATTCTAATTCATTCGTACGATCCATTCTAATTCATTCGCACGATCCATTCTGATTCATTCGTACGATCAATTCTAATTCATTCGTGCAATCCATTCTATTTCATTCGTACGATCCATTCTTACTCATTCGTACGATCCATTCTAATTCATTCACACGAATGTATCCATTCGTATGAATGAATTAGAATAGATTGTACGAATGAATTAGAATGGATCGTACGAAGGAATTAGAATGGATCGTACGAATGAATTAGAATGGATCGTACGAAGGAATTAGAATGGATCGTACGAATGATTTAGAATGGATCGTACGATTGAATTAGAATGGATCGTATGAATGAATTAGAATGGATCGTACGAATGAATTAAAATGGATCGTACGATTGAATTAGAATGGATTGTACGAATGATTTAGAATGGATCGTACGAAGGAATTAGAATGGATCGTACGAATGAATTAGAATGGATCGTGTGAAAGAATTAGAATGGATTGTATGAATGAATTAGAATAGATCGTATGAATGAATTAAAATGGATCGTAAAAATGAATTAGAATGGATCGTACGAATGAACTAGAATGGATACATTCGTGCGAATGAATTAGAGAATGGATCGTACGAATGAATTAGAATGGATCGTACGAATGAATTAGAATTGATCGTACGAATGAATTAGAATAGATTGTGCGAATGAATTAGAATGGATCGTACGAATGAATTAGAATGGATCGTACAAATGAATTAGAATGGATCATACGAATGAGTAAGAATGGATCGTACGAATAAATTATAATGGATCGTACGAATGAATTAGAATGGATCGTACGAATAAATTAGAATGGATACATTCGTCCGAATGAATTAGAATGGATCATACGAATGAGTAAGAATGGATCGTACGAATGAAATAGAATAGATTGTACGAATAAATTAGAATGGATCCTACGAATGAATTAGAATGGATCGTGTGAAATACGAATGAATTAGAATGGATATATTCGTGCAAATGAATTAGAATGGATCGTATGAATGTATTAGAATGGATCGTATGAGTGAATTAGAATGGATCGTGCGAATGAATTAGAATGGATTGTATGAATGAATTAGAATGGATCGTACAAATTAATTAGAATGGATCGTACGAATGAATTAGAATGGATCATACGAATGAACTAGAATGGATACATTCGTGCGAATTATTAGAATGGATCGTACGAATGAATTAGAATGGATCGTGCGAATGAATTAGAATGGATCGTATGAATGAATTAGAATAGATCGTATGAATGAATTAGAATGGATCGTACGAATGAATTAGAATAGATAGTACGAATGAATTAGAATAGATCGTATGAATAAATTAGAATGGATACATTCGTCCGAATGAATTAGAATGGATCATACGAATGAGTAAGAATGGATCGTACGAATGAAATAGAATAGATTTTACGAATGAATTAGAATGGATCCTACGAATGAATTAGAATGGATCATGTGAAAGAATTAGAATGGATTGTATGAATGAATTATAATGGATCGTATGAATGAATTAGAATGGATCGTGCGAATGAATTCGAATGGATCGTACGAATTCATTCTAATTCATTCATACAATCCATTCTAATTCTTTCACACGATCTATTCTAATTCATTCGTAGGATCCATTCTAATTCATTCGTACAATCTATTCTATTTCATTTGTACGAGCCATTCTTACTCATTCGTATGATCCATTCTAATTCATTCGGACGAATGTATCCATTCTAATTTATTCGTACGATCCATTCTAATTCATTCGTACGATCTATTCTAATTCATTCGTACGATCCATCCTAATTCATTCATACGATCTATTCTAATTCATTCATACAATCCATTCTAATTCTTTCACACGATCCATTCTAATTCATTCATACGATCCATTCTAATTCATTCGCACAATCCATTCTATTTCATTCGTACGATCCATTCTTACTCATTCGTATGATCCATTCTAATTCATTCGCACGAATGTATCCATAATGGATCATACGAATGAGTAAGAATGGATCGTACGAATGAAATAGAATGGATTGTGCGAATGAATTAGAATGGACCGTACGAATGAATTAGAATGGATACATTCATGCGAATGAATTAGAATGGATCGAACGAATGAATTAGAATGGATCGTACGAATGAATTAGAATGGATCGTACGAATGAATTAGAATGGATCGTACGAATATATTAGAATGGATACATTCGTCCGAATGAATTAGAATGGATCATACGAATGAGTAAGAATGGATCGTACGAATGAAATAGAATAGATTGTTCGAATGAATTAGAATGGATTCGTACGAATGAATTAGAATGGATACATTCGTTCGAATGAATTAGAATGGATCGTACCAATGAGTAAGAATGGATCGTACGAATGAAATAGAATGGATTGTGCGAATGAATTAGAATGGATCATACGAATGAATTAGAATGGATCGTACGAATTAATTAGTATGGATACATTCGTGCGAATGAATTAGAATGGATTGTATGAATGAATGAGAATGGATCGTACGAATGAATTAGAATGGATCATACGAATTAATTAGAATGGATCATACGAATGAATTAGAATGGATCGTACGAATGAATTAAAATGGATCGTACGAATGAATTAGAATGGATACATTCGTGCGAATGAATTAGAATGGATTGTACGAATGAATAAGAACTGATCGTACGAATGAATTAGAATGGATCGTACGAATGAATTAGAATGGATCGTACGAATGAATTAGAATGGATCGTATGAATGAACTAGAATGGATCGTACCAATGAGTAAGAATGGATCGTACGAATGAATAGAATGAATTAGAATGGATCGGACGAATGAATTAGAATGGATCGTACGAATGAATTAGAATGGATCGTATGAATGAATTAGAATGGATCGTATGAATGAATTTGAATGGATCGTGCGAATGAATTAGAATGGATCGTACGAATGAATTAGAATGGATCGTGTGAAAGAATTAGAATGGATCGTACGAATGAATTAGAATGGATCGTGCGAATGAATTAGAATGGATCGTACGAATGAATTAGAATGGATACATTTGTGCGAATGAATTAGAATGGATCGTACGAATGAATTAGAATGGATCGTATGAATGAATTAGAATGGATCGTACGAATAAATTAGAATGGATCGTGCGAATGAATTAGAATGGATCGTACGAATGAATTAGAATGGATCGTACGAATGAACTAGAATGGATACATTCGTGCGAATGAATTAGAATGGATCGTACGAATGAATTAGAATGGATCGTATGAATGAATTAGAATGGATCTTACGAATGAATTAGAATGGATCGTACGAATGAATTAGAATGGATCGTACGAATGAATTAGAATGGATCATACGAATGAGTAAGAATGGATCGTACAAATGAAATATAATGGATTGTACGAATGAATTAGAATGGATCGTACGAATGAATTAGAATGGATCGTGTGAAAGAATTAGAATGCATTGTATGAATGAATTAGAATGGATCATGCGAATGAATTAGAATGGATCGTACCAATGAGTAAGAATGGATCGTACGAATGAATAGAATGGATCGTATGAATAAATTAGAATGGATACATTCGTGTGAATGAATTAGAATGGATCATATGAATGAATTAGAATAGATTTTGTGAATGAATTAGAACTGATCATACGAATGAATTAGAATGGATCGTGCGAATGAATTAGAATGGATCGTATGAATGAATTAGAATGGTTACATTCATGCGAATGAATTCGAATGGATCGTACGAATGGATTAGAATGGATCGTACGGATGGATTAGAATGGATACATTCGAGCGTACGAATGAAATAGAATAGATTGTATGAATGAATTAGAATGGATCGTGTGAAAGAATTAGAATGGATTGTATGAATGAATTAGAATGGATCGTATGAATGAATTAGAATGGATTGTGCGAATGAATTCGAATGGATCGTACGAATTCATTCTAATTCAATCATACAATCCATTCTAATTCTTTCACACGATCCATTATAATTCATTCGTACATTCCATTCTAATTCATTAGCACGATCCATGCTAATTCATTCGTTCGATCAATTCTAATTCATTAGCACGATCCATTCTAATTCATTCGTACGATCCATTCTAATTCATTCGCACGATCCATTCTAATTCATTCATATGATCCATTCTAATTCATTCATACAATCCATTCTAATTCATTCGCACGAATGTATCCATTCTAATTCATTCGTACGATCAGTTCTAATTCATTCACAAAATCTATTCTAATTCATTCATACGATCCATTCTAATTCATTCACACGAATGTATCCATTCTAATTCATTCATACGATCCATTCTAATTCATTCGTACGATCCATTCTAATTCACTCATACGATCCATTCTAATACATTCATACGATCCATTCTAATTCATTTGCACGAATATATCCATTCTAATTCATTTGCACGAATATATCCATTCTAATTCATTCGTACGATCCATTCTAATTCCTTCGTACGATCCATTCTAATTCATTCGTACGATCTAGTCTATTTCATTCGTACGATCCATTCTTACTCATTCGTACGATCCATTCTAATTCATTCGTCCGATCCATTCTAATTCATTCGCACGAATGTATCCATTCTAATTCATTCGTACGATCCATTCTAATTCATTCGTACGATCCATTCTAATTCATTCGCACGAATGTATCCATTCTAGTTCATTCGTACGATCCATTCTAATTCATTCCCACAATCCATTCTATTTCATTCGTACGATCCATTCTTACTCATTCGTATGATCCATTATAGATACATTCGTGCGAATCAATTAGAATGGATCATACGAATGAGTAAGAATGGATCGTACGAATGAAATAGAAAGGATTGTGCGAATGAATTAGAATGGATCGTACGAATGAATTAGAATGGATCGTGTGAAAGAATTAGAATGGATTGTATGAATGAATTAGAACAGATCGTATGAATGAATTAGAATGGATCGTACGAATGAATTAGAATGGATCGTACGAATGAATTAGAATGGATACATTCGTGCGAATGAATTAGAATGGATACATTCGTGCGAAAGAATTAGAATAGATCGTATGAATGAATTAGAATGGATCCTATGAATGAATTAGAATGGATCGTGCGAATGAATTAGAATGGATCGTACGAATGAATTAGAATGGATCGTGCTAATGAATTAGAATTGATCGAACGAATGAATTAGCATGGATCGTGCTAATGAATTAGAATGGAACGTACGAATGAATTAGAATGGATCGTACGAATGAATTAGAATGGATCGTACGAATGAATTATAATGGATCGTACGAATGAATTAGAATGGATACATTCGTGCGAATGAATTAGAATGGATCGTATGAATGAATTAGAATGGATCGTACGAATGAATTAGAATGGATCGTGCGAATGAATTAGAATGGATCGTACGAATGAATTAGAATGGATCGTACGAATGAACTAGAATGGATACATTCGTGCGAATGAATTAGAATGGATTGTACGAATGAATTAGAATGGATCGTACGAATGAATTAGAATGGATCTTACGAATGAATTAGAATGGATCGTACGAATGAATTAGAATGGATCGTACGAATGAATTAGAATGGATACATTCGTGCGAATGAATTAGAATGGATCGGACGAATGAATTAGAATGGATCGTACGAATGAATTAGAATGGTTCGTATGAATAAATTAGAATGGATCGTACGAATAAATTAGAATGGATACATTCGTCCGAATGAATTAGAATGGATCATACGAATGAGTAATAATGGATCGTACGAATGAAATAGAATAGATTGTACGAATGAATTAGAATGGATTCGTACGAATGAATTAGAATGGATACATTCGTGCGAATGAATTAGAATGGATCGTACCAATGAGTAAGAATGGATCGTACGAATGAAATAGAATGGATTGTGCGAATGAATTAGAATGGATCGTACGAATGAATTAGAATGGATCGTGTGAAAGAATTAGAATGGATTGTATGAATGAATTAGAATAGATCGTATGAATGAATTAGAATGGATCGTACGAATGAATTAGAATAAATCGTACGAATGAATTAGAATGGATACATTCGTGCGAATGAATTAGAATGGATACATTCGTGCGAAAGAATTAGAATAGATCGTATGAATGAATTAGAATGGATCATATGAATGAATTAGAATGGATCGTGCGAATGAATTAGAATGGATCGTACGAATGAATTAGAATAGATCGTATAAAATGAATTAGAATGGATCGTGCTAATGAATTAGAATTGATCGAACGAATGAATTAGCATGGATCGTGCTAATGAATTAGAATGGAACGTACGAATGAATTAGAATGGATCGTGTGAAAGAATTAGAATGGATTGTAATAATGAATTAGAATGAATTCGTACGATCCATTCAAATTCATTCGCATGATCCATTCTAATTCATTCATACGATCCATTCTAATTCATTCATACGATCCATTCTAATTCATTCATACAATCCATTCTAATTCTTTCACACGATCCATTCTAATTCATTCGTAGGATCCATTCTAATTCATTCGTACAATCTATTCTATTTCATTCGTACGATTTATTCTTACTCATTCGTATGATCCATTCTATTTCATTCGGACGAATGTATCCATTCTAATTTATTCGTACGATCCATTCTAATTCATTCGTACGATCCATTCTAATTCATTCGTACGATCCATTCTTGCTCATTCGTATGATCCATTCTAATTCATTCGTACGATCCATTCTAATTCATTCGTACGATCCATTCTAATTCATTCGCACAATCTATTCTAATTCATTCGTACGATCCATTCTAATTTATTCGTACGATCGTACGAATGAATTAGAATGGATCTTACGGAATGAATTAGAATGGATTGTATGAATGAATTAGAATGGATACATTCGTGCGAATGAATTAGAATGGATCATACGAATGAGTAAGAATGGATCATACGAATGAAATAGAATGGATTGTACGAATGAATTAGAATGGATCGTACAAATGAATTAGAATGGATCGTACGAATGAATTAGAATGGATCATACGAATGAGTAAGAATGGATCGTACAAATGAAATAGAATGGATTGTACGAATGAATTAGAATGGATCGTACGAATGAATTAGAATGGATCGTGTGAAAGAATTAGAATGCATTGTATGAATGAATTAGAATGGATCGTATGAATGAATTAGAATGGATCGTGCGAATGAATTCGAATGGATCGTATGATCCATTCGAATAGAATAGATCGTATGAATGAATTAGAATGGATCGGACGAATGAATTAGAATGGATCGTATGAATGAATTAGAATGGATCGTACGAATGAATTAGAATGGATCGTACGAATGAATTAGAATGGATCGTACGAATGAATTAGAATGGATCATACGAATGAATTAGAATGGATCATACGAATGAGTAAGAATTGATCGTACGAATGAAACAGAATGGTTTGTACGAATGAATTAGAATGGACACATTCATGCGAATGAATTAGAATGGATCGGATGATTGAATTAGAATGGATCGTATGATTCATTCTAATTCATTCGTACGATCCATTCTAATACATTCGTACAATTCATGCGAATTCATTCGCACGATCCATTCTAATTCATTCGTACGATCCATTCTTATTCATTCATACGATCCATTCTAATTCATTCGCACAATCCATTCTAATTCATTCGTACAATCCATTCTAATTCATTCGTATGATCCATTCTAACTCATTCGGTGGATCCATTCTAATTCATTCGTACGATCCATTCTAATTCATTCCCACGATCTATTCTAATTTATTCGTACGATTCATTCTAATTCATTCGTACGATCTATTCTAATTCATTCGCACGAATGTAACCATTATAATTCATTCATACGATTCATTCTAATTCATTCGTATGAGCTATTCTAATTCATTTGTACGATCCATTCTAATTCATTCACACGAATGTATCCATTCTAATTCATTCATAGGATCCATTCTAATTCATTCGTACGATCCATTCTAATTCACTCATACGATCCATTCTAATACATTCATACGATCCATTCTAATTCATTTGCACGAATATATCCATTCTAATTCATTCGTACGATCCATTCTAATTCCTTCGTACGATCCATTCTAATTCATTCGTACGATCTATTCTATTTCATTCGTACGATGCATTCTTACTCATTCGTACGATCCATTCTAATTCATTCGTCCGATCCATTCTAATTCATTCACATGAATGTATCCATTCTAATTCATTCGTTCGATCAATTCTAATTCATTAGCACGATCCATTCTAATTTATTCATACGATCCATTCTAATTCCTTCGCACGATCCATTCTAATTCATTCATAGGATCCATTCTAATTCATTCATACGATCTATTCTAATTCTTTCGCACGAATGTATCCATTCTAATTCATTCGCACGAATATATCCATTCTAATTCATTCGTACGATCCATTCGAATTCATTCGTACGATCCATTCTAATTCATTAATATGATCCATTCTAATTCATTCGTACGATCCATTCTAATTCATATGCACAAAGGTATCCATTCTAATCCATTCGTAGGATCCATTCTAATCCACTCGTACGATCCATTCTAATTCATTCGTACGATCCATTCTAATTCATTCGCTTGAATGTATCCATTCCAATCAATTCGTACGATCCATTCTAATCCATTCGTACGATCCATTCTAATTCATTCGCATGAATGTAACCATTCTAATTCATTCATTTGATCCATTCTAATTCATTCGTACGATACATTCTAATTCATTCGTCCGATCCATTCTAATTCATTCGCACCAATGTATCCATTCTAATTCATTCGTACGATCCGTTCTAATTCATTCGTACGATCCATTCTAATTCATTCGTAAGATCCATTCTATTTCATTCGTACGATCCATTCTAATTCATTCGTACGATCCATTCTAATTCATTCGCACGAATGTATCCATTCTAGTTCATTCGTACGAACCATTCTAATTCATTCGTACGATCCATTCTAATTCATTCGCACGATCCATTCTAATTCATTCGTACGATCAATTCTAATCCATTCGTGCAATCCATTATATTTCATTCGTACGATCCATTCTTACTCATTCGTACGATCCATTCTAATTCATTCACACGAATGTATCCAATCGTACGAATGAATTAGAATAGATTGTACGAATGAATTAGAATGGATCGTACGAAGGAATTAGAATGTATCATACGAATGAATTAGAATGGATCGTACGAATGAATTAGAATAGATCGTATGAAGGAATTAGAATGGATCGTACGAATGATTTAGAATGGATCGTACGATTGAATTAGAATGGATCATACGAATGAGTAAGAATGGATCATATGAATGAATTAGATTGGATCGTACGATCCATTCTAATTCATTAGCATGGATCGTGCTAATGAATTAGAATGGAATATACGAATGAATTAGAATGGATCGTAGAATGGATCGTACGAATGAATTAGAATGAATTAGAATGGATCGTACGAATGAATTAGAATCGATCATAGGAATGAATTAGAATGGATCGTGCAAATGAATTAGAATGGATACATTCGTGCGAATGAATTAGAATGGATCATGCGAATGAATTAGAATGGATCATACGAATGAATTAGAATGGATATATTTGAACGAATAAATTAGAATGGATCATACGAATGAATTAGAATGGATCGTACGAATGAATTAGAATGGATAGTGCGAATGAATTAGAATCGATCGTACGAATGAATTAGAATGGATCGTACGAATGAATTAGAATGGATCGTACGAATGAGTAAGAATGGATTGTACGAATGAATTAGAATGGATCGTATGAATAAATTAGAATGGATACATTCGTCCGAATGAATTAGAATAGATCATACGAATGAGTAAGAATGGATCGTACGAATGAAATAGAATAGATTGTACGAATGAATTAGAATGGATCCTACGAATGAATTAGAATGGATCGTGTGAAAGAATTAGAATGGATTATATGAATGAATTAGAATGGATCGTATGAATGAATTAGAATGGATCATGCGAATGAATTCGAATGGATCGTACGAATTCATTCTAACTCATTCATACAATCCATTCTAATTCTTTCACACGATCCATTCTAATTCATTCGTACGTTCCATTCTAATTCATTAGCACGATCCATGCTAATTCATTCGTTCGATCAATTCTAATTCATTAGCACGATCCATTCTAATTTATTCGTACGATCCATTCTAATTCATTCGCACGATCCATTCTAATTCATTTATAGGATCCATTCTAATTCATTCATACGATTTATTCTAATTCTTTCGCACGAATGTATCCATTCTAATTTATTCGCACGAATGTATCCATTCTATATCATTCGTACGATCCATTCTAATTCATTCGTACGATCCATTCTAATTCATTCGTACGATCCATTCTAATTCATTCATACGATCTATTCTAATTCATTCATACAATCCATTCTAATTCTTTCACACGATCCATTCTAATTCATTCGTACGATCCATTCTAATTCATTCGCACAATCCATTCTATTTCATTCATACGATCCATTCTTACTCATTCGTATGATCCATTCTAATTCATTCGCACGAATGTATCCATAATGGATCATACGAATGAGTAAGAATGGATCGTACGAATGAAATAGAATGGATTGTGTGAATGAATTAGAATGGACCGTACGAATGAATTAGACGTACGAATGAATTAGAATGGATACATTCGTGCGAATAAATTAGAATGGATCATACGAATGAGTAAGAATGGATCGTCATTCTAATTCATTCGTATGATCTATTCTAATTCATTTGTATCCATTCTATTTCATTCGCACGATCCATTCTAATTCATTCGCGCGATCTATTCTAATTCATTCGTACGATCCATTCTAATTTATTCGTACGATCCATTCTAATTCATTCATACAATCCATTCTAATTTATTCGCACGAATGTATCCATTCTAATTCATTCGTACGATCCATTCTAATTCATTTGTACGATCCATTCTAATTCACTCATACGATCCATTCTAATTCATTCGTACGATCCATTGTAATTCATTCATACAATCCATTCTAATTCATTCGCACGAATGTATCCATTCTAATCCATTCGTACGATCCATTCTAATCCATTCGGATGATCCATTCTGATTCATTCGCATGAATGTAACCATTCTAATTCATTCATTTGATCCATTCTAATTCATTCGCACGAATGTATCCATTCTAATTAATTCGTACGATCCATTCTAATTCATTCGTATGATCCATTCTAATTCATTCGCACAATCCATTCTATTTCATTCGTACGATCCATTCTTACTCATTGGTATGATCCATTCTAATTCATTCGCACGAATGTATCCATTCTAATTCATTCGTACGAATCCATTCTAATTCATTCGTACAATCTATTCTATTTCATTCGTACGATCCATTCTTACTCATTCGTATGATCCATTCTAATTCATTCGGACGAATGTATCCATTCTAATTTATTCGTACGATCCATTCTAATTCATTCGTACGATCCATTTTAATTAATTCGTACGATCCATTCTAATTCATTCGTCCGATCCATTCTAATTCATTCGCACGAATGTATCTATTCTAATTCATTCGTACGATCCATTCTAATTCATTCGTACGATCCATTCTAATTCATTCGTAAGATCCATTCTAATTCATTCGTACGATCCATTCTAATTCATTCGTACGATCCATTCTAATTCATTCGCACGAATGTATCCATTCTAGTTCATTTGTACGATCTATTCTAATTCATTTGTGTGGATCGTGCATTCGTACGATCCATTCTAATTCATTCGTAAGATCCATTCTAATTCATTCGTACGATCCATTCTAATTGATTCGTACGATCCATTCTAATTCATTCGCACGAATGTATCCATTCTAGTTCATTCGTACAATCTATTCAAATTCATTCGTATGGATCGTGCATTCGTACGATCCATTCTAATTCATTCGTAAGATCCATTCTAATTCATTCGTATGATCCATTCTAATTCATTCGCACGAATGTATCCATTTTAGTTCATTCGTACGATCCATTCTAATTCATTCGTACGATCCATTCTAATTCATTCATACGATCTATTCTAATTCATTCATACAATCCATTCTAATTCTTTCACACGATCCATTCTAATTCATTCGTACGATCCATTCTAATTCATTCGTACAATCCATTCTAAATCATTCGTACAATCCATTCTAATTCTTTCACACGATCCATTCTAATTCATTCGTACGATCCATTCTAATTCATTCTCACGATCCATTCTAATTCATATGCACAAAGGTATCCATTATAATCCATTCGTAGGATCCATTCTAATTCATTCGCACGATCCATTCTAATTCATTCGTACGATCCATTCTAATTCATTCGTACGATCCATTCTAATTCATTCGTAAGATCCATTTTAATTCATTCGTACGATCCATTCTAATTCATTCGTACGATCCATTCTAATTCATTCGCACGAATGTATCCATTCTAGTTCATTCGTACGATCCATTCTAATTCATTCGTACAATCAATTCTATTTCATTCGTACGATCTATTCTTACTCATTCATATGATCCATTCTAATTCATTCGGACGAATGTATCCATTCTAATATATTCGTACGATCCATTCTAATTCATTCGTACGATCCATTCTAATTCATTCGTACGATCCATTCTAATTCATTCGTTCGATCCATTCTAATTCATTCGCACGAATGTATCCATTCTAATTCATTCGTACGGTCCATTCTAATTCATTCGCACAATCCATTCTATTTCATTCGTACGGTCCATTCTTACTCATTCGTATGATCCATTATGGATACATTCGTGCGAATGAATTAGAATGGATCATACGAATGAGTAAGAATGGATCGTACGAATGAAATAGAATGGATTGTGCGAATAAATTAGAATGGATCGTACGAATGAATTAGAATGGATCGTGTGAAAGAATTAGAATGGATTGTATGAATGAATTAGAATAGATCGTATGAATGAATTAGAATGGATCGTACGAATGAATTAGAATAGATCGTACGAATGAATTAGAATGGATCGTACGAATAAATTAGAATGGATACATTCGTCCGAATGAATTAGAATGGATCATACGAATGAGTAAGAATGGATCATACGAATGAAATAGAATAGATTGTACGAATGAATTAGAATGGATCCTACGAATGAATTAGAATGGATCGTGTGAAAGAATTAGAATGGATTATATGAATGAATTAGAATGGATCGTATGAATGAATTAGAATGGATCATGCGAATGAATTCAAATGGATCGTACGAATTCATTCTAACTCATTCATACAATCCATTCTAATTCTTTCACACGATCCATTCTAATTCATTCGTACGTTCCATTCTAATTCATTAGCACGATCCATGCTAATTCATTCGTTCGATCAATTCTAATTCATTAGCACGATCCATTCTAATTTATTCGTACGATCCATTCTAATTCATTCGCACGATCCATTCTAATTCATTTATAGGATCCATTCTAATTCATTCATACGATTTATTCTAATTCTTCCGCACGAATGTATCCATTCTAATTCATTCGCACGAATGTATCCATTCTAATTCATTCGTACGATCCATTCTAATTCATTCGTACGATCCATTCTAATTCATTCATACGATCCATTCTAATTCATTCATACGATCTATTCTAATTCATTCATACAATCCATTCTAATTCTTTCACACGATCCATTCTAATTCATTCGTACGATCCATTCTAATTCATTCGCACAATCCATTCTATTTCATTCGTACGATCCATTCTTACTCATTCGTATGATCCATTCTAATTCATTCGCACGAATGTATCCATAATGGATCATACGAATGAGTAAGAATGGATCGTACGAATGAAATAGAATGGATTGTGTGAATGAATTAGAATGGACCGTACGAATGAATTAGACGTACGAATGAATTAGAATGGATACATTCGTGCGAATAAATTAGAATGGATCATACGAATGAGTAAGAATGGATCGTCATTCTAATTCATTCGTATGATCCATTCTAATTCATTTGTATCCATTCTATTTCATTCGCACGATCCATTCTAATTCATTCACGCGATCTATTCTAATTCATTCGTACGATCCATTCTAATTTATTCGTACGATCCATTCTAATCCATTCGTACGATCCATTCTAATCCATTCGTATGATCCATTCTAATTCATTCGGATGAATGTAACCATTCTAATTCATTCATTTGATCCATTCTAATTCATTTGTACGATCCATTCTAATTCATTCGTCCGATCCATTCTAATTCATTCGCACGAATGTATCCATTCTAATTAATTCGTACGATCCATTCTAATTCATTCGTATGATCCATTCTAATTCATTCGCACAATCCATTCTATTTCATTCGTACGATCCATTCTTACTCATTGGTATGATCCATTCTAATTCATTCGCACGAATGTATCCATTCTAATTCATTCGTACGAATCCATTCTAATTCATTCGTACAATCTATTCTATTTCATTCGTACGATCCATTCTTACTCATTCGTATGATCCATTCTAATTCATTCGGACGAATGTATCCATTCTAATTTATTCGTAAGATCCATTCTAATTCATTCGTACGATCCATTTTAATTAATTCGTACGATCCATTCTAATTCATTCGTCCGATCCATTCTAATTCATTCGCACGAATGTATCTATTCTAATTCATTCGTACGATCCATTCTAATTCATTCGTACGATCCATTCTAATTCATTCATAAGATCCATTCTAATTCATTCGTACGATCCATTCTAATTCATTCGTACGATCCATTCTAATTCATTCGCACGAATGTATCCATTCTAGTTCATTTGTACGATCTATTCTAATTCATTTGTGTGGATCGTGCATTCGTACGATCCATTCTAATTCATTCGTAAGATCCATTCTAATTCATTCGTACGATCCATTCTAATTCATTCGTACGATCCATTCTAATTCATTCGCACGAATGTATCCATTCTAGTTCATTCATACGATCTATTCAAATTCATTCGTATGGATCGTGCATTCGTACGATCCATTCTAATTCATTCGTAAGATCCATTCTAATTCATTCGTATGATCCATTCTAATTCATTCGCACGAATGTATCCATTTTAGTTCATTCGTACGATCCATTCTAATTCATTCGTACGATCCATTCTAATTCATTCATACGATCTATTCTAATTCATTCATACAATCCATTCTAATTCTTTCATACGATCCATTCTAATTCATTCGTACGATCCATTCTAATTCATTCGTACAATCCATTCTAAATCATTCGTACAATCCATTCTAATTCTTTCACACGATCCATTCTAATTCATTCATACGATCCATTCTAATTCATTCGCACGATCCATTCTAATTCACATGCACAAAGGTATCCATTATAATCCATTCGTAGGATCCATTCTAATTCATTCGCACGATCCATTCTAATTCATTCGTACGATCCATTCTAATTCATTCGTACGATCCATTCTAATTCATTCGTAAGATCCATTTTAATTCATTCGTACGATCCATTCTAATTCATTCGTACGATCCATTCAAATTCATTCGCACGAATGTATCCATTCTAGTTCATTCGTACGATCCATTCTAATTCATTCGTACGATCCATTCTAATTCATTCGTACGATCCATTCTCATTCATTCGTATGATCCATTCTAATTAATTCGTATGATCCATTCTAATTCATTCGTACGATCCATTCTAATTCATTCATACAATCCATTCTAATTCATTCGTACGATCCATTCTAATTCATTCGTACGATCCATTCTAATTCATTCGTACGATCCATTCTAATTCATTCGCACGAATGTATCCATTCTAGTTCATTCGTACGATCCATTCTAATTCATTCATACGATCCATTCTAATTCATTCGTACGATCCATTCTCATTCATTCGTATGATCCATTCTAATTGATTCGTATGATCCATTCTAATTCATTTGTACGATCCATTTTAATTCATTCATACAATCTATTCTAATTCATTCGTACGATCCATTCTAATTCATTCGTACGATCGTACGAATGAATTAGAATGGATCGTACGGAATGAATTAGAATGGATTGTATGAATGAATTAGAATGGATACATTCGTGCGAATGAATTAGAATGGATCATACGAATGAGTAAGAATGGATCGTACGAATGAAATAGAATGGATTGTACGAAAGAATTAGAATGGATCGTACAAATGAATTCGAATGGATCGTACGAATGAATTAGAATGGATTATACGAATGAGTAATAATGGATCGTACAAATGAAATAGAATGGATTGTACGAATGAATTAGAATGGATCGTACGAATGAATTAGAATGGATCGTGTGAAAGAATTAGAATGCATTGTATGAATGAATTAGAATGGATCGTATGAATGAATTAGAATGGATCGTGCGAATGAATTCGAATGGATCGCATGATCCATTCGAATAGAATAGATCGTATGAATGAATTAGAATGGATCGGGCGAATGAATTAAAATGGATCGTATGAATGAATTAGAATGGATCTTATGAATGAATTAGAATGGATCGTACTTATGAATTAGAATGGATCGTACGAATGAATTAGAATGGATCGAACGAATGAATTAGAATGGATCATACGAATGAATTAGAATGGATCATACGAATGAGTAAGAATGGATCGTACGAATGAAATAGAATGGATTGTACGAATGAATTAGAATGGATACATTCATGCGAATGAATTAGAATGGATCGGACGATTGAATTAGAATGGATCGTACGATTCATTCTAATTCATTCGTATGATCCATTCTAATACATTCGTACGATTCATGCTAATTCATTCGCACGATCCATTCTAATTCATTCGTACGATCCATTGTTATTCATTCATACGATCTATTCTAATTCATTCGCACAATCCATTCTAATTCATTCGTACAATCCATTCTAATTCATTCGTATGATCCATTCTAACTCATTCGGTGGATCCATTCTAATTCATTCGTACGATCCATTCTAATTCATTCCCACGATCCATTCTAATTTATTCGTATGATCCATTCTAATTCATTCGTACGATCTATTCTAATTCATTCGCACGAACGTAACCATTCTAATTCATTCATACGATTTATTCTAATTCATTCGTATGAGCTATTCTAATTCATTCGTACGATCCATTCTAATTCATTCACACGAATGTATCCATTCTAATTCATTCATACGATCCATTCTAATTCATTCGTACGATCCATTCTTATTCACTCATACGATCCATTCAAATACATTCATACGATCCATTCTAATTCATTTGCACGAATATATCCATTCTAATTCATTCGTACGATCCATTCTAATTCCTTCGTACGATCCATTCTAATTCATTCGTACGATCTATTCTATTTCATTCGTACGATCCATTCTTACTCATTCGTACGATCCATTCTAATTCATTCGTCCGATCCATTCTAATTCATTCGTACGATCCATTCTAATTCATTCACACGATCCATTCTAATTCATTCATAGGATCCATTCTAATTCATTCATACGATCTATTCTAATTCTTTCGCACGAATGTATCCATTCTATTTCATTCGCACGAATGTATCCATTCCAATTCATTCGTACGATCTATTCTAATTCATTCGTACGATCCATTCTAATTCATTAATATGATCCATTCTAATTCATTCGTACGATCCATTCTAATTCATATGCACAAAGGTATCCATTCTAATCCATTCGTAGGATCCATTCTAATCCATTTGTACGATCCATTCTAATTCATTCGCTCGAATGTATCCATTCTAATCCATTCGTACGATCCAGTCTAATCCATTCGTACGATCCATTCTAATTCATTCGCATGAATGTAACCATTCTAATTCATTCATTTGATCCATTCTAATTCATTCGTACGATCCATTCTAATTCATTCGTTCAATCCATTCTAATTCATTCGCACGAATGTATCCATTCTAATTCATTCGTACGATCCATTCTAATTCATTCGTACGATCCATTCTAATTCATTCGTAAGATCCATTCTAATTCATTTGTACGATCCATTCTAATTCATTCGTACGATCCATTCTAATTCATTCGCACGAATGTATCCATTCTAGTTCATTCGTACGAACCATTCTAATTCATTCGTACGATCCATTCTAATTCATTCGCACGATCCATTCTAATTCATTCGTACGATCAATTCTAATTCATTCGTGCAATCCATTCTATTTCATTCGTACGATCCATTCTTACTCATTCGTACGATCCATTCTAATTCATTCACACGAATGTATCCAATCGTACGAATGAATTAGAATAGATTGTTCGAATAAATTAGAATGGATCGTACGAAGGAATTAGAATGAATCGTACGAATGAATTAGAATGGATCGTACGAATGAATTAGAATGGATCGTACGAAGGAATTAGAATGGATCGTACGAATTATTTAGAATGGATCGTACGATTGAATTAGAATGGATCATACGAATGAGTAAGAATGGATCATATGAATGAATTAGATTGGATCGTACGATCCATTCTAATTCATTAGCATTGATCGTGCGAATGAATTAGAATGGAATATACGAATGAATTTGAATGGATCGTAGAATGGATCGTACGAATGAATTAGAATGAATTAGAATGGATCGTACGAATGAATTAGAATAGATCATAGGAATGAATTAGAATGGATCATGCAAATGAATTAGAATGGATACATTCGTGCGAATGAATTAGAATGGATCGTGCGAATGAATTAGAATGGATCATATGAATGAATTAAAATGGATATATTTGAACGAATAAATTAGAATGGATCATACGAATGAATTAGAATGGATCGTACGAATGAATTAGAATGGATAGTGCGAATGAATTAGAATCGATCGTACGAATGAATTAGAATGGATCGTACGAATGAATTAGAATGGATCGTACGAATGAGTAAGAATGGATTGTACGAATGAATTAGAATGGATCGTACGAATAAATTAGAATGGATACATTCGTCCGAATGAATTAGAATGGATCATACGAATGAGTAAGAATGGATCGTACGAATGAAATAGAATAGATTGTACGAATGAATTAGAATGGATCCTACGAATGAATTAGAATGGATCGTGTGAAAGAATTAGAATGGATTGTACGAATGAATTAGAATGGATCGTATGAATGAATTAGAATGGATCATGCGAATGAATTCGAATGGATCGTACGAATTCATTCTAACTCATTCATACAATCCATTCTAATTCTTTCACACGATCCATTCTAATTCATTCGTACATTCCATTTTAATTCATTAGCACGATCCATGCTAATTCATTCGTTCGATCAATTCTAATTCATTAGCACGATCCATTCTAATTTATTCGTACGATCCATTCTAATTCATTCGCACGATCCATTCTAATTCATTTATAGGATCCATTCTAATTCATTCATACGATTTATTCTAATTCTTTCGCACGAATATATCCATTCTAATTCATTCGCACGAATGTATCCATTCTAATTCATTCGTACGATCCATTCTAATTCATTCGTTCGATCCATTCTAATTCATTCGTACGATCCATTCTAATTCATTCATACGATCTATTCTAATTCATTCATACAATCCATTCTAATTCTTTCACACGACCCATTCTAATTCATTCGTACGATCCATTCTAATTCATTCGCACAATCCATTCTATTTCATTCGTACGATCCATTCTTACTCATTCGTATGATCCATTCTAATTCATTCGCACGAATGTATCCATAATAGATCATACGAATGAGTAAGAATGGATCGTACGAATGAGATAGAATGGATTGTGCGAATGAATTATAATGGACCGTACGAATGAATTAGATGTACGAATGAATTAGAATGGATATATTCGTGCGAATAAATTAGAATGGATCATACGAATGAGTAAGAATGGATCGTCTAATTCATTCGTATGATCCATTCTAATTCATTTGTATCCATTCTATTTCATTCGCACGATCCATTTTAATTCATTCGCACAATCTATTCTAATTCATTCGTACGATCCATTCTAATTTATTCGTACGATCCATTCTAATTCATTCATACAATCCATTCTAATTTATTCGCACGAATGTATCCATTCTAATTCATTCGTACGATCCATTCTAATTCATTCGTACGATCCATTCTAATTCACTCATACGATCCATTCTAATTCATTCGTACGATCCATTCTAATTCATTTATACAATCCATTCTAATTCATTCGCACGAATGTATCCATTCTAATCCATTCGTACGATCCATTCTAATTCATTCGCATGAATGTAACCATTCTAATTCATTCATTTGATCCATTCTAATTCATTTGTACGATCCATTCTAATTCATTCGTCCGATCCATTCTAATTCATTCGCACGAATGTATCCATTCTAATTAATTCGTACGATCTATTCTAATTCATTCGTATGATCCATTCTAATTCATTCGCACAGTCCATTCTATTTCATTCGTACGATCCATTCTTACTCATTGGTACGATCCATTCTAATTCATTCGCACGAATGTATCCATTCTAATTCATTCGTACGAATCCATTCTAATTCATTCGTATAATCTATTCTATTTCATTCGTACGATCCATTCTTACTCATTCGTATGATCCATTTGAATTCATTCGGACGAATGTATCCATTCTAATTTATTCGTACGATCCATTCTAATTCATTCGTACGATCCATTCTAATTCATTCGTATGATCAATTAAAATTCATTCGTCCGATCCATTCTAATTCATTCGCACGAATGTATCCATTCTAATTCATTCGTACGATCCATTCTAATTCATTCGTACGATCCATTCTAATTCATTCGTAACATCCATTCTAATTCATTCATACGATCCATTCTAATTCATTCGTACGATCCATTCTAATTCATTCGCACAAATGTATCCATTCTAGTTCATTTGTACGATCTATTCTAATTCATTCGCATGGATCGTGCATTCGTACGATCCATTCTAATTCATTCGTAAGATCCATTCTAATTCATTCGTACGATCCATTCTAATTCATTCGTACGATCCATTCTAATTCATTCACACGAATATATCCATTCTAGTTCATTCGTACGATCTATTCAAATTCATTCATATGGATCGTGCATTCGTACGATCCATTCTAATTCATTCGTAAGATCCATTCTAATTCATTCGTATGATCCATTCTAATTCCTTCGCACGAATGTATCTATTCTAGTTCATTCGTACGATCCATTCTAATTCATTCGTACGATCCATTCTAATTCATTCATACGATCTATTCTAATTCATTCATACAATCCATTCTAATTCTTTCACACGATCCATTCTAATTCATTCGTACGATCCATTCTAATTCATTCGTACAATCCATTCTAAATCATTCGTACAATCCATTCTAATTCTTTCACACGATCTATTCTAATTCATTCGTACGATCCATTCTAATTCATTCGCACGATCCATTCTAATTCATATGCACAAAGGTATCCATTATAATCCATTCGTAGGATCCATTCTAATTCATTCGCACGATCCATTCTAATTCATTCGTACGATCCATTCTAATTCATTCATACGATCCATTCTAATTCATTCGTACGATCCATTCTAATTCATTCGCACGAATGTATCCATTCTAGTTCATTCGTACGATCCATTCTAATTCATTCGTATGATCCATTCTAATTCATTCGTACGATCCATTCTCATTCATTCGTATGATCCATTCTAATTAATTCGTATGATCCATTCTAATTCATTCGTACGATCCATTCTAATTCATTCATACAATCCATTCTAATTTATTCGTACGATCCATTCTAATTCACTCACACGATCCATTCTAATACATTCATACGATCCATTCTAATTCATTTGCACGAATATATCCATTCTAATTCATTCGTACGATCCATTCTAATTCATTCATACGATCTATTCTAATTCATTCGTACGATCCATTCTAATTCATTCGTACGATCCATTCTAATTCCTTCGTACGATCCATACTAATTCATTCGTACGATCCATTCAAATTCATTCGTACAATCTATTCTAATTCATTCGTACGAATGGATACATTCGTGTGAATGAATTAGAATGGATCGTACGAATGAGTAAGAATGGATCGTACGAATGAAATAGAATGGATTGCACGAATGAATTAGAATGGATCGTACGAATGAATTAGAATGGATACATTTGTGCGAATGAATTAGAATGGATCGTACGAATGAATTAGAATGGATCGTATGAATGAATTAGAATGGATCGTGCGAATGAATTCGAATGGCTCGTACGAATTCATTCTAATTCATTCATACAATCCATTCTAATTCTTTCACACGATCCATTCTAATTCATTCGTACGTTCCATTCTAGTTCATTAGCACGATCCATGCTAATTCATTCGTTCGATCAATTCTAATTCATTAGCACGATCCATTCTAATTCATTCGTACGATCCATTCTAATTCATTCGCACGATCCATTCTAATTCATTCATAGGATCAATTCTAATTCATTCATACGATCTATTCTAATTCTTTCGCACGAATGTATCCATTCTAATTCATTCGCATGCATGTATCCATTCTAATTCATTCGTACGATCCATTCTAATTCATTCGTACGATCCATTCTAATTCATTCGTACGATCCATTCTAATTCATTCGTACGATCCATTCTAATTCATTCGTACGATCTATTCTAATTCATTCGTACGATCCATTCTAATTTCATTCGTACGATTCATTCTAATTCATTCGCTCGAATGTATTCATTCTAATCCATTCATACGATCCATTCTAATCCATTCGTACGATCCATTCTAATTCATTCGCATGAATGTAACCATTCTAATTCATTCATTTGATCCATTCAAATTCATTCGTACGATCCATTCTAATTCATTCGTCCGATCCATTCTAATTCATTCGCACGAATGTATCCATTCTAATCCATTCGTAAGATCCATTCTAATTCATTCGTACGATCCATTCTAATTCATTCGTACGATCCACTCTAATTCATTAATATGATCCATTCTAATTCATTCATACGATCCATTCTAATTCATTCATTTGATCCATTCTAATTCATTCGTACGATCCATTCTAATTCATTCGTACAATCCATTCTATTTCATTCGTATGCTCCATTCTTACTCATTCGTATGATCCATTCTAATTCATTCGTATGATCCATTCTAATTCATTCGTACGATCCATTCTAATTCATTCGTACGATCCATTCTAATTCATTCGCACGAATGTATCCATTCTAGTTCATTCGTACGATCCATTCTAATTCATTCGTACGATCCATTCTAATTCATTCGCACGATCCATTCTAATTCATTCGTACGATCCATTCTAATTCATTCATACGATCCATTCTAATTCATTCGTACGATCCATTCTAATTCTAATTCATTCTGTTTTAATGGATCATACGAATGAGTAAGAATGGATTGTACGAATGAAATAGAATGGATTGTGCGAATGAATTAGAATGGATCGTACGAATGAATTAGAATGGATCGTACGAATGAATTAGAATGGATACATTCGTGCGAATGAATTAGAATGGATACATTCGTGCGAAAGAATTAGAATAGATCGTATGAATGAATTAGAATGGATCCTATGAATGAATTAGAATGGATCGTGCGAATGAATTAGAATGGATCGTACGAATGAATTAGAATGGATCGTGCTAATGAATTAGAATTGATCGAACGAATGAATTAGCATGGATCGTGCTAATGAATTAGAATGGAACGTACGAATGAATTAGAATGGATCGTGTGAAAGAATTAGAATGGATTGTATGAATGAATTAAAATGAATTCGTACGATCCATTCGAATTCATTCGCACGATCCATTCTAATTCATTCATACGATCCATTTTAATTCATTCATACATTCCATTCTAATTTTTTCACACGATCCATTCTAATTCACTCGTAGGATCCATTCTAATTAATTCGTACAATCTATTCTATTTCATTCGTACGATCCATTCTTACTCATTCGTATGATCCATTCTAATTCATTCGGACGAATGTAACCATTCTAATTTATTCGTACGATCCATTCTAATTCATTCGTACGATCCATTTTAATTCATTCGTACGATCAATTCTAATTCATTCGCCCGATCCATTCTAATTCATTCGCACGAATGTATCCATTCTAATTCATTCGTACGATCCATTCTAATTCATTCGTACGATCCATTCTAATTCATTCGTAAGATCCATTCTAATTCATTCGTACGATCCATTCTAATTTATTCGTACGATCCATTCTAATTCATTTGCACGAATGTATCCATTCTAGTTCATTCGTACGATCCATTCTAATTCATTCGTACGATCCATTCTAATTCATTCGCACGATCCATTCTAATTCATTCGTACGATCCATTCTAATTCATTCATACAATCCATTCTAATTCATTCGCACGAATGTATCCATTCTAATTCATTCGTATACGATCCATTCTAATTCATTCGCACGAATGTATCCATTCTAATTCATTCATACGATCCATTCTAATTCACTCATACGATCCATTCTAATACGAATGAATTAGAATGGATCGTGCGAATGAATTAGAATGGATCATACGAATGAATTAGAATGGATCGTGTGAAAGAATTAGAATGGATCGTACGAATGAATTAGAATGGATCGTGCGAATGAATTAGAATGGATCGTACGAATGAATTAGAATGGATATATTTGTGCGAATGAATTAGAATGGATCGTACGAATGAATTAGAATGGATCGTATGAATGAATTAGAATGGATCGTACGAATGAATTAGAATGGATCGTGCAAATGAATTAGAATGGATCGTACGAATGAATTAGAATGGATTGTAAGAATGAACTAGAATGGATACATTCGTGCGAATGAATTAGAATGGATCGTACGAATGAATTAAAATGGATCGTGTGAAAGAATTAGAATGGATTGTATGAATGAATTAGAATAGATCGTATGAATGAATTAGAATGGATCGTACGAATGAAATAGAATGGATCGTACGAATGAATTAGAATGGATCGTACGAATGAATTAGAATGGATACATTCGTGCGAACGAATTAGAATGGATAAATTCGTGCGAATGAATTAGAATAGATCGTATGAATGAATTAGAATGGATCCTATGAATGAATTAGAATGGATCGTGCGAATGAATTAGAATGGATCGTACGAATGAATTAGAAAAGATCGTACGAAAGAATTAGAATGGATCGTACGAAGGAATTAGAATGGATCGTACGAATGAATTAGAATGGATATATTCGTGCAAATGAATTAGAATGGATCGTATGTATGTATTAGAATGGATCGTATGAGTGAATTAGAATGGATCGTACGAATGAATTAGAATGGATTGTATGAATGAATTAGAATGGATCGTATGAATGAATTAGAATGGATCGTACGAATGAATTAGAATGGATACATTCGTGCGAATGAATTAGAATGGATCGGACGAATGAATTAGAATGGATCGTATGAATGAATTAGAATGGATCGTACGAATGAATTAGAATGGATCGTACGAATAAATTAGAATGGATACATTCGTCCGAATGAATTAGAATGGATCGTGCGAATGAATTAGAATGGATCGTGCGAATGAATTAGAATGGATCGTACGAATGAATTAGAATGGATCGTATGAATGAACTAGAATGGATACATTCGTGCGAATGAATTAGAATGGATCGTACGAATGAATTAGAATGGATCGTACGATTCATTCTAATTCATTCGTACGATCCATTCTAATACATTCGTACGATTCATGCTAATTCATTCGCACGATCCATTCTAATTCATTCGTACGATCCATTCTTATTCATTCATACGATCCATTCTAATTCATTCGCACAATCCATTCTAATTCATTCGTACAATCCATTCTAATTCATTCGTATGATCCATTCTAACTCATTCGGTGGATCCATTCTAATTCATTCATACGATCCATTCTAATTCATTCCCACGATCCATTCTAATTTATTCGTACGATCCATTCTAATTCATTCGTACGATCTATTCTAATTCATTCGCACGAATGTAACCATTCTAATTCATTCATACGATTCATTCTAATTCATTCATATGAGCTATTCTAATTCATTCGTACGATCCATTCTAATTCATTCGTATGATCTATTGTAATTCATTCATACAATCTATTTAGATTCAATCGCACAAATGTATCCATTCAAACTCATCCGTACGATCCAGTCTAATTCATTCGTACGATCCATTCTAATTCATTCATTTGATCCATTCTAATTCATTCGTACGATCCATTCTAATTCATTCGTCCGATCCATTCTAATTCATTCGCACGAATGTATCCATTCTAATTCATTCGTACGATCTATTCTAATTCATTCGTACGATCCATTCTAATTCATTCGTAAGATCCATTCTAATTCATTCGTATGATCCATTCTAATTCATTCGTACGATCCATTCTAATTCATTCGCACGAATGTATCCATTCTAGTTCATTCGTACGATCCATTCAAATTCATTCATACAATCCATTCTAATTCATTCCGTACGATCCATTCTAATTCATTCGTACGATCGTACGAATGAATTAGAATGGATCGTACGAATGAATAAGAATAGATTGTGCGAATGAATTAGAAAGGATCGTACGAATGAATTAGAATGGATCGTACGAGTGAATTAGAATGGATCATACGAATGAGTAAGAATGGATCGTACGAATGAATTAGAATGGATCGTACGAATGAATTAGAACGGATCGTACGAATAAATTAGAATGGATACATTCGTCCGAATGAATTAGAATGGATCATACGAATGAGTAAGAATGGATCGTACGAATGAAATAGAAAAGATTGTACGAATGAATTAGAATGGATCCTACGAATGAATTAGAATGGATCGTGTGAAAGAATTAGAATGGATTGTATGAATGAATTAGAATGGATCGTATGAATGAATTAGAATGGATCGTGCGAATGAATTCGAATGGATCGTACGAATTCATTCTAATTCATTCATACAATCCATTCTAATTCTTTCACACGATCCATTCTAATGGATCGTGCGAATGAATTAGCATGAATCGTACGAATGTATTAGAATGGATCTTACGAATGAATTAGATTGAATCGTACGATCCATACGATCCATTCTAATTCATTCGTACGATCCATTCTAATTCATTCGCACGAATGTATCCATTCTAGTTCATTCGTACGATCCATTCTAGTTCATTCGTACGATCCATTCCAATTCATTCGTACGATCCATTCTAGTTAATTCGTATGATCCATTCTAATTCATTCGTACGATCCATTCTAATTCATTCATACAATCCATTGTAATTCATTCGCACGAATGTATCCATTCTAATTAATTCGTACGATCCATTCTAATTCATTCGTATGATCCATTCTTATTCATTCACACGATCCAGTCTAATGGATTCGCACGATCCATTCTAATTCATTCGCACGAATGTATCCATTCTAATTCATTCATACAATCTATTCTAATTCATTCGTACGATCCATTCTAATTCATTCGCACAAATGTATCCATTCTAATTCATTCGTACGATCCATTCTAATTAATTCGTACGATCAGTTCTAATTCATTCACAAAATCTATTCTAATTCTTTCATACGATCCATTCTAATTCATTCGCACAATCCATTCTAATTCATTCGTACGATCCATTCTTATTCTTTCACACGATCCATTCTAATTCATTCGTACGATCCATTCTAATTCATTCGCACGATCCATTCTAATTCATTCGTACGATCCATTCTAATTCATTCATACGATCTATTCTAATTCATTCGTACGATCCATTCTAATTCATTCGCACAAATTTATCCATTCTAATTCATTCGTACGATCCATTCTAATTCATTCGCACGATCCATTCTAATTCATTCGTACGATCCATTCTAATTCATTCGTACGATCCATTCTAATTAATTCGTATGATCCATTCTAATTAATTCGTATGATCCATTCTAATTCATTCGTACGATCCATTCTAATTCATTCATACAATCCATTCTAATTCATTCGCACGAATGTATCCATTCTAATTAATTCGTACGATCCATTCTAATTCATTCGTATGATCTATTCTTATTCATTCGCACGATCCAGTCTAATTGATTCGCACGATCCATTCTAATTTATTCGCACGAATGTATCCATTCTAATTCATTCATACGATCCATTCTAATTCATTAATATGATCCATTCTAATTCATTCGTACGATCCATTCTAATTCATATGCACAAAGGTATCCATTCTAATTCATTCGCACGAAAGAATTAGAATGGATTGTATGAAAGAATTAGAATGGATCGTGCGAATGAATTAGAATGGATCGTACGAAGGAATTAGAATGGATCGTACGAAGGAATTAGAATGGATCGTACGAACGAGTAAGAATGGATCGTACGAATGAATTAGAATGGATCGTACGAATAAATTAGAATGGATACATTCGTCCGAATGAATTAGAATGGATCATACGAATGAGTAAGAATGGATCGTACGAATGAAATAGAATAGATTGTACGAATGAGTTAGAATGGATCCTACGAATGAATTAGAATAGATCGTGTGAAAGAATTAGAATGGATTGTATGAATGAATTAGCATGGATCCGCAAATGTATCCATTCTAATTCATTCGTACGATCCATTCTAATTCATTCTCACGATCCATTCTAATTCATTCGTACGATCCATTCTAATATATTCGCACGATCTGTTCTTATTCATTCGCACAATCCATTCTAATTCATTCGCACGAATGTATCCATTCTAATTCATTCGTATGATCCATTCTAATTCATTCGTACGATCCATTCTAATTCATTCGTATGATCCATTCTAATTAATTCGTATGATCCATTCTAATTCATTCGTACGATCCATTCTAATTCATTCATACAATCCATTCTAATTCATTCGTACGATCCATTCTAATTCACTCATACGATCCATTCTAATACATTCATACGATCCATTCTAATTCATTTGCACGAATATATCCATTCTAATTCATTCGTACGATCCATTCTAAGTCCTTCGTACGGTCCATTCTAATTCATTCGTACGATCTATTCTAATTCATTCGTACGATCCATTCTAATTCATTCGTACGATCCATTCTAATTCCTTCGTACGATCCTTTCTAATTCATTCGTACGATCCATTCTAATTCATTCGTACAATCTATTCTAATTCATTCGTACGAATGGATACATTTGTGTGAATGAATTAGAATGGATCGTACGAATGAGTAAGAATGGATCGTACGAATGAAATAGAATGGATTGCACGAATGAATTAGAATGGATCGTACGAATGAATTAGAATGGATCGTGTGAAAGAATTAGAATGGATTGTATGAATGAATTAGAATGGATCGTACGAATGAATTAGAATGGATCGTACGAAGGAATTAGAATGGATCGTACGAATGAATTAGAATGGATCGTACGAATGAATTAGAATAGATCGTACGAATGAATAAGAATAGATCATACGAATGAATTAGAATAGATCGTACGAATTAATTAGAATGGATACATTCGTGCGAATGAATTAGAATGGATTGTATGAATGAATTAGAATGGATCGTACGAATGAATTAGAATGGATCATACGAATTAATTAGAATGGATCGTACGAATGAATTAGAATGGATCGTACGAATGAATTAGAATGGATACATTCGTGCGAATGAATTAGAATGGATCGGACGAATGAATTAGAATAGATCGTACGAATGAATTAGAATGGATCGTACGAAGGAATTAGAATGGATCGTACGAATGAATTAGAATGGATATATTCGTGCAAATGAATTAGAATGGATCGTATGAATGTATTAGAATGGACACATTTGTGCGAATGAATTAGAATGGATCGGACGAATGAATTAGAATAGATTGTACGAATAAATTAGAATGGATCGTACGAAGGAATTAGAATGGATCGTACGAATGAACTAGAATGGATTAGAATGGATCGTTCGAATGAATTAGAATGGATCGTATGAATGAATTAGAATGGTTCGTACGAATGAATTAGAATGGATCGTACGAATGAATTATAATGGATCGTACGAATGAATTAGAATGGATCTTACGAATGAATTAGAATGGATCGTACGAATGAATTAGAATGGATCGTACGAATAAATTAGAATGGATACATTTGTCCGAATGAATTAGAATGGATCATACGAATGAGTAAGAATGGATCGTGCGAATGAATTAGAATGGATCGTACGAATGAATTAGAATGGATACATTTGTGCGAATGAATTAGAATGGATCGTACGAATGAATTAGAATGGATCGTATGAATGAATTAGAATGGATCGTACGAATGAATTAGAATGGATCGTGTGAATGAATTAGAATGGATCGTACGAATGAATTAGAATGGATCGTACGAATGAACTAGAATGGATACATTCGTGCGAATGAATTAGAATGGATCGTACGAATGAATTAGAATGGATCTTACGAATGAATTAGAATGGATCATATGAATGAATTAGAATGGATCGTACGAATGAATTAGAATGGATACATTCGTGCGAATGAATTATAATGGATCGGACGAATGAATTAGAATGGATCGTACGAATGAATTAGAATGGATCGTACGAATGAATTAGAATGGATCGTGCGAATGAATTAGAATGGATCGTGTGAAAGAATTATAATGGATTGTATGAATGAATTAGAATGGATCGTACGAATGAATTAGAATGGATCTTACGAATGAATTAGAATGGATCGTACGAATGAATTATAATGGATCGTACGAATGAATTAGAATGGATACATTCGTGCGAATAAATTAGAATGGATCGTGCACGAATGTATCCATTCTAATTCATTCGTACGATCCATTCTAATTCATTAATATGATCCATTCTAATTCATTCGTACGATCCATTCTAATTCATATGCACAAAGGTATCCATTCTAATCCATTCGTAGGATCCATTCTAATCCATTCGTACGATCCATTCTAATTCATTCGTACGATCCATTCTAATTCATTCGCTCGAATGTATCCATTCTAATCCATTCGTATGATCCATTCTAATCCATTCGTACGATCCATTCTAATTCATTCGCATGAATGTAACCATTCTAATTCATTCATTTGATCCATTCTAATTCATTCGTACGATCCATTCTAATTCATTCGTACGATCCATTCTAATTCATTCGCTCGAATGGATCTATTCCAATTCATTCGTACGATCCATTCTAATCCATTCGTACGATCCATTCTAATTCATTCGCATGAATGTAACCATTCTAATTCATTCATTTGATCCATTCTAATTCATTCGTACGATCCATTCTAATTCATTCGTCCGATCCATTCTAATTTATTCGCACAAATGTATCCATTCTAATTCATTCGTACGATCCATTCTAATTCATTCGCACGATCCATTCTAATTCATTCGTACGATCCATTCTAATTCTTTCACACGATCCATTTTAATTCATTCGTACGATCCATTCTAATACATTCATACGATCTATTCTAATTCATTTGCACGAATATATGCATTCTAATTCATTCGTACGATCCATTCTAATTCCTTCGTACGATCCATTCTAATTCATTCGTACGATCTATTCTAATTCATTCGTACGATCCATTCTAATTCATTTGCATGATCAATTCTAATTCCTTCGTACGATCCATTCTAATTCATTCGTACGATCCATTCTAATTCATTCATTCAATCCATTCTAATTCTTTCACACGATCTATTCTAATTCATTCGTAGGATCCATTCTAATTCATTCGTACAATCTATTCTATTTTATTCATACGATCCATTCTTACTCATTCGTATGATCCATTCTAATTCATTTGCACGAATATATCCATTCTAATTTATTCGTACGATCCATTTTAATTCCTTCGTACGATCCATTCTAATTCATTCGTACGATCTATTCTAACTCATTCGTATGATCCATTCTAATTCATTCGGACGAATGTATCCATTCTAATTTATTCGTACGATCCATTCTAATTCATTCGTACGATCCATTGTTACTCATTCGTATGATCCATTCTAATTCATTCGTACGATCGATTCTAATTCATTCGCACTATCCATTCTAATTCGTTCGTACGATCTATTCTAATTCATTCGTATGATCCATTCTAATTTATTCGTTCAAATATATCCATTTACGATCCATTCTAATTCATTCGCATAATCCATTATATTTCATTCGTACGATCCATTCTTACTCATTGGTACGATCCATTCTAATTCATTCGCATGAATGTATCCATTCTAATTCATTCGTACGAATCCATTCTAATTCATTCGTACGATCCATTCTAATTCATTCGCATGATCCATTCTAATTCATTCGTACGATCCATTCTAATTCATTCGTACGAATGTATCCATTCTAATTCATTCGTACGATCCTTTCTAATTCATTTGTACGATCCATTCTAATTCATTTGTACGATCCATTCTAATTCATTCGCACGAATGTATCCATTCTAGTTCATTCGTACGATCCATTCTAATTCATTCGTACGATCCATTCTAATTCATTAGCACGATCCATGCTAATTCATTCGTTCGATCAATTCTAATTCATTCGCATGATCCATTCTAATTCATTCATACAATCCATTCTAATTCTTTCACACGATCCATTCTAATTCATTCGTACGTTTCATTCTAATTCATTAGCACGATCCATGCTAATTCATTCGTCCGATCCATTCTAATTCATTCGCACGAATGTATCCATTCTAATTCATTCGTACGGTCCATTTTAATTCATTCGCACAATCCATTCTATTTCATTCGTACGATCCATTCTTACTCATTCGTATGATCCATTATGGATACATTCGTGCGAATGAATTAGAATGGATTATACGAATGAGTAAGAATGGATCGTACGAATGAAATAGAATAGATTGTACGAATGAATTAGAATGGATCCTACGAATGAATTAGAATAGATCGTGTGAAAGAATTAGAATGGATTGTATGAATGAATTAGAATAAATTCGTACGATCCATTCGAATTCATTCGCACGATCCATTCTAATTCATTCATACGATCCATTCTAATTCATTCATACAATCCATTCTAATTCTTTCACACGATCCATTCTAATTCATTCGTAGGATCCATTCTAATTCATTCGTACAATCTATTCTATTTCATTCGTACGATCCATTCTTACTCATTCGTATGATCCATTCTAATTCATTCGGACGAATGTATCCATTCTAATTTATCCGTACGATCCATTCTAATTCATTCGTACGATCCATTCTAATTCATTCGTACGATCCATTCTAATTCATTCGTACGATCCATTCTAATTCATTCGTCCGATCCATTCTAATTCATTCGCACGAATGTATCCATTCTAATTCATTCGTACGATCCATTCTAATTCATTCGTACGATCCATTCTAATTCATTCATAAGATCCATTCTAATTCATTCGTATGATCCATTCTAATTCATTCGTACGATCCATTCTAATTCATTCGCACGAATGTATCCATTCTAGTTCATTCGTACGATCCATTCTAATTCATTCGTACGATCCATTCTAATTCATTCATACGATCCATTCTAATTCATTCGTACGATCCATTCTAATTCATTCGCACAATCCATTCTATTTCATTCGTTCGATCAATTCGTGCGAATGAATTAGAATGGATCATACGAATGAGTAAGAATGGATCGTACGAATGAAATAGAATGGATTGTACGAATGAATTAGAATGGATTCGTACGAATGAATTAGAATGGATACATTCGTGCGAATGAATTAGAATGGATCGTACCAATGAGTAAGAATGGATCGTACGAATGAAATAGAATGGATTATGCGAATGAATTAGAATGGATCGTACGAATGAATTAGAATGGATCGTGTGAAAGAATTAGAATGGATTGTATGAATGAATTAGAATAGATCGTATGAATGAATTAGAATGGATCGTACGACCATTCTAATTCATTCATACGATCCATTCTAATTCATTCGTACGATCCATCTAATTCATTCGCACAAATGTATCCATTCTAATTCATTCGTACGATCCATTCTAATTCATTCGCACGATCCATTCTAATTCTTTCACACGATCCATTCTAATTCATTCGTACGATCTGTTCGGGGGATTTTTTCGCTGGTCCGTGCGGGCTACCTGCAAGACAAAGAAAAAGCGTGAGAACGGCTGGCTCCCTTAGGAGCGCAGACCCTCCGATGCTCAAGTCAGTCTCAGGTGCACATCGGCGAGCTTTAGTGGATGAAAGTGGTAGGGAAAAGGGTTTCGAACCTGTACTCTGGAGCCTGGGGGTGAGCATTTATAGACATTGGCGACCTACCACGGCCCGACACGTGGAGATTCTTTCCAGAGCCTTCTAGACCCCCACGTTCTGGCTCGCGTGGGTCTCTGACAGTCCTTGGTACTCGCGTCCCTGACATTTTTTATCGTCGAGCCTGCCAGGTGGTTTGAGTGGGGGAGAGCATCTTTCTTGTTGCTGCCAGGTGGCTATTCTGGAATATTCAAGTCTGGGAGATCTTCGTGCACTGTGGGCGACCTCCGGTGGGAAGCCAGGGCGAGCTCGCCCTCCATTGCTCCGCCTTCTCTTCCATATCTATCAAGAGTCGAACCTCGCGGGAGCGACCTCTTCGATAAACTGGGGAGTTCTGGCGAGCTTGGGCGAGCTCCTGAGCGAGCTTGGGCGAGCTCCTGAGCGAACTTGATCGAGCTCCTGAGCGAGCTTGGGCGAGCTCCTGAGCGAGCTTGGGCGAGCTCCTGAGCGAGCTTGGGCGAGCTCCTGAGCGAGCTCTTTGCCTAAGGCCCCTTCGGCCCAATGTGGAGCTCGCTCCCTGTCAAGGTGATTTTGTTAGCATGGGGGGGAGGGCGAGCTCCTGGGCGAGTTCCCCACCCCTTGGAATCCTAGGGTCTATGAGATCCACAGGCAAGGGCGAACTTGGGCGAGCTCCTGCACGAGCTTGGGCGAGCTCCTGCGCGAGCTTGGACGAGCTCCTACGCGAGCTTGGGCGAGCTCCTGCATGAGCTAGGGGCGTTTGTGGTGCCGGTATCTTTATATGCATGACGGTCTAACTCCCGCTGCCATCTCCAGCGAACTTTTGCGCGAGCTTGGGCGAGCTCCTGAGCGAGCTTTTAGCCTAAGGCCCCTTCAGCCCAATGTGGATCTCGCTCCCTGTCAAGGTGATTTGGTGAGCGCGGAGGGGGGGTGCGAACTCCAGGGCAGATTTCAATTACCCCCAACATTACCCCCTCCTGAGGGAGCGACCAAGGAGACTTTGGCGCTTGCTCAGGAGTCTTATTACACACGACGGTCGAATTGGGAGTTCTAGTCATTTGCGACCTCCACCTGGCGGACTACGGGCACCAACCGTGGGCGGTCTGCGCCGAGAGCTTTGATTGTCAGTATTTCACAAACGCTGGGCGGGCCGGAGCATCAGCCACGAGCGATCTCCTTCCGGTGCGAGCTTGTCACACACGGCCAGGGTCTGCTTCGGGCGAGCTTGGGCGCCAGCCGTGGGAGATCTGCGCCAAGAGCTTTGACTGCCAGTATTTCACAAACGCTGGGCGGGCCGGGAGCGTCAGCCACGAGCGATCTCCTTCCGGTGCGAGCTTGTCACACGCGGCCAGGGTCTGCTTCGGGCGAGCTTGGGCACCAGCCGTGGGCGATCTGCGTCGAGAGTTTTGACTCCTTGTATTTCACAAACGCTGGGCGGGCCGGAGCATCAGCCACGAGCGATCTCCTTCCGGTGCGAGCTTGTCACACACGGCCAGGGTCTGCTTCGGGCGAGCTTGGGCGCCAGCCGTGGGCGATCTGCGCCGAGAGCTTTGACTGCCAGTATTTCACAGACGCTGGGCGGGCCGGGTGCGTCAGCCACGAGTGGTCTCCTTCTGGTGCGAGCTTGTCACACGCGGCCAGGGTCTACTTCGGGCGAGCTTGGGCACCAGCCGTGGGCGATCTGCGTCGAGAGTTTTGACTCCCAGTATTTCACAAACGCTGGGCGGGCCGGGAGCGTCAGCCACGAGTGATCTCCTTCCGGTGCGAGCTTATCACACGCGGGCAGGTTCTGCTTCGGGCGAGCTTGGGCACCACCCGTGGGCGATCTGCATCGAGAGTTTTGACTCCCAGTATTTCACAAATACTGGGCGGGCCGGGAGCGTCAGCCATGAGCGATCTCCTTCCGGTGCGACCTTGTCACACGCGGCCAGGGTCTGCTTCGGGCGAGCTGCGGGCACCAGCCACGGGCGATCTTGTGACTTGGGTATCGCTCCGAATCTCCGACGGTCGCCTCAGCTTAAATGCGGCGCGAGGCTCGATGCTGATACAATGAATCTCATCATGAGATCCCGATCGGCGCGAGACACGTGTCTTCTTCTTATTCGCTCCTTTTTCTGTCAGTAAAGGACAGCGTCGGCGCCGGCGCAGCCTTTTCCATGCGTGGCCCACGTGGCGCTTGACGATTGGAAAGAAACGAGCTGTCGCTTCGACAACCGTCATGTCGCCTCATTGGGCGTGCTCGGGCATTAACTGCGGCCCGATTCACTTGTCTCTCGCCTGCCTATAAATAGGAGAGGGGGGGCGTTTTTTACCGCTGCGTGAAAAACAACTCTCCCTTCCTCTTTAGCTTTCAGCTCGCAGCTCGCTAGCACCCTCTCGCACTCATTGCTTCCTCTGCTGCCGCTTCTTCTTCTGCTGCTGCTACCGCTGCGCTCTCCCAAGAGGAGCCTCTCGACGTCGCTCCTCTCTCAGTGCGCGCTTCCGGCACTGAGGGCGAGGCTCCCCACAAGGTGCCCGCCGTCATCTGGCTGCACGACATCGGGGGCGCGCCTGTCCCCGACAGTCTGCGGACTGCGGTGGGAATTCCCCGAGAGCTCGCCATTTTGCCCCTCCCTCGCTCGGGGAGGCCGCTCTCCGGCACCGCGATCTCCGTGGGGCAGGTCTGGTCAGGGCACCGGCTCCCCCTGAACCATTTGGCCAGCGAGCGACTGGAGCTGGCGGACTTATGCCCCGCCCAGCTTCCGAGAAACTCATGGGGGATCCTCTACGGGCTTTCTCGAATCGAGGAAGCCCTTAACGTGAGGATCCCCCTCGCCTACCTCCTGAAGAAGTGGTTCCTCAAGCCAGGGCCCGTCTTCAACGAGGTGGGCTGCGGTCTGTTCTACCTCACAGGCCGCTCCGGCGAGGTGCTCCCCTTCTCCGCGGTCGAAAACAAGGATAGGTACTGGAAAGTGTACCCCTTCGTCGTCGCGGGGGAGTGGCGAGGTCCCTACGCAGGCGTTCCTGCTCACCCCGGAAGGCCTCCCCTCCCCAACTTCAAAGCGATCGCTGAGTACCGTGCCAAAGGGAAGAAGTGTATCTCTGAGGCCCAAGAACAAACGCTCAACAAGGCGATCTTGGAGTTCCTCGACGGGCGAACTCCCGAGAAGATCCTGGCTCCGGACTTCTCCTTCCTCTGGAAGGATCTCCGGACTGGCGCCATCACCACCCGCCAGAAGAACATGCGCCAGAAGGTGGCGGTCTCTCGCCGCGCCGGGGCGACCTCCAAGGCAGCTCCCACGACCCCCGGTGCCGGCACCTCTTCGGCGACGAAGGGGAAGAAGAAACGGGCTTCCCCGATTAGGCTTGCCGATGAAGACACCATCGACATGCTCCGCGAGGAGGACATTCCCTCGCCGCCGCCTCCATCCCGCGAGGTTGCCCCAGGTCAGGCGAACTCTCCCTTAGGTTCCAATCTCCCTACGCACTCCTCAAATTCGGAACCCCCACGATGTCAAGTTGTGATGGTCGACCCTGAGGACCCACGCGTCGAGCTCCTTCTTGGCATGGCGGAGGTGAAAACCCCAATGGCCGAGGTGCTGATGCGCGGGTTCCCGGGCGACCTCTCTAAACCCCTCTTTATCGCAGTAATGACCCCAGAGATGGAGGGCACCCACATAAAGAAGAAGAAGAAGAAGAGGGCTCCGGCGGCCCGCCCGACGGGGGAAGACGATGTCGTCCGCAAAGCTCACGAAGCCTTTGCGCGAGTCGCTGAGGAGCGGAGGAGGAAAGCCGCTCTGGAGGAAGCGGGCCTGGGATCCTGCGAGGATTCCAGCTCGGCCGAGGAAGAGGAAGAAGAAGGAGAAGCGTCGGCCCGCGCTGCCGAGCCCGCCGCACCGGCTGCGTCTGCTCCTAGTACGCCCGCGCACGCTGCTTCCAGCGCGCCTGCGCCCCCCATCGCGCCCGCGCCCTCTATACCGGATGCGTCTGGCTGCAGCGTGCCTACGCCCGCTACTGCTAGCGCGCCCGCGCCCTCTGCTGCTAGCGCGCCCGTGGCCACGCCCGCGCCCGCGCCTATGGCTCCCAGCGCACCCGCGCCCTCTGCTGCCAGTGCGCCCGCGCCCGCGCCTGCTGATTCCAGTACGCCCGCGCCCACGCCCGCGCCCGCCCCTATGGCTCCCAGCGCGCCCGCGCCCAAGCCCGCTCCTGCCGCTTCCAGCGCGCCTGCACCCACTGCCCCATCCGCTCCCTCTGCTCTCGAGGCTCCTATCCTCCCGGAACTGGGCGGGTTGGTTTACTGGTCTCCGGACCTGGGGGCCATCCTGGATGACCTTCCGAGCTCCAGCTCGGAAGCCTCGGACCCAGACTTCCCCGAGCAAGGGGGATCCGCCGTGCCTTCCCTTATCAAGGAAGGGGGTGCCGGCGCTCAAGGGGGCGAGCCCGCCGCTACTGCCGTCGATGCGCCTCCCCCGGCTGCCCCAACCGAGGTGAGCCAGGCGGGCTCCTCTTCAGGCGACCCTGAGCGCGCCCCCTACTTCACGCGGGAGATCCTGGGGTGCAACATTTTTGCCCGGACTCCCTACATCGCCCTCATCAACCGGCTCCTCGAGGTAAGATTACCTTCATACTTCTTCGCCTTAAATCCCTCTCTGTTCGAAATTTCTCCTAAGACTTTCTCTAACTGTTTCACCTTGACGTAGGTAGAGCGGGTCAGCCGGGCCCTCGCCGATGAGGTCGCTGGCGTTGCGGGGGACACGATTGCTCTCTATGATGACACTCTCCACGGCTCGGAGAGGAGAGTAGACGAGCACATCCACCGGCTTCACCAGATGGACCACTCCGGTGAGCTCCGAGCTGAGGTGGACCGGCTGCGCCAGCAGGCCGCCTCTGTTGACATAGAGGTTGCCCAGCTGCGCCAGCGGGCTGCCACCCTCACCACTGGGCTCGCCTCGGTCGAGGATGCTCGTGCCCGTGCCCTCGCGGACCTACAAGAGGCGACCAAAGCCAAAGAGGCCGCCCAGAAAGAGGTCCTCGAGCTCCGCAGCCTGGTGGCGGCCTCTAGGGACGAGATCGCGGTGCTGAAGGAGGCACATCTCTGCGACCTCAACACCCAGCGAGAGCGCCTCCAGTCGCAGCTGGGCGAGCTCTTTCAGAAGGGCGCGCTGGACGCCATTGAGAAGTATAAGGCCGAAAGGTCAAAGAAGAGGAAGCGCGGCGATGACGACGGCACGGGTGCTGGCCCTGCCTAGGTTCCATCCTTTTGTAACCCCTTCAATGTACTTTTATTTTTTTTTTGGAGGTAAAAAACGAATTTATTACTGGAAAATAAAGGCGGTTACAGGACTCGGCTTAACTCTGGATGAGTAAGCAGACCACACAACCAAATAGGGTCACAACATCAGCAAAGCCCTAACTCAACGCACGGGGAGCAATTCGACTACCCCCCATACAAAAAGAAAACACCACGCGAAATCTAGGACTAACACAAACACAATGAAACAGAGTCCTGACAACACTAATTGGCCCCCCTGCTCCTCGTAACCCTATCAGACTGCCCCTTAGGCCATGATTCTTTAGCTCGAGTCTGAAGCATTGGATTAGGCTCGGTAAGGAAAATGGGCCGGTTGGCTAGATGAGGAGGCAACTTCTTGTACTGATCCATGGGATCTGCCTGCTCCACTCGATATGGATCCCCCCCAACTTCAACGCAAGGGTCCTGCAAAACCGCTGTCGAAGGATCAACAGATAACCCCGCCGCATCCTGACAATAACGATCCCCCGAAACCTGCTTCCGACGAGATCGTTGAAGTGCCGGAATAATTATGCTGGGGCTTCCCTCCCGTTCGCGTTGGCTCCGTCTACCAGAGTACTTCTTAGCCCCTCCTACAGAGGCTCCACACTCACTACCAAGCGCTAAAACAATTGGTCTCTCCTCCTCGCTAGCTGTGTTCTCTGCTCTCGTAACATGAACTTCTGCCTGCAAATCAGTAGCCACATCTCGCGTAACATCAGCACAAACCACGCCTACTGCAATAGAAGAAGCACCAGCACAATCTGCTTGCGTACCCACTTCTGCAACTGCAGGCCGCGTAACAGTGTCCATTTGCTGCTCAACATCAGCCTGACCAAGCGTAACATCAATTTCTGACAGTGCAACAGCAGATCTTGTAACATCTCCTCTTTGACATAACTCAGGCTGCGTAACATTAGCACTCGCTACCTGGACTACCTTCGTAACAGCAGCATTAGTCTCACAAACTGCATCAGCAGCTTTAGCAACAGCAACAGCAACTTCACACTCCACAGATGTAACACCAGCAAACCCAGCCCCTTCAGCAGAAAAATCTCTTGTAACACCACCAGTTTCAGCTACTACAGCAGCCTTGATTCCAGGAATAGCAGCATCACCTACAGCTTCATCCGTAACACTTGCAACCGCGACCCTAGACTCATCACCCAACACTTCAAAACGGGACCCTGTCTGCACAATCACAGGAATAGGAACCTCCTTCACCTTGGATGAATTGGCTCTGCCAATAGTTTGCCACCCATCAACCACAACATTCCTGCCTTTGGATGAGGAGGGCTCATTCCTCCTACCAATATCACTTCCCGGCACGACTTTTGGTTGCCAATTTTGGGTAACCCTGGCATTGACCAACTTTGGATGCTTAGTGCAAACATCCCCACTATGATCGAACGTCTTGCATGGCTTACAGCGGGTTGGGATCCAGTCATATGTGACCGGTTGCCAAGAAAGAAACTCACCCTTCTCATTTCGAGCTTGAACCCGGCTTGGAAGCGAGTCTTCAACATTAATCTCAACGCAAATCCTCGCAAATTGTGCCCGAGTGCCTCCAGCTGTAGCTTGGTCCATGTAGATGGGGGTCCCAAAAATGCTCCCCAACCGACTAAGCATGGCCTCAGTCCATAAGTCCCCCTCTAGGTTAGGAAAGTTAGCCCAAATTGGGATTTTCGGAACGACCTCCCTGTCGCTGCACATTCCTCTTTCCCATTTCCTCACTATCAGAGGTCGGCCTTGAAAATGCCACATTTTGCCTTCAAGAATACGGTTAAAATCAGCCTCTGACGCGAATTTAAACCAAAAAACGCCATTATCTCTCGATAAAATGTCCAATCCTCCTGTTGGTTGCCAGGTGCGCATTATAAAATTTTTGAGATGTTGGTAATATGGCCGCCTCCCTAACACAAACCCAACCAGCGTATGCTCCCATCGCTTCGCATTGGCTTCTAGTTCGACTGTTGGGCAAATAGCCACCTTTTGCCCTTCAAATACTCCGGGTTCTATGTAACGCAACCGAAGTTTCTCTGGGGGAAGTAAAGGCGAAGACGACTTTGGAGTACTCTCCCAAACACCCATTCTACTACTCCCTGCTCCAGCCCTCCCTGCTGGAGTAGTCTTAATGCCAGAACCTGAAATCTGGACCGGTTCAGGCATTTCAGCATTCACCTGGCAGCCTGCAGAATTGCAGGCAGTGTCGCTGGAACGAACAGGATCCGGCCCATGTCCAGAGTGCTTCCGTTCTTCAGAATGGCAACTGACACTATGGGACGACAGATTCTCATAAATCCCACCTGACCGAGCCATATTCTCAAACAGGACATGTGCATTAACCCCTGAATCTGAATCCTTGCAAGCTTCCTTCTCACCACCCTGCAGTAATGCAGAACCATGCTTCCTAGGGCTGTACTGAGAATAATGGAGAGGTGGGAACTCCTCATTATCCAAAGCCATTACCCCAGCTGGATCTCCCGCTATAGAAGACCCTGAATCCAAACTGGATTCAACTGGACGCCCAACAGAACAAGAACCAGCTGGACGCCCAACAGACCCTGAATCTCCCGTTGGTTTAGAAGCACTAGAACCCCCGCTGGCAGCAAACGCTGCAGTAATGAACCCTTCAAGACCAGGGGCAGCCGGTGGGGAAAAAAGCTCTTGGATCTCCTGATTTTCTGAAGTACAGACCCGATCAATAGGAGCAAGGGGAATGGCTGGATCTCTAGCACTTGAAGATCTGGAGGGATCCGGGACTGGAACCTTGCTCCCCACCATCGGAGATGAGGAGGAGCTGCCATGGCTACCCTTCCCATTCGACCCTCCTAAACAAATCACGGCAACCTCCTTGTCCGATAAGATCTGGGGGCTGCTGATGCACTGATCCGACCCTCCAATCTGTTGCTGAAACGGTTCTTGGGGGGGCTCCATCACCCCCAACGGGGAGAAGAAATGGAGGAACACCAAATCTCCCAAAAACCTAGAGAGAGAAGCTCTGGCTTAGAGAGAGGAACAACTCGACTGAGAGCTCTTTCTTCCTTCAATGTACTTTTAAACAATGAATGAAAATACTTTTTGAGCTCGCCTATGCGTTTCTTTCTCTCTCTGTGTTGCTCATGAGTCCGCTTTAGGAGTTTCGCAGCGATCTCGAGAGTGATACCCCGGGCGAGGCAGCTAATTCGATTCAACCTTTTTATTTTAAAGTATATGCAAACGAAAAACTCGGCATGCTCGCTAAAACTCAACAGTCTCTGAGCCCGGAAAACGATAAGCGAACCAAATGACTTCAAAAAAAACTTCCCTACACTCAGAGACTTAAACCATTTTTATTTTAAAAGGAAACTAATAAGTGCTAGCTGCCCCCTGCCCGGTTAATTTCCCTCGATGATCCTGTTTGGCGGACTTGCCCTTTGAGGGGTATGCCCGCGCCAGGATGCTTCCGTTCATGGCAGGTGAACGCGAAGAATCCCGGTTAGGTTTAGAGTCCACTAGGCAGCGGACTTCCCCAGGAATCTCAAGGTCGCCCACTGGCTGCCTCTGAGGATCCCGGTCTTGCTTTAAGTCCGCACAACGGCGGACTGCCCCGGGAAGCTCAAGGTCACCCACTGGCTGCCTCTGAGGATCCCGTTCTTGCTTTACGTCCGCGCAACGGCGGACTGCCCCGGGAAGCTCAAGGTCACCCACTGGCCGCCTCTGAGGATCCCGGTCTTGCTTTAAGTCCGCACAACGACGGACTGCCCCGGGAAGCTCAAGGTCGCCCACTGGCCGCCTCTGAGGATCCCGGTCTTGCTTTAAGTCCGCACAACGGCGGACTGCCCCGGGAAGCTCAAGGTCGCCCACTGGCTGCCTCTGAGGATCCCGGTCTTGTTTTAAGTCCGCACAACGGCGGACTACACTTTATAGATCATGCGGGCTCTTGCTGCGCCGAGCTTCCGAGTTAAATTCTTCGTTGTAACCTCCATTGTTCATTCATAACTTCTTCAGAAGTTGATTTACATAATCCCTTGGTCTTATGCATAAAACTTGCGAAGGTGCAAAGCATTCCAAGGTCGCTCTAACAGGTCGCCTTCAGCGGTCATCAACCGGTAAGCCCCCGAGCTTCCTGCTTCGTGTACTATGTAGGGGCCTTCCCAGTTCGCCGCGAGCTTTCCTGCATTAGGCTCTTGCGTGTTTGCGAACACCTTTCTCATCACCATGTCACCAGCCTTGAATGCCCGATGGCGGACTCTTTTGTCATATGCGCGCTTTATTTCCTGCCTATATCCGGCGAGGTGTAGATTGCCGCGCTCTCGTCTTTCTTCGAGTTGATCGAGGGAGTCGGCGAGCAGTTTGTCGTTGTCGACCTCCTTTGATACAAGAATTCTTTCAGTGGGTAGTTCGGCTTCTACGGGTAGCACGGCTTCGCAACCAAAAGTGAGACTGAAAGGGGACTCGTTAGTTGAGCGACGTGGAGTAGTGCGATAGGCCCATAAGACTCCATCGAGCTCCTGCTCCCACAATCCTTTCTTCCCTTCCAGCCTTTTCTTGAGGTTGTCTAGGATTACACGATTCGTAGCTTCGGCCTGCCCGTTGCTTTGAGGGTACCTTGGGGAACAGAACCTTAGGTCGACTCCAAATTCAGTGCAAAAGCCTCTGATCAAGCGATTGTCGAACTGGCGACCATTGTCGGTGATAAGTACTCGGGGCAGCCTGAAACGACAGAAAATATTCTTCCAAAGGAAGTCTTTCACTTGTTTCTCACCTATCTTAGCTAGCGGGACCGCTTCCACCCATTTGGTGAAGTAGTCCGTAGCTACTAAGATGAATTTCTTCTGCCGGGCTGATACGGGGAAAGGTCCCACAATATCTAACCCCCATTGTTGAAATGGCCAGGGGCTCGCCAGAGGATACAGTTCTTCTGCGGGCATATGATTTGTCGTGGCGTGCTTCTGACATTGGATGCATCGTTGTGCGACCTTCAAGGCATCTCGCTCCAGAGTGGGCCACCAGTATCCTTGCCTTCGTACTTTCGCAGCTAGAGACCGCCCATCAACGTGGTTTCCCAGCTCGCCCGAGTGAATGCAATTCAAAACTTCTTCGGTCTCCGGGCTCTCGACGAAATGAAGATTTGGCCCGCCAAAAGATCTTCGAAAAAGGCGATCCCAGCGAATGAGGTAGCACCCAGCGCATTTCTCCACTCGCCGGGCTTCCTCTCTATCCTCTGGAAGCTCGCCTATCTAGAGAAAACGAAGAATGGGGGCGGTCCACCCGCCAGGTGATACGTCGGCAGAGACTTGGTTAACAGCGGGCTCTATCAGTCGGAGCCAAGACTGATTCTAGACCTCGATGAGAATCTGGCGAGCATCTGATGTTCCCAGCAGGGAGGCAGCGCTTTCCAATGCATCAACTCGCCTATTATCGGCTCGAGGGATTTGCTCGAAGGAGATCTTTTTGAACTCTGCGGCCTTTCCTTTTACCAGATCCACGTAGCCCGCCATTCGCGTATCCCGGGAGGCGTACTCTCCATTGATTTGACAAATGATCAGCTGGGAATCGCTGAAAACCTTTAACCATTTGGCGCCTACTTCTTGAGCGAGCTCTAGTCCGGCGAGCAGTGCCTCATACTCTGCCTCATTGTTGGTTGCCGCGAAATCTAGCCGGACTAATTTCTCAAGAAGTATCGACTGGGCGATCAGTGCAACCCCGATTCCGGCCCCCAAAGCATTGGAGGATCCGTCGACGAATAACTCCCAGCCCCCCATCTCTGAATGCTTAATTGGATGAACCTCACCTTCCCAGGGTGTGCCTCAGTTGGCTCATCCTCCTGGTAGTGGACCGGTTCTTCTATGGGGAAGTCCGCCAAGAAATCGGCAAGAGCCTGCCCTTTGACGGCAACTCGAGGGACATACTCCAAACCATAGGCGGCGAGCTCGGCGGACCATCGGTAAAGCCTGCCGGCTACCGAGGGTCTGGAGAGCGCGCTCTTTGTGGGAGAAAATCTTCGTGCCGACCCGAAGACTTTCACAGCACCAGTCAATTGGAGTTGAAATAGAAGATCGTTGTTTGATCTGTTGTTGAGGTTGCCTCTCGCAGTATACAGGCAGAGAGAGAGAGATGCAATCAGAGAATTGACGCGAGAGATGTGATCTCGGAGTTCAGCCGAAGCCTACGTCTCCGTGCTATAGGGAGCAACCCGAATTCACTAACACTTGTATCGAAGTGATCTCGACAGGCCGAGTGTCACTGAAGTCACCCTTTACCTCTTCAAAGAGAAGATGAAGATTAAAGAGAAAGGAAAGGATATGAAGTTGGAAATCCCAGAGCTCTGGTTTTAGAACTGAGAGTTCGATCCATTTACATTCGGAGGCTCTGCTATTTATAGGATTCTCTGGTGGTAAATGGCGGTTTTCTGCTGTCGTATCTGGGGATCCTCCAGGTAAGGCTGGTGGGCTCCGCTACCGTTTTAGGGGGCCCACGAGGCAGGGCCGGTGGGTCCCACTGTAGTCTCCGGGGGCCCACCAGGAAGGGCCGGTGGGTCCCGCTGTGGTACTCGGGGGCCCACCAGGCAGGGCCGGTGGTCCCGCTGTTGTCTTCGGGGGCCCACCAGGCAGGGCCGGTGGGTCCCGCTGTGGTACTCGAGGGCCCACCAAGCAGGGCCGGTGGGTCCCGCTGTTGTCTTCGGGGGCCCACCAGGCAGGGCCGGTGGGTCCCGCTGTGGTACTCGGGGGGGCCCACCAGGCAGGGCCGGTGGGTCCCGCTGCTTGCAGATTTCTTACCAAAATTTGCACCCACAGTTACCCCCTCCAAGTTAGCTAAGAGGCCACCTTGGCTGGCTTGGATTTGTGGTGCAAAGCTAACGACCCCCTGTCACACACGTAGAGAAGCTTTGTTGAGTGTTAGCGTTTGAAAATAGACTGATCGGTCAAATTTGACCGATCGGTCAAAATTGACCGATCGATCGATTTCAACCGGTCAGGGATGAGGTGATCGGTCAAAAAATATCGTTTTTTGATAGATCTAGTAGAAAATCGACCGATCAGTTGAATTCGACCGATCGATCAAAGTGATCGGTCAAATTTGACCGATCGGCCGAATTTGACCGATCGGTCGAATTTGACCGATCGGTCAAAGTGATCGGTCAAATTCAACCGGTCAGGGATGAGATGATCGGTCAAAAAACATCGTATTTTGATAGATCTAGTAGAAAATCGACCGATCGGTTGAATTCGACCGATCGGTCAAAGTGATCGGTCGAATTTGACCGATCGGTCGAATTTGACCGATCGGTCGAATTTGACCGATCGGTCGAAGTGATCGGTCGAATTCAACCGGTCAGGGATGAGGTGATCGGTCAAAAGACATCGTTTTTTGATAGATCTAGTAGATAATCGACCGATCGGTTGAATTCGACCGATCGATCAAAGTGATCCGTCAAATTTGACCGATCGGTCAAATTTGACCGATCGGTCGAAGTGATCGGTCAAATTCAACCGGTTAGGGATGAGGTGATCGGTCAAAAAACATCGTTTTTTGACAGATCTAGTAGAAAATCGACCGATCGGTTGAATTCGATCGATCGGTCAAAGCGATCGATCAAATTTATCCGATCGGTCGAATTTGACCGATCAGTCGAAGTGATCGGTCAAATTGATCGGTCAAATTTGATCGGTCAAAGTGATCGGTCAAATTTGACTGATCAACGGAAGACCCTCTGCCAGGGTCACGGATTAGATCTAAGAGGGGAGGAGGGCCTCGACCCATGATTTGCTTGAAATTTTGAGGATGCTGTAGGGGGGTTGTCGAATCTGGATGTTTAATAAGGTTGAGGGAGGGAGGAGGATTGATTGCAGCTATAGATGATTCATTGAGAGAAGAAGGTTGATTGATCGGGTGCAAATCATCGATCGGGTGGAGGCAGCCGATCGGGTGCAGATCACCGTTCGGGTGCAGATCACCGATCGTGAGGAGGTTGCTGATCGGGTGCAAATCGCCGATCGGGAGAATTTCGCCGATCGGGTGAATTTCACCGATCGGACAAAAACAGTCGGTCAGGAAATGGTTAATCGGTTGGATATCCACATTTGGCTCTAGATCTAGTGTGTTTCTGGCCGATCAGATGGAGGACGATCGGGAGAATTTCGCCGATCGGGTGAATTTCACCGATCGGACAAAAACAGCCGGTCAAAAAATGGTTGATCGGTCAAAAATGCACTCCTAGCCCCAGATCCAATGGATTTCTGGCCGATCAGATGGAGGACGATCGGGAGAATTTCGCCGACCGGGTGAATTTCACCGATCGGGTGAAATTCACCGTTCGGACAAAAACAGCCGGTCAAAAAATGGTTGATCGGTCAAATATCCACGTTTGGCTCCAGATCTAGTGTGTTTTTCGCCGATCAGATGGAAAATGAAGGGGAAGAAGGGGATCGAGTTCGTCGATCGGTCGAATTTGCCCGATCGGTCAAAATTCGACCGATCGGAGCACCGATCGGGTGATTTTGCACTAAATTTGGAGAAAAACCCTCTTTTTGACCGATCGCTGAAACCTTGACCGGCTGAATATGCCCGATCGGTCGTCGGCTGCCGATCTGAGGCAGAGTTGGCATTGTTGGTGAAGATGGGGACGCTGCAGCTGCAGCTGCGCTTGATCGAGTGGGTTTTGTCGATGGTAGCCAAGGGCGTAGAGAGAGCTGCCACCGGATCCGCTGTTATCCCACGTTGTCGTCGTCATCCCGGAGGTGGAGGAGATGAAGGACTGCCACTCCAGAGCTTGGAAGAACAGGGGAGGCCGATCCCTTCTATTGGGATATGGTGCTTTAGTGCTGGCATGATCGCACCCCTTTGGCTCGGTCAAACAGATCTGGGCCGTTGATGGATGCTTTTGGGCTTGATAGGAAATGGATGGCATTAGCCGGTTAGTTCACCGCTACACCTTTCTCCATTCAAAGGCTGATTGAGAGAGTGAGTGGAGCCACTGTGCAGTCACGGGTTTGGAATTTTGGATGCTCAAAATCTGCACTGTGCAGTCACGGGTTTGGAACTTCTGTAGAGGACTGTGCATGGCTCCAACTGTGGCCGTTTGATCGGGTCAATAGGCCTTTGATGTTTGGTGAAGACTCCGCGGACTGCACAATGGGACTTGAAAGTGGGTAGCTCACGTGAAGACTTTGCTGATTGTACAATGGGATTGAAAGTGGGTTAGTGGGTCATTCGGTGGTACTTTTACATTTGGTTGGTTGGTAACTCTCTTTTTTATTGCAGTTTGTATTGGTTGGGCTTCACTTGAGAGTGGGTGACATATGGTCCATGTGGATGGATGCCACTCTGTGCTTTGGTTGACTCAATGCCCTCCAATCCGTAGATTTTAAGAAGCAAGGCTACTCACACCTTTCTTCAATTTGAATAGTATCCTTCTCCTTGATTCCAATCTAATCCTTGGGTAACTGAATGTACTGATTCTTTCATATGTCAAGTATTTGGACAAGGTGTATTGTAGGAAAGTGCGAGTCATGGCTGTTGATATCGCACACGACCTATGTAGAGACACGTTTTGATATGTCGCTGGTTGAATCTTGCAAATTGTATCGAGTCTTGACCGATCAGTTAAGATGACCAGTTACTATCTAAAGGTTGACGGTCGTCGGAAGATCGACCATCGACCGACCGTTTGTAGCACTGAACGTCGTCGTGATTGTCGGCCCTCTCACAGTAGTTGGTGCCTGCTAACTTAGGAAAGCAATTTGAATGTTTGGGTGTTCTGAATAGAATTCGAATGCCTTGCTACTGAATAGTGTTGAGGCCACGAGCGAAGACTTCGATTGAATGCCGAGACTCAGGTCTCGGACTTTGCTGCCAAGTACCAGGACTAAGTATGGACTTTGTTCGAATGCTGCGGTTCATGTCTCAGACTTTGCCCTTGAAAGGTTGATGAGTCTTCGTCTGCAAGTTTTTTGAACCTTCAAGCATTTTATAATGACAAAAGTTGTTGGAGGATTGTTTCTCCTATCTCCTCAGTTGACAGGAGTTGGGCAACTAATTTTGGAGCGTGGAGCACATTTCTTTGTATGTTGATGCTGGCTATAGAAGAGTGTAGATTCACCCCCTCATCGGTGGTGGACTTCCAGAACACGTCTTCCTCGAGCATGAGATCGTGTGATGCTCTCTTATACGAGTGTCGAGTGGTAGAAGTCTTCTGTAATGACTTGGTAAGTTTGAGGGATGTCCTGCCTTTGGAGCGACGTTGGCTGAATGCTGCAGAACGCGTTGGACCTTGATCTTCATGTCGAGATGTGTTGGGGCTGAGAGTTTGTCTTTGGACTTTGCTGCACGTCGAGGCAGCGAAGGTGTCTCGGATTATGTATCTGAGTATTGATATTCTGGATAGAATAGAATGATTGAATAGGTTTAACATTTGCACATAAGGGGTCGTGTCGCAACACGAGGCCCCAAACTTGTTAAACGACCTGGTAGCTTGAAATTGAGAGTTGTGCTGTTTCACAACCCGAAACCGTTTAACATTTGCACGTAAAGGGTCGTGTCGCAACACGAGGCCCTAAACTTGTTAAACGACCTGGTAGATTGAAATTGAGAGTTGTGCTGTTTCACAACCCGAAACCGTTTAACATTTGCACGTAAAGGGTCGTGTCGCAACACGAGTCCCTAAACTTGTTAAACGACATTGGAGATTGAAATTGAGAGTTGTGATGTTTCACAACCCGAAACCGTTTAACATTTGTACGTAAAGGGTCGTGTCGCAACACGAGGCCCTAAACTTGTTAAACGACCTTGGAGATTGAAATTGAGAGTTGTGCTGTTTCACAACCCGAAACTGTTTAATATTTGTACGTAAAGGGTCGTGTCGCAACACGAGGCCCTAAACTTGTTAAACGACCTTGTTGCTTGAAGGTTGAGCTGGCTCAACTTGAATTTGCTTGAAGGTTTGAAACTGAATGTTGCGCTGTCTCATAACTCAGAATTTGAACGGACAAGTAGACGTTTGAGAGCAATCTTTATTCAACATAGAAATTACATCAGAGACGGAAATCTATCTCTTTTTGGCGAGATCAGTCGATAAGATCCTTTGCTTGCGATAGATTCGACGGTGTAGGTTTCTTCCCAGTTGGGAGTTAGTTTGCAGTCGAGTGCCAAGGCTGTCTCCTTGGAATTCGCCAAAGTCCGAGGCAGCGAGTGCACCTCGAACTTTGCATTCGAGTGTCAAGGCTGTCTCCTTGGGCTTCACCAAATGCCGAGGCAGCAGTGCACCTCGGACTTTGCATTCGAGTGCCAAGGCTGTCTCCTTGGGCTTCACCAAATGCTGAGGCAGCAGTGCACCTCGGACTTTGCATTCGAGTGCCAAGGCTGTCTCCTTGGGCTTCACCAAATGCTGAGGCAGCAGTGCACCTCGGACTTTTGCCTATCACCTCGTTGTAGTCTTCAAGTGAGCCCTTTCGTTTCGAACCTCACCCCCAATGTAGGGATTGGAGGAGAGTCAGACTTGAAATGCTTAGGATATCGATGAGAGATATCGATGATGGATTGTCTAGAAAGAGCGGGTTGTTGGATTGAAGTTCAGCCGCCGACTCATTGAGCGAGTCTCGACTGATGTCATTCTGAGTAACTTCCCTCTGGATGATCCTGATAGAGTCTTCGCCATTCAGTGAAAGCGGAGGAAGCAACTAGATCGCTTGTGTCCATTCGGTTGTCTGCTCAATCCGAGGGAGCTGAGAAGTTTGACTTTGAAAATCAGTTGTCTGCTCAACCGATCCGATATTATCGTCGAGCACATTGAGCTTTTCGAACGGATCCCACAGACGGCGCCAAACTGTGGGGGAAAATCTTCGTGCCGACCCGAAGACTTTCGCAGCACCAGTCAATTGGAGTTAAAATAGAAGATCGTTGTTTGATCTGTTGTTGAGGTTGCCTCTCGCAGTATACAGGCAGAGAGAGAGAGAGATGCAATCAGAGAATTGACGTGAGAGATGTGATCTCGGAGTTCAGCCGAAGCCTACGTCTCCGTGCTATAGGGAGCAACCCGAATTCACTAACACTTGTATCGAAGTGATCTCGACAGGCCGAGTATCACTGAAGTCACCCTTTACCTCTTCAAAGAGAAGATGAAGATTAAAGAGAAGGGAAAGGATGTGAAGTTGGAAATCCCAGAGCTCTGGTTTTAGAACTGAGAGTTTGATCCATTTACATTCGGAGGCTCTGCTATTTATAGGATTCTGTGGTGGTAAATGGCGGTTTTCTGCTGTCGTATCTGGGGATCCTCCAGGTAAGGCTGGTGGGCTCCGCTGCAGTTTTAGGGGGCCCACCAGGCAGGGCCGATGGGTCCCGCTGTAGTCTCCGGGGGCCCACCAGGCAGGGCCGGTGGGTCCCGCTGTAGTCTCCGGGGGCCCACCAGGCAGGGCCGGTGGGTCCCGCTGTGGTACTCGGGGGCCCACTAGGCAGGGCCGGTGGGTCCCGCTGTTGTCTTCGGGGGCCCACCAGGCAGGGCCGGTGGGTCCCGCTGTGGTACTCGGGGGCCCACCAAGCAGGGCCGGTGGGTCCCGCTGTTGTCTTCGGGGGCCCACCAGGCAAGGCAGGTGGGTCCCGCTGTGGTACTCGGGGGCCTACCAGGCAGGGCCGGTGGGTCCCGCTGCTTGTAGATTTCTTACCAAAATTTGCACCCACACTCTTCAGAGGGTGCTCCGTGATGACCTTGACAGTGTGCGCCGAGAAGTAGGGGTGAAGCTTCCTTGCGGTAAGGACCAAGGCCAATGTGACCTTCTCGATTGGTCGATACCGGAGCTCGGCAGGAAGCATTGTGTGGCTTACAAAGTAGACAGGCCGCTCCACCTTTGCTTCTTCCACAACAAGGACCCCGCTTACCGCATTCTCTGTGACCGCGAGATACACGCCAAGCTCGGAGCCATCTTTTGGTACCTCTAGGATTGGCGGGCTCGCCAGATAATCCTTGATCTTTTGAAAGGCGCGCTCGCACTTTTCATCCCAACAAATGCTCGCTCCTTTTTGTAGTAGCTCGAAAAGAGGTCGGCAGTTGTCTGAGGATTTGGAGATGAATCGATTGAGCGCGGCGATTCGCCCGCTCAACCTCTGGACTTCCTGCCGGGTTCTTGGTGCAGGCATCTCGACAAGTGCTCGGATTTGCCCAGGGTCTGCCTCGATCCCCCTGTGGGTGACCAGGTACCCTAGGAATTTCCCAGAAGTCACCCCGAATGCGCACTTTGCCGGGTTCAGCCTTATTTGGTACTTTCTTAGCACTTCGAAGATTTCGTGGAGATCGGCGACATGCCCCTCTCGCTCTCGACTTTTCACCAGGAGGTCGTCTACATAAACTTCGACATTCTTGCCGATCTGACCCTTGAACATCTGAGTGACTAACCTTTGGTAGGTGGCTCCAGCGTTCTTAAGTCCAAAAGGCATCACTCGATAGCAGAATAGCTTCTGTTAGCCCGCCCCAGAATAGAAGGCGGTCTTCTCTTGATCGTCGACGTGGAGAGGTATCTGGTTATACCCAGAATATCCATCCATGAAGGACAGGGTCTGGAACCCGACAGCTCCGTCGACCAGTGTGCCTATCCGCGGAAGGGGAAAACCGTCCTTCGGGCATGCTTTATTGAGGTCGGAGAAGTCAATACACACTCTGACCGCCCCGCTCTTCTTTGGCACCGCCACAATATTGGAGATCCACTCGGGAAAGTGCGCCTCGTGAATAAAGCCAGCTCGCTCTAGCTTGTCTATCTCCTCCGCCACTGCGATGGACTTCACAGCCAGTATATGCTGAGCTTTTTGCTTGATCGGCGGGAACTCTTTCATGGTGTACAGACGATGACAGGCGACCTCCGGGTCAATCCCTGGCATATCCGCGAAGCTCCAGGCGAATACGTCACGGTATTCCCTGAGTATGTCGGTCAAGGCCAGGACCTCGCCCTTGGTTAGCGAGGTCCCGAGACTAACAATCCTCGGTCCGTCCTCGCTTCCGATGTTGACTTCTTGTAGCGGCTCGGCAATGAGAAAACTTCCTCTCTGGGTCCCTGGTAGGCGGCCTTTCTCCTCGAGCTCAAAATCCACACCGCTCCCACCCGGGGGTGGAGTGGGGGATCTAAGCGAGGCGACCTCTCTCGGGCTTTGAGGGAGCCCGCTTGAGGTGGGCGTTAATTGCTAGGAGGGCGCGGGCCTCTTGGCCTAAGCGACCTCCACGTCTGCGAGGTGAAAGACGTCCTGCTCGCACCTGGTAGCAGCGACCTGGTCTCCTCGAATTACCATGACCCCTCTGTTTGTGGGAAACTTGAGGGCCTGGTGATTAGGCGAGGACACCACTTTCATCTGCCTCAACCAGGGTCGCCCTAGGATGGCATTGAAAGCGGACTGCCCGTCCACCACCGCGAAACGGACTTGACGTACCTCCGGGCCCGCCGTTACGGTGAGGGTTATCTCCCCTACCACCTTAGCGACCTCACCAGTGAAACCGGTGAGCGAGCCCATTGAGGGGGACAGATCAATTTGTCTCAGTCCCATTCGCTGGAAGGCCGACAAGAACAGGATGTCTACGGCACTTCCTGGGTCAACCAGGACCCGCCTTACTTCGATGTTTGCCATCATTAGGCGTATGACGAGGGGGTCATTATGGGGGGTAACGACCCCGGCCATGTCCTCCTCCGAGAACCAAATAAAGTCTCGGGCTTCTACCCTCGGCGTTCGGTGCAGTACAGGAGTTAGAGAAACGGAGAATACCTTCTGAGCCCGCTCCATCTCTCTAACTTGTCGCCGAACCTCGTTGCTGGATCTTGGGCCGTTCAGGCGCCCGCTGATGGTGTGACAGACCGCCGGCCCTCCCAGGGGAGGTGGAGGCAGGGCGGGCTCAGCGGGCCCCGAGCGATCTCCCTCCCGAGGAACCCGTGCCGGTATCACCTCGAACCTCCTTGGAGGCAAAATAAACTGATCCAAATGGCCCTGGGTGACCAAGTCCTCGAGGTGGTTCTTCAGAGCCCGGCATCTGTTGGTGTGATGCCCGGGGCTGCGATGAAAGGCACACCGCTGCGAATTATCGGTTGAGCCGGGCTCCCCGACCTGCAGGGGGGTGGATACTGAAAGAATGGTTCATTCCGAATTTGGTGAAAGATTTGCCCTGGCGAGTGGGTTAACACGGTGAAATCCCGCTCCCCGGGTCCCGGAGGCAGGCGCCAATTCGCCGGCCTTCCAGCGACCACCGGGGGGGCTTCCGCGGGCTGTACGGCAGGAGCTGCGGGCGGTCCGGGCAAAGGTGCCACCTGTGGTACATCCCGCCTCTCCACGGCCTTAACGACGAGAGGTCGCAGAGCCGGAGGAGGTCGCTGCTTGACTGCCTTTCCCTTCCGGTCTAATACCGCATCTTCGAGCTTAATGTGCTGCTGGACAAGGCCGAATAGCTCGACGATCGTGCGGGGATCCTTGATTACCAGGGCGTTATGAAGCTTGCTTCCCTCGGGGAGGGCGTTCCGGAACGCGCTCACCGTCGTGCGATCTTGGCCGACAGCGTCCTCCAGAGCGAGGTAGGCGCTTCGGAAGCGCGTCGCGAAGCTTCGAAGAGTTTCGCGGGCTCCCATGACAAAGTGAAGAGGGACTCGATCCTCTTAGGGGGCTGTCTGTTGCACCGGTACTGCTCCAGAAACAACTTGGAGAGAGTTGGGAAGTCTGGAATGGTGCCCGACGGTAATTTGTGGAACCAATTTAACATCGAGCCCGTCAAGCTGCTAGGGAAAGCCCGGCACAAAACATGATCTTGGTCCCGGAAGAATAACAGCTTTCGGTAAGCCAATAGGTGGTCGACTGGATCTTGCGATCCATCGAATAGTACAAACTTAGGCGGGGTCCAATGGTGAGGGAAACCTCCTTGGTGCACCTCGCTCGTGAAGGGCGAGCTACCCCCGTGGGCGGCGAGGTCCTCCAGCAGGTCTACCGTTGCGTTAGGTCGCTGCCAGTGCCCGGGGAAAACTCCCAGAGGCTGCTGCGCAGGTCCTAGGCGGCCGTGCACGCTCCCTCGAGGGAGGTTCGGATCCGCCCCGTGGCGACCCTCGGGGGCTACCGCTCGGCGGCCTCCTCGCTGTTCGCCCGTGGATTCCTTCATCGTGGCGGTTGGTCTATGGGAGGCCGTTGCCTCTCGAGCTTCGGAAGGTATAGCCACCGCGGGCTTTTTCCCACGTCGCCGATGACGCGGGTCACGATCCCGCTCTAGAGACCTTGCCTCCGACTCGTTAGAATCGGCGCTCCGGCTACGGCGGCGAGGGATGGTCGCCTGGTTGCTAGACCGCTGGGTTACTAGCTTCTGCAGCCTCGTAAGCGGGGTTTCCGGCACCCCACGCACGACCGCTCTCTCGACCGGGGGTTTCGAACGGGAAACTTGCCGAGCCGGAATGGTCATGGGCGGGCGCAATATTGATGCTGGTGGTCGCACCGGAGACGCCGTTTTCGCCAGCCCAGACCGTCGGCTGGCCGCCGAAACCTGACGGAGTCGCGTCAGTTCATCCATCATTGCCCGCTGGGTAGCCAGCATCTCCAACAGGAGCTGGTCACTGAGCGGGAAATGGGGCTGGGGGGTCTCAACAGGAGGTTCGCTGCGCGCAGACCTCACACGGGTCCTCGGTCGCCGGCATCCCCTTGTCGCCGGAGCCATCTTTGGGTTACGAGAGCCTCCGATGTCTAACCGTGTGGTCGTGGGCGTTCTCGCTGGAACCAGTTGAAAGATCCCACAGACGGCGCCAAATGTTCAGGGGATTTTTTCGCTGGTCCGTGCGGGCTACCTGCAAGACAAGGAAAAAGCGTGAGAACGGCTGGCTCCCTTAGGAGCGCAGACCCTCCGACGCTCAAGTCAGTCTCAGGTGCACAACGGCGAGCTTTAGTGGACGAAAGTGGTAGGGAAAAGGGTTTCGAACCTGTACTCTAGAGCCTGGGGGTGAGCATTTATAGACATTGGCGACCTACCACGGCCCGACACGTGGAGATTCTTTCCAGAGCCTTCTAGACCCCCACGTTTTGGCTCACGTGGGTCTCTGACAGTCCTTGGTACTCGCGTCCTTGACATTCTTTGTCGTCGAGCCTGCCAGGCGGTTTGAGTGGGGGGGAGCATCTTTTTTGTTGCTGCCAGGTGGCTATTCTGGAATATTCAAGTCTGGGAGATCTTCGTGCACTGTGGGCGACCTCTGGTGGGAAGCCAGGGCAAGCTCGCCCTCCATTGCTCCGCCTTCTCTTCTATATCTATCAAGAGTCGGACCTCGCGGGAGCGACCTCTTTGATAAACTGGGGAGTTCTGGCGAGCTTGGGCGAGCTCCTGAGCGAGCTTGATCGAGCTCCTGAGCGAACTTGGGCGAGCTCCTGAGCGAGCTTGGGCGAGCTCCTGAGCGAGCTCTTTGCCTAAGGCCCCTTGGGCCCAATGTCGAGCTCGCTCCCTGTCAAGATGATTTGGTTAGCATGGGGGGGGGGGAGGGCGAGCTCCTGGGCGAGTTCCCCACCCCTTGGAATCCTGGGGTCTATGAGATCCACAGGCAAGGGCGAACTTGGGCGAGCTCCTGCGCGAGCTTGGGCGAGCTCCTGCGCGAGCTTGGGCGAGCTCCTGCATGAGCTAGGGGCGTTTGTGGTGCCGGTATCTTTATATGCATGACGGTCTAACTCCTGCTGCCATCTCCAGCGAACTCCTGCGTGAGCTTGGGCGAGCTCCTGAGCGAGCTTTTAGCCTAAGGCCCCTTCAGCCCAATGTGGATCTCGCTCCCTGTCAAGGTGATTTGGTGAGCGCGGAGGGGGGGTGCGAACTCCTGGGCAGATTTCAGCTACCCCTAACACGATCCATTCTAATTCATTCGCACGATCCATTATAATTTATTCGTACGATCCATTCTAATTCATTCATACGATCCATTCTAATTCATTCGTACGATCCATTCTAATTCATTCGCACAAATGTATCCATTCTAATTCATTCGTACGATCCATTCTAATTCATTCGCACGATCCATTCTAATTCATTAGTACGATCCATTCTAATTCATTCGTACGATCCATTCTAATTCATTTGTACGATCCATTCTAATTCATTCGTATGATCCATTCTAATTCATTCGTATGATCCATTCTAATTCATTCGTACGATCCATTCTAATTCATTCATACAATCCATTCTAATTCATTCGCACGAATGTATCCATTCTAATTAATTCGTACGATCCATTCTAATTCATTCGTATGATCTATTCTTATTCATTCGCACGATCCAGTCTAATTGATTCGCACGATCCATTCTAATTCATTCGCACGAATGTATCCATTCTAATTCATTCGTACGATCCATTCTAATTCATTAATATGATCCATTCTAATTCATTCGTACGATCCATTCTAATTCATATGCACAAAGGTATCCATTCTAATTCATTCGTACGATCCATTCTAATTCAGGATCGTACGAATGAATTAGAATGGATACATTCGTGCGAATGAATTAGAATTGATCGTACGAATGAATTAGAATGGATCGTGCGAATGAATTAGAATGGATCGTACGAATAAATTAGAATGGATCGTACGAATAAACTAGAATAGATACATTCGTGCGAATGAATTAGAATGGATCGTACGAATGAATTAGAATGGATCGTACGAATGAATTAGAATGGATCTTACGAATAAATTAGAATGGATCGTACGAATGAATTAGAATGGATCGTACGAATGAATTAGAATGGTTACATTTGTGCGAATGAATTAGAATGGATCGGACGAATGAATTAGAATGGATCGTATGAATGAATTAGAATGGATCAAATGAATGAATTAGAATGGATCGTACGAATGAATTAGAATGGATCGTACGAATGAATTAGAATAGATCGTACGAATGAATTAGAATGGATCGTACGAAGGAATTAGAATGGATCGTACGAATGAATTAGAATGGATCGTGCTAATGAATTAGAATTGATCGAACGAATGAAATAGCATGGATCGTGCTAATGAATTAGAATAGAACGTACGAATGAATTAGAATGGATCGTGTGAAAGAATTAGAATGGATTGTATGAATGAATTAGAATGAATTCATACGATCCAATCGAATTCATTCGCACGATCCATTCTAATTCATTCATACGATCCATTCTAATTCATTCATACAACCCATTCTAATTCTTTCACACGATCCATTCTAATTCATTCGTAGGATCCATTCTAATTCATTCGTACAATCTATTCTATTTCATTCGTACGATCCATTCTTACTCATTCGTATGATCCATTCTAATTCATTCGGACGAATGTATCCATTCTAATTTATTCGTACGATCCATTCTAATTCATTCGTACGATCCATTTTAATTCATTCGTACGATCCATTGTAATTCATTCACACGCGGCCAGGGTCTGCTTCGGTCGAGCTTGGGCGCCTGCCGTGGGCGGTCTGCGCTGAGAGTTTTGACTCCCAGTATTTCACAAACGCTGGGCGGGCCACGAGCATTAGCCACGAGCGATCTCCTTCCAGTGCGTACGATCCAATCTAATTCATTCGCACGAATGTATCCATTCTAGTTCATTCGTACGATCCATTCTAATTCATTCGTATGATCTATTCTAATTCATTCACACGATCCATTCTAATTCATTCGTATGATCCATTCTAATTCATTCATACGATCCATTCTAATTCATTCGTACGATCCATTCTAATTCATTCACACAAATGTATCCATTCTAATTCATTCGTACAATCCAATCTAATTCATTCGCACGATCCATTCTAATTCATTCGTACGATCCATTCTAATTCTTTCACACGATCCATTCTAATTCATTCGTACGATCCATTCTAATTCATTCGCACGATCCATTCTAAATCATTCGTACGATCCATTCTAATTCATTCGCACGAATGTATCCATTCTAGTTCATTCGTACGATCCATTCTAATTCATTCGTACGATCCATTCTAATTCATTTGCACGATTCATTCTAATTCATTCGAACTATCCATTCTAATTCATTCATACGATCCATTCTAATTCATTCGTACGATCCATTCTAATTCATTCGCACAAATGTATCCATTCTAATTCATTCGTACGATCCATTCTAATTCATTCGCACGATCCATTCTAATTCATTGGTACGATCCATTCTAATTCTTTCACACGATCCATTCTAATTCATTCGTACGATCCATTCTAATTCATTCGCACGATCCATTCTAATTCATTCGTACGATCCATTCTAATTCATTCATACAATCCATTCTAATTCATTCGTACGATCCATTCTAATTCATTCGCACAAATGTATCCATTCTAATTCATTCGTACGATCCATTCTAATTCATTCGCACGATCCATTCTAATTCATTCGTACGATCCGTTCCAATTCATTCGTACGATCCGTTCTAATTCATTCGTATGATCCATTCTAATTAATTCGTATGATTCATTCTAATTCATTCGTACGATCCATTCTAATTCATTCATACAATCCATTCTAATTCATTCGCACGATTGTATCCATTCTAATTAATTCGTACGATCCATTCTAATTCATTCGTATGATCTATTCTTATTCATTCGCACGATCCAGTCTAATTGATTCGCACGATCCATTCTAATTCATTCGCACGAATGTATCCATTCTAATTCATTCGTACGATCCATTCTAATTCATTAATATGATCCATTCTAATTCATTCGTACGATCCATTCTAATTCATATGCACAAAGGTATCCATTCTAATTCATTCGTACGATCTATTCTAATTCAGGATCGTACGAATGAATTAGAATGGATACATTCGTGCGAATGAATTAGAATTGATCGTACGAATGAATTAGAATGGATCGTGCGAATGAATTAGAATGGATCGTACGAATGAATTAGAATGGATCGTATGAATTAACTAGAATGGATACATTCGTGCGAATGAATTAGAATGGATCGTACGAATGAATTAGAATGGATCGTACGAATGAATTAGAATGGATCTTACGAATGAATTAGAATGGATCGTACGAATGAATTAGAATGGATCGTACGAATGAATTAGAATGGATACATTCGTGCGAATGAATTAGAATGGATCGGACGAATGAATTAGAATGGATCGTACGAATGAATTAGAATGGATCAAATGAATGAATTAGAATGGATCGTACGAATGAATTAGAATGGATCGTACGAATGAATTAGAATGGATACATTCGTGCGAATGAATTAGAATGGATCGGACGAATGAATTAGAATAGATCGTACGAATGAATTAGAATGGATCGTACGAAGGAATTAGAATGGATCGTACGAATGAATTAGAATGGATATATTTGTGCAAATGAATTAGAATGGATTGTATGAATGTATTAGAATGGATCGTATGAGTGAATTAGAATGGATCGTACGAATGAATTAGAATGGATCGTATGAATGAATTAGAATGGATACATTCGTTTGAATGAAATAGAATGGATCGTATGAATGAATTAGAATAGATTTTGTGAATGAATTAGAACTGATCGTACGAATTAATTAGAATGGATACATTTGTGTGAATGAATTAGAATGGATCGTACGAATGAATTAGAATGGATCGTATGAGTGAATTAGAATGGATATTAAGGAATTAGAATGGATCGTACGAAGGAATTAGAATGGATCATACGAATTAAATAGAATGGATCGTACGAAGGAATTAGAATGGATCGTACGAAGGAATTAGAATGGATCGTACGAAGGAATTAGAATGGATCGTACGAATGAATTAGAATGGATATATTCGTGCAAATGAATTAGAATGGATCATATGAATGAATTAGAATGGATCGTATGAGTGAATTAGAATGGATAGTACGAATGAAGTAGAATGGATCGTATGAATGAATTAGAATGGATACATTCGTGCGAATGAATTAGAATGGATCGTACGAATGAATTAGAATGGATCGTACGAATGAATTAGAATGGATCTTATGAATGAATTAGAATGGATCGTTCGAATGAATTAGAATGGATCGTACGAATGAATTAGAACGGATACATTCGTGCGAATGAATTAGAATGGATCGGACGAATGAATTAGAATGGATCGTACGAATGAATTAGAATGGATCAAATGAATGAATTAGAATGGTTACATTCATGCGAATGAATTAGAATGGATCGTACGAATGGATTAGAATGGATCGTACGAATGGATTAGAATGGATACATTCGAGCGAATGAATTAGAATGGATCTTACGAATGAATTAGAATGGATCGTACGAATGGATTAGAATAGATCCTACGAATGGATTAGAATAGATACCTTTGTGCATATGAATTAGAATGGATCGTACGAATGAATTAGAATGGATCGTACGAATGAATTAGAATGGATCGTGGTAATGAATTAGAATTGATCGAACGAATGAATTAGCATGGATCGTGCTAATGAATTAGAATGGAACGTACGAATGAATTAGAATGGATTGTGTGAAAGAATTAGAATGGATTGTACGGAATGAATTAGAATGGATTGTATGAATGAATTAGAATGGATACATTCGTGCGAATGAATTAGAATGGATCATACGAATGAGTAAGAATGGATCGTACGAATGAAATAGAATGGATTGTACGAATGAATTAGAATGGATCGTACAAATGAATTAGAAAGGATCGTACGAATGAATTAGAATGGATCATACGAATGAATTAGAATGGATCGTGTGAAAGAATTAGAATGGATTGTATGAATGAATTAGAATAGATCGTATGAATGAATTAGAATGGATCGTACGAATGAATTAGAATGGATCGTACGAATGAACTAGAATGGATACATTCGTGCGAATGAATTAGAATGGATCGTACGAATGAATTATAATGGATCTTACGAATGAATTAGAATGGATCTTACGAATGAATTAGAATGGATCGTACAAATGCACGATCCATGCTAATTCATTTGTTCGATCAATTCTAATTTATTAGCACGATCCATTCTAATTCATTTGTACGATCCTTTTTAATCCATTCGCACGATCCATTCTAATTCATTCGTACGATCCATTCTAATTCTTTCACACGATCCATTCTAATTCATTCGTACGATCCATTCTAATTCATTCGTACGATCTATTCTAATTCATTCGTACGATCCATTCTAATTCATTCGTACGATCCATTCTAATTCCTTCGTACGATCCATTCTAATTCATTCATACAATCAATTCTAATTCATTCATACAATCCATTCTAATTCTTTCACACGATCCATTCTAATTCATTCGTACGATCCATTCTAATTCATTAATACAATCCTTTCTAATTCTTTCACACGATCCATTCTAATTCATTCGTACGTTCCATTCTAATTCATTAGCACGATCCATGCTAATTCATTCGTTCGATCAATTCTAATTCATTAGCACGATCCATTCTAATTCATTCGTACGATCCATTCTAATTCATTCGCACGATCCATTCTAATTCATTCATAGGATCCATTCTAATTCATTCACACGATCTATTCTAATTCTTTCGCACGAATGTATCCATTCTAATTCATTCGCACGAATGTATCCATTCTAATTCATTCGTACGATCCATTCTAATTCATTCGTACGATCCATTCTAATTCATTCGTACGATCCATTCTAATTCATTCATACGATCTATTCTAATTCATTCATACAATCCATTCTAATTCTTTCACACGATCCATTCCAATTCATTCGTACGATCCATTCTAATTCATTCGCACAATCCATTCTATTTCATTCGTACGATCTATTCTTACTCATTGGTACGATCCATTCTAATTCATTCGCACGAATGTATCCATTCTAATTCATTCGTATGAATCCATTCTAATTCATTCGGACAATCTATTCTATTTCATTCGTACGATCCATTCTTAATCATTCGTATGATCCATTCTAATTCAATCGCACGAATGTATCCATTCTAAATCATTCGTACGAACCATTCTAATTCATTCGTACGATCCATTCTAAATCATTCGTACAATCCATTCTATTTCATTCGTACGATCAATTCTAATTCATTCGCACGATCCATTCTAATTCATTCATACGATCCATTCAAATTCATTCGCACGATCCATTCTAATTCATTCGTACAATCCATTCTATTTCATTCGTACGATCCATTCTTACTCATTCCTATGATCCATTCTAATTCATTCGGACGAATGTATCCATTCTAATTTATTCGTACGATCCATTCTAATTCATTCGTACGATCCATTCTAATTTATTCGCACGATCCATTCTAATTCATTCGTACGATCCATTCTAATTCATTCATACGATCCATTCTAATTCATTCGTACGATCCATTCTAATTCATTCGCACAAATGTATCCATTCTAATTCATTCGTACGATCCATTCTAATTCATTCGCACGATCCATTCTAATTCATTCGTACGATCCATTCTAATTCATTCGTACGATCCATTCTAATTCATTCGTATGATCCATTCTAATTAATTAGCACGATCCATTCTAATACATTCATACGATCCATTCTAGAATGGATACATTCGTGCGAATGAATTAGAATGGATACATTCGTGCGAAAGAATTAGAATAGATCGTATGAATGAATTAGAATGGATCCTATGAATGAATTAGAATGGATCGTGCTAATGAATTAGAATTGATCGAACGAATGAATTAGCTTGGATCGTGCTAATGAATTAGAATGGATCGTACGAATGAATTAGAATGGATCGTGTGAAAGAATTAGAATGGATTGTATGAATGAATTAGAATGGATCGTACGAATTAATTAGAATGGATCGTACGAAGGAAACAATCCATTCTAATTCATTCGCACGAATGTATCCATTCTAATCCATTCGTACGATCCATTCTAATCCATTCGTACGATCCATTCTAATTCACTCGCATGAATGTAACCATTCTAATTCATTCATTTGATCCATTCTAATTCATTCGTACGATCCATTCTAATTCATTCGTCTAATCCATTCTAATTCATTCGCACGAATGTATCCATTCTAATTCATTCGTACGATCCATTCTAATCCATTCTAATTCTTTCACACGATCAATTCTAATTCATTCGTAGGATCCATTCTAATTCATTCGTACAATCTATTATATTTCATTCGTACGATCCATTCTTACTCATTCGTATGATCAATTCTAATTCATTCGGACGAATGTATCCATTCTAATTTATTCGTATGATCCATTCTAATTCATTCGTAACATCCATTCTAATTCATTCGTACTATCCATTCTAATTCATTTGTATGATCCATTCTAATTCATTCGCACGAATGTATCCATTCTAGTTCATTCGTACGATCCATTCTAATTCATTCGTACGATCCATTCTAATTCATTCGCACGATCCATTCTAATTCATTTGTACGATCCATTCTAATTCATTCATACGATCCATTCTAATTCATTCGTACGATCCATTCTAATTCATTCGCACGATCCATTCTAATTCATTCGTACGATCCATTATAATTCTTTCACACGATCCATTCTAATTCATTAGTACGATCCATTCTAATTCATTCGTACGATCCATTCTATTTCATTCGTACGATCCATTCTTACTCATTCGTACGATCCATTCTAATTCATTCACACGAATGTATCCATTCGTACGAACGAATTAGAATAGATTGTACGAATGAATCAGAATGGATCGTACAAATGAATTAGAATGGATCGTACGAAGGAATTAGAATGGATCGTACGAATGAATTAGAATGGATCGTACGAATGAATTAGAATATATTGTACGAATGAATTAGAATGGATCGTACGAAGGAATTAGAATGGATCGTACGAATGAATTAGAATGGATATATTCGTGCAAATGAATTAGAATGGATCGTATGAATGTATTAGAATGGATCGTATGAGTGAATTAGAATGGATTGTACGAATGAATTAGAATGGATCGTACGAATGAATTAGAATGGATCATACGAATGAATTAGAATGGATCATACGAATGAGTAAGAATGGATCGTACGAATGAATTAGCATGGATCGTACGAATGAATTAGAATAGATTGTGCGAATGAATTAGAATGGATCGTACGAATGAATTAGAATGGATCATATTAATGAATTAGAATGGATCGTACGAATGAATTAGAGTGGATACATTCGTGCACGATCCATTCTAATTCATTCGCACGATCCATTCTAATTCCTTCGTACGATCCATTCTAATTCCTTCGTACGAATCCATTCTAATTCTTTCACACGATCCATTCTAATTCATTCGTACGATCCATTCTAATTCATTCGTGCAATCCATTCTATTTCATTCGTATGATCCATTCTTACTCATTCGTACGATCCATTCTAATTCATTCACACGAATGTATCCATTCGTACGAATGAATTAGAATAGATTGTACGAATGAATTAGAATGGATAGTACGAATGAATTAGAATGGATCGTACGAAGGAATTAGAATGGATCGTACGAATGAATTAGAATGGATCGTACGAATGAATTAGAATAGATCGTACGAATGAATTAGAATGGATCGTACGAAGGAATTAGAATGGATCGTACGAATGAATTAGAATAGATATATTCGTGCAAATGAATTAGAATGGATCATACGAATGAATTAGAATGGATCGTACGAATAAAATAGAATGGATACATTCGTCCGAATGAATTAGAATGGATCATACGAATGAGTAAGAATGGATCGTACGAATGAAATAGAATAGATTGTACGAATGAATTAGAATGGATCCTTGTACGATCCATTCTAATTCATTCGTACGATCCATTCTAATTCATTCATACAATCCATTCTAATTCTTTCACACGATCCATTCTAACTCATTCGTACGATCCATTCTAACTCATTCGTACGATCCATTCTAATTCATTCGCACGATCCATTCTAATTCCTTCGTACGATCCATTCTAATTCCTTCGTACGAATCCATTCTAATTCTTTCACACGATCCATTCTAATTCATTCGTACGATCCATTCTAATTCATTCGTGCAATCCATTCTATTTCATTCGTATGATCCATTCTTACTCATTCGTACGATCCATTCTAATTCATTCACACGAATGTATCCATTCGTACGAATGAATTAGAATAGATTGTACGAATGAATTAGAATGGATCGTACGAATGAATTAGAATGGATCGTACGAAGGAATTAGAATGGATCGTACGAATGAATTAGAATGGATCGTACGAATGAATTACAATAGATCGTACGAATGAATTAGAATGGATCGTATGAAGGAATTAGAATGGATCGTACGAATGAATTAGAATAGATATATTCGTGCAAATGAATTAGAATGGATCGTACGAATGAATTAGAATGGATCGTACGAATAAAATAGAATGGATACATTCGTCCGAATGAATTAGAATGGATCATACGAATGAGTAAGAATGGATCGTACGAATGAAATAGAATAGATTGTACGAATGAATTAGAATGGATCCTACGAATGAATTAGAATGGATCGTGTGAAAGAATTAGAATGGATTAGAATGGATCGTACGAATGAATTAGAATGGATACATTCGTGCGAATGAATTAGAATGGATCGGACGAATGAATTAGAATGGATCGGACGAATGAATAGAATGGATCAAATGAATGAATTAGAATGGTTACATTCATGCGAATGAATTAGAATGGATCGTACGAATGGATTAGAATGGATCGTACGAATGGATTAGAATGGATACATTCGTGCAAATGAATTAGAATGGATTGTATGAATGAATTAGAATGGATCGTACGAATGAATTAGAATGGATCGTATGAGTGAGTTAGAATGGATACGAAGGAATTAGAATGGATCGTACGAAGGAATTAGAATGGATCATACGAATGAAATAGAATGGATCGTACGAAGGAATTAGAATGGATCGTACGAAGGAATTAGAATGGATCGTACGAATGAATTAGAATGGATATATTCGTGCAAATGAATTAGAATGGATCGTATGAATGAATTAGAATGGATCGTATGAGTGAATTAGAACGGATAGTACGAATGAAGTAGAATGGATCGTATGAATGAATTTGAATGGATACATTCGTGCGAATGAATTAGAATGGATCGTATGAATGAATTAGAATAGATTGTGCGAATGAATTAGAATGGATCGTACGAATGAATTAGAATAGATACATTCGTTCGAATAAATAAGAATGGATTGTATGAATGAATTAGAATGGATCGTACGAATGAATTAGATTGGATCGTACGAATGAATTAGAATAGATTGGGCGAATGAATTAGAATGGATCGTGCGAATGAAATAGAATGGATCATACGAATGAATTAGAATGACGATCCATTCTTACTCATTCGTATGATCCATTCTAATTTATTCGCACGAATGTATCCATTCTAATTCATTCGTATGTCTAATTCATTCGTACGGTCCATTCTAATTCATTCGCACAATCCATTCTATTTCATTCATATGATCCCTTCTTACTCATTCGTATGATTCATTATGGATACATTCGTGCGAATGAATTAGAATGGATCATACGAATGAGTAAGAATGGATCGTACGAATAAAATAGAATGGATTGTGCGAATGAATTAGAATGGATCATACGAATGAATTAGAATGGATCGTGTGAAAGAATTAGAATGGATTGTATGAATGAATTAGAATAGATCGTATGAATGAATTAGAATGGATCGTACGAATGAATTAGAATGGATCGTACGAATGAATTAGAATGGATACATTCGTGCGAATGAATTAGAATGGATCGTACGAATGAATTAGAATGGATCGTACGAATGGATTAGAATGGATCGTACGAATGGATTAGAATGGATCCTACGAATGAATTAGAATGGATACATTCATGCGAATGAATTAGAACGGATTGTGCGAATGAATAAGAACAGATCGTGCGAATGAATTAGAATGGATCGTACGAATGAATTAGAATGGATCGTGCGAATGAATTAGAATGGATCGTACGAATGAATTAGAATGGATACATTTGTGCGAATGAATTAGAATGAATCGTACGAATGAATTAAAATGGATCGTATGAATGAATTAGAATGGATCGTACGAATGAATTAGAATGGATCGTGCGAATGAATTAGAATGGATCGTACGAATGAATTAGAATGGATCGTACGAATGAACTAGAATGGATACATTCGTGCGAATGAATTAGAATGGATCGTACGAATGAATTAGAATGGATCTTACGAATGAATTAGAATGGATCGTACGAATGAATTAGAATGGATCGTACGAATGAATTAGAATGGATACATTCGTGCGAATGAATTAGAATGGATCGGAAGAATGAATTAGAATGGATCGTACGAATGAATTAGAATAGATCGTATGAACGAATTAGAATGGATCGTACGAATAAATTAGAATGGATACATTCGTCTGAATGAATTAGAATGGATCATACGAATGAGTAAGAATGGATCATACGAATGAAATAGAATAGATTGTACGAATGAATTAGAATGGATCCTACGAATGAATTAGAATGGATCGTGTGAAAGAATTAGATGGATTGTATGAATGAATTAGAATGGATCGTATGAATGAATTGGAATGGATCGTGCGAATGAATTCGAATGGATCGTATGAATTCATTCTAATTCATTCATACAGTCCATTCTAATTCTTTGACACGATCTATTCTAATTCATTCGTAGGATCCATTCTAATTCATTCGTACAATCTATTCTATTTCATTCGTACGATCCATTCTTACTCATTCGTATGATCCATTATAATTCATTCGGACGAATGTATCCATTCTAATTTATTTGTACGATCCATTCTAATTCATTCGTACGATCCATTCTAATTCATTTGTCCGATCCATTCTAATTCATTCGCACGAATGTATCCATTCTAATTCATTCGTACGGTCGATTCTAATTCATTCGCACAATCCATTCTATTTCATTCGTACGATCCATTCTTACTCATTCGTATGATCCATTATGGATACATTCATGCGAATGAATTAGAATGGATCATACGAATGAGTAAGAATGGATCGTACGAATGAAATAGAATGGATTGTGCGAATGAATTAGAATGGAACGTACGAATGAATTAGAATGGATCGTGTGAAAGAATTAGAATGGATTGTATGAATGAATTAGAATAGATCGTATGGATGAATTAGAATGGATCGTATGAATGAATTAGAATGGATCGTACGAATGAACTAGAATGGATACATTCGTGCGAATGAATTAGAATGGATCGTACGAATGAATTAGAATGGATCGTACGAATGAATTAGAATGGATCTTACGAATGAATTAGAATGGATCGTACGAATGCACGATCCATGCTAATTCATTCGTTCGATCAATTCTAATTCATTAGCACGATCGATTCTAATTCATTCGTACGATCCATTCTAATTCATTTGCACGATCCATTCTAATTCATTCGTACGATCCATTCTAATTCTTTCACACGATCCATTCTAATTCATTCGTACGATCTATTCTAATTCATTCGTATGATCCATTCTAATTCATTCGCACGATCCATTCTAATTCCTTCGTACGATCCATTCTAATTCATTCATACAATCCATTCTAATTCTTTCACACGATCCATTCTAATTCATTCGTACGATCCATTCTAATTCATTCGTGCAATCCATTCTATTTCATTCGTTCGATCCATTCTTACTCATTCGTACGATCCATTCTAATTCATTCACACGAATGTATCCATTCGTACGAATGAATTAGAATAGATTGTACGAATGAATTAGAATGGATCATACGAATGAATTAGAACGGATCGTACGAAGGAATTAGAATGGATCGTACGAATGAATTAGAATGGATCGTACGAATGAATTAGAATGGATCGTAAGAAGGAATTAGAATGGATCGTACGAATGAATTAGAATGGATATATTCGTGCAAATGAATTAGAATGGATCGTACGAATGTATTAGAATGGATCGTATGAGTGAATTAGAATGGATCGTACGAATGAATTAGAATGGATTGTATGAATGAATTAGAATGGATCGTACGAATGAATTAGAATGGATCGTGCGAATGAATTAGAATGGATCGTACGAATGAATTAGAATGGATGGATCGTGCGAATGAATTAGAATGGATCGTACGAATAAATTAGAATGGATACATTCGTCCGAATGAATTAGAATGGATCATACGAATGAGTAAGAATGGATCGTACGAATGAAATAGAATAGATTGTACGAATGAATTAGAATGGATCCTACGAATGAATTAGAATGAATCGTGTGAAAGAATTAGAATGGATTGTATGAATGAATTAGAATGGATCGTATGAATAAATTAGAATGGATCGTGCGAATGAATTCGAATGGATCGTATGATCCATTCTAATTCATTCATACAATCCATTCTAATTCATTCGCACGAATGTATCCATTCTAATCCATTCGTACGATCCATTCTAATCCATTCGTACGATCCATTCTAATTCATTCGCATGAATGTAACCATTCTAATTCATTCATTTGATCCATTCTAATTCATTCGTACGATCTATTCTAATTCATTCGTCCGATCCATTCTAATTCATTCGCACGAATGTATCCATTCTAATTCATTCGTATGATCCATTCTAATTCATTCGTACGATCCATTCTAATTCATTAGTAAGATCCATTCTAATTTATTCCCACGATCCATTCTAATTTATTCGTACGATCTATTCTAATTCATTCGCACGAATGTAACCATTCTAACTCATTCATATGATTCATTCTAATTCATTCGTATGAGCTATTCTAATTCATTCGTATGAGCTATTCTAACTCATTCGTATGCGCTATTCTAATTCATTCATATGATCTATTCTAATTCATTTATACGACTCATTCTAATTCATACAATCCATTTAGATTCATTCGCACAAATTTATCCATTCAAATTCATTCGTACGATCCAGTCTAATTCATTTGTATGATCCATTCTAATTCATTCGCACGAATATATCCATTCTAATTCTTTCGTACGATGCATTCTAATTCATTCGTACGATCCATTCTAATTCATTCCTACGATCTATTCTAATTCATTCGCTCGAATGTATTCATTTTAATTCATTCGTACGATCCATTCTAATTCATTCGTACGATCTAATTCATTCGTACGATCCATTCTAATTCATTCGTACGATCGATTCTAATTCATTCGCACTATACATTCTAATTCATTCGTACGATCCATTCTAATTCATTCGTATGATCCATTCTAATTTATTCGTTCAAATATATCCATTCTAATTCATTCGTACGATACATTCTAATTAATTCACACGATCCATTCTAATTCATTCGCACGAATGTATCCATTCTAATTCATTTGCACGATCCATACTAATTCATTCCTATGATCTATTCTAATTCATTCGTACGATCCACTCTAATTCATTCTAATTCATTCGTACGATCCATTCTACGATCCATTCTAATTCATTCGTATATTCCATTCTAATTCATTAGCACGATCCATGCTAATGAATTAGAATGGATCGTACGATCCAATCTAATTCATTCATACGATCCATTCTTACTCATTCGTATGATCCATTCTAATTCAATCGTACGATCCATTCTAATTCATTCGTACGATCCATTCTAATTCCTTCGTACGATCCATTCTAATTCATTCGTACGATCCATTCTAATTCATTCGTACGATCCATTCTAATTCCTTCGTACGATCCATTCTAATTCATTCCTACGATCCATTCTAATTCATTCGCACAATCTATTCTAATTCATTCGTACGATCCATTCTAATTCATTCATACAATCCATTCTAATTTATTCGCAAGAATGTACCCATTCTAATTCATTCGTATGATCCATTCTAATTCATTCGCACAATCTATTCTAATTCATTCATACGATCCATTCTAATTCATTCGCACGAATGTATCCATTCTAATTCATTCATACGATCCATTCTACTTCATTCGTACTATCCGTTCTAATTCACTCATACGATCCATTCTAATTCATTCATACGATCCATTCTAATTCATTTGCACGAATATATCCATTCTAATTCATTCGTACAATCCATTCTAATTCCTTCGTACGATCCATTCTAATTCCTTCATACGATCCATTCTATTTCATTCGTATGATCTATTCTAATTCCGTCGTACGATCTATTCTAATTCCTTCGTATCCATTCTAATTCACTCATACGATCCATTCTAATTCATTCGTACGATCCATTCTAATTCATTCATACAATCCATTCTAATTCTTTCACACGATCCATTCTAATTCTTTCGTACGATCCATTCTAATTCATTCGCACAATCCATTCTATTTCATTCGTACGATCCATTCTTAGTCATTCGTATGATCCATTCTAATTCATTCGTACGATCCATTCTAATTCATTCGTACGATCCATTCTAATTCATTCGTACGAATCCATTCTAATTCATTCGTATAATCTATTCTATTTCATTCATAAGATCCATTCGAATTCATTTGTACGATCCATTCTAATTCATTCGCACGAATGTATCCATTCTAGTTTATTCGTACGATCCATTCTAATTCATTCGTACGATCCATTCTAATTCATTCATACGATCTATTCTAATTCATTATTACAATCCATTCTAATACATTTGTACAAATGAATTAGAATGGATCGTACGAATGAATTAGAATAGATCGTACGAATGAATTAGAATGGATCGTACGAAGGAATTAGAATGGATCGTACGAATGAATTAGAATGGATATATTCGTGCAAATGAATTAGAATGGATCGTATGAATGTATTAGAATGCATTGTATGAATGAATTAGAATGGATCGTATGAATGAATTAGAATGGATCGTACGAATGAATTAGAATGGATATATTCGTGCGAATGAATTAGAATGGATACATTCGTGCGAAAGAATTAGAATAGATCGTATGAATGAATTAGAATGGATCCTATGAATGAATTAGAATGGATCGTGCGAATGAATTAGAATGGATCGTACGAAAGAATTAGAATGGATCGTACGAATGAATTAGAATGGATCGTGCGAATGAATTAGAATGGATCGTACGAATGATTTAGAATGGATACATTTGTGCGAATGAATTAGAATGGATCGTACGAATGAATTACAATTGTTACATTCGTGCGAATGAATTAGAATGGATCGTACGAATGAATTAGAATGGATATATTCGTGCAAATGAATTAGAATGGATCGTATGAATGTATTAGAATGGATCGTATGAGTGAATTAGAATGGATCGTGCGAATGAATTAGAATGGATTGTGCGAATGAATTAGAATGGATCGTACGAATGAATTAGAATCGATCGTGTGAAAGAATTAGAATGGATTGTATGAATGAATTAGAAAAGATCGTATGAATGAATTAGAATGGATCGTACGAATGAATTAGAATGGATCGTACGAATGAACTAGAATGGATACATTCGTGCGAATGAATTAGAATGGATCGTACAAATGAATTAGAATGGATTGTACGAATAAATTAGAATGGATCTTACGAATGAATTAGAATGGATCGTACGAATGCACGATCCATGCAAATGAATTAGAATAGATCGTACGAATGAACTAGAATGGATACATTCGTGCGAATGAATTAGAACGGATCGTACGAATGAATTAGAATGGATCGTACGAATGAATTAGAATGGATACATTCGTGCGAATGAATTAGAATGGATCGGACGAATGAATTAGAATGGATCGTACGAATGAATTAGAATGGATCGTACGAATGAATTAGAATGGATCGTACGAATAAATTAGAATGGATACATTCGTCCGAATGATTTAAAATGGATCATACGAATGAATAAGAATGGATCGTACGAATGAAATAGAATAGATTGTACGAATGAATTAGAATGGATTCGTACGAATGAATTAGAATGGATACATTCGTGCGAATGAATTAGAATGGATCGTACCAATGAGTAAGAATGGATCGTACGAATGAAATAGAATGGATTGTGCGAATTAATTAGAATGGATCATACGAATGAATTAGAATGGATCGTACGAATTAATTAGAATGGATACATTCATGCGAATGAATTAGAATGGATTGTATGAATGAATTAGAATGGATCGTACGAATGAATTAGAATGGATCATACGAATTAATTAGAATGAATCATACGAATGAATTAGAATGGATAGTACGAATGAATTAGAATGGATCGTACGAATGAATTAGAATGGATACATTCGTGCGAATAAATTAGAATGGATTGTGCGAATGAATAAGAACAGATCGTGCGAATGAATTAGAATGGATTGTACGAATGAATTAGAATGGATCGTGCGAAGGAATTAGAATGGATCGTACGAATGAATTAGATGGATACATTTGTGCGAATGAATTAGAATGGATCGTACGAATGAATTAGAATGGATCGTATGAATGAATTAGAATGGATCGTACGAATGAATTAGAATGGATCGTGCGAATGAATTAGAATGGATCGTACGAATGAATTACAATGGATCGTACGAATGAACTAGAATGGATACATTCGTGCGAATGAATTAGAATGGATCATACGAATGAATTAGAATGGATCGTACGAATGAATTAGAATGGATCTTACGAATGAATTAGAATGGATCGTACGAATTAATTAGAATGGATCGTACGAATGAATTAGAATGGGTACATTCGTGCGAATGAATTAGAATGGATCGGACGAATGAATTAGAATGGATCGTACGAATGAATTAGAATGGATCGTACGAATGAATTAGAATGGATCGTACGAATAAATTAGAATGGATACATTCGTCCGAATGAATTAGAATGGATCATACGAATGAGTAAGAATGGATCGTACGAATGAAAAAGAATAGATTGTACGAATGAATTAGAATGGATCCTACGAATGAATTAGAATGGATCGTGTGAAAGAATTAGAATGGATTGTATGAATGAATTAGAATGGATCGTATGAATGAATTAGAATGGATCGTGCGAATGAATTCGAATGGATCGTACGATTTCATTCTAATTCATTCATACAATCCATTCTAATTCTTTCACACGATCTATTCTAATTCATTCGTAGGATACATTCTGATTCATTCGTACAATCTATTCTATTTCATTCGTACGATCCATTCTTACTCATTCGTATGATCCATTCAAATTCATTCGGACGAATGTATCCATTCTAATTTATTCGTGTGATCCATTATAATTCATTCGTACGATCCATTCTAATTCATTCGCACGAATGTATCCATTCTAATTCATTCGTACGGTCCATTGTAATTCATTTGCACAATCCATTCTATTTCATTCGTACGATCCATTCTTACTCATTCGTATGATCCATTATGGATACATTTGTGCGAATGAATTAGAATGGATAATACGAATGAGTAAGAATAGATCGTACGAATGAAATAGAATGGATTGTGCGAATGAATTAGAATGGATCGTATGAATGAATTAGAATGGATCTTGTGAAAGAATTAGAATGGATTGTATGAATGAATTAGAATAGATCGTATGAATGAATTAGAATGGATCGTACGAATGAATTAGAATGGATCGTACGAATGAACTAGAATGGATACATTCGTGCGAATGAATTAGAATGGATCGTACGAATGAATTAGAATGGATCGTACGAATGAATTAGAATGGATCTTACGAATGAATGAGAATGGATCGTACGAATGCACGATCCATGCGAATGAATTAGAATAGATCGTACGAATGAACTAGAATGGATACATTCGTGCGAATGAATTAGAATGGATCGTACGAATGAATTAGAATGGATCGTATGAATTAATTAGAATGGATCGTACGAATGAATTAGAATGGATCGTACGAATTAATTAGAATGGATCGTACGAATGTATTAGAATGGATACATTCGTGCGAAAGAATTAGAATAGATTGTATGAATGAATTAGAATGGATCCTATGAATGAATTAGAATGGATCGTGCGAATGAATTAGAATGGATCATACGAATGAATTAGAATGGATCATGCTAATGAATTAGAATTGATCGAACGAATGAATTAGAATGGATACATTCGTGCGACTGAATTAGAATGGATCAGACGAATGAATTAGAATGGATTGTACGAATGAGTAAGAATGGATCGTACGAATGAAATAGAATAGATCGTACGAATGAATTAGAATGGATCGTACGAAGGAATTAGAATGGATCGTACGAATGAATTAGAATGGATATATTCGTGCAAATGAATTAGAATGGATCGTATGAATGTATTATAATGGATCGTATGAGTGAATTAGAATGGATCGTACGAATGAATTAGAATGGATCGTATGAATGAATTAGAATGGATACATTCGTCTGAATGAATTAGAATGGATCGTATGAATGAATTAGAATAGATTTTGTGAATGAATTAGAACTGATCGTACGAATGAATTAGAATGGATACATTCGTGCGAATGAATTAGAATGGATTGTATGAATGAATTAGAATGGATCGTACGAATGAATTAGAATGGATCGTATGAGTGAATTAGAATGGATACGAAGGAATTAGAATGGATCGTACGAAGGAATTAGAATGGATAATACAAATGAAATAGAATGGATCGTACGAAGGAATTAGAATGGATCGTACGAAGGAATTAGAATGGATCGTACGAATGAATTAGAATGGATATATTCGTGCAAATGAATTAGAATGGATCGTATGAATGAATTAGAATGGATCGTATGAGTGAATTAGAACGGATAGTACGAATGAAGTAGAATGGATCGTATGAATGAATTAGAATGGATACATTCGTGCGAATGAATTAGAATGGATCGTATGAATGAATTAGAATAGATTATGCGAATAAATTAGAATGGATCATACGAATGAATTAGAATGGATACATTCGTGCGAATAAATTAGAATGGATTGTATGAATGAATTAGAATGGACCGTACGAATGAATTAGAATGGATCGTACGAATGAATTAGAATAGATTGCGCGAATGAATTAGAATGGATCATACGAATGAATTAGAATGGATCGTACGAATGAATTAGAATGTATCGTATGAATGAATTAGAATGGATCGTACGAAGGAATTAGAATGGATCGTATGAATGAATTAGAATGGATCGTACGATTGAATTAGAATGGATCATACAAATGAGTAAGAATGGATCGTATGAATGAATTAGATTGGATCGTACGATCCATTCTAATTCATTTGCATGGATCGTGCTAATGAATTAGAATAGAATATACGAATGAATTAGAATGGATCGTAGAATGGATCGTACGAATGAATTAGAATGAATTAGAATGGATCGTACGAATGAATTAGAATAGATCATAGGAATGAATTAGAATGGATCGTGCAAATGAATTAGAATGGATACATTCGTACGAATGAATTAGAATGGATCGTACGAATGAATTAGAATGGATCGTACGAATGAATTCGAATGGATCGTACGATCCATTCTAATTCATTCATACAATCCATTCTAATTCATTCGCACGAATGTATCCATTCTAATCCATTCGTACGATCCATTCTAATCCATTCGTACGATCCATTCTAATTCATTCGCATGAATGTAACCATTCTAATTCATTCACACGATCGTATGAAATAGAATGGATACATTCGTGCGAATGAATTAGAATGGATCGTGCAAATCCATTAGACTGGATCGTGCGAATGAATAAGAATGGATCATACGAATGAATTAGAATGGATCGTACGAATTAATTAGAATGGATACATTCGTGCGAATGAATTAGAATGGATTGAATGAATGAATTAGAATGGATCGTACGAATGAATTAGAATGGATCATACGAATGAATAAGAATGGATCGTACGAATGAATTAGAATGGATCGTACGAACGAACTAGAATGGATCGTACGAATGAACTAGAATGGATACATTCGTGCGAATGAATTAGAATGGATCGTACGAATGAATTAGAATGGATCGTACGATTCATTCAAATTCATTCGTACGATCCATTCTAATACATTCGTACGATTCATACTAATTCATTCGCACGATCCATTCTGATTCATTCGTACGATCCATTCTTATTCATTCATACGATCCATTCTAATTCATTCGCACAATCCATTCTAATTCATTCGTACAATCCATTCTAATTCATTCGTATGATCCATTCTAACTCATTCGGTGGATCCATTCTAATTCATTCGTACGATCCATTCTAATTCATTCCCACGATCCATTCTAATTTATTCGTACGATCCATTCTAATTCATTCGTACGATCTAATCTAATTCATTCGCACGAATGTAACCATTCTAATTCATTCATATGATTTATTCTAAATTATTCGTATGAGATATTCTAATTCATTCGTACGATCCATTCTAATTCATTCGTACGATCCATTGTAATTCATTCATACAATCCATTTAGATTCATTCGCACAAATGTATCCATTCAAATTCATTCGTACGATCCAGTCTAATTCATTCGTACGATCCATTCTAATTCATTCTCACGAATATATCCATTCTAATTCTTTCGTACGATGCATTCTAATTCATTCGTACGATCCATTCAAATTCATTCATTTGATCCATTCTAATTCATTCGTACGATCCATTCTAATTCAATCGTCTGGTCCATTCTAATTCATTCGCACGAATGTATGCATTCTAATTCATTCGTACGATCCATTCTAATTCATTCGTACGATCCATTCTAATTCATTCGTAAGATCCATTCTAATTCATTTGTACGATCCATTCTAATTCATTCGTACGATCCATTCTAATTCATTCGCACGAATGTATCCATTCTAGTTCATTCGTACGATCCATTCTAATTCATTCGTATGATCCATTCTAATTCATTCACACGATCCATTCTAATTCATTCGTACGATAAATTCTAATTCATTCGCACGAATGTATCCATTCTAATTTATTCGTACGATCCTAAATTAGAATGGATCGTACGACTAAATGGATCGTGCGAATGAATTTGAATGGAATATACGAATGAATTAGAATGAATCGTACGAATGAATTAGAATGGATCGTGCGAATGAATTAGAATGGATCGTACGAATGAATTAGAATGGATACATTTGTGCGAATGAATTAGAATGGATCGTACAAATGAATTAGAATGGATCGTATGAATGAATTAGAATGGATCGTACGAATGAATTAGAATGGATCGAGCGAATGAATTAGAATGGATCGTACGAATGAATTAGAATGGATCGTGTGAAAGAATTAGAATGGATCGTACGAATGAATTAGAATGGATCGTGCGAATGAATTAGAATGGATCGTACGAATGAATTAGAATGGATACATTCGTGCGAATGAATTATAATGGATCAGACTAATGAATTAGAATGGATCGTACGAATGAGTAAGAATGGATCGTACAAATGAAATAGAATAGATCGTACGAATGAATTAGAATGGATCGTACGAAGGAATTAGAATGGATCGTATGAATGAATTAGAATGGATATATTCGTGCAAATGAATTAGAATGGATCGTATGAATGTATTAGAATGGATCGTATGAGTGAATTAGAATGGATTGTACGAATGAATTAGAATGGATCGTATGAATGAATTAGAATGGATACATTCATGTGAATGAATTAGAATGGATCGTATGAATGAATTAGAATAGATTTTGTGAATGAATTAGAACTGATCGTACGAATGAATTAGAATGGATACATTCGTGCGAATGAATTAGAATGGATTGTATGAATGAATTAGAATGGATCCTATGAATGAATTAGAATGGATCGTACGAATGAATTAGAATAGATACATTCGTGCGAATGAATTAGAATTGATCGTACGAATGAATTAGAATGGATCGTGCGAATGAATTAGAATGGATCGTACGAATGAATTAGAATCGATACATTCATGCGAAAGAATTAGAATAGATCGTATGAATGAATTAGAATGGATTGTATGAATGAATTAGAATGGATCGTATGAATGAATTAGAATGGATCGTGCGAATGAATTCGAATGGATCGTCGAATTCATTCTAATTCATTCATACAATCCATTCGAATTCTTTCACACGATCCATTCTAATTCATTCGTACGTTCCATTCTAATTCATTAGGACGATCCTGTTGGGATTGATGTGTTCTAAGCTTGTAAAACTTTACGTTTTGGTCTAATAAAGATTGATAGTTATTAATAGATGCATATAGGTGCGTAACATAGTTACGTGTTCTTTAGGGAACAGAGAGCCATTGTTATATGGTAGTCCACTGAGTTGAAGACTATATGGATTGGTCCCGTATAACCTAAATCAGTTCGCAGCTATGATCAGGTTGGTCGCCTCATCATGATAAGCTGTTGGCGATGATAGTTCATGGGATGTCTTCACCATGGTCATCACCAGGCACAGTGTCTTTGGCTGAATGGAACTAACACGGTGTACAGATCAGTGAGCAGACACTGGTACACTAAGCCGTGTTTCTGCTTAGGGTAAAACGGTCCTAAACCCTGAGGAACCACGACTGATGGACTAACCAGTTGTGTGGTGCTTTGGCGCACCAATGTGTGAGGATCCATATACAGTGATCCAAAACCACAGTGTACTGGGTTACCCGGCTGGCGTTGCATTAGCGTGTCACTCCTGCAGGCCATCCACACCCCTGATGGGAGGTGCGTTCCTTGGTGTGACTTACACTGTACCAAACCCAGGCCTGGTGGTCATCAGTTTGACTATTGACCGGGTTCAATTACTCGATGGGGTAATCAGAGGTACGATGTATAGGTCAACCTGGAAGGAACTAAGTCATATGATCATTCGAGTCTGACGATAGTCTTCACCGCTCGAAGTGAATCATGGCATCAAGTGGAGGGACAACGGGTTTACCACTACTAAGCGGAGAGCAGGGGTATGATGGAGAACATAGTAAGTCTGGGTGAATTGGAGTGCAGCCTGCGTCGCACTCTGGGTGGCTACGCAGGTTAACTCGAGCTCAGAGGATCGATGGTACACTCGGGTAGTGTGTCGATCGAGCTTGAGTTGGAAGCCATGAACCCCGGTCCCTGATGGTTCCACCTTATCAACATTATGTACAATTCTTGAACCGTCTCCTCGGAACACCATAAGCATGAGGAAGAAAGAAGTATATGCTCCGTGTGTGCTTGGCACTAGAGCACGGTAGATGCGTAACTACATACGAGTACTAAGGGTTGAGCCCGAGACTAGTGCAGAGTCGCATGTAGTAATCCCTAGCCATAAGTGAACTTCGCTGCATAGGTGCGAAGCACCGGGGTATGTTGCGAGTTGACTAGTTGACTTTACTAGAGGCACCCTCCGGTGGCCTCAGTTAATAGTAGGTAACTAGTAGATATCACTTAAGAAATGGCCGCTAGGCATCGCACGCTAGAAATGGTCAAAATGAGGCGTCGGGGCATTTTGGTAAAAACCTCACTCTGCCGGACCTCACTGTTGGCCGACCCTAGTAGTGAGGCACCTTGCTAGGGCCGGCCCTATGATGTAGGGATAAGAATCCCTCATCTATAGGGCCGGCCATATAGATAGGGATGAGGCGATAAAAATGGATAAAGTCGAGCCCTAAAAAGTGGGAAAACGGATAAATACGTGGAGAGATAAAAAGGAGATAATGGAGAGATAATGAGAGGGGGTCATTATCCCCTTGGATCCTTATCCAAGGGGGTTGGCCGGCCCTATAAAAGGACCTATGGGGCGTCGGCCCCATGTGCTAGAAAAACCGAACCCCCCCTCCTCTCATCTCTCGAGTTCTCTCCCGTTTTATCTCCCGTTTCCCGCTTGCTACTTCGTCTTCCTCGCGTGGAGTTCTGAAGAAGGAGAAGGGTCGTTCTTCGGAGGCACTCAGAGATCCGAGAGCGACTTTCCGTGCATCGTGTGAGATCGGGTGAACAAGAAGGTAACATCTCTATTCGTACCGTCGGCATCTTCGCGAACGATCTTCCGTCTCCATCGACAAAGAAGATAATTCTCCGCGGTTAAAAGATCCGTACGAAAGGTATGTGTAATCTAACATGTAGATCTAGCGAGCATTATGATTTGCATGCATGCTAGTTAATCATTACGCTAGATTGCTGTTAGGGGTTTTCGATTCTCGTGCATACACATGCACACATATGTAGATTAGTTTCAATGAAAAATTAAATCGTGTAACGTGCACCATGAACGGTCTTTCGACCGCCAAATCGCTTCCGCTGCGAGCCTCTGACCCGGATTAACTTCTAACAATTGGTATCAGAGCCGCATTAGTGGTGTGCGTTTCACGTTTTTTCATGAAACCAACATGTGTGCGCATGATGAATGCGTGAGATCATCGGGGTTCTTACGCTTAGATCATGAATATGTATAGATTGTGCTTGTTCTATTAATCATTCTTGCAGGGCACCGCTATAAAAAATCTAGATCTATGCTTTGTGCTTGCTACCGGGGGTCGAACCCTGAGTTAGCAATTGTCTGGATTTGCTTTCTATGTGTGGATTTGTAATTGAGCCTTAGATTGGGCGAGTGATGGGGGTTGACCATCCTCGGTTTCCCATGGCCTTTTTTCTAGGTATGTTTTCTCTTATTTCTAGGAAATTGTGTACGAGCGAGCACTTGCTCGAAGCGTACTAGAATTTTCGGTTACAGATCGAGAAGAAAATTGTGCCAAAGAAATCCACCATCGGGAGCGGAAGCGGAACCCTGGAGGATGAAGATGATCCGGCAAAGTGTTCGCGAGCGTGACGGAGGAGCCGGACCGAGGAACCTTGCGAAGAAAGCTAGAGGCCTGCGCTGTGCTAATTAGGTTCAGGGGTCGGACCCTGAACTTAATTCAGTTTTAATGGTTGCTTTCTTTAATTAGTTCTTTATGCTTCATATCGAACCCCGATGAGATAATGTGATTATCAGTTTTCAGAGGGATGCCTTTCCCCTCCGGTCCAAGCGACTGTTTGAGGTTAGGATCCCGCTAGATGACGCCTATTATCTATTTGACTTTTGATATTAGTGGGATCCCATCACATATGGTTATGCCACCATTAGGTTAGCACCTGACTAGTCGGGTGTGCCTATTTGGCCAGTATCGAAATCAAAGATGAGATGGAGATCCATTGAACATCAATTGTCAAATCTATAATCAAGGCGCCATGACTAGTGGGAGTCCTTTCCAGTGAGTCTGACTCTAGGATTAGCTCCAGAGCATTAGCGTGATAACCAATTTTGCAAAGCATCGATATTCTTGGAATATGTAATGTGACCCTTGAATGGAGAAATCCACTTGAGGCAGGGACTATGATATTCTGAGAGTGATTAATGCTAGGCGAAGGGCTTGAACGCTAGTGGGAGCATGGTGTGACCAGGGTCTAGTATTTAGGAGGTCGCTACCTTTGCATTTGCATAAATTCATACTCGCAAAATAACCCTCAGAATAATAAGGGATGCAAGAGAGGACTTTTATAAGATCCTCTGGCCTCCACGGCCAGTCGTTTTGTGTTTGGGTGGGGATGCATAACTTCACACCCCCTAGGGTGGGAGCTGTGTGTTTTCATGCCAAATTACTTAATGACCTCCCTGAGGATATGGCAATTACGAGGCCAGGAGAGAAGGGCTTTTTATCCCACCCTAGTGGGGGCCGCATGTACACGTGAGGTATTCGTTGCGAAGACAACGGTGATCACGTGGTACTGGCCGAAAGATAACCATGGTCCATCACAGCCCTTAGTTGGCAGATTTGGATAGGGTCAAGGAAAAGGCCCGTGTAAGCGGATTGACGCTGTATGATGCCCCCTAGGGTAGGTACAGTCGATTCCGAGATCTTACATACATGGTTAATTAATTCATGGTAATGACTTCGCTTGAGGGTAGCGTTGACATATGGATATAATTAGCTTGTTTTAAAAATCCATAAAATAAGTTTTTATGCATACTCATTATTCAATCTTTATTTTCAGATGACTAAGTTAGACCCCCTATCCGCTATCCTAAATGACCACAAACTTACCGGTCCCAACTATGAGGACTGGAAGCGCAACCTGTACCTGGTCCTAAGGATTGGTAAACATATGATAGCCCTGAATGACCCTGAGCCAGATTTGCCAGGACCCAATGCCACAGAGGCACAGTTAAAGGCATTCACTGACTGGAAGGAATCTAATGAGATATATAAATGCTATATTATAGCATCCTTGCAAACAACTCTGCAGAAGCAAGTCGAGGAGATGCCCGACGCTTCTGACATGATGTTGTATTTGAAGGAGATGTTTGAAGGTCACAATTGCGTTACGTGATACCTTACCATCAAGAAACTCGTCGGCACTAAGATGTCCAATGGGATGCTGGTTCGGGAACACATGATGAAAATGTTTGGGTTCCAGAACGAACTAGCTACCATGGACATTGTGCTAGAAGGCGAGGTGATGACAGACATCTTCCTCTCGTCACTGTCTGGAGCCTTTGAAGGCTTTGTCACCAACTTTAATTTGAACAAGTTGGCTATGACAAATGCAGAGCTTCTGGGAGCTCTCCAGGCAGCTGAGGATGGCTTCAAGCAGAAGGGCAAAGCACTTCACGTGCAACGCAAATCCTTCAAGAAGCCTGGTAAACCTCAAAGCAAGAAACATAAAAAGAAACCTAAGTCACTGCCTGTGCAGGACTCTGCTGGAGCCTCTGGGTCTGGAGAATCAAAGAAACCGGGCACGAAGTGCTTCCGGTGTGGCCAGAAAGGTCATTGGAAGAAGGACTGCAAGAAGCCTCAGAATGCTGGTGAAGGTAATCTACAACTCTTAGTTGTTGAATCATTTCTTTCAAGTAATAGTAATTTTGCTAGTTGGATTGTGGATTCTGGATCCACTAACCATGCCTGTAACTCTCTTCACTGTTGGCCGACCCTAGTAGTGAGGCACCTTGCTAGGGCCGGCCCTATGATGTAGGGATAAGAATCCCTCATCAATAGGGCCAGCCATATAGATAGGGATGGGGCGATAAAAACGGATAAAGTCGAGCCCTAAAAAGTAGGAAAACGGATAAATACGTAGAGAGATAAAAAGGAGATAATGGAGAGATAATGAGAGGGGGTCATTATCCCCTTGGATCCTTATCCAAGGGGGTTGGTCTGCCCTATAAAAGGACCTATGGGGCGCCGGCCCCATGTGCTACAAAAACCGAACCCCCCCTCCTCTCATCTCTCGAGTTCTCTCCCGTTTTATCTCCCGTTTCCCGCTTGCTACTTCGTCTTCCTCGCGTGGAGTTCTGAAGAAGGAGAAGGGTCGTTCTTCGGAGGCACTCAGAGATCCGAGAGCGACGTTCCGTGCATCGTGTGAGATCGGGTGAACAAGAAGGTAACATCTCCATTCGTACCGTCGGCATCTTCGCGAACGATCTTCCGTCTCCATCGACAAAGAAGACAATTCTCCGTGGTTAAAAGATCCGTACGAAAGGTATGTGTAATCTAACATGTAGATCTAGCGAGCATTATGATTTGCATGCATGCTAGTTAATCATTACGCTAGATTGCCGTTAGGGGTTTTCGATTCTCGTGCATACACATGCACACATATGTAGATTAGTTTCAATGAAAAATTAAATCGTGTAACGTGCACCATGAACGGTCTTTCGACCACCAAATCGCTTCCGCTGCGAGCCTCTGACCCGGATTAACTTCTAACAGATCCATGCTAATTCATTCGTTCGATCAATTCTAATTCATTAGCACGATCCATTCTAATTCATTCGTACGATCCATTCTAATTCATTCGTACGATCCATTCTAATTCATATGCACAAAGGTATCCATTCTAATCCATTCGTAGGATCCATTCTAATCCATTCGTACGATCCATTCTAATTCATTCGTACGATCCATTCTAATTCATTCGCTCGAATGTATCCATTCTAATCCATTCGTACGATCCATTCTAATCCATTTGTACGATCCATTCTAATTCATTCGCATGAATGTAACCATTTTAATTCATTCATTTGATCCATTCTAACTCATTCGTACGATCCATTCTAATTCATTCATCCGATCCATTCTAATTCATTCGCACGAATGTATCCATTCTAATTCATTCGTACGATCCATTCTAATTCATTCGTAAGATCCATTCTAATTCGTTCGTACGATCCATTCTAATTCATTCGTACGATCCATTCTAATTCATTCGCACGAATGTATCCATTCTAATTCATTCATACGATCCATTCTACTTCATTCGTACTATCCGTTCTAATTCACTCATACGATCTATTCAAATTCATTCATACGATCCATTCTAATTCATTTGCACGAATATATCCATTCTAATTCATTCGTACGATCCATTCTAATTCCTTCGTACGATCCATTCTAATTCCTTCGTACGATCCATTATATGTCATTCATATGATCCATTCTAATTCCTTAGTACGATCCATTCTAATTCCTTCATATCCATTCTAATTCACTCATACGATCCATTCTAATTCATTCGTACGATCCATTCTAATTCATTCATACAATCCATTCTAATTCATTCGCACGAATGTATCCATTCTAATTCATTCGTACGATCAGTTCTAATTCATTCACAAAATCTATTCTAATTCATTCATACGATCCATTCTAATTCATTCACACGAATGTATCCATTCTAATTCATTCATACGATCCATTCTAATTCATTCGTACGATCCATTCTAATTCACTTATACGATCCATTCTAATACATTCATACGATCCATTCTAATTCATTTGCACGAATATATCCATTCTAATTCATTCGTACGATCCATTATAATTCCTTCGTACGATCCATTCTAATTCATTCGTACGATCTATTCTAATTCATTCGTCCGATCCATTCTAATTCATTCGCACGAATGTATCCATTCTAATTCATTCATACGATCCATTCTAATTCATTCGTACGATCCATTCTAATTAATTCATTTGATCCATTCTAATTCATTCGTACGATCCATTCTAATTTATTCGTCTGATCCATTCTAATTCATTCGCACGAATGTATCCATTCTAATTCATTCGTACGATCCATCCTAATTCATTCGTACGATCCATACTAATTCATTCGTACGATCCATTATAATTCATTCGCACGATCCATTCTAATTCATTCGTACGATCAATTCTAATTCATTCACACGAATGTATCCATTCTAATTCATTCGTACGATCCTGAAATAGAATGGATCGTACGAATGAATTAGAATGGATACCTTTGTGCATATGAATTAGAATGGATCGTACGAATGAATTAGAATGGATCATATTAATGAATTAGAATGGATCGTACGAATGAATTAGAATGGATACATTCGTGCGAATGAATTAGAATGGATCGTGCGAATCAATTAGACTGGATGGTGCGAATGAATAAGAATAGATCATACGAATGAATTAGAATGGATCGTACGAATTAATTAGAATGGATACATGCTTGCGAATGAATTAGAATGGATTGTATGAATGAATTAGAATGGATCGTACGAATGAATTAGAATGGATCATACGAATTAATTAGAATGGATCGTACAAATGAATTAGAATGGATCGTACGAATGAATTAGAATGGATACATTCGTGCGAATGAATTAGAATGGATCGGACGAATGAATTAGAATAGATCGTACGAATGAATTAGAATGGATCGTACGAAGGAATTAGAATGGATCGTACGAATGAATTAGAATGGATATATTCGTGCAAATGAATTAGAATGGATCGTATGAATATATTAGAATGGATACATTCGTGCGAATGAATTAGAATGGATCGAACGAATGAATTAGAATAGATCGTACGAATGAATTAGAATGGATCGTACGAAGGAATTAGAATGGATCGTACGAATGAACTAGAATGGATTAGAATGGATCGTACGAATGAATTAGAATGGATCATATGAATGAATTAGAATGGATCGTACGAATGAATTAGAATGGATCGTATGAATGAATTAGAATGGATCGTACGAATGAATTAGAATGGATCGTGCGAATGAATTAGAATGGATCGTACGAATGAATTAGAATGGATCGCACGAATGAACTAGAATGGATACATTCGTGCGAATGAATTAGAATAGATCGTACGAATGAACTAGAATGGATCGTACGAATGAACTAGAATGGATACATTCATGCGAATGAATTAGAATGGAACGTACGAATGAATTAGAATGGATCGTACGAATGATTTAGAATGGATCTTACGAATGAATTAGAATGGATCGTACGAATAAATTAGAATGGATCGTACAAATGAATTAGAATGGATCTTACGAATGAATTCGAATGGATCATAAGAATGAATTAGAATGGATCGTACGAATGAATTAGAATGGATACATTCGTGCGAATGAATTAGAATGGATCGGACGAATGAATTAGAATGGATCGTACGAATGAATTAGAATGGATCGTACGAATGAATTAGAATGGATCGTACGAATAAATTAGAATGGATACATTCGTCCGAATGAATTTGAATGGATCATACGAATGAGTAAGAATGGATCGTACGAATGAAATAGAATAGATCGTATGAGTGAATTAGAATGGATTGTATGAATGAATTAGAATGGATCGTATGAATGAATTAGAATGGATTGTGCGAATGAATTCGAATGGAACGTACGAATTCATTCTAATTCATTCATACAATCTAGTCTTATTCTTTTACACGATCTATTCTAATTCATTCGTAGGATCCATTCTAATTCATTTGTACAATCCATTCTATTTCATTTGTACGATCCATTCTTACTCATTCGTACGATCCATTCTAATTCCTTCGTATCCATTCTAATTCACTCATACGATCCATTCTAATTCATTCGTACGATCTATTCTAATTCATTCATACAATCCACTCTAATTCATTCACACGATCCATTCTAATTCATTCGTACGATCCATTCTAATTCATTCGCACAATCCATTCTATTTCATTCGTACGATCCATTCTTACTCATTGGTACGATCCATTCTAATTCATTCGCACGAATGTATCCTTTCTAATTCATTCGTACGAATCCATTCTATTTCATTCGTACAATCTATTCTATTTCATTTGTACGATCCATTCTTACTCATTCGTATGATCCATTCTAATTCATTCGGACGAATGTATCCATTCTAATTTATTCATACGATCCATTCTAATTCATTCATACGATCCATTCTAATTCATTCGTACGATCCATTCTAATTCATTCGTCCGATCCATTCTAATTCATTCGCACGAATGTATCCATTCTAATTCATTCGTATGATCCATTCTAATTCATTCGTACGATCCATTCAAATTCATTCGTAAGATCCATTCTAATTCATTCGTACAATCCATTCTAATTCATTCGTACGATCCATTCTAATTCATTCGTAAGATCCATTCTAATTCATTCGTACGATCCATTCTAATTCATTCGCACGAATGTATCTATTCTAGTTCATTCGTACGATCCATTCTAATTCATTCGTACGATCCATTCTAATTCATTCGCACGATCCATTCTAATTCATTCGCACGATCCATTCTAATTAATTCATACGATCCATTCTAATTCATTCGTACGATCCATTCTAATTAATTCGCACAAATGTATCCATTCTAATTCATTCGTACAATCCATTCTAATTCATTCACACGATCTATTCTAATTCATTCTACGATCCATTCTAATTCATTCGCACGATCTGTTCTTATTCATTCGCACAATCCATTCTAATTCATTCGCACGAATGTATCCATTCTAATTCATTCGTCTGATCCATTATAATTCATTCGTACAATCCATTCTAATTCATTCGTATGATCCATTCTAATTAATTCGTATGATCCATTCTAATTCACTCATACGATCCATTCTAATACATTCATACGATCGATTCTAATTCATTTGCACGAATATATCCAATCTAATTCATTCGTACGATTCATTCAAATTCCTTCGTACGATCCATTCTAATTCATTCGTACGATTTATTCTAATTCATTCGTACGATCCATTCTAATTCATTCGTACGATCCATTCTAATTCCTTCGTATGATCCATTCTAATTCATTCGTACGATCCATTCTAATTCATTCGTACAATCTATTCTAATTCATTCGTATGAATGGATACATTCGTGTGAATGAATTAGAATGGATCGTACGAATGAGTAAAAATGGATCGTACGAATGAAATAGAATGGATTGCACGAATGAATTAGAATGGATCGTACGAATGAATTAGAATGGATCGTGTGAAAGAATTAGAATGGATTGTATGAATAAATTAGAATGGATCGTACGAATGAATTAGAATGGATACATTCGTGCGAATGAATTAGAATGGATCGTCCGAATGAATTAGAATGGATCGTACGAATGAATTAGAATGGATCGTATGAATGAAATAGAATAGATTGTACGAATGAATTAGAATGGATCCTACGAATGAATTAGAATGGATCGTGTGAAAGAATTAGAATGGATTGTATGACTGAATTAGAATGGATCGTATGAATGAATTAGAATGGATCGTACGAATGAATTAGAATAAATTGCGCGAATGAATTAGAATGGATCGTGCGAATGAAATAGAATGGATACAAATGAATTAGAATGAATCATACGAATGAATTAGAATGACGATCCATTCTTACTCATTCGTATGATCCATTCTAATTTATTCGCACGAATGTATCCATTCTAATTCATTCGTACGTCTAATTTATTCGTACGGTCCATTCTAATTCATTCGCACAATCCATTCTATTTCATTCGTACGATCCATTCTTACTCATTCGTATGATCCATTATGGATACATTCGTGCGAATGAATTAGAATGGATCATACGAATGAGTAAGAATGGATCGTACGAATGAAATAGAATGGATTGTGCGAATGAATTAGAATGGATCATACGAATGAATTAGAATGGATCGTGTGAAAGAATTAGAATGGATTGTATGAATGAATTAGAATAGATCGTATGAATGAATTAGAATGGATCGTACGAATGAATTAGAATGGATCGTACGAATGAATTAAAATGGATCGTACGAATGAATTAGAATGGATACATTCGTGCGAATGAATTAGAATGGATACATTCGTGCGAAAGAATTAGAATAGATCGTATGAATGAATTACAATGGATCCTATGAATGAATTAGAATGGATCGTGCGAATGAATTAGAATGGATCGTACGAATGAATTAGAATGGATCGTGCTAATGATTTAGAATGGGACGTACGAATGAATTAGAATGGATCGTGTGAAAGAATTAGAATGGATTGTATGAATGAATTAGAATAAATTCGTACGATCCATTCGAATTCATTCGCACGATCCATTCTAATTCATTCATACGATCCATTCTAATTCATTCATACAATCCATTCTAATTCTTTCACACGATCCATTCTAATTCATTCATAGGATCCATTCAAATTCATTCGTACAATCTATTCTATTTCATTCGTACGATCCATTCTTACTCATTCGTATGATCCATTCTAATTCATTCGGACGAATGTATCTATTCTAATTTATTCGTACGATCCATTCTAATTCATTCGTACGATCCATTCTAATTCATTCGTACGATCCATTCTTACTCATTCGTATGATCCATTCTAATTCATTCGTACGATCCATTCTAATTCATTCGTACGATCGATTCTAATTCATTCGCACTATCCATTCTAATTCATTCGTACGATCCATTCTAATTCATTCATACGATCTATTCTAATTCATTCATACAATCCATTCTAATTCTTTCACACGACCCATTCTAATTCATTCGTACGATCCATTCTAATTCATTCGCACAATCCATTCTATTTCATTCGTACGATCCATTCTTACTCATTCGTATGATCCATTCTAATTCATTCGCACGAATGTATCCATAATGGATCATACGAATGAGTAAGAATGGATCGTACGAATGAGATAGAATGGATTGTGCGAATGAATTAGAATGGACCGTACGAATGAATTAGATGTACGAATGAATTAGAATGGATATATTCGTGCGAATAAATTAGAATGGATCATACGAATGAGTAAGAATGGATCGTCATTATAATTCATTCGTATGATCCATTCTAATTCATTTGTATCCATTCTATTTCATTCGCACGATCCATTCTAATTCATTCGCACGATCTATTCTAATTCATTCGTACGATCCATTCTAATTCATTCGCACGATCTATTCTAATTCATTCGTACGATCCATTCTAATTCATTCGTACAATCCATTCTAATTCATTCGTACGATCCATTCTAATTCATTCGCACGATCCATTCTAATTCATTCACACGAATGTATCCATTCTAATTCATTTGCACGATCCATTCTAATTCATTTCTATGATCTATTCTAATTCATTCGTACGATCCATTCTAATTCATTATAATTCATTCGTATGATCCATTCTACGATCCATTCTAAATCATTCATATATTCCATTCTAATTCATTAGCACGATCCATGCTAATGAATTAGAATGGATCGTACGATCCAATCTAATTCATTCATACGATCCATTCTTACTCATTCGTATGATCCATTCTAATTCAATCGTACGATCCATTCTAATTCATTCGTACGATCCATTCTAATTCCTTCCTACGATCCATTCTAATTCATTCGTACGATCCATTCTAATTCATTCGTATGATCCATTCTTATTCCTTCGTACGATCCATTCTAATTCATTCGTACAATCTATTCTAATTCATTCGTACGAATGGATACATTCGTGTGAATGAATTAGAATGGATCGTACGAATGAGTAAGAATGGATCGTACGAATGAAATAGAATGGATTGCACGAATGAATTAGAATTGATTGTACGAATGAATTAGAATGGATCGTGCGAATGAATTAGAATGGATCGTACGAATGAATTAGAATGGATCGTACGAATGAACTAGAATGGATACATTCGTGCGAATGAATTAGAATGGATCGTACGAATGAATTAGAATGGATTGTACAAATGAATTAGAATGGATCTTACGAATGAATTAGAATGGATCGTACGAATGAATTAGAATGGAACGTACGAATGAATTAGAATGGATACATTCGTGCTAATGAATTAGAATGGATCGAACGAATGAATTAGAATGGATCGTATGAATGAATTAGAATGGATCAAATGAATAAATTAGAATGGTTACATTCATGCGAATGAATTAGAATGGATCGTACGAATGGATTAGAATGGATCGTACGAACGGATTAGAATGGATACATTCGAGCGAATGAATTAGAATGGATCACACGAATGAATTAGAATGGATCGCACGACTGGATTAGAATGGATCCTATGAATGGATTAGAATGGATACCTTTGTGCATATGAATTAGAATGGATCGTACGAATGAATTAGAATGGATCATATTAATGAATTAGAATGGATCGTACGAATGAATTAGAATGGATCGTACGAATGAATTAGAATAGATACATTCGTGCGAATAAATTAGAATGGATACATTCGTGCGAAAGAATTAGAATAGATCGTATGAATGAAATAGAATGGATCCTATGAATGAATTAGAATGGATCGTGCGAATGAATTAGAATGGATCGTACGAATGAATTAGAATGGATCGTGCTAATGAATTAGAATTGATCGAACGAATGAATTAGAATGGATACATTCGTGCGAATGAATTTGAATGGATCGGACGAATGAATTAGAATGGATCGTACGAATGAGTAAGAATGGATCGTACGAATGAAATAGAATAGATCGTACGAATGAATTAGAATGGATCGTACGAAGGAATTAGAATGGATCGTACGAATGAATTAGAATGGATATATTCGTGCAAATGAATTAGAATGGATCGTATGAATGTATTAGAATGGATCGTATGAGTGAATTAGAATAGATCGTACGAATGAATTAGAATGGATCGTATGAATGAATTAGAATGAATACATTTGTGTGAATGAATTAGAATGGATCGTACGAATGAATTAGAATAGCTCATACGAATGAATTAGAATGAATCGTATGAATGAATTAGAATGGTTACATTCGTGCGAATGAATTAGAATAGATCGTACGAATGAATTAGAATGGATCGTACGAATAAATTAGAATGGATCGTGGGAATGAATTAGAATGGATCGTACGAATGAATTAGAATGGATCCACTGAATGAGTTAGAATGGATCATACGAATGAATTAGAATGGATTGTACGAATGAATTAGAATGGATTGTGCGAATGAATTAGAATGGATCGTATGAATGAATAAGAATGGATCATACGAATGAATTAGAATGGATCGTGCGAATGAATTAGCATGAATCGTACGAATGTATTAGAATGGATCGTACGAATGAATTAGAATGAATTGTACGATCCATTCTAATTCAATCGTCCGATCCATTCTAATTCATTCGCATGAATGTATCCATTCCAATTCATTCGTACAATCCATTTTATTTCATTCGTACGATCCATTCTTACTCATTCGTATGATCCATTCTAATTCATTCGTATGATCTATTCTAATTCATTCGTACAATCCATTATAATTCATTCGTACGATCCATTCTAATTCATTCGCACGATCCATTCTAATTCATTCATACGATCCATTCTAATTCATTCATACGAACTATTCTAATTTATTCCTACAATCCATTCTAATTCATTCGCCCGATCCATTCTAATTCATTCATACGATCCATTCTATTCGAATGGATCATGCGATCCATTCGAATTCATTCGCACGATCCATTCTAATTCATTCATATGATCCATTCTAATTCATTCATACAATGCATTCTAATTCTTTCACACGATCCATTCTAATTCATTCTTAGGATCCATTCTAATTCATTCGCATGAATGTATCCATTCTAGTTCATTCGTACGATCCATTCTAATTCATTCGTACGATCCATTCTAATTCATTCGCACGATCCATTCTAATTCATTCGTATGATCCATTCTAATTAATTCATACGATCCATTCTAATTCATTCGTACGATCCATTCTAATTCATTCGCACAAATGTATCCATTCTAATTCATTCGTACGATCCATTCTAATTCATTCGCACGATCCATTCTAATTCATTCGTACAATCCATTCTAATTCTTTAACACGATCCATTCTAATTCATTCGTACGATCCATTCTAATTCATTCGCACGAACCATTCTAATTCATTCGTACGATCCATTCTAATTTATTCATACGATCAATTCTAATTCATTCATACATTCCATTCTAATTCTTTCACACGATCCATTCTAATTCATTCGTACGATCCATTCTAATTCATTCGCACAATCCATTCTATTTCATTCGTACGATCCATTCTTACTCATTCGTATGATCCATTCTAATTCATTCGCATGAATGTATCCATAATGGATCATACGAATGAGTAAGAATGGATCGTACGAATGAAATAGAATAGATTGTGCGAATGAATTAGAATGGACCGTACGAATGAATTAGACGTATGAATGAATTAGAATGGATACATTCGTGCGAATAAATTAGAATGGATCATACGAATGAGTAAGAATAGATCGTCATTCTAATTCATTCGTATGATCCATTCTAATTCATTTGTATCCATTCTATTTCATTCGCACGATCCATTCTAATTCATTCGCGCAATCTATTCTAATTCATTCGTACGATCCATTCTAATTCATTCGTATGATCCACTCTAATTCATTCATACAATCCATTCTAATTTATTCGCACGAATGTATCCATTCTTATTCATTCGTACGATCCATTCTAATTCATTCGCACAATCTATTCTAATTCATTCATACGATCCATTCTAATTCATTCGCACGAATGTATCCATTCTAATTCATTCATACGATCCATTCTACTTCATTCGTACTATCCGTTCTAATTCACTCATACGATCCATTCTAATTCATTCATACGATCCATTCTAATTCATTTGCACGAATATATCCATTCTAATTCATTTGTATGATCCATTCTAATTCCTTCGTACGATCCATTCTAATTCCTTCGTATGATCCATCCTAGTTCCTTCGTACGATCCATTCTATTTCATTCGTATGATCCATTCTAATTCCTTCATACGATCCATTCTAATTCCTTCGTATCCATTCTAATTTACTCATACGATCCATTCTAATTCATTCGTACGATCCATTCTAATTCATTCATACAATCCATTCTAATTCATTCGCACGAATGTATCCATTCTAATCCATTCGTACGATCCATTCTAATCCATTCGTACGATCCATTCTAATTCATTCACATGAATGTAACCATTCTAATTCATTCATGTGATCCATTCTAATTCATTCGTACGATCCATTCTAATTCATTCGTCCGATCCATTCTAATTCATTCGCACGAATGTATCCATTCTAATTCATTCGTACAATCCATTCTAATTCATTCATATGATCCATTCTAATTAATTCGTATGATCCATTCTAATTCAATCGTACAATCCATTCAAATTCATTCATACAATCCATTCTAATTCATTCGCACGAATGTATCCATTCTAATTAATTCGTACGATCCATTCTAATTCATTCGTATGATCTATTCTTATTCATTCGCATGATCCAGTCTAATTGATTTGCACGATCCATTCTAATTCATTAATATGATTCATTCTAATTCATTCGTACGATCAATTCTAATTCATATGCACAAAGGTATCCATTCTAATCCATTCGTAGGATCCATTCTAATCCATTCGTACGATCCATTCTAATTCATTTGTACGATCCATTCTAATTCATTCGCTCGAATGTATCCATTCTAATCCATTCGTACGATCCATTCTAATTCATTCGCATGAATCTAACCATTCTAATTCATTCATTTGAACCATTCTAATTCATTCGTACGATCCATTCTAATTCATTCGTCCGATCCATTCTAATTCTTTCGCACGAATGTATCCATTCTAATTCATTCGTACGATCTATTCTAATTCATTCGTACGATCCTTTCTAATTCATTTGTAAGATCCATTCTAATTCATTCGTACGATCGATTTTAATTCATTCGTACGATCCATTCTAATTCATTCGCACGAATGTATCCATTCTAGTTCATTCGTACAATCCATTCTAATTCATTCGTACGATCCATTCTAATTCATTCGCACGATCCATTCTAATTCATTCGTATGATCAATTCTAATTCATTCGCACGAATGTATCCATTCTAATTCATTCGTACGATCCTGAATTAGAATGGATCGTACGAATGAATTAGAATGGATACCTTTGTGCATATGAATTAGAATGGATCGTACGAATTAATTAGAATGGATCATATTAATGAATTAGAATGGATCGTACGAATGAATTAGAATGGATACATTCATGCGAATGAATTAGAATGGATCGTGCACGAATGTATCCACTCTAATTCATTTGTACGATCCATTCTACTTCATTAATATGATCCATTCTAATTCATTCGTACGATCCATTCTAATTCATATGCACAAAGGTATCCATTCTAATCCATTCGTAGGATCCATTCTAATCCATTCGTACGATCCATTCTAATCCATTCGTACGATCCATTCTAATTCATTCGTACGATCCATTCTAATTCATTCGCTCGAATGTATCCATTCTAATCCATTCGTACGATCCATTCTAATCCATTCGTACGATCCATTCTAATTCATTCGCATGAATGTAACCATTCTAATTCATTCATTTGATCCATTCTAATTTATTCGTACGATCCATTCTAATTCATTCGTTCGATCCATTCTAATTCATTCGCACGAATGTATCCATTCTAATTCATTCATACGATCCATTCTAATTCATTCGTACGATCCATTCTAATTCATTCGTAAGATCCATTCTAATTCATTCGTACGATCCATTCTAATTCCTTCGTAAGATCCATTCTAATTCATTCGTACGATCCATTCTAATTCATTCGTACGATCCATTCTAATTCATTCGCACGAATGTATCCATTCTAGTTCATTCGTACGATCCATTCTAATTCATTCGTACGATCCATTCTAATTCATTCGCACGATCCATTCTAATTCATTCGTATGATCAATTCTAATTCATTCACACGAATGTATCCATTCTAATTCATTCATACGATCCATTCTAATTCATTCGTACGATCCATTCTAATTCACTCATACGATCCATTCTAATGCATTCATACTATCCATTCTAATTCATTTGCACGAATATATCCATTCTAATTCATTCGTACGATCCATTCTAATTCCTTCGTACGATCCATTCTAATTCATTCGTACGATTTATTCTTATTCATTCGTACGATCCATTCTAATTCATTCGTACGATCCATTCTAATTCCTTCGTACGATATATTCTAATTCATTCGTACGATCCATTCTAATTCATTCGTACAATCTATTCTAATTCATTCGTACGAATGGATACATTCGTGTGAATGAATTAGAATGGATCGTACGAATGAGTAAGAATGGATCGTACGAATGAAATAGAATGGATTGCACGAATGAATTAGAATGGATCGTGAGAAAGAATTAGAATGGATTGTATGAATGAATTAGAATGGATCGTACGAATGAATTAGGAATGGATCGTACGAAGGAATTAGAATGGATCGTACGAATAAATTAGAATGGATCGTACGAATGAATTAGAATAGATCGTACGAATGAATTAGAATGGATCGTACGAAGGAATTAGAATGGATCGTACGAATGAATTAGAATGGATATATTCGTGCAAATGAATTAGAATGGATCGTATGAATGTATTAGAATGGATCGTATGAGTGAATTAGAATGGATCGTATGAATGAATTAGAATGGATACATTCATGTGAATGAATTAGAATGGATCGTATGAATGAATTAGAATAGATTTTGTGAATGAATTAGAACTGATCATACGAATGAATTAGAATGGATACATTCGTGCGAATGAATTAGAATGGATTGTATGAATGAATTATAATGGATCGTACGAATGAATTAGAATGGATCGTATGAGTTAATTAGAATGGATACGAAGGAATTAGAATGGATCGTACGAAGGAATTAGAATGTATCATACGAATGAAATAGAATGGATCGTACGTCATTCGTTTGATCCATTCTAATTCATTCGCACAAATGTATCCATTCTAATTCATTCGTACGATCCATTCTAATTTATTCGTACGATCCATTCTAATTCATTCGTACAATCTATTCTAATTCATTCGTACGATCCATTCTAATTCATTCGTACGATCCATTCTAATTCATTCGTACGGTCCATTCTAATTCATTCGTACGATCCAATCTAATTCATTCGCACAAATATATCCATTCTAATTCATTCGTACGATCCATTCTAATTCATTCGCACGATCCATTCTAATTCATTCGTACGATCCATTCTAATTCATTCGCACGATCTGTTCTTATTCATTCGCACAATCCATTCTAATTCATTAGCACGAATGTATCCATTCTAATTCATTCGTACGATCCATTCTAATTCATTCGTAGGATCCATTCTAATTCATTCGTATGATCCATTCTAATTAATTCGTATGATCCATTCTAATTCACTCATACGATCCATTCTAATACATTCATACGATCCATTCTAATTTATTTGCACGAATATATCCATTCTAATTCATTCGTACGATCCATTCTAATTCCTTCGTACGATCCATTCTAATTCATTCGTACGATCTATTCTAATTCATTCGTACGATCCATTCTAATTCATTCGTACGATCCATTCTAATTCCTTCGTACAATCCATTCTAATTCATTCGTACGATCCATTCTAATTCATTCGTACAATCTATTCTAATTCATTCGTACGAATGGATACATTCGTGTGGATGAATTAGAATGGATCGTACGAATGAGTAAGAATGGATCGTACGAATGAAATAGAATGGATTGCACGAATGAATTAGAATGGATCGCACGAATGAGTTAGAATGGATCGTGTGAAAGAATTAGAATGGATTGTATGAATGAATTAGAATGGATCGTACGAATGAATTAGAATGGATCGTACAAGGATCCATTCTAATTCATTCGTACAATCTATTCTATTTCATTCGTACGATCCATTCTTACCCATTCGTATGATCCATTCTAATTCATTCGGACGAATGTATCAATTCTAATTTATTCGTACGATCCATTCTAATTCATTCGTACGATCCATTCTAATTCATTCGTACGATCCATTCTTACTCATTCGTATGATCCATTCTAATTCATTCGTACGATCCATTCTAATTCATTCGTACGATCGATTCTAATTCATTCGCACTATCCATTCTAATTCATTCGTACGATCCATTCTAATTCATTCGTATGATCCATTCTAATTTATTCGTTCAAATATATCCATTCTAATTCATTCGTACGATCCATTCTAATTTATTCGCACGATCCATTCTAATTCGTTCGCACGAATGTATCCATTCTAATTCATTTGCACGATCCGTTCTAATTCATTCCTATGATCTATTTTAATTCATTCGTACGATCCATTCTAATTCATTCTAATTCATTCGTACGATCCATTCTATGATCCATTCTAATTCATTCATATATTCCATTCTAATTCATTAGCACGATCCATGCTAATGAATTAGAATGGATCGTACGATCCAATCTAATTCATTCATACGATCCATTCGTACTCATTCGTATGATCCATTCTAATTCAATCGTACGATCCATTCTAATTCATTCGTACGATCCATTCTAATTCCTTCGTATGATCCATTCTAATTCATTCGTACGATCCATTCTAATTCATTCATACGATCCATTCTAATTCCTTCGTACGATCCATTCTAATTCATTCGTACGATCCATTCTAATTCATTCGCGCAATCTATTCTAATTCAATCGTACGATCCATTCTAATTCATTCGTACGATCCATTCTAATTCATTCATACAATCCATTCTAATTTATTCGCACGAATGTATCCATTTTAATTCATTCGTATGATCCATTCTAATTCATTCGCACAATCTATTCTAATTCATTCATACGATCCATTCTAATTCATTCGCACGAATGTATCCATTCTAATTCATTCATACGATCCATTCTACTTCATTCGTACTATCCGTTCTAATTCACTCATACGATCCATTCTAATTCATTCATACGATCCATTCTAATTCATTTGCACGAATATATCCATTCTAATTCCTTCGTACGATCCATTCTAATTCCTTCATACGATCCATTCTATTTCATTCGTATGATCTATTCTAATTCATTTGTACGATCCATTCTAATTCCTTCGTATCCATTCTAATTCACTCATACGATCCATTCTAATTCATTCATACGATCCATTCTAATTCATTCATACAATCCATTCTAATTCATTCGCACGAATGTATCCATTCTAATTCATTCGTACGATCAGTTCTAATTCATTCACAGAATCTATTCTAATTCATTCATACGATCCATTCTAATTCATTCACACGAATGTATCCATTCTAATTCATTCATACGATCCATTCTAATTCATTCGTACGATCCATTCTAATTCACTCATACGATCCATTCTAATACATTCATACGATCCATTCTAATTTATTTGCACGAATATATCCATTCTAATTCATTCGTACGATCCATTCTAATTCCTTCGTACGATCCATTCTAATTCATTTGTACGATCTATTCTAATTCATTCGTACGATCCATTCTAATTCATTCGTACGATCCATTCTAATTCTTTCGTACGATCCATTCTAATTCATTCGTACGAACCATTCTAATTCATTCGTACGATCCATTCTAATTCTTTCACACGATCCATTCTAATTCTTTCACACGATCCATTCTAATTCATTCGTACGATCCATTCTAATTCATTCGTGCAATCTATTCTATTTCATTCGTACGATCCATTCTTACTCATTCGTACGATCCATTCTAATTCATTCACACGAATGTATCCATTCGTACGAATGAATTAGAATAGATTGTACGAATGAATTAGAATGGATCGTACGAATGAATTAGAATGGATCGTACGAAGGAATTAGAATGGATCGTACGAATGGATTAGAATGGATCGTACGAATGAATTAGAATAGATCGTACGAATGAATTAGAATGGATCGTACGAAGGAATTAGAATGGATCGTACGAATGAATTAGAATGGATCGTATGAATGTATTAGAATGGATCGTATGAGTGAATTAGAATGGATCGTACGAATGAATTAGAATGGATTGTATGAATGAATTAGAATGTATCGTACGAATGAATTAGAATGGATCATACGAATTAATTAGAATGGATCATACGAATGAATTAGAATGGATCGTACGAATGAATTAGAATGGATACATTCGTGCGAATGAATTAGAATGGATTGTGCGAATGAATAAGAACAGATCGTGCGAATGAATTAGAATGGATCGTACGAATGAATTAGAATGGATAGTGCGAATGAATTAGAATGGATCGTACGAATGAATTAGAATGGATACATTAGTGCGAATGAATTAGAATGGATCGTACGAATGAATTATAATGGATCGTATGAATGAATTAGAATGGATCGTACGAATGAATTAGAATGGATACATTTGTGCGAATGAATTAGAATGGATTGTACGAATGAATTAGAATGGATCGTATGAATGAATTAGAATGGATCGTACGAATGAATTAGAATGGATCGTGCGAATGAATTAGAATGGATCGTACGAATGAATTAGAATGGATCGTACGAATGAACTAGAATGGATACATTCGTGCGAATGAATTAGAATGGATCGTACGAATGAATTAGAATGGATCGTACAAATGAATTAGAATGGATCTTACGAATGAATTAGAATGGATCGTATGAATGAATTAGAATGGATCGTACGAATGAATTAGAATCGATACATTCGTGCGAATGAATTTGAATGGATCGGATGAATGAATTAGAATGGATCGTACGAATGAATTAGAATGAATAGTATGAATGAATTAGAATAGATCATACGAATAAATTAGAATGGATACATTCATCCGAATGAATTAGAGTGGATCATACGACTGAGTAAGAATGGATCGTACGATTGAAATAGAATAGATTGTACGAATGAATTAGAATGGATCCTACGAATGAATTAGAATGGATCGTGTGAAAGAATTAGAATTGATTGTATGAATGAATTAGAATGGATCGTATGAATGAATTAGAATGGATCGTGCGAATTAATTCGAATGGATCGTACGAATTCATTCTAATTCATTCAGACAATCCATTCTAATTCTTTCACACGATCCATTCTAATTCATTCGTACGTTCCATTCTAATTCATTAGCACGATCCATGCTAATTTATTCGTTTGATCAATTCTAATTCAATAGCACGATCCATTCTAATTCATTCGTACGATCCATTCTAATTCATTCGCACGATCCATTCTAATTCATTCATAGGATCCATTCTAATTCATTCATACGATCTATTCTAATTCTTTCGCACGAATGTATCCATTCTAATTCATTTGCACGAATGTATCCATTCTAATTCATTCGTACGATCCATTCTAATTCATTCGTACGATCCATTCTAATTCATTCGTACGATCCATTCTAATTCATTCATACGATCTATTCTAATTCATTCATACAATCCATTCTAATTCATTCGCACAATCCATTCTATTTCATTCGTACGATCCATTCTTACTCATTCGTATGATCCATTCTAATTCATTCGCACGAATGTATCCAATGGATCATACGAATGAGTAAGAATGGATCGTACGAATGAAATAGAATAGATTGTGCGAATGAATTAGAATGGACCGTACGAATGAATTAGACGTATGAATGAATTAGAATGGATACATTCGTGCGAATAAATTAGAATGGATCATACGAATGAGTAAGAATGGATCGTCATTCTAATTCATTCGTATGATCCATTCTAATTCATTTGTATCCATTTTATTTCATTCGCACGATCCATTCTAATTCATTCGCGCAATCTATTATAATTCATTCGTACGATCCATTCTAATTCATTCGTACGATCCATTCTAATTCATTCATACAATCCATTCTAATTTATTCGCACGAATGTATCCATTCTAATTCATTCGTACGATCCATTCTAATTCATTCGCACAATCTATTCTAATTCATTCATACGATCCATTCTAATTCATTCGCACGAATGTATCCATTCTAATTCATTCATACGATCCATTCTACTTCATTCGTACTATCCATTCTAATTCACTCATACGATCCATTCTAATTCATTCATACGATCCATTCTAATTCATTTGCACGAATATATCCATTCTAATTCATTCGTATGATCCATTCTAATTCCTTCGTACGATCCATTCTAATTCCTTTGTACGATCCATCCTAGTTCCTTCGTACGATCCATTCTATTTCATTCGTATGATCCATTCTAATTCCTTCGTACGATCCATTCTAATTCCCTCGTATCCTTTATAATTCACTCATACGATCCATTCTAATTCATTCGTACGATCCATTCTAATTCATTCATACAATCCATTCTAATTCATTCGCACGAATGTATCCATTCTAATCCATTCGTACGATCCATTCTAATCCATTCGTACGATCCATTCTAATTCATTCACATGAATATAACCATTCTAATTCATTCATTTGATCCATTCTAATTCATTCGTACGATCCATTCTAATTCATTCGTCCGATCCATTCTAATTCATTCGCACGAATGTATCCATTCTAATTCATTCGTACGATCCATTCTAATTCATTCGTACGATCCATTCTAATTAATTCGTATGATCCATTCTAATTCATTCGTACAATCCATTCTAATTCATTCATACAATCCATTCTAATTCATTCGCACGAATGTATCCATTCTAATTAATTCGTACGATCCATTCTAATTCATTCGTATGATCTATTCTTATTCATTCGCACGATCCAGTCTAATTGATTCGCACGATCCATTCTAATTCATTCGCACGAATGTATCCATTCTAATTCATTCGAACGATCCATTCTAATTCATTAATATGATTCATTCTAATTCATTCGTACGATCCATTCTAATTCATATGCACAAAGGCATCCATTCTAATCCATTCGTAGGATCCATTCTAATCCATTCGTACGATCCATTCTAATTCATTTGTACGATCCATTCTAATTCATTCGCTCGAATGTATCCATTCTAATCCATTCGTACGATCCATTCTAATCCATTCGTACGATCCATTCTAATTCATTCGCATGAATGTAACCATTCTAATTCATTCATTTGAACCATTCTAATTCATTCGTACGATCCATTCTAATTCATTCGTCCGATCCATTCTAATTCTTTCGCACGAATGTATCCATTCTAATTCATTCGTACGATCCATTCTAATTCATTCGTACGATCCATTCTAATTCATTCGTAAGATCCATTCTAATTCATTCGTACGATCCATTCTAATTCATTCGTATGATACATTCTAATTCATTCGCACGAATGTATCCATTCTAGTTCATTCGTACAATCCATTCTAATTCATTCGTACGATCCATTCTAATTCATTCGCACGATCCATTCTAATTCATTCGTATGATCAATTCTAATTCATTCGCACGAATGTATCCATTCTAATTCATTCGTACGATCCTGAATTAGAATGGATCGTACGAATGAATTAGAATGGATACCTTTGTGCATATGAATTAGAATGGATCGTACGAATTAATTAGAATGGATCATATTAATGAATTAGAATGGATCTTACGAATGAATTAGAATGGATACATTCGTGCGAATGAATTAGAATGGATCGTGCACGAATGTATCCATTCTAATTCATTCGTACGATTGATTCTAAATCATTAATATGATCCATTCTAATTCATTCGTACGATCCATTCTAATTCATATGCACAAAGGTATCCATTCTAATCCTTTCGTAGGATCCATTCTAATCCATTCGTACGATCCATTCTAATTCATTCGTACGATCCATTCTAATTCATTCGCTCGAATGTATCCATTCTAATCCATTTGTACGATCCATTCTAATCCATTCGTACGATCCATTCTAATTCATTCGCATGAATGTAACCATTCTAATTCATTCATTTGATCCATTCTAATTCATTCGTACGATCCATTCTAATTCATTCGTTCGATCCATTCTAATTCATTCGCACGAATGTATCCATTCTAATTCATTCGTACGATCCATTCTAATTCATTCGTACGATCCATTCTAATTCATTCGTAAGATCCATTCTAATTCATTCGTACGACCCATTCTAATTCATTCGTAAGATCCATTCTAATTCATTCGTATGATCCATTCTAATTCATTCGTACGATCCATTCTAATTCATTCGCACGAATGTATCCATTCTAGTTCATTCGTACGATCCATTCTAATTCATTCGTACGATCCATTCTAATTCATTCGCACGATCCATTCTAATTCATTCGTACGATCAATTCTAATTCATTCACACGAATGTATCCATTCTAATTCATTCATACGATCCATTCTAATTCATTCGTACGATCCATTCTAATTCACTCATACGATCCATTCTAATACATTCATACGATCCATTCTAATATATTTGCACGAATATATCCATTCTAATTCATTCGTACGATCCATTCTAATTCCTTCGTACGATCCATTCTAATTCATTCGTACGATCTATTCTAATTCATTCGTACGATCCATTCTAATTCATTCGTACGATCCATTCTAATTCCTTCGTACGATATATTCTAATTCATTCGTACGATCCATTCTAATTCATTCATACAATCTATTCTAATTCATTCGTACGAATGGATACATTCGTGTGAATGAATTAGAATAGATCGTACGAATGAGTAAGAATGGATCGTACGAATGAAATAGAATGGATTGCACGAATGAATTAGAATGGATCGTACGAATGAATTAGAATGGATCGTGAGAAAGAATTAGAATGGATTGTATGAATGAATTAGAATGGATCGTACGAATGAATTAGAATGGATCGTACGAAGGAATTAGAATGGATCGTACGAATGAATTAGAATGGATCGTACGAATGAATAAGAATAGATCGTACGAATGAATTAGAATGGATCGTACGAAGGAATTAGAATGGATCGTACGAATGAATTAGAATGGATATATTCATGCAAATGAATTAGAATGGATCGTATGAATGTATTAGAATGGATCGTATGAGTGAATTAGAATAAATCGTACGAATTAATTAGAATGGATCGTATGAATGAATAAGAATGGATACATTCGTGTGAATGAATTAGAATGGATCGTATGAATGAATTAGAATAGATTTTGTGAATGAATTAGAACTGATCGTACGAATGAATTAGAATGAATACATTCGTGCGAATGAATTAGAATGGATTGTATGAATGAATTATAATGGATCGTACGAATGAATTAGAATGGATCGTATGAGTGAATTAGAATGGATACGAAGGAATTAGAATGGATCGTACGAAGGAATTAGAATGGATCATACAAATAAAATAGAATGGATCGTACGTCATTCGTTTGATCCATTCTAATTCATTCGCACGAATATATCCATTCTAATTCATTCGTACGATCCATTCTAATTTATTCGTACGATCCATTCTAATTCATTCGTACAATCTATTCTAATTCATTCGTACGATCCATTCTAATTCATTCGTACGATCCATTCTAATTCATTCGTACGATCCATTCTAATTCATTCGTACGGTCCATTCTAATTCATTTGTACGATCCAATCTAATTCATTCGCACAAATATATCCATTCTAATTCATTCGTACGATCCATTCTAATTCATTCGCACGATCCATTCTAATTCATTCGTACGATCCATTCTAATTCATTCGCACGATCTGTTCTTATTCATTCGCACAATCCATTCTAATTCATTAGCACGAATGTATCCATTCTAATTCATTCGTACGATCCATTCTAATTCATTCGTACGATCCATTCTAATTCATTCGTATGATCCATTCTAATTAATTCGTATGATCCATTCTAATTCACTCATACGATCCATTCTAATACATTCATACGATCCATTCTAATTCATTTGCACGAATATATCCATTCTAATTCATTCGTACGATCCATTCTAATTCCTTCGTACGATCCATTCTAATTCATTCGTACGATCTATTCTAATTCATTCGTACGATCCATTCTAATTCATTCGTACGATCCATTCTAATTCCTTCGTACGATCCATTCTAATTCATTTGTACGATCCATTCTAATTCATTCGTACAATCTATTCTAATTCATTCGTACGAATGGATACATTCGTGTGGATGAATTAGAATGGATCGTACGAATGAGTAAGAATGGATCGTACGAATGAAATAGAATGGATTGCACGAATGAATTAGAATGGATCGTACGAATGAATTAGAATGGATCGTGTGAAAGAATTAGAATGGATTGTATGAATGAATTAGAATGGATCGTACGAATGAATTAGAATGGATCGTACAAGGATCCATTCTAATTCATTCGTACAATCTATTCTATTTCATTCGTACGATCCATTCTTACTCATTCGTATGATCCATTCTAATTCATTCGGACGAATGTATCCATTCTAATTTATTCGTACGATCCATTCTAATTCATTCGTACGATCCATTCTAATTCATTCGTACGATCCATTCTTACTCATTCGTATGATCCATTCTAATTCATTCGTACGATCCATTCTAATTCATTCGTACGATCGATTCTAATTCATTCGCACTATCCATTCTAATTCATTCGTACGATCCATCCTAATTCATTCGTATGATCCATTCTAATTTATTCGTTCAAATATATCCATTCTAATTCATTCGTACGATCCATTCTAATTCATTCGCACGATCCATTCTAATTCGTTCGCATGAATGTATCCATTCTAATTTATTTGCACGATCCGTTCTAATTCATTCCTATGATCTATTTTAATTCATTCGTACGATCCATTCTAATTCATTCTAATTTATTCGTACGATCCATTCTACGATCCATTCTAATTCATTCGTATATTCCATTCTAATTCATTAGCACGATCCATGCTAATGAATTAGAATGGATCGTACGATCCAATCTAATTCATTCATACGATCCATTCTTACTCATTCGTATGATCCATTCTAATTCAATCGTACGATCCATTCTAATTCATTCGTACGATCCATTCTAATTCCTTCGTATGATCCATTCTAATTCATTCGTACGATCCATTCTAATTCATTCATACAATCCATTCTAATTCCTTCGTACGATCCATTCTAATTCATTCATATGATCCATTCTAATTCATTCGCGCAATCTATTCTAATTCATTCGTACGATCCATTCTAATTCATTCGTACGATCCATTCTAATTCATTCATACAATCCATTCTAATTTATTCGCACGAATGTATCCATTCTAATTCATTCGTACGATCCATTCTAATTCATTCGCACAATCTATTCTAATTCATTCATACGATCCATTCTAATTCATTCGCACGAATGTATCCATTCTAATTCATTCATACGATCCATTCTACTTCATTCGTACTATCCGTTCTAATTCACACATACGATCCATTCTAATTCATTCATACGATCCATTCTAATTCATTTGCACGAATATATCCATTCTAATTTTTTCGTACGATCCATTCTAATTCCTTCATACGATCCATTCTATTTCATTCGTATAATCTATTCTAATTCCTTCGTACGATCCATTCTAATTCCTTCGTATCCATTCTAATTCACTCATACGATCCATTCTAATTCATTCGTACGATCCATTCTAATTCATTCATACAATCCATTCAAATTCATTCGCACGAATGTATCCATTCTAATTCATTCGTACGATCAGTTCTAATTCATTCACAAAATCTATTCTAATTCATTCATACGATCCATTCTAATTCATTCACACGAATGTATCCATTCTAATTCATTCATACGATCCATTCTAATTCATTCGTACAATTCATTCTAATTCACTCATACGATCCATTCTAATACATTCATACGATCCATTCTAATTCATTTCCACGAATATATCCATTCTAATTCATTCGTACGATCCATTCTAATTCCTTCGTACGATCCATTCTAATTCATTTGTACGATCTATTCTAATTCATTCGTACGATCCATTCTAATTCATTCGTACGATCCATTCTAATTCTTTCGTACGATCCATTCTAATTCATTCGTACGATCCATTCTAATTCATTCATACAATCCATTCTAATTCTTTCACACGATCCATTCTAATTCATTCGTACGATCCATTCTAATTCATTCGTGCAATCTATTCTATTTCATTCGTACGATCTATTCTTACTCATTCGTACGATCCATTCTAATTCATTCACACGAATGTATCCATTCGTATGAATGAATTAGAATAGATTGTACGAATGAATTAGAATGGATCGTACGAATGAATTAGAATGGATCGTACGAAGGAATTAGAATGGATCGTACGAATGAATTAGAATGGATCGTACGAATGAATTAGAATAGATCGTACGAATGAATTAGAATGGATCGTACGAAGGAATTAGAATGGATCGTACGAATGAATTAGAATGGATCGTATGAATGTATTAGAATGGATCGTATGAGTGAATTAGAATGGATCGTACGAATGAATTAGAATGGATTGTATGAATGAATTAGAATGGATCGTACGAATGAATTAGAATAGATCATACGAATTAATTAGAATGGATCATACGAATGAATTAGAATGGATCGTACGAATGAATTAGAATGGATACATTCGTGCGAATGAATTAGAATGGATTGTGCGAATGAATAAGAACAGATCGTGCGAAAGAATTAGAATGGATCGTACGAATGAATTAGAATGGATCGTGCGAATGAATTAGAATGGATCGTACGAATGAATTAGAATGGATATATTAGTGCGAATGAATTAGAATGGATTGTTCGAATGAATTGTAATGGATCGTATGAATGAATTAGAATGGATCGTACGAATGAATTAGAATGGATCGTGCGAATGAATTAGAATGGATCGTACGAATGAATTAGAATGGATCGTGTGAAAGAATTAGAATGGATCGTACGAATGAATTAGAATGGATCGTACGAATGAATTAGAATGGATCGTACGAATGAATTAGAATGGATACATTTGTGCGAATGAATTAGAATGGATCGTATGAATGAATTAGAATGGATCGTACGAATGAATTAAAATGGATCGTGTGAATAAATTAGAATGGATCGTACGAATGAATTAGAATGGATCGTACGAATGAACTAGAATGGATACATTCGTGCGAATGAATTAGAATGGATCGTACGAATGAATTAGAATGGATCGTACGAATGAATTAGAATGGATCTTACGAATGAATTAGAATGGATCGTACGAATGAATTAGAATGGATCGTACGAATGAATTAGAATCGATACATTCGTGCGAATGAATTAGAATGGATCGGACGAATGAATTAGAATGGATCGTACGAATGAATTAGAATGAATCGTATGAATGAATTAGAATAGATCGTACGAATAAATTAGAATGGATACATTCGTCCGAATGAATTAGAATGGATCATACGACTGAGTAAGAATGGATCGTACGAATGAAATAGAATAGATTGTACGAATGAATTAGAATGGATCGTGTGAAAGAATTAGAATGGATTGTATGAATGAATTAGAATGGATCGTACGAATGAATTAGAATGGTTCGTACGAATGAATTAGAATGGATCGTACGAAAGAATTAGAATGGATCGTACGAATGAATTAGAATGGATACATTCGTGCGAATGAATTAGAATGGATACATTCGTGTGAAAGAATTAGAATAGATCGTATGAATGAATTAGAATGGATCCTATGAATTAGAATGGATCATACGACTGAGTAAGAATGGATCGTACGAATGAAATAGAATAGATTGTACGAATGAATTAGAATGGATCGTGTGAAAGAATTAGAATGGATTGTATGAATGAATTAGAATGGATCGTACGAATGAATTAGAATGGATCGTGTGAAAGAATTAGAATTGATTGTATGAATGAATTAGAATGGATCGTACGAATGAATTAGAATGGATCGTACGAAGGAATTAGAATGGATCGTACGAATGAATTAGAATGGATCGTACGAATGAATTAGAATAGATTGCGCGAATGAATTAGAATGGATCGTGCGAATGAAATAGAATGGATACAAATGAATTAGAATGGATCATACGAATGAATTAGAATGACGATCCATTCTTACTCATTCGTATGATCCATTCTAATTTATTCGTACGAATGTATCAATTCTAATTCATTCGTACGTCTAATTCATTCGTACGGTCCATTCTAATTCATTCGCTCAATCCATTCTATTTCATTCGTACGATCCATTCTTACTCATTCGTATTATCCATTATGGCTACATTCGTGCGAATGAATTAGAATAGATCATACGAATGTGTAAGAATGGATCGTACGAATGAAATAGAATGGATTATGCAAATGAATTAGAATGGATCGTACGAATGAATTAGAATGGATCGTGTGAAAGAATTAGAATGGATTGTATGAATGAATTAGAATAGATCGTATGAATGAATTAGAATGGATCGTACGAATGAATTAGAATGGATCGTACGAATGAATTAGAATGGATACATTCGTGCGAATGAATTAGAATGGATTCATTCGTGCGAAAGAATTAGAATAGATCGTATGAATGAATTAGAATGGATCCTATGAATGAATTAGAATGGATCGTGCGAATGAATTAGAATGGATCGTACGAATGAATTAGAATGGATCGTGCTAATGAAATAGAATTGATCGAACGAATGAATTAGCATGGATCGTGCTAATGAATTAGAATGGAACGTACGAATGAATTAGAATGGATCGTGTGAAAGAATTAGAATGGATTGTATGAATGAATTAGAATGAATTCGTACGATCAATTCGAATTCATTCGCACGATCCATTCTAATTCATTCCTACAATCCATTCTAATTCATTCATACAATCCATTCTAATTCTTTCACGCGATCCATTCTAATTCATTCGTAGGATCCATTCTAATTCATTCCTAGAATCTATTCTATTTCATTCGTACGATCCATTCTTACTCATTCCTATGATCCATTCTAATTCATTCGGACAAATGTATCCATTTTAATTTATTCGTACGATCCATTCTAATTCATTCGTACGATCCCTTCTAATTCATTCGTACGATCCATTCTAATTCATTCGTCCGATCCATTCTAATTTATTCACACGAATGTATCCATTCTAATTCATTCGTACAATCCATTCTAATTCATTCGTACGATCCATTCTAATTCATTCGTACGATCCATTCTAATTCATTCGTACGATCCATTCTACTTCATTCGCACGAATGTATCCATTCTAGTTCATTCGTACGATCCATTCTAATTCATTCGCACGATCCATTCTAATTCATTCGTACGATCCATTCTAATTCATTCATACGATCCATTCTAATTCATTCGCACAAATGTATCCATTCTAATTCATTTGTACGATCCATTCTAATTCATTTGCACGATCCATTCTAATTCATTCGTATGATCCATTCTAATTCTTTCACACGATCCATTCTAATTCATTCGTACGATCCATTCTAATTCATTCGCACGATCCATTCTAATTCATTCATATGATCCATTCTAATTTATTCATACGATCAATTCTAATTCATTCGTACGATCCATTCTAATTCATTCGCACAAATGTATCCATTCTAATTCATTCGTACGATCCATTCTAATTCATTCGCACGATCCATTCTAATTCATTTGTACGATCCATTCTAATTCATTCGCACGATCTGTTCTTATTCATTCGCACAGTCCATTCTAATTCATTCGCACGAATGTATCCATTCTAGTTCATTCGTACGATCCATTCTAATTCATTCGCACGAATGTATCCATTCTAGTTTATTCGTACGATCCATTCTAATTTATTCATACAATCCATTCTAATTCATTCGTACGATCCATTCTAATTCACTCATACGATCCATTCTAATACATTCATACGATCCATTCTAATTCATTTGCACGAATATATCCACTCTAATTCATTCGTACGATCCATTCTAATTCCTTCGTACGATCAATTCTAATTCATTCGTACGATCTATTCTAATTCATTCGTACGATCCATTCTAATTCATTCGTACGATCCATTCTAATTCCTTCGTACGATCCATTCTAATTCATTCGTACGATCCATTCTAATTCATTCGTACAATCTATTCTAATTCATTCATACGAATGGATACAATCATGTGAATGAATTAGAATGGATTGTACGAATGAGTAAGAATGGATCGTACGAATGAAATAGAATTAGAATGGATCGTGTGAAAGAATTAGAATGGATTGTATTAATGAATTAGAATGGATCATACGAATGAATTAGAATGGATCAAACAAAGGAATTAGAATGGATCGTACGAATGAATTAGAATGGATCGTACGAATGAATTAGAATAGATCGTATGAATGAATTAGAATGGATCATACGAAGGAATTAGAATGGATCGTACGAATGAATTAGAATGGATATATTCGTGCGAATGAATTAGAATGGATCGTATGAATGTATTAGAATGGATCGTATGAGTGAATTAGAATGGATCATACGAATGAATTAGAATGGATCGTATGAATGAATTAGAATGGATACATTCGTGTGAATGAATTAGAATGGATCGTACGAATGGATTAGAATGGATCGTATGAATGAATTAGAATGGATACATTCGTGCGAATGAATTAGAATGGATCGTACGAATGAATTAGAATGGATCGTACGAATGAATTAGAATGGATCTTACGAATGAATTAGAATGGATCATACGAATGAGTAAGAATGGATCGTATGAATGAATTAGATTGGATCGTACGATCCATTCTAATTCATTAGCATGGATCGTACTAATGAATTAGAATGGAATATACGAATGAATTTGAATGGATCGTAGAATGGATCGTACGAATGAATTAGAATGAATTAGAATGGATCGTACGAATGAATTAGAATAGATCATAGGAATGAATTAGAATGGATCGTGCAAATAAATTAGAATGGATACATTCGTCGAAATGAATTAGAATGGATCGTGCGAATGAATTAGAATGGATCGTACGAATGAATTAGAATGGATATATTTGAACGAATAAATTAGAATGGATCATACGAATAAATTAGAATGGATCGTACGAATGAATTAGAACGGATAGTCCGAATGAATTAGAATCGATCGTACGAATGAATTAGAATGGATCGTACAAATGAATTAGAATGGATCATACGAATGAGTAAGAATGGATCGTACGAATGAATTAGAATGGATCGTACGAATGAATTAGAATGGATCGTACGAATAAATTAGAATGGATACATTCATCCGAATGAATTAGAATGGATCATACGAATAAGTAAGAATGGATCGTACGAATGAAATAGAATAGATTGTACGAATGAATTAGAATGGATCCTACGAATGAATTAGAATGGATCGTGTGAAAGAATTAGAATGGATTGTATGAATGAATTAGAATGGATCGTATGAATGAATTAGAATGGATCGTGCGAATGAATTCGAACTGATCGTACGAATTCATTCTAATTCATTCATACAATCCATTCTAATTCTTTCACACGATCCATTCTAATTCATTCATACGTTCCATTCTAATTCATTAGCACGATCCATGCTAATTCATTCGTTCGATCAATTCTAATTCATTAGCACGATCTATTCTAATTCATTCGTACGATCCATTCTAATTCATTCACACGATCCATTCTAATTCATTCATAGGATCCATTCTAATTCATTCATACGATCTATTCTAATTCTTTCGCACAAATGTATCCATTCTAATTCATTCGCACGAATATATCCATTCTAATTCATTAGTACGATCCATTCTAATTCATTCGTACGATCCATTCTAATTCATTCATACGATCCATTCTAATTCATTCATACGATCTATTCTAATTCATTCATACAATCCATTCTAATTCTTTCACACGATCCATTCTAATTCATTCGTACGATCCATTCTAATTCATTCGCACAATCCATTCTATTTCATTCGAACGATCCATTCTTACTCATTGGTACGATCCATTCTAATTCATTCGTACGATCCATTCTAATTCATTCGCACAATCTATTCTATTTCATTCGTACGATCCATTCTTACTCATTCGTATGATCCATTCTAATTCATTCGGACGAATGTATCCATTCTAATTTATTCGTACGATCCATTCTAATTCATTCGTACGTTCCATTCTAATTCATTCGTACGATCCATTCTAATTCATTCGTCCGATCCATTCTAATTCATTCGCACGAATGTATCCATTCTAATTCATTCGTACGATCCATTCTAATTCATTCGTACGATCCATTCTAATTCATTCGTAAGATCCATTCTAATTCATTCGTACGATCCATTCTAATTCATTCGTACGATCCATTCTAATTCATTCGCACGAATGTATCCATTCTAGTTCATTCGTACGATCCATTCTAATTCATTCGTACGATCTATTCTAATTCATTCGCACGATCCATTCTAATTCATTCATACGATCCATTCTAATTCATTCATACGATCCATTCTAATTCATTCGTACGATCCATTCTAATTCATTCGCACAAATGTATCCATTCTAATTCATTCGTATGATCCATTCTAATTCATTCGCACGATCCATTCTAATTCATTCGTACGATCCATTCTAATTCTTTCACACGATCCATTCTAATTCATTCGTACGATCCATTCTAATTCATTCGCACGATCCATTCTAATTCATTCGTACGATCCATTCTAATTCATTCGCACGAATGTATCCATTCTAGTTCATTCGTACGATCCATTCTAATTCATTCGCACGATCCATTCTAATTCATTCGTACGATCCATTCTAACTCATTCATACGATCCATTCTAATTCATTCGTACGATCCATTCTAATTCATTCGCACAAATGTATCCATTCTAATTCATTCGTACGATCCATTCTAATTCATTCGCACGATCCATTCTAATTAATTCGTACGATCCATTCTAATTCATTCGCACGATCTGTTCTTATTCATTCGCACAATCCATTCTAATTCATTCGCACGAATGTATCCATTCTAATTCATTCGTACGATCCATTCTAATTCATTCGTACGATCCATTCTAATTCATTCGTATGATCCATTCTAATTAATTCGTATGATCCATTCTAATTCATTCATACAATCCATTCTAATTCATTCGCACGAATGTATCCATTCTAATTAATTCGTACGATCCATTCTATTTCATTCGTATGATCTATTCTTATTTATTCGCACGATCCAGTCTAATTGATTCGCACGATCCATTCTAATTCATTCGCACGAATGTATCCATTCTAATTCATTCGTACGATCCATTCTAATTCATTAATACGATCCATTCTAATTCATTCGTACGATCCATTCTAATTCATATGCACAAAGGTATCCATTCTAATCCATTCGTAGGATCCATTCTAATCCATTCATACGATCCATTCTAATTCATTCGTACGATCCATTCTAATTTATTCGCTCGAATGTATCCATTCTAATCCATTCGTACGATCCATTCTAATCCATTCGTACGATCCATTCTAATTCATTCGCATGAATGTAACCATTCTAATTCATTCATTTGATCCATTCTAATTCATTCGTACGATCCATTCTAATTCATTCGTTCGATCCATTCTAATTCATTCGCACGAATGTATCCATTCTAATTCATTCGTACGATCCATTCTAATTCATTCGTATGATCCATTCTAATTCATTTGTATGATCCATTCTAATTGATTCGTCCGATCCATTCTAATTCATTCGCACGAATGTATCCATTCTAATTCATTCGTACGATCCATTCTAATTCATTCGTACGATCCATTCTAATTCATTCGTAAGATCCATTATAATTCATTCGTACGATCCATTCTAATTCATTCGTACGATCCATTCTAATTCATTCGCACGAATGTATCCATTCTAGTTCATTCGTACGATCCATTCTAATTCATTCGTACGATCTATTCTAATTCATTCGCACGATCCATTCTAATTCATTCATACGATCCATTCTAATTCATTCATACGATCCATTCTAAATCATTCGTACGATCCATTCTAATTCATTCGCACAAATGTATCCATTCTAATTCATTCGTACGATCCATTCTAATTCATTCGCACGATCCATTCTAATTCATTCGTACGATCCATTCTAATTCTTTCACACGATCCATTCTAATTCATTCGTACGATCCATTCTAAATTATTCGCACGATCCATTCTAATTCATTCGTACGATCCATTCTAATTCATTCGCACGAATGTATCCATTCTAGTTCATTCGTACGATCCATTCTAATTCATTCGCACGATCCATTCTAATTCATTCGTACGATCCATTCTAATTCATTCATACGATCCATTCTAATTCATTCGTACGATCCATTCTAATTCATTCGCACAATTGTATCAATTCTAATTCATTCGTACGATCCATTCTAATTCATTCGCACGATCCATTCTAATTAATTCGTACGATCCATTCTAATTCATTCGCACGATCTGTTCTTATTCATTCACACAATCCATTCTAATTCATTCGCACGAATGTATCCATTCTAATTCATTCGTACGATCCATTCTAATTCATTCGTCCGATCCATTCTAATTCATTCGTATGATCCATTCTAATTAATTCGTATGATCCATTCTAATTAATTCATACAATCCATTCTAATTCATTCGAACGAATGTATCCATTCCAATTAATTCGTACGATCCATTCTATTTCATTCGTATGATCTATTCTTATTTATTCGCACGATCCAGTCTAATTGATTCGCACGATCCATTCTAATTCATTCGCACGAATGTATCCATTCTAATTCATTCGTACGATCCATTCTAATTCATTAATATGATCCATTCTAATTCATTCGTACGATCCATTCTAATTCATATGCACAAAGGTATCCATTCTAATCCATTCGTAGGATCCATTCTAATCCATTCATACGATCCATTCTAATTCATTCGTACGATCCATTCTAATTCATTCGCTCGAATGTATCCATTCTAATCCATTCGTACGATCCATTCTAATCCATTCGAACGATCCATTCTAATTCATTCGCATGAATGTAACCATTCTAATTCATTCATTTGATCCATTCTAATTCATTCTTACGATCCATTCTAATTCATTCGTCCGATCCATTCTAATTCATTCGCACGAATGTATCCATACTAATTCATTTGTACGATCCATTCTAATTCATTAATATGATCCATTCTAATTCATTCGTACGATCCATTCTAATTCATTCGTATGATCCATTCTAATTCATTCTTACGATCCATTCTAATTCATTCGCACGAATGTATCCATTTTAGTTCATTCGTACGATCCATTCTAATTCATTCGTACGATCCATTCTAATTCATTCGCACGAATGTATCCATTTTAATTCATTCGTACGATCCATTCTAATTCATATGCACAAAGGTATCCATTCTAATTCATTCGTACGATCCATTCTAATTCAGGATCGTACGAATGAATTAGAATGGATACATTCGTGCGAATGAATTAGAATTGATCGTACGAATGAATTAGAATGGATCGTGCGAATGAATTAGAATGGATCGTACGAATGAATTAGAATGGATCGTACGAATGAACTAGAATGGATACATTCATGCGAATGAATTAGAATGGATCGTACGAATGAATTAGAATGGATCTTACGAATGAATTAGAATGGATCGTACGAATGAATTAGAATGGATCGTACGAATGAATTAGAATGGATACATTCGTGCGAATGAATTAGAATGGATCGGACGAATGAATTAGAATGGATCGTACGAATGAATTAGAATGGATCAAATGAATGAATTAAAATGGTTACATTCATGCGAATGAATTAGAATGGATCGTACGAATGGATTAGAATGGATCGTACGAATGGATTAGAATGGATACATTCGAGCGAATGAATTAGAATGGATCGTACGAATGAATTAGAATGGATCGTACGAATGGATTAGAATGGATCCTACGAATGGATTAGAATGGATACCTTTGTGCAGAATGGATCGTACGAATGAATTAGAATGGATACATTCGTGCACGATCCATTCTAATTCATTCGCACGAATGTATCCATTCTAATTCATTCGTACGATCCATTCTAATTCATTAATATGATCCATTCTAATTCATTCGTACGATCCATTCTAATTCATATGCACAAAGGTATCCATTCTAATTCATTCGTACGATCCATTCGAATTCAGGATCGTACGAATGAATTAGAATGGATACATTCGTGTGAATGAATTAGAATTGATCGTACGAATGAATTAGAATGGATCGTGCGAATGAATTAGAATGGATCGTACGAATGAATAAGAATGGATCGTACGAATGAACTAGAATGGATACATTCGTGCGAATGAATTAGAATGGATCGTACGAATGAATTAGAATGGATCGTACGAATGAATTAGAATGGATACATTTGTGCGAATGAATTAGAATGGATCGGACGAATGAATTAGAATGGATCGTACGAATGAATTAGAATGGATCATATGAATGAATTAGAATGGTTACATTCATGCGAATGAATTAGAATTGATCGTACGAATAGATTAGAATGGATCGTACGAATGGATTATAATGGATACATTCGAGCGAATGAATTAGAATGGATCGTACGAATGAATTAGAATGGATCGTACGAATGGATTAGAATGGATCCTACGAATGGATTAGAATGGATATCTTTGTGCATATGAATTAGAATGGATCGTACGAATGAATTAGAATGGATCATAATAATGAATTAGAATGGATCGTACGAATGAATTAGAATGGATACATTCGTGCGAATGAATTAGAATGGATACATTTGTGCGAATGAATTAGAATGGATCGTACGAATGAATTAGAATGGATCGTATGATTGAATTAGAATGGATCGTACGAATGAATTAGAATGGATCGTGCGAATGAATTAGAATGGATCGTACGAATGAATTAGAATGGATCGTACGAATGAACTAGAATAGATACATTCGTGCGAATGAATTAGAATGGATCATACGAATGAATTAGAATGGATCGTACGAATGAATTAGAATGGATCTTACGAATGAATTAGAATGGATCGTACAAATGAATTAGAATGGATACATTCGTGCGAATGAATTAGAATGGATCGTACGAATGAATTAGAATGGATCGTACGAATAAATTAGAATGGATCGTACTAATGAATTAGAATGGATCGTACGAATAAATTAGAATGGATACATTCATCCGAATGAATTAGAATGGATCATACGAATGAGTAAGAATTGATCGTACGAATGAAATAGAATAGATTGTACGAATGAATTAGAATGGATCCTATGAATGAATTAGAATGGATCGTGTGAAAGAATTAGAATGGATTGTATGAATGAATTAGAATGGATCGTATGAATGAATTAGAATGGATCGTGTGAATGAATTCGAATGGATCGTACGAATTCATTCTAATTCATTCATACAATCCATTCTAATTCTTTCCCACGATCTATTCTAATTCATTCGTAGGATCCATTCTAATTCATTCATACAATCAATTCTATTTCATTCGTAGGATCCATTCTTACTCATTCGTATGATTCATTCTAATTCATTCGGACGAATGTATCCATTCTAATTCATTCGTACAATCCATTCTAATTCATTCGTACGATCCATTCTAATTCATTCGTCCGATCCATTCTAATTCATTCATCCGATCTATTCTAATTCATTCGCACGAATGTATCCATTCTAATTCATTCGTACGGTCCATTCTAATTCATTCGCACAATCAATTCTATTTCATTCGTACGATCCATTCTTACTCATTCGTATGATCCATTATGGATACATTCGTGCGAATGAATTAGAATGGATCATACGAATGAGTAAGAATGGATCGTACGAATGAAATAGAATGGATTGTGCGAATGAATTAGAATGGATCATAGGAATAAATTAGAATGGATTGTGTGAAAGAATTAGAATGGATTGTATGAATGAATCAGAATAGATCGTATGAATGAATTAGAATGGATCGTACAAATGACTCAGAATGGATCGTACGAATGAATTAGAATGGATCGTACGAATGAATTAGAAAGGATCGTACGAATGAATTAGAATGGATCTTACGAATGAATTAGAATGGATCGTACGAATGAATTAGAATGGATCGTACGAATAAATTAGAATGGATACATTTGTCCGAATGAATTAGAATGGATCATACGAATGAGTAAGAATGGATCGTACGAATGAAATAGAATAGATTGTACGAATGAATTAGAATGGATCCTACGAATGAATTAGAATAGATCGTGTGAAAGAATTAGAATGGATTGTATGAATGAATTAGAATGTATTTGTACGATCCATTCAAATTCATTCGCACGATCCATTCTAATTCATTCATACGATTTATTCTAATTCATTCATACAATCTATTCTAATTCTTTCACACTATCCTTTCTAATTCATTCGTAGGATCCATTCTAATTCATTCGTACAATCTATTCTATTTCATTCGTACGATCCATTCTTACTCATTCGTATGATCCATTCTAATTCATTCGGACGAATGTATCCATTCTAATTTATTCGTACGATCCATTCTAATTCATTCGTATGATCCATTCTAATTCATTCGTACGATCCATTCTTACTCATTCGTATGATCCATTCTAATTCATTCGTACGATCCATTCTAATTCATTCATACGATCGATTCTAATTCATCCGCACTATCCATTCTAATTCATTCGTACGATCCATTCTAATTCATTCGTATGATCCATTCTAATTTATTCGTTCAAATATATCCAATCTAATTCATTCGTACGATCCATTCTAATTCATTCGCACGATCCATTCTAATTCGTTCGCGCGAATGTATCCATTCTAATTCATTTGCACGATCCGTTCTAATTCATTCCTATGATCTATTTTAATTCATTCGTACGATCCATTCTATTTTAATTCATTCATAGGATCCATTCTAATTCATTCATAGGATCCATTCTAATTCATTCGTACGATCCATTCTAATTCATTCATACCATCCATTCTAATTCATTCGTACGATCCTTTCTAATTCACTCATACGAACCATTCTAATACATTCATACGATCCATTCTAATTCATTTGCACGAATATATCCATTCTAATTCCTTCGTATGATCCATTCTAATTCATTCGTACGATCTATTCTAATTCATTCGTACGATCCATTCTAATTCATTCGTACGATCCATTCTAATTCCTTCGTACGATCCATTCTAATTCATTCGTACGATCCATTCTAATTCATTCGTACAATCGATTCTAATTCATTCGTACGAATGGATATATTCGTGTGAATGAATTAGAATGGATCGTACGAATGAGTAAGAATGGATCGTACGAATGAAATAGAATGGAATGCACGAATGAATTAGAATGAATCGTACGAATGAATTAGAATGGATCGTGTGAAAGAATTAGAATGGATTGTATGAATGAATTAGAATGGATCGTACGAAGGAATTAGAATGGATAGTACGAATGAATTAGAATGGATCGTACGAATAAATTAGAATAGATCGTACGAATGAATTAGAATGGATCGTACGAATGAATTAGAATGTATCGTGTGAAGGAATTAGAATGGATCATACGAATGAATTAGAATGAATCGTGCGAATGAATTAGAATGGATCGTGCGAATGAATTAGAATGGATCGTACGAATGAATTAGAATGGATCGTGCTAATGAATTAGAATTGATCGAACGAATGAACTAGAATGGATACATTCGTGCGAATGAATTAGAATGGATCGTACGAATGAATTAGAATGGATCTTACGAATGAATTAGAATGGATCGTACGAATGAATTAGAATGGATCGTACGAATGAATTAGAATGGATACATTCGTGCGAATGAATTAGAATGGATCGGACGAATGAATTAGAATGGATCGTACGAATGAATTAGAATGGATCAAATGAATGAATTAGAATGGTTACATTCATGCGAATGAATTAGAATGGATCGTACGAATGGATTAGAATGGATCGTACGAATGGATTAGAATTCCTACGATCTATTCTAATTCATTCGCTCGAATGTATCCATTTTAATTCATTCGTACGATCCATTCTAATTCATTCGTACGATCTAATTCATTTGTACGATCCATTCTAATTCATTCGTACGATCGATTCTAATTCATTCGCACTATCCATTCTAATTCATTCGTACGATCCATTCTAATTCATTCGTATGATCCATTTTAATTTATTCGTTCAAATATATCCATTCTAATTCATTCGTACGATCCATTCTAATTCATTCGCACGATCCATTCTAATTCATTCGCACGAATGTATCCATTCTAATTCATTTGCACGATCCATTCTAATTCATTCCTATGATCTATTCTAATTCATTCGTACGATCCATTCTAATTTATTCGCTCGAATGTATCCATTCTAATTCATTCGTACGATCCATTCTAATTTGTTTATATGATCCATTCTAATTTGTTCCTACGATCCATTCTAATTCGTTCGTACGATCCATTGTAATTCATTCGCATGATCCATTCTAATTCATTCGTACGATCCATTCTAATTCATTCATACAATCCATTCTAATTCATTCGCACGAATGTATCCATTCCAATCCATTCGTACGATCCATTCTAATCCATTCGTACGATCCATTCTAATTCATTCGCATGAATGTAACTATTCTAATTCATTCATTTGATCCATTCTAATTCATTCGTACGATCCATTCTAATTCATTCGTCCGATCCATTCTAATTCATTCGAACAATCCATTCTATTTCATTTGTACGATCCATTCTTACTCATTCGTATGATCCATTCTAATTCATTCGTACGAATGTATCCATTCTAATTCATTTGTACGATCCATTCTAATTCATTCATACAATCCATTCTATTTCATTCGTACGATCCATTCTTACTCATTCGTATGATCCATTCTAATTCATTCGCACGAATGTATCCATTCTAATTCATTCATACAATCCATTCTAATTCATTCCGTATGATCCATTCTAATTCATTCGTACGATCCATTCTAATTCATTCGTCCGATCCATTCTAATTCATTCGTCCGATCCATTCTAATTCATTCGTAAGATCCATTCTAATTCATTCCCATGATCCATTCTAATTTATTCGTACGATCCATTCTAATTCATTCGTACGATCTATTCTAATTCATTCGCACGAATGTAACCATTCTAATTCATTCATACGATTCATTCTAATTCATTCGTATGAGCTATTCTAATTCATTCGTACGATCCATTGTAATTCATTCGTACGATCCATTACAATTCATTAATACAATCCATTTAGATTCATTCGCACAAATGTATCCATTCAAATTCATTCGTACGATCCAGTCTAATTCATTCGTACGACCCATTCTAGTTCATTCGCACGAATATTTCCATTCTAATTCTTTCGTACGATGCATTCTAATTCATTCGTATGATCCATTTTATTTCATTCTCACAAATGTATCCATTCTAATTCATTCGTACGATCCATTCTAATTCATTCCTACGATCTATTCTAATTCATTCGCTCGAATGTATCAATTTTAATTCATTCGCACGATTCATTCTAATTCATTCGCACGAATGTATCCATTCTAATTCATTTGCACGATCCATTCTAATTCATTCCTATGATCTATTCTAATTCATTCGTACAATCCATTCTTATTCATTCTAATTCATTCGTACGATCCATTCTACGATCCATACTAATTCATTCGTATATTCCATTCTAATTCATTAGCACGATCCATGCTAATGAATTAGAATGGATCGTACGATCTAATCTAATTTATTCATACGATCCATTCTTACTCATTCGTATGATCCATTCTAATTTAATCGTACGATCCATTCTAATTCATTCGTACGATCCATTCTAATTCCTTCGTACGATCCATTCTAATTCATTCGTACGATCCATTCTAATTCATTTGTACGATCCATTCTAATTCCTTCGTATGATCCATTCTAATTCATTCGTACGATCCATTCTACTTCATTCGCGCAATCTATTCTAATTCATTCGTACGATCCATTCTAATTCATTCGTACGATCCATTCTAATTCATTCATACAATCCATTCTAATTTATTCGCACGAATGTATCCATTCTAATTCATTCGTACGATCCATTCTAATTCATTCGCACAATCTATTCTAATTCATTCATACGATCCATTCTAATTCATTCGAACGAATGTATCCATTCTAATTCATTCATACGATCCATTCTACTTCATTCGTACTATCCGTTCTAATTCACTTATACGATCCATTCTAATTCATTCATACGATCCATTCTAATTCATTTGCACGAATATATCCATTCTAATTCGTTCGTACGATCCATTCTAATTCCTTCGTACGATCCAATCTATTTCATTCGTATGATCCATTCTAATTCCTTCGTACGATCCATTCTAATTCCTTTGTATCCATTCTAATTCACTCATACGATCCATTCTAATTCATTCATACGATCCATTCTAATTCATTCATACAATCCATTCTAATTCATTCGCACGAATGTATCCATTCTAATTCATTCGTACGATCAGTTCTAATTCATTCACAAAATCTATTCTAATTCATTCATATGATCCATTCTAATTCATTCACACGAATGTATCCATTCTAATTCATTCATACGATCCATTCTAATTCATTCGTACGAATCATTCTAATTCACTCATACGATCCATTCTAATACATTCATACGATCCATTCTAATACATTCATACGATCCATTCTAATTCATTTGCACAAATATATCCATTCTAATTCATTCGTACGATCCATTCTAATTCCTTCGTACGATCCATTCTAATTCATTCGTACGATCTATTCTAATTCAGTCGTACGATCCAATCTAATTCATTCGTAGGATCCATTCTAATTCCTTCGTACGATCCATTCTAATTCATTCGTACGATCCATTCTAATTCATTCATACAATCCATTCTAATTCATTCGTACGATCCATTCTAATTCATTCGTGCAATCCATTCTATTTCATTCGTACGATCCATTCTAATTCTTCGTACGATCCATTCTAATTCATTCGTACGATCCATTCTAATTCATTCATACAATCCATTCTAATTCTTTCACACGATCCATTCTAATTCATTCGTACGATCCATTCTAATTCATTCGTGCAATCCATTCTAATTCATTCGTGCAATCCATTCTAATTCATTCGTAGAATAGATTGTACGAATGAATTAGAATGGATCGTACGAATGAATAAGAATGGATCGTACGAAGGAATTAGAATGGATCGTACGAATGAATTAGAATGGATACATTCGTGCGAATGAATTAGAATAGATTGTGCGAATGAATTAGAATGGATCGTACGAATGAATTAGAATGGATCGTACGAATGAATTAGAATGGATACATTCGTGCGAATGAATTAGAATGGATCGGACGAATGAATTAGAATGGATCGTACGAATGAATTAGAATGGATCGTACGAATGAATTAGAATGGATACATTCGTGCGAATGAATTAGAATTGATCGTACGAATGAATTAGAATGGATCGTGCGAATGAATTAGAATGGATCGTACGAATGAATTAGAATGGATTGTACGAATGAACTAGAATGGATACATTCGTGCGAATGAATTAGAATGGATCGTACGAATGAATTAGAATGGTTCGTACGAATGAATTAGAATGGATCGTACGAATGAATTAGAATGGATCGTACGAATGAATTAGAATGGATACATTCGTGCGAATGAATTAGAATGGATCGGACGAATGAATTAGAATGGATCGTACGAATGAATTAGAATGGATCAAATGAATGAATTAGAATGGTTACATTCATGCGAATGAATTAGAATGGATCATACGAATTGATTAGAATGGATCGTACGAATGGATTAGAATGGATACATTCGAGCGAATGAATTAGAATGGATCGTACGAATGAATTAGAATGGATCGTACGAATGGATAAGAATGGATCCTACGAATGGATTAGAATGTATACCTTTGTGCATATGAATTAGAATGGATCGTACGAATGAATTAGAATGGATCATATTAATGAATTAGAATGGATCGTACGAATGAATTAGAATGGATACATTCGTGCACGATCCATTCTAATTCATTCGCACGAATGTATCCATTCTAATTCATTCGTACGATCCATTCTAATTCATTAATATGATCCATTCTAATTCATTCGTACGATCCATTCTAATTCATATGCACAAATGTATCCATTCTAATTCATTCGTACGATCCATTCTAATTCAGGATCGTACGAATGAATTAGAATGGATACATTCGTGCGAATGAATTAGAATTGATCATACGAATGAATTAGAATGGATCGTGAAAATGAATTAGAATGGATCACACGAATGAATTCGAATGGATCGTACGAATGAACTAGAATGGATACATTCGTGCGAATGAATTAGAATGGATCGTACGAATGAATTAGAATGGATCGTACGAATGAATTAGAATGGATCTTACGAATGAATTAGAATGGATCGTACGAATGAATTAGAATGGATCGTTCGAATGAATTAGAATGGATACATTCGTGCGAATGAATTAGAATGGATCAGACGAATGAATTAGAATGGATCGTATGAATGAATTAGAATGGATCAAATGAATGAATTAGAGTGGTTACATTCATGCAAATGAATTAGAATGGATCGTACGAATGGATTAGAATAGATACATTCGAGCGAATGAATTAGAATGGATCGTACGAATGGATTAGAATGGATCCTACGAATGGATTAGAATGGATACCTTTGTGCATATGAATTAGAATGGATCGTACGAATGAATTAGAATGGATCATATTAATGAATTAGAATGGATCGTACGAATGAATTAGAATGGATACATTCGTGCGAATGAATTAGAATGGATCGTGCGAATCAATTAGACTGGATCGTGCGAATGAATAAGAATAGATCATACGAATGAATTAGAATGGATCGTACGAATTAATTAGAATGGATACATTCGTACGAATGAATTAGAATGGATTGTATGAATGAATTAGAATGGATCGTACGAATGAATTAGAATGGATCATACAAATTAATTAGAATGGATCATACGAATGAATTAGAATGGATCGTACGAATGAATTAGAATGGATCGTACGAATGAATTAGAATGGATACATTCATGCGAATGAATTAAAATGGATTGTGCGAATGAATAAGAACAGATCGTGCGAATGAATTAGAATGGATCGTACGAATGAATTAGAATGGATCGTGCGAATGAATTAGAATGGATCGTACGAATGAATTAGAATGGATACATTTGTGTGAATGAATTAGAATGGATCGTACGAATGAATTAGAATGGATCGTATGAATGAATTAGAATGGATCGTACGAATGAATTAGAATGGATCGTGCGAATGATTTAGAATGGATCGTACGAATGAATTAGAATGGATCGTACGAATGAACTAGAATGGATACATTCGTGCGAATGAATTAGAATGGATCCTACGAATGAATTAGAATGGATCGTACGAATGAATTAGAATGGATCTTATGAATGAATTAGAATGGATCATACGAATGAATTAGAATGGATCGTACGAATGAATTAGAATGGATACAGTCGTGCGAATGAATTAGAATGGATCAGACGAATGAATTAGAATGGATCGTACGAATGAATTAGAATGGATCGTACGAATGAATTAGAATGGATCGTACGAATAAATTAGAATGAATACATTCGTCCGAATGAATTAGAATGGATCATACGAATGAGTAAGAATGGATCGTACGAATGAAATAGAATAGATTGTACGAATGAATTAGAATGGATTGTACGAATGAATTAGAATGGATCGTGTGAATGAATTAGAATGGATCGTATGAATGAATTAGAATGGATCGTGCGAATGAATTCGAATGGATCGTACGAATTCATTCTAATTCATTTATACAATCCATTCTAATTCTATCACACAATCCATTCTAATTCATTCGTACGTTCCATTCTAATTCATTAGCACGATCCATTCTAATTCATTCGTACGATCCATTCTAAATCATTCGTACAATCCATTCTATTTCATTCTTACGATCAATTCTAATTCATTAGCACGATCCATTCTAATTCATTCGTACGATCCATTCAAATTCATTCGCACGATCCATTCTAATTCATTCGTATAATCCATTCTATTTCATTCGTACGATCCATTCTTACTCATTCGTATGATCCATTCTAATTCATTCGCACGAATGTATCCATTCTAATCCATTCATACGATCTATTCTAATCCATTGGTACGATCCATTCTAATTCATTCGCATGAATGTAACCATTCTAATTCATTCATTTGATCCATTCTAATTCATTCGTATGATCCATTCTAATTCATTCGTCCGATCCATTCTAATTCATTCGCACGAATGTATCCATTCTAAACCATTCATACGATCCATTCTAATTCATTCGTAAGATCCATTCTAATTCATTCGTACTATCCATTCTAATCCATTCGTACGATCCATTCTTACTCATTCGTATGATCCATTATGGATACATTCGTGCGAATGAATTAGAATGGATCATACGAATGAGTAAGAATGGATCGTACGAATGAAATAGAATGGATTGTGCGAATGAATTAGAATGGATCGTACGAATGAATTAGAATGGATCGTGTGAAAGAATTAGAATGGCGAATGAATTAGAATGGATATATTTGTGCGAATGAATTAGAATGGATCGTACAAATGAATTAGAATGGATCGTATGAATGAATTAGAATCGATCATACGAATGAATTAGAATGGATCGTGCGAATGAATTAGAATGGATCGTACGAATGAATTAGAATGCATCGTACGAATGAACTAGAATGGATACATTCGTGCGAATGAATTAGAATGGATCGTACGAATAAATTAGAATGGATAGTACGAATGAATTAGAATGGATCTTACGAATGAATTAGAATGGATCATACGAATGAATTAGAATGGATCGTACGAATGAATTAGAATGGATCTTACGGATGAATTAGAATGGATCGTATAAATAAATTAGAATGGATCGTATGAATGATTTAGAATGGATAGATTCGTGCGAATGAATTAGAATGGATCGGACGAATGAATTAGAATGGATCGTACGAATGAATTAGAATGGATCAAATGAATGAATTAGAATGGTTACATTCATGCGAATGAATTAGAATGGATCGTACGAATGGATTAGAATGGATCGTACGAATAGATTAGAATGGATACATTCGTGCGAATGAATTAGAATGGATCATACGAATGAGTAAGAATGGATCGTACGAATGAAATAGAATGGATTGTACGAATGAATTAGAATGGATCGTGCGAATGAATTTGAATGGATCGTACGAATGAATTAGAATGGATCGTGCTAATGAATTAGAATTGATCGTACGAATGAAATATAATGGATTGTACGAATGATTTAGAATGGATCGTACGAATGAATGAGAATGGATCGTACGAATGATTTAGAATGGATACATTCGTGCGAATGAATTAGAATGGATCATACGAATGAGTAAGAATGGATCGTACGAATGAAATAGAATGGATTGTACGAATGAATTAGAATGGATTCGTACGAATGAATTAGAATGGATACATTCGTGCGAATGAATTATAATGGATCGTATGAATGAATTGGAATAGATTGTGCGATCGTACGATCCATTCTAATTCATTCGTACGATCCATTCTAATTCATTCGTAAGATCCATTCTAATTCATTCGTACGATTTATTCTAATTCATTCGAACGATCCATTCTAATTCATTCGCACGAATGTATCCATTCTAGTTCATTCGTACGATCCATTCTAATTCATTCGTACGATCCATTCTAATTCATTCGCACGATCCATTCTAATTCATTCGTACGATCAATTCTAATTCATTCGCACGAATGTATCCATTCTAATTCATTCGTACGATCCTGAATTAGAATGGATCGTACGAATGAATTAGAATGGATCGTACGAATGAACTAGAATGGATACATTCGTGCGAATGAATTAGAATGGATCGTACGAATGAATTAGAATGGATCGTACGAATGAATTAGAATGGATCGTACGAATGAATTAGAATGGATCATACAAATGAGTAAGAATGGATCGTACGAATGAAATAGAATGGATTGTACGAATGAATTAGAATGGATCGTACGAATGAATTAGAATGGATCGTGTGAAAGAATTAGAATTGATTGTATGAATGAATTAGAATGGATCATATGAATGAATTAGAATGGATCGTTTGAATGAATTCGAATGGATCGTACAAATGAATTAGAATGGATCGTACGAATGAATTAGAATGGATACATTCGTGCGAATGAATTAGAATGGATACATTCGTGCGAAAGAATTAGAATAGATCATATGAATGAATTAGAATGGATCCTATGAATGAATTAGAATGGATCATGCGAACGAATTAGAATGGATCGTACGAATGAATTAGAATGGATCGTGCTAATGAATTAGAATTGATCGAACGAATGAATTAGCATGGATCGTGCTAATGAATTAGAATGGAACGTACGAATGAATTAGAATGGATCGTGTGAAAGAATTAGAATGGATTGTATGAATGAATTAAAATGAGTTCATATGATCCATTCGAATTCATTCGCACGATCCATTCTAATTCATTCATACGATCCATTCTAATTCATTCATACAATCCATTCTAATTCTTTCACACGATCCATTCTAATTCATTCGTAGGATCCATTCTAATTCATTCGTACAATCTATTCTATTTCATTCGTACGATCCATTCTTACTCATTCGTATGATCCATTCTAATTCATTCGGACGAATGTATCCATTCTAATTTATTCGTACGATCCATTCTAATTCATTCGTACGATCCATTCTAATTCATTCGTACGATCCATTCTTACTCATTCGTATGATCCATTCTAATTCATTCGTACGATCCATTCTAATTCATTCGTACGATCCATTCTAATTCATTCGCACAATCTATTCTAATTCATTCGTACGATCCATTCTAATTCATTCGTACGATCATACGAATGAATTAGAATGGATCGTACGGAATGAATTAGAATGGATTGTATGAATGAATTAGAATGGATACATTCGTGCGAATGAATTAGAATGGATCATACGAATGAGTAAAAATGGATCGTACGAATGAAATAGAATGGATTGTACGAATGAATTAGAATGGATCGTACAAATGAATTAGAATGGATCGTACGAATGCATTAGAAAGGATCATACGAATGAGTAAGAATGGATCGTACAAATGAAATAGAATGGATTGTACGAATGAATTAGAATGGATCGTACGAATGAATTACAATGGATCGTGTGAAAGAATTAGAATGCATTATATGAATGAATTAGAATGGATCGTATGAATTAATTAGAGTGGATCGTGCGAATGAATTCGAATGGATCGCATGATCCATTCGAATAGAATGGATCGTATGAATGAATTAGAATGGATCGGGCGAATGAATTAGAATGGATCGTATGAATGAATTAGAATGGATCGTATGAATGAATTAGAATGGATCGTACGAATGAATTAGAATGGATCGTACGAATGAATTAGAATGGATCATACGAATAAATTAGAATGGATCATACGAATGAGTAAGAATGGATCATACGAATGAAATAGAATGGATTGTATGAATGAATTAGAATGGATACATTCATGCGAATGAATTAGAATGGATCGGACGATTGAATTAGAATGGATCGTACGATTCATTCTAATTCATTCGTACGATCCATTCTAATACATTCGTACGATTCATGCTAATTCATTCGCACGATCCATTCTAATTCATTCGTATGAATGTATCCATTCTAATTCATTCGTACGATCCATTCTAATTCATTAATATGATCCATTCTAATTCATTCGTCCGATCCATTGTAATTCATTCGCACGAATGTATCCATTCTAATTCATTCATACGATCCATTCTAATTCATTCGTACGATCCATTCTAATTCATTCGTAAGATCCATTCTGATTCATTTGTACGATCCATTCTAATTCATTCGCCCGAATGTATCCATTCTAGTTCATTCGTACGATCCATTCTAATTCATTCGTACGATCCATTCTAATTCATTCGCACGATCCATTCTAATTCATTCGTACGATCCATTCTAATTCATTCGTACGATCCATTCTAATTCATTCGTACGATCCATTCTAACTCATTCGCACAAATGTATCCATTCTAACTCATTCGTAAGATCCATTCTAATTCATTCGCACGATCCATTCTAATTCATTCGTACGATCCATTCTAATTCTTTCACACGATCCATTCTAATTCATTCGTACGATCCATTCAAATTCATTCGCACAATCCATTCTAATTCATTCGTACGATCCATTCTAATTTATTCATACGATCCATTCTAATTCATTCGTACGATCCATTCTAATTCATTCGCACAAATGTATCCATTCTAATTCATGCGTAGGATCCATTCTAATTCATTCGCACGATCCATTCTAATTCATTCGTACGATCCATTCTAATTCATTCGTACGATCCATTCTAATTCATTCGTATGATCCATTCTAATTCATTCGTACGATCCATTCTAATTCATTCATACAATCCATTCTAATTCATTCGCACGAATGTATCCATTCTAATTAATTCGTACGATCCATTCTAATTCATTCGTATGATCTATTCTTATTTATTCGCACAATACAGTCTAATTGATTCGCACGATCCATTCTAATTCATTCGCACGAATGTATCTATTCTAATTCATTCGTACGATCCATTCTAATTCATTAATATGATCCATTCTAATTCATTCATACGATCCATTGTAATTCGTATGCACAAAGGTATCCATTCTAATTCATTCGCATGAAAGAATTAGAATGGATTGTATGAAAGAATTAGAATGGATCGTGCGAATGAATTAGAATGGATCGTACGAAGGAATTAGAATGGATCGTACGAAGGAATTAGAATGGATCATACGAATGAGTAAGAATGGATCGTACGAATGAAATAGAATAGATTGTACGAATGAATTAGAATGGATCCTACAAATGAATTAGAATGGATCGTGTGAAAGAATTAGAATGGATTGTATGAATAAATTAGAATGGATCGTATGAATGAATTAGAATGGATCGTGCGAATGAATTCGAATGGATCGTACGAATTCATTCTAATTCATTCATACAATCCATTCTAATTCTTTCACACGATCCATTCTAATTCATTCGTACGTTCCATTCTAATTCATTAGCACGATCCATGCTAATTCATTCGTTCGATCAATTCTAATTCATTAGCACGATCCATTCTAATTCATTCGTACGATCCATTCTAATTCATTCGCACGATCCATTCTAATTCATTCATAGGATCCATTCTAATTCATTCATACGATCTATTCTAATTCTTTCGCACGAATGTATCCATTCTAATTCATTCGCATGAATGTATCCATTCTAATTCATTCGTACGATCCATTCTAATTCATTCGTACGATCCATTCTAATTCATTCATACAATCCATTCTAATTCTTTCACACGATCCATTCTAATTCATTCGTACGATCCATTCTAATTCATTCGCACAATCCATTCAATTTCATTTGTACGATCCATTCTTACTCATTGGTACGATCCATTCTAATTCATTCGCACGAATGTATCCATTCTAATTCATTCGTACGAATCCATTCTAATTCATTCGTACAATCCATTCTATTTCATTCATATGATCCATTCTTACTCATTCGTATGATCCATTCTAATTCATTCGCATGAATATTTCCATTCTAAATCATTCGTACGATCCATTCTAATTCATTCGTACGATCCATTCTAAATCATTCGTACAATCCATTCTATTTTATTCGTACGATCAATTCTAATTCATTAGCACGATCCATTCAAATTCATTCGTACGATCCATTCAAATTCATTCGCACGATCCATTCTAATTCATTCGTACAATCCATTCTATTTCATTCGTACGATCCATTCTTACTCATTCGTATGATCCATTTTAATTCATTCGCACGAATGTATCCATTCTAATCCATTCGTACGATCCATTCTAATCCATTCGTACGATCCATTCTAATTCATTCGCATGAATGTAACCATTCTAATTCATTCATTTGATCCATTCTAATTCATTCGTACGATCCATTCTAATTCATTCGTCTGATCCATTCTAATTCATTCGCACGAATGTATCCATTCTAAACCATTCATACGATCCATTCTAATTTATTCGTATTATCCATTCTAATTCATTCGTAAGATCCATTCTAATTCATTCGTACTATCCATTCTAATTCATTCGTAAGATCCATTCTAATTCATTCGTACGATCCATTCTAATTCATTCGTACGATCCATTCTAATTCATTCGCACGAATGTATCCATTCTAGTTCATTCGTACGATCCATTCTAATTCATTCGCACGATCCATTCTAATTCATTCGTACGATCCATACTAATTCATTCATACGATCCATTCTAATTCATTCGTACGATCCATTCTAATTCATTCGCACAAATGTATCCATTCTAATTCATTCGTACGATCCATTCTAATTCATTCGCACGATCCATTCTAATTCATTCGTACGATCCATTCTAATTCTTTCACATGATCCATTCTAATTCATTCGTACTATCCATTCTAATTCATTCGCACGATCCATTCTAGTTCATTCGTACGATCCATTCTAATTCATTCATACAATCCATTCTAATTCATTCATACGATCCATTCTAATTCATTCGCACAAATGTATCCATTCAAATTCATTCGTACGATCCATTCTAATTCATTCGCACGATCCATTCTAATTCATTCGTACGATCCATTCTAATTCATTCGCACGATCTGTTCTTATTCATTCGCACAATCCATTCTAATTCATTCGCACGAATGTATCCATTCTAATTCATTCGTACGATCCATTCTAATTCATTCGTATGATCCATTCTAATTAATTCGTATGATCCATTCTAATTCATTTGTACGATCCATTCTAATTCATTCATACAATCCATTCTAATTCATTCGTACGATCCATTCTAATTCACTCATACGATCCATTCTAATACATTCATACGATCCATTCTAATTCATTTGCACGAATATATCCATTCTAATTCATTCGTACGATCCATTCTAATTCCTTCGTACGATCCATTCTAATTCATTCGTACGATCTATTCTAATTCATTCGTACGATCCATTCTAATTCATTCGTACGATCCATTCTAATTCCTTCGTACGATCCATTCTAATTCATTCGTACTTTCCATTCTAATTCATTCGTACAATCTATTCTAATTCATTCGTACGAATGGATACATTCGTGTGAATGAATTAGAATGGATCGTACGAATGAGTAAGAATGGATCGTACGAATGAAATAGAATGGATTGCACGAATGAATTAGAATGGATCGTACGAATGAATTAGAATGGATCGTGTGAAAGAATTAGAATGGATTGTATGAATGAATTAGAATGGATCGTACGAATGAATTAGAATGGATCGTACGAAGGAATTAGAATGGATCGTACGAATGAATTAGAATGGATCGTATAAATGAATTAGAATAGATCGTATGAATGAATTAGAATGGATCGTACGAAGGAATTAGAATAGATCGTACGAATGAATTAGAATGGATATATTCGTGCAAATGTATTAGAATGGATCGTATGAATGTATTAGAACGGATCGTATGAGTGAATTAGAATGGATCGTACGAATGAATTAGAATGGATCGTATGAATGAATTAGAATGGATACATTCATGTGAATGAATTAGAATGGATCGTATTAATGAATTAGAATAGATTTTGTGAATGAATTAGAACTGATCGTACGAATGAATTAGAATGGATGCATTCGTGCGAATGAATTAGAATGGATTGTATGAATGAATTAGAATGGATCATACGAATGAATTAGAATGGATCGTATGAGTGAATTAGAATGGATACGAAGGAATTAGAATGGATCGTACGAAGGAACTAGAATGGATCATACGAATGAAATAGAATGGATCGTACGAAGGAATTAGAATGGATCGTACGAAGGAATTAGAATGGATCGTACGAATGAATTAGAATGGATATATTCGTGCAAATGAATTAGAATGGATTGTATGAATGAATTAGAATGGATCGTATGAGTGAATTAGAACAGATAGTACGAATGAAGTAGAATAGATCGTATGAATGAATTAGAATGGATACATTCGTGCGAATGAATTAGAATAGATCGTATGAATGAATTAGAATAGATTGTGCGAATGAATTAGAATTGATCGTACGAATGAATTAGAATGGATACATTCGTGCGAATAAATTAGAATTGATTGTATGAATGAATTAGAATGGATCATACGAATGAATTAAAATGGATCGTACGAATGAATTAGAATAGATTGCGCGAATGAATTAGAATGGATCGTACGAATGAATTAGAATGGATCGTACGAAGGAATTAGAATGGATCGTACGAATGAATTAGAATGGATCGTAGGAATGAATTAGAATGGATCGTACGAAGGAACTAGAATGGATCGTACGAATGAATTAGAATGGATCGTACGATTGAATTAGAATGGATCATACGAATGAGTAAGAATGGATCGTATGAATGAATTATATTGGATCGTATGATCCATTCTAATTCACTAGCATGGATCGTGCTAATGAATTAGAATGGAATATACGAATGAATTAGAATGGATCGTAGAATGGATCGTACTAATGAATTAGAATGAATTAGAATGGATCGTACGAATGAATTAGAATAGATCATAGGAATGAATTAGAATGGATCGTGCAAATGAATTTGAATGGACACATTCGTGCGAATGAATTAGAATGGATCGTGCGAATGAATTAGAATGGATCGTACGAATGAATTAGAATGGATATATTTGAACGAATAAATTAGAATGGATCATACGAATGAATTAGAATGGATCGTACGAATGAATTAGAATGGATAGTGCGAATGAATTAGAATCGATCGTACGAATGAATTAGAATGGATCGTACGAATGAATTAGAATGGATCAAACGAATGAGTAAGAATGGATCGTACGAATGAATTAGAATGGATCGTACGAATGAATTAGAATGGATCGTACGAATAAATTAGAATGGATACATTCGTCCGAATGAATTAGAATGGATCATACGAATGAGTAAGAATGGATCGTACGAATGTAATAGAATAGATTGTACGAATGAATTAGAATGGATCCTAGTACGATCCATTCTAATTCATTCGTACGATCCATTCTAATTCATTCATACAATCCATTCTAATTCTTTCACACGATCCATTCTAATTCATTCGTACGATCCATTCTAATTCATTCGTGCAATCTATTCTATTTCATTCGTACGATCCATTCTTACTCATTCGTACGATCCATTCTAATTCATTCACACGAATGTATCCATTCGTATGAATGAATTAGAATAGATTGTACGAATGAATTAGAATGGATCGTACGAATGAATTAGAATGGATCGTACGAAGGAATTAGAATGGATCGTACGAATGAATTAGAATGGGTCATACGAATGAATTAGAATAGATCGTACGAATGAATTAGAATGGATCGTACGAAAGAATTAGAATGGATCGTACAAGTGAATTAGAATGGATCGTCTGAAAGAATTAGAATGGATTGTATGAATGAATTAGAATAGATCGTATGAATGAATTAGAATGGATCGTACGAATGAATTAGAATGGATCGTACGAATGAATTAGAATGGATCGTACGAATGAATTAGAATGGATACATTCGTGCGAATGAATTAGAATGGATACATTCGTGCGAAAGAATTAGAATAGATCGTATGAATGAATTAGAATGGATCCTATGAATGAATTAGAATGGATCGTGCGAATGAATTAGAATGGATCGTACGAAAGAATTAGAATGGATCGTGCTAATGAATTAGAATTGATCGAACGAATGAATTAGCATGGATCGTGCTAATGAATTAGAATGGAACGTACGAATGAATTAGAATGGATCGTGTGAAAGAATTAGAATGGATTGTATGAATGAATTAGAATGAATTCGTACGATCTATTCGAATTCATTCGCACGATCCATTCTAATTCATTCATACGATTCATTCTAATTCATTCGTACGATCCATTCTAATTCATTCGCACAAATGTATCCATTCTAATTCATTCGTACGATCCATTCTAATTCATTCGCACGATCCATTCTAATTCATTCATACGATCCATTCTAATTCATTAGCACGATCCATGCTAATTCATTCGTTCGATCAATTCTAATTCATTAGCACGATCCATTCTAATTCATTCGTACGATCCATTCTAATTCATTCGCACAAATGTATCCATTCTAATTCATTCGTACGATCTATTCTAATTCATTCGCACGATCCATTCTAATTCATTCGTACGATCCATTCTAATTCTTTCATACGATCCATTCTAATTCATTCGTACGATCCATTCTAATTCATTCCCACGATCCATTCTAATTTATTTGTGCGATCCATTCTAATTCATTCGTACGATCTATTCTAATACTTTTTCACAAATGTAACCATTCTAATTCATTCGTACGATCCATTCTAATTCATTCGCACGATCCATTCTAATTCATTCGTACGATCCATTCTAATTCATTCATACGATCCATTCTAATTCATTCGTACGATCCATTCTAATTCATTCGCACAAATGTATCCATTCTAATTCATTCGTACGATCCATTCTAATTCATTCGCACGATCCATTCTAATTCATTCCTACAATCCATTCTAATTCTTTCACACGATCCATTCTAATTCATTCGTAGGATCCATTCTAATTCATTCGTGCAATCTATTTTATTTCATTCGTACGATCCATTCTTACTCATTCGTATGATCCATTCTAATTCATTCGGACGAATGTATCCATTCTAATTTATTCGTACGATCCATTCTAATTCATTCGTATGATCCATTCTAATTCATTCGTACGATCTGTTGGGGGTAGCTGAAATCTGCCCTGGAGTTCGCACCCCCCCCCCCCCCCCCCGTGTTCACCAAATCACCTTGACAGGGAGCGAGATCTGCCCTGGAGTTCGCACCCCCCCCCCCCCCCCCCCCGTGCTCACCAAATCACCTTGACAGGGAGCGAGATCCACATTGGGCTGAAGGGGCCTAGGCCAAGAGCACTCTTAGGAGCTCGCCTAAGCTCGCTGGAGCTCGCCAGAGATCGCCCAGGAGCTCGTCAAGCTCGCCCAGGAGCTCGCCAAGCTCGCCCAGGAGCTCGACTAAGCTCGCCCAGGAGCTCGCCTAAGCTCGCTCAGAAGCTCGCCTAAGCTCACCAAGGAGCTCGCCAAGCCCGCGCGAGAACTCGCTTGCAGTGATAGCGGGAGTTAGACCGTCATGCATAACGAAGACACCGGCATCGCAAACACCCCTAGCTCACGCAGGAGCTCGCCCCTAGCTCGCGCAAGAGCTCGCCCAAGCTCACGAAGGAGCTCGTCCAAGCTCGCTCAGGAGCTCGCCCAAGCTCGCTAGAATTCCCCAGTTTATCGAAGAGGTTGCTCCCGCGAGGTCCGACTCTTGATAGATGTGGAAGAGAAGGCGGAGCAATGGAGGGCGAGCTCGCCTTAGATCCCCATCGGAGGTCGCCCACAATGCATGAAAGGATGCCAGGTGTCGAAACCCCATGTAAGCTACGTGGACAAACGTGGTCCACGGAAGCTCGCTCGAATCAGTTCGAGACCTCCCAGACTTGAACATTCCAGAACAGCCAGCTGGCCGCGACAAGAAAGATGCCCTCCCCCACTCAAACCGCCTGGCAGGCTTGACGACAGAATATCAGGGCGCGAGTACCAAGGACTGTCAGACCCACGCGAGCCAGAACATGGGGGTCTAGAAGGCCCTAGAAGAATCTCCACGTGTCGGGCCACGGTAGGCCGCTGATTGTTATAAATGCTCACCCCCAGGCTCCATAGTAGAGGTTCAAAATCCCTTTCCCTACCACTTTGGTATACAACAGCTCGCCGTTGTGCTACCGTGACTGACTTGAGCGTCGGAGGGTCTGCGCTCCTAAGGGAGCCAGCCGTTCTCATGTTCTCTTTTCTTTGTCTTGCAGGCGGCCCGTACGAACCAGCGAAAAATCCCCCGTACATTTGGCGCCGTCTGTGGGATCTATCAACTGGTTCCTGCGAGAACGCCCACGACCACGCGGTTGAAAGCCGTGCTTTTCCAGGCACCCGGATGGCTCTAGTCACGCGGAGGCAGAAACGGGGTGAAAGCCCGCGCCGAGTCTGCACAAAGCGAGCTGCTCGCTGAAGCATCACAACCCCCTGTCCTGCTCAACGGCTATCTCCTTTTGAAGGTGTTGGCCACTCAGCGGGCCATGGTGGGCAAGATAGTGTGACTGCGCCAGGTTCCGACGACGAGCCGGATCACTGATCTCTCCCCCGGGCTCACCCCACGGAGGGAAGAATCAGTGATCCCGTCCCAGCGTCCAGGAGTGTCGGCGGGGGTTGTTTCCCCTGTGCGATCTCCCCTTGTCCCAGCATCGCATCAGCCCACCATGGCACCCACATGGCGGGCATCCCAGCAGGAGCCCCCTGTGGAGGACGCAGTGGCGTGCCGGACGAGAGGGACCGCGCTCGAGCGGCCGCAGCGACTCGGCACCCAGCGCTCCAGCAACGAGCCAACCTTGCCGATGGCCCCTCCTCGCCGACGAAGCCCCGGTGCGGACTCGGGCGAGTCAGAGGACGTCGTCCCCGAGTACAACCGTAGCAAGGCTGCGAACCGGTTTCGAGGAAGCGTGCATGATTGCTTGGTACCTGCGCAGCTGTCTTTGGGAAATCACCCCGAGCGCTGGTAGCTACCTAGCACGCCCGTCGACCTCTTAGAAGAGCTCGCCGTCCGGGGAGGGAGCTCGCCCTTCACCAACGAGGTTCATCAGGGAGGTTTCCCTCAGCACTGGACCCCACCAAAGTTTGTTTTGTTCAACGGGTCGCAAGACCCCGTGGACCACCTCTTGGCCTACCGAAAGTTGTTATTTTTTCGGGATCAGGACCACGTTCTGTGCCGCGCCTTCCCGAGCAGCTTGGTGGGTTCGGCCCTCGACTGGTTTCATAAGCTACCTCCGGGCTCAGTCCCGAGCTTCACTGCTCTATCCGGGCTATTCCTGGAACAGTACCGGTGCAATCGGCGACCTCCGAAGCAGATCGAATCACTGTTTGGTCTTACCATGGGCACAAGAGAGACCCTCCGGTGCTTCTCGATGCAATTCCGGAGCGCCTATCTCGCTCTTGAGGACTCAGCAGGGCGAGACCGGACGGCCGTGAGTGCCTTTCGGAGCGCGCTCCCCGAAGGAGGTGAGCTTCATGACGCGATAGTCATTTCTGATCCCCGCACCATGATCGAGCTCTTTGCCTTGGTCCAACAACACATTAAGCTCGAAGATGTGGTGCTGGATCGTCGAGGGAAGATGGCCGAGCAGCAGCAGCCTCCTACCTTGCGCGTAGGCGCCCTCTTGTAAACCATTTTGTGCGATAGTGTGTTTGGACTAGTTCAAATCTGTGCTCAATATCTACAGCGAACAGCTCGCACGCGATCAGCTCACGTGCAGCATCCTCAAAGAACAGTCCACCGTTGCGTGGACTTAAAGCAAGACCGGGATCCTCAGAGGCAGCCAGTAGGTGACCTTGAGCTTCCCGGGGCAGTCCGCCGTTGTGCGGACTTAAAGCAAGACCGGGATCCTCAGAGGCAGCCAGTGGGCGACCTTGAGCTTCCCGGGGCAGTCCGCCATTGTGCGGACTTAAAGCAAGACCGGGATCCTCAGAGGCAGCCAGTGGGCGACCTTGAGCTTCCCGGGGCAGTCCGCCGTTGTGCGGACTTAAAGCAAGACCGGGATCCTCAGAGGCAACCAGTGGGCGACCTTGAGCTTCCCGGGGCAGTCCGCCGTTGTGCGGACTTAAAGCAAGACCGGGATCCTCAGAGGCAGCCAGTGGGCAATCTTGAGCTTCCCGGGGCAGTCCGCCGCTGTGCGGACTTAAAGTAAGTCCACTGCTTAGTGGACTCTAAACTTAGACGGGATCCTTTGCGTTCACCTGCCATGAACGGAAGCATCCCGGCGTGGGCTTGCCCCTCGAAGGGCAAGACCGCTAAACCGAGGTTCTGAGGATCCTTAACCGGTCAGGGGGTAGCTAGCTTTTTGATTCTTTCATCGCTCGTTGAACTTCCACCCTTTGGCCCTTACGCTCTGTTTTGGTTGGATTTCTATCGATTTGTATTTTTGTCGAGCTATAGGGCCCCACTATTTCGCACATATCGAATTTTCATGCATATCGATCTTTTTGTGATGTCGTTTATTTTTCATCGATTTAGCTACTTCATCCGGGGTATGGTCCTCGGATCGTCGGGGAAACCCCACACGCGGCCTGATGCCACGCAGCTTAGCTCGTTGAGCAACCTGGTGACATCACGGGCAGGCGCGGCGGAGATACCTTACGCGGCCTGATGCCACGCAGCTTAGCTCCTTGAGCGACCTGGTGACATCACGGGCAGACGTGGCAAAACTTTCGACACAAGGCCACACCAGTTTGTTGTCCACGTGGCAGTAGCGGGAGGCAGTTTGAGCAGAACACAGAGAGAAGAAGCACCAGTGGCCATGGCTGTGGCTCGTAACCCGCCCGGAGACCCTACGCGAGGTCGCTTGCGGCAGGTATCTGCAGCCCGCCCAGTGTGGACCCTGACTGTGCGCGGCTAGTTTGCACCGGAAGGAGGCCGCCCGTGGAAGGTGCTCCCAGCCCGCCCGACGCTTGCAGTAGCGGAGAGCTACGTTCCATGGACATAGCAGCATCGTTCTCGAGGTCTCACCCATGAGACGCCGAGCCAAAGCACTCGCCGCAAGATCGCTCACGGTTCGTGCCCGCAGCTCGCCCGACGCAGACCCTGATCGTGTGTGACAAGCTCGCACCGGAAGGAGATCGCTCGTGGATGACGCTCCCGGCCCGCCCAACGTTTGTGGAATACTGGGAGTCAGCTCTCGACGCAGATCGCTCACGGCTGGTACCCGCAGCTCGCCCGACGCAGACCCTGACCGCGTGTGACAAGCTCGCACCGAAAGGAGATCGCTCGTGGCTGACGCTCCCGGCCCGCCCAGCGTTTGTGGAAAACTGGGAGTCAGCTCTCGACGCAGATCGCTCACGGCTGGTGCTCGTAGCTCGCCCGACGCAGACCCTGACCGTGTGTGACAAGCTCGCACCGGAAGGAGATCGCTCGTGGCTAACGCTCCCGGCCTGCCCAGCGTTTGTGGAATACTGGGGAGTCAGCTCTCGACGCAGATCGCTCATGGCTGGTGCCCGCAGCTCGCCCGACGCAGACCCTGACCGCATGTGACAAGCTCGCACCGGAAGGAGATCGCTCATGGCTGACGCTCCCGGCCCGCCCAGCGTTTGTGGAATACTGGGAGTCAGCTCTCGACGCAGATCGCTCACGGTTGGTGCCCGCAGCTCGCCCGACGCAGACCCTGATCGCGGGTGACAAGCTCGCACCGGAAGGAGATCGCTCGTGGCTGACGCTCCCGGCCCGCCCAGCGTTTGTGGAATACTGGGAGTCAGCTCTCGACGCAGATCGCTCACGGCTGGTGCCCGCAGCTCGCCCGACGCAGACCCTGACCGCGTGTGACAAGCTCGCACCGGAAGGAGATCGCTCGTGGCTGACGCTCCCGGCCCGCCAAGCGTTTGTGGAATACTGGGAGTCAGCTCTCGACGCAGACCGCTCGCGGCAGGTGCCTGCAGCTCGCTCGAGGCAGACCCTGACCACGTGTGACAAGCTCGCACCGGAAGGAGATCGCTCACGGCTGACGCTCGCGGCCCTCCCTACGTTTGTGGGGTACTGGCAGTCAAAGCTCTCGGCGCAGACCGCTCACGGCAGGTGCCCGCAGCTCGCCCGAGGCAGACCCTGACCGCGTGTGACAAGCTCGCACCGGAAGGAGATCGCTCGCGGCTGACGCTCCCGGCCCGCCCAGCATTTATGGAATACTGGGAGTCAGCTCTCGACGTAGATCGCTCACGGCTGGTGCCCGCAGCTCGCCCGATGCAGACCCTGACCGTGTGTGACAAGCTCGCTCCGGAAGGAGATCGCTCGTGGCTGACGCTCCCGGCCCGCCCAGCGTTTGTGGAATACTGGGAGTCAGCTCTCGACGCAGACCGCTCGCGGCAGGTGCTCGCAGCTCGCTCGAGGCAGACCCTGACCACGTGTGACAAGCTCGCACCGGAAGGAGATCGCTCGCGGCTGACGCTCGCGGCCCGCCCTACGTTTATAGGGTACTGGCAATCAAAGCTCTCGGTGCAGACCGCTCGCGGCAGGTGCCCGCAGCTCGCCCGAGGCAGACCCTGACCGCGTGTGACAAGCTCGTACCGAAAGGAGATCGCTCGCGGCTGACGCTCCTGGCCCGCCCAACGTTTGTGAAATACTGAGAGTCAAAACTCTCGACGCAGACCACTCGCGGCAGGTGCCCGCAGCTCGCTCGAGGCAGACCCTGACCACGTGTGACGAGCTCGCACCGGAAGGAGATCGCTCGTGGCTGACGCTCGCGGCCCGCCCGACGTTTGTGGAGTACTGGCAGTCAAAGCTCTCGGCACAGACCGCACACGGCAGATGCCCACAGCTCACCCGAGGCAGACCCTGACCGCTTGTGACAAGCTCGCACCGGAAGGAGATCGCTCGTGGCTGACGCTCCCGGCCCGCCCGGCATTTGTGAAATACTGAGAGTCAAAACTCTCAACGCAGACCGCTCACGGCAGGCGCCCGCAGCTCGCTCGAGGCAGACCCTGACCGCGTGTGACGAGCTCGCACCGGAAGGAGATCGCTCACGGCTGACGCTCGCGGCCCGCCCGATGTTTGTGGAGTACTGGCAGTCAAAGCTCTCGGCGCAGACCGCACACGGCAGATGCCCGCAGCTCGCCCGACGTAGACCCTGACCGTGTGTGACAAGCTCGCACCGGAAGGAGATCACTTGTGGCTGACGCTCCCGGCCCGCCCAGCGTTTGTGGAAGACTGAGAGTCAGCTCTCGACGCAGATCGCTCACGGCTGGTGCTCGCAGCTCGCCCGACGCAGACCCTGACCGCGTGTGACAAGCTCACACCGGAAGAAGATCGCTCGTAGCTGACACTCCCGGCCCGCCCAGTGTTTGTGAAATACTGACAGTCAAAGCTCTCGGCGCAGACGGCCCACGGTTGGTGCCCGCATCTCCCCAGGTGGAGGTCACAAAGGACTAGAGCTCCCAATTCGACCGTCGTGTGCAATAAGAGTCCTGAGCAAGCACCAAAGTCTCCTTGGTCGCTCCCTCAGGAGGGGGTAATGTTGGGGGTAGCTAAAATCTGCCCTGGAGTTCGCACCCCCCCCCCCCCCCCCCCGTGCTCACCAAATCACCTTGACAGGGAGCGAGATCCACATTGGGCTGAAGGGGCCTAGGCCAAGAGCACTCTTAGGAGCTCGCCTAAGCTCGCTGGAGCTCGCCAGAGATCGCCCAGGAGCTCGTCAAGCTCGCCCAGGAGCTCGCCAAGCTCGCCCAGGAGCTCGACTAAGCTCGCCCAGGAGCTCGCCTAAGCTCACTCAGGAGCTCACCTAAGCTCACCCAGGAGCTCGCCAAGCCCGCACGAGAACTCGCTTGCAGTGATAGCGGGAGTTAGACCGTCATGCATAACGAAGACACCGGTATCGCAAACGCCCCTAGCTCGCGCAGGAGCTCGCCCAAGCTCGCGAAGGAGCTCGTCCAAGCTCGCTCGGAAGCTCGCCCAAGCTCATCAGAATTCCCCAGTTTATCGAAGAGATTGCTCCCGCGAGGTCCGACTCTTGATAGATGTGGAAGAGAAGGCGGAGCAATGGAGGGCGAGCTTGCCTTAGATCCTCATCGGAGGTCGCCCATAATGCATGAAAGGATGCCAGGTGTCGAAACCCCACGGAAGCTACATGGACAAACGTGGTCCACGGAAGCTCGCTCGAATCAGTTCGAGACCTCCCAGACTTGAACATTCCAGAACAGCCAGCTGGCCGCGACAAGAAAGATGCCCTCCCCCACTCAAACCGCCTGGCAGGCTTGACGACAGAATATCAGGGCGCGAGTACCAAGGACTGTCAGACCCACACGAGCCAGAACGTGGGGGTCTAGAAGGCCCTGGAAGAATCTCCACGTGTCGGGCCATGGTAGGCCGCCGATTGCTATAAATGCTCACCCCCAGGCTCCATAGTAGAGGTTTGAAATCCCTTTCCGTACCACTTTGGTATACAACAGCTCGCCGTTGTGCTACCGTGACTGAACTGAGCGTCGGAGGGTCTGCGCTCCTAAGGGAGCCAGCCGTTCTCACGTTCTCTTTTCTTTGTCTTGCAGGCGGCCCGCACGAACCAGCAAAAAATCCCCCGAACACGATCCATTCTAATTCATTCGTCCGATCCATTCTAATTCATTCGCACGAATGTATCCATTCTAATTCATTCGTACGATCCATTCTAATTCATTCGTAAGATCCATTCTAATTCATTCGTACGATCCATTCTAATTCATTCGCACGAATGTATCCATTCTAGTTCATTCGTACGATACATTCTAATTCATTCGTACGATCCATTCTAATTCATTCGCACGATCCATTCTAATTCATTCGTACGATCCATTCTAATTCATTCATACGATCCATTCTAATTCATTCGTACGATCCATTCTAATTCATTCGCACAAATGTATCCATTCTAATTCATTCGTACGATCCATTCTAATTTACTCCTACGATCCATTCTAATTCATTCGCACGAATGTATCCATTCTAATTCATTCGTACGATCCATTCTAGTTCATTCGTACGATCCATTCTAATTCATTCGTACGATCCATTCTAATTCATTCGTATGATCCATTCTAATTCATTCGTACGATCCATTCTTACTCATTCGTACGATCCATTCTAATTCCTTCGTACGATCCATTCTAATTCCTTCGTACGATCCATTCTAATTCATTCGCACGATCCATTCTAATTCTTTCATACAATCCATTCTAATTCTTTCGTGCGAATGAATTAGAATGGATACCTTTGTGTATATGAATTAGAATGGATCGTACGAATGAATTAGAATGGATCATATTAATGAATTAGAATGGATCGTACGAATGAATTAGAATGGATACATTCGTGCGAATGAATTAGAATGGATCGTGCTAATCAATTAGACTGGATCGTACGAATGAATAAGAATAGATCATACGAATGAATTAGAATGGATCGTACGAATTAATTAGAATGGATACATTCGTGCGAATGAATTAGAATGGATTATTTGAATGAATTAGAAAGGATCGTACGAATGAATTAGAATGGATCATACGAATTAATTAGAATGGATCATACGAATGAATTAGAATGGATAGTACGAATGAATTAGAATGGATCGTACGAATGAATTAGAATGGATCGTGCGAATGAATTAGAATGAATCGTATGAATGAATTAGAATGGATATATTTGTGCGAATGAATTAGAATGGATCGTACGAATGAATTAGAATGGATCGTATGAATGAATTAGAATTGATCGTACGAATGAATTAGAATGGATCGTGCGAATGAATTAGAATGGATCGTACGAATGAATTAGAATGGATCGTGTGAAAGAATTAGAATGGATCGTACGAATGAATTAGAATGGATCGTGCGAATGAATTAGAATGGATCGTACGAATGAATTAGAATGGATACATTTGTGCGAATGAATTAGAATGGATCGTACGAATTAATTAGAATGGATCGGATGAATGAATTAGAATGGATCGTACGAATGAAATAGAATGGATCGTGCGAATGAATTAGAATGGATCGTAAGAATGAATTAGAATGGATCGTACGAATGAACTAGAATGGATACATTCGTGCGAATGAATTAGAATGGATCGTACGAATGAATTAGAATGGATCGTATGAATGAATTAGAATGGTTCTTACGAATGAATTAGAATGGATCGTACGAATGAATTAGAATGGATCGTACGAATGAATTAGAATGGATACATTCGTGCGAATGAATTAGAATGGATCGGACGAATGAATTAGAATGGATCGTACGAATGAATTAGAATGGATCGTACGAATGAATTAGAATGGATCGTACGAATAAATTAGAATGGATACATTCGTCCGAATGAATTAGAATAGATCATACGAATGAGTAAGAATGGATTGTACGAATGAAATAGAATAGATTGTACGAATGAATTAGAATGGATTCGTACGAATGAATAAGAATGGATACATTCGTGCGAATGAATTAGAATGGATCGTACCAATGAGTAAGAATGGATCGTACGAATGAAATAGAATGGATTGTGCGAATGAATTAGAATGGTTCGTACGAATGAATTAGAATGGATCGTGTGAAATAATTAGAATGGATTGTATGAATAAATTAGAATAGATCGTAATGGATACATTCGTGCGAATGAATTAGAATGGATCATATGTACGAATGAATTAGAATGGATACATTCGTGCGAATGAATTAGAATGGATCGTACGAATGAATTAGAATGGATCGTGCGAATGAATTAGACTGGATCGTACGAATGAATTAGAATGGATCGTACGAATGGATTAGAATGGATCCTACGAATGGATTAGAGTGGATACCTTTGTGCATATGAATTAGAATGGATCGTACGAATGAATTTGAATGGATCATATGAATGAATTAGAATGGATCGTGCGAATGAATTTGAATGGATCGTACGAATTCATTCTAATTCATTCATACAATCCATTCAAATTCTTTCACACGATCCATTCTAATTCATTCGTACGTTCCATTCTAATTCATTAGCACGATCCATGCTAATTCATTCGTTTGATCAATTCTAATTCATTAGCACGATCCATTCTAATTCATTCGTACGATCCATTCTAATTCATTCGCACGATCCATTCTAATTCATTCATAGGATCCATTCTAATTCATTCATACGATCTATTCTAAGTCTTTCACATGAATGTATCCATTCTAATTCATTCGCACGAATGTATCCATTCTAATTCATTCGTACGATCCATTCTAATTCATTCGTACGATCCATTCTAATTAATTCGTACAATCCATTCTAATTCATTCGTACGATCTATTCAAATTCATTCATACAATCCATTCTAATTCTTTCACACGATCCATTCTAATTCTTTCGTACGATCCATTCTAATTCATTCGCATAATCCATTCTATTTCATTCGTACGATCCATTCTTACTCATTGGTACGATCCATTCTAATTCATTCGCACGAATGTATCCATTCTAATTCATTCGTACAATTTATTCTATTTCATTCGTACGATCCATTCTTACTCATTCGTATGATCCATTCTAATTCATTCGGACGAATGTATCCATTCTAATTTATTCGTACGATCTATTCTAATTCATTCGCACGATCCATTCTAATTCATTCGTACGATCCATTCTAATTCATTCGTCCGATCCATTCTAATTCATTCGCACGAATGTATCCATTCTAATTCATTCGTACGATCCATTCTAATTCATTCGCACAATCCATTGTATTTCATTCCTACGATCCATTCTTACTCATTCGTATGATCCATTATGGATACATTCGTGCGAATGAATTAGAATGGATCATACGAATGAGTAAGAATGGATCGTACGAATGAAATAGAATGGATTGTGTGAATGAATTAGAATGGATCGTACGAATGAATTAGAATGGATCGTGTGAAAGAATTAGAATGGATTGTATGAATGAATTAGAATGGATCGTACGAATGAATTAGAATAGATCGTATGAGTGAATTAGAAGGGATACGAAGGAATTAGAATGGATCGTACGAAGGAATTAGAATGGATCATACGGATGAAATAGAATGGATCGTACGAAGGAATTAGAATGGATCGTACGAAGGAATTAGAATGGATCGTACGAATGAATTAGAATGGATATATGCGTGCAAATGAATTAGAATGGATCGTATAAATGAATTAGAATGGATCGTATGAGTGAATTAGTACGGATAGTACGAATGAAGTAGAATGGATCGTATGAATGAATTAGAATGGATACATTCGTGCGAATGAATTAGAATGGATCGTATGAATGAATTAGAATAGATTGTGCGAATGAATTAGAATGGATCGTACGAATGAATTAGAATGGATACATTCGTGCGAATAAATTAGATTGGATTGTATGAATGAATTAGAATGGATCGTACGAATGAATTAGAATGGATCGTACGAATGAATTAGAATAGATTACGCGAATGAATTAGAATGGATCGTACGAATGAATTAGAATGGATCGTACGAAGGAATTAGAATGGTCGTACGAATGAATTAGAATGGATCGTACGAATGAATTAGAATGGATCGTACGAAAGAATTAGAATGGATCGTACGAATGAATTAGAATGGATCGTATAATTGAATTAGAATGGATTATACGAATGAGTAAGAATGGATTAGAAGGGATCGTGCAAATGAATTAGAATGGATCGTACGAATAAATTAGAATGGATATATTCGTCCGAATGAATTAGAATGGATCATACGAATGAGTAAGAATGGATCGTCCGAATGAAATAGAATAGATTGTATGAATGAATTAGAATGGATCCTACGAATGAATTAGAATGGATCGTGTGAAAGAATTAGAATGGATTGTATGAATGAATTAGAATGGATCGTACGAATGAATTAGAATGGATCGTACGAAGAAATTAGAATGGATCGTATGAATAAATTAGAATGGATCGTACGAATGAATTAGAATAGGTCGTACGAATGAATTAGAATGGATCGTACGAAGGAATTAGAATGGATCGTATGAATGAATTAGAATGGATATATTCGTGCAAATGAATTAGAATGGATCGTATGAATGTATTAGAATGGATCGTATGAGTGAATTAGAATGGATCGTACGAATGAATTAGAATGGATCGTATGAATGAATTAGAATAGATACATTCGTGTGAATGAATTAGAATGGATCGTATGAATGAATTAGAATAGATTTTGTGAATGAATTAGAACTGATCGTACGAATGAATTAGAATGGATACATTCGTGCGAATGAATTAGAATGGATTGTATGAATGAATTAGAATAGATCGTATGAATGAACTAGAATGGATACATTCATGCGAATGAATTAGAATGGATCGTACGAATGAATTAGAATGGATCTTACGAATGAATTAGAATGGATCGTACGAATGAATTAGAATGGATCGTACGAATGAATTAGAATGGATACATTCGTGCGAATGAATTAGAATGGATCGAACGAATGAATTAGAATGGATCGTACGAATGAATTAGAATGGATCGTACGAATGAATTAGAATGGATCGTACGAATAAATTATAATGGATACATTCGTCCGAATGAATTAGAATGGATCATACGAATGAGTAAGAATGGATCGTACGAATGAAATAGAATAGATTGTACGAATGAATTAGAATGGATCCTACAAATGAATTAGAATGGATCGTGTGAAAGAATTAGAATGGATTGTATGAATGAGTTAGAATGGATCGTGCGAATGAATTCGAATGGATCGCATGATCCATTCTATAGAATGGATCGTATGAATCATTTAGAATGGATCGGGCGAATGAATTAGAATGGATTGTAGGAATGAATTAGAATGGATCGTATGAATGAGTTAGAATGGATTGTATGAATGAATAAGAATGGATCGTACGAATGAATTAGAATGGATCGTGCGAATGAATTAGCATGAATCGTATGAATGTATTAGAATGGATCGTACGAATGAAATAGAATGAATCGTACGATACATTCTAATTCAATCGTCCGATCCATTCTAATTCATTCGAATGAATGTATCCATTCTAATTCATTCGTACAATCTATTCTATTTCATTCGTACGATCCATTCTTACTCATTCGTATGATCCATTCTAATTCATTCGTATGATCCATTCTAATTCATTCGTACGATCCATTCTAATTCATTCGTACGATCCATTCTAATTCATTCGCACGATCCATTCTAATTCATTCATACAATCCATTCTAATTCATTCATACGATCCATTCTAATTCATTCCTACAATCCATTCTAATTCATTCGCCCGATCCATTCTAAATGATTCATACGATCCATTCTATAGAATGGATCATGCGATCCATTCGAATTCATTCGCACGATCCATTCTAATTCATTCATACGATCCATTCTAATTCATTCATACAATGCATTCTAATTCTTACGCACGATCCATTCTAATTCATTCATACGATCCATTCTAATTCATTCGTACGATCCATTCTAATTCACTCATACGATCCATTCTAATACATTCATACGATCCTTTCTAATTCATTTGCACGAATATATCCATTCTAATTCATTCGTACGATCCATTCTAATTCCTTCGTACGATCTATTCTAATTCATTCGTACGATCCATTCTAATTCATTCGTACGATCCATTCTAATTCATTCGTACGATCCATTCTAATTCATTCGTACGATCCATTCTAATTCTTTCACACGATCCATTCTAATTCATTCGTACGATCCATTCTAATTCATTCGTGCAATCCATTCTATTTCATTCGTACGATCCATTCTTACTCATTCGTACGATCCATTCTAATTCATTCGTACGATCCATTCTAATTCAGGATCGTACGAATGAATTAGAATGGATACATTCGTGCGAATGAATTAGAATTGATCGTACGAATGAATTAGAATGGACCGTGCGAATGAATTAGAATGGATCGTACGAATGAATTAGAATGGATCGTACGAATGAACTAGAATGGATACATTCGTGCGAATGAATTAGAATGGATCGTACGAATGAATTAGAATGGATCGTACGAATGAATTAGAATGGATCTTACGAATGAATTAGAATGTATCACACGAATGGATTAGAATGGATACATTCGAGCGAATGAATTAGAATGGATCGTACGAATGAATTAGAATGGATCGTACGAATGGATTAGAATGGATCGTACGTATGAAATAGAATAGATTGCACGAATGAATTAGAATGGATCGTGCGAATGAATTAGAATGGATCGTACGAATGAATTAGAATAGATACATTTGTGCGAATGAATTAGAATGGATCGTACGAATGAATTAGAATGGATCGTATGAATGAATTAGAATGGATCGTGCGAATGAATTCGAATGTATCGTACGAATTCATTCTAATTCATTCATACAATCCATTCTAATTCTTTCACACGATCCATTCTAATTCATTCGTACGTTCCATTCTAATTCATTAGCACGATCCATGCTAATTCATTCGTTCGATCAATTCTAATTCATTAGCACGATCCACTCTAATTCATTCGTACGATCCATTCTAATTCATTCGCACGATCCATTCTAATTCATTCATAGGATCCATTCTAATTCATTCATACGATCTATTCTAATTCTTTCGCACGAATGTATCCATTCTAATTCATTCGCACGAATGTATCCATTCTTATTCATTCGTACGATCCATTCTAATTCATTCGTACGATCCATTCTAATTCATTCGTACGATCCATTCTAATTCATTCATACGATATATTCTAATTCATTCATACAATCCATTCTAATTCTTTCACACGATCCATTCTAATTTATTCATATGATCCATTCTAATTCATTCGTACGATCCATTCTAATTCATATGCACAAAGGTATCCATTCTAATCGATTCGTAGGATCCATTCTAATCCATTCGTACGATCCATTCTAATTCATTCGTACGATCCATTCTAATTCATTTGCTCGAATGTATCCATTCTAATCCATTCGTACGATCCATTCTAATCCATTCGTACGATCCATTCTAATTCATTCGCATGAATGTAACCATTCTAATTCATTCATACGATCCATTCTAATTCATTCGTACGATCCATTCTAATTCATTCGTACGATCCATTCTAATTCATTCGTACGATCCATTCTTATTCATTCGCACGAATGTATCCATTCTAATTCATTCATATGATCCATTCTAATTCATTCATACAATCCATTCTAATTCTTTCACATGATCCATTCTAATTCATTCGTACGATCCATTCTAATTCATTTGTACAATCCATTCTATTTCATTCGTACGATCCATTCTAATCTATTTGTACGATCCATTCTAATTCATTCGCACGATCCATTCTTACTCATTCGTACGATCTATTCAAATTCATTCGTAAGATCCATTCTAATTCATTTGTACGATCCATTCTAATTCATTCGTACGATCCATTCTAATTCATTCGTACGATCCATTCTAATTCATTCGCACGAATGTATCCATTCTAGTTCATTCGTACGATCCATTCTAATTCATTCGCACGATCCATTCTAATTCATTCAAATGATCAATTCTAATTCATTCGCACAAATGTATCCATTCTAATTCATTCTTACGATCCTGAATTAGAATGGATCGTACGAATGAATTAGAATGGATCGTATGAATGAATTAGAATGGATCGTACGAATGAATTAGAATGGATCGTACGAATGAATTAGAATGGATCATACGAATGAGTAAGAATGGATCGTACAAATGAAATAGAATGGATTGTACGAATGAATTAGAATGGATCGTACGAATGAACTAGATTGGATACATTCGTGCGAATGAATTAGAATGGATCGTACGAATGAATTAGAATGGATCGTACGAATGAATTAGAATGGATCTTACGAATAAATTAGAATGGACCGTACGAATGGATTAGAATGGATACATTCGAGCGAATGAATTAGAGTGGATCGTACGAATGAATTAGAATGGATCGTACGAATGAAATAGAATGGATTGCACGAATGAATTAGAATGGATCGTGCGAATGAATTAGAATGGATCGTACGAATGAATTAGAATAGATACATTTGTGCGAATGAATTAGAATGGATCGTACGAATGAATTAGAATGGATCGTATGATTGAATTAGAATGGATCGTGCGAATGAATTCAAATGGATCGTACGAATTCATTCTAATTCATTCATACAATCCATTCTAATTCTTTCACACGATCCATTCTAATTCATTCGTACGTTCCATTCTAATTCATTAGCACGATCCATGCTAATTCATTCGTTCGATCAATTCTAATTCATTAGCACGATCCACTCTAATTCATTTGTACGATCCATTCTAATTCATTCGCATGATCCATTCTAATTCATTCATAGGATCCATTCTAATTCATTCATACGATCTATTCTAATTCTTTCGCACGAATGTATCCATTCTAATTCATTCGCACGAATGTATGCATTCTAATTCATTCGTACGATCCATTCTAATTCATTCGTACGATCCATTCTAATTCATTCATACGATCTATTCTAATTCATTCATACAATCCATTCTAATTCTTTCACACGATCCATTTTAATTCATTCATATGATCCATTCTAATTCATTCGTACGATCCATTCTAATTCATATGCACAAAGGTATCCATTCTAATCCATTCGTAGGATCCATTCTAATCCATTAGTACGATCCATTCTAATTCATTCGTACGATCCATTATATTTCATTCGTTCGAATGTATCCATTCTAATCCATTCGTACGATCCATTCTAATCCATTCGTACGATCCATTCTAATTCATTCGCATGAATATAACCATTCTAATTCATTCATACGATCCATTCTAATTCATTCGTACGATCCATTCTAATTCATTCGTACGATCCATTCTAATTCATTCGTACGATCCATTCTTATTCATTCGCACGAATGTATCCATTCTAATTCATTCATATGATCCATTCGAATTCATTCGTACAATCCATTCTAATTCTTTCACACGATCCATTCTAATTCATTCGTACGATCCATTCTAATTCATTCGTACAATCCATTCTATTTCATTCGTACGATCCAATCTTACTCATTCGTATGATCCGTTCTAATTCATTCATACGATCCATTCTAATTCATTCGCTCGAATGTATCCATTCTAATCCATTCGTACGATCCATTCTAATCCACTCGTACGATCCATTTTAATTCATTCGCACGATCCATTCTTACTCATTCGTACGATCCATTCTAATTCATTCGTAAGATCCATTCTAATTCATTCGTACGATCCATTCTAATTCATTCGCACGAATGTATTCATTCGTACGATCCATTCTAATTCATTCGTACGATCCATTCTAATTCATTCGCACGATCCATTCTAATTCATTCGTACGATCAATTCTAATTCATTCGCACGAATGTATCCATTCTAATTCATTCGTACGATCCTGAATTAGAATGGATCGTACGAATGAATTAGAATGGATCGTACGAATGAATTAGAATGGATCGTACGAATGAATTAGAATGGATCGTACGAATGAATTAGAATGGATCATACGAATGAGTAAGAATGGATCGTACGAATGAAATAGAATGGATTGTACGAATGAATTAGAATGGATCGTACGAATGAATTAGAATGGATCGTGTGAAAGAATTAGAATGGATTGTATGAATGAATTAGAATGGATCATATGAATGAATTAGAATGGATCGTGCGAATGAATTCGAATGGATCGTATGAATGAATTAGAATGGATCGTACGAATGAATTAGAATGGATACATTCGTGCGAATGAATTAGAATGGATACATTCGTGCGAAAGAATTAGAATAGATCGTATGAATGAATTAGAATAAATCCTATGAATGAATTAGAATGGATCGTGCGAATGAATTAGAATGGATCGTACGAATGAATTAGAATGGATCGTGCTAATGAATTAGAATTTATCGAACGAATGAATTAGCATGGATCGTGCTAATGAATTAGAATGGAACGTATGAATGAATTAGAATGGATTGTGTGAAAGAATTAGAATGGATTGTATGAATGAATAAGAATGAATTCGTACGATCCATTCAAATTCATTCGCACAATCCATTCCAATTCATTCATACGAACCATTCTAATTCATTCATACAATCCATTCTAATTTTTTCACGCGATCCATTCTAATTCATTCGTACGATCCATTCTAATTCATTCGTATGATCTAGTCTAATTAATTCGTCCGATCCATTCTAATTCATTCGCACAAATGTATCCATTCTAATTCTTTCGTACGATCCATTCTAATTCATTCGTACGATCCATTATAATTCATTCATAAGATCCATTCTAATTCATTCGTACGATCCATTCTAATTCATTCGTACGATCCATTCTAATTCATTCGCATGAATGTATCCATTCTAGTTCATTCGTACGATCCATTCTATTTCATTCATACGATCCATTCTAATTCATTCGTACGATCCATTCTAATTCATTCGCACAAATGTATCCATTCTAATTCATTCGTACGATCCATTCTAATTCATTCGTATGATCCATTCTAATTCATTCGCACGAATGTATCCATTCTAATTCATTCGTACGATCCATTCAAATTCATTCGTACGATCCATTCTAATTCATTCGTACGATCCATTCTAATTAATTCGTATGATCCATTCTAATTCATTCGTACGATCAATTCTAGTTCATTCGTACGATCCATTCTAATTCATTCGTACGATCCATTCTAATTCATTCGCACGATCCATTCTAATTCATTCATACAATCCATTATAATTCTTTCACACGATCCATTATAATTCATTCGTACGATCCATTCTAATTCATTCGTGCAATCCATTCTATTTCATTCGTACGATCCATTCTTACTCATTCGTACGATCAATTCTAATTCATTCACACGAATGTATCCATTCGTACGATCCATTCTAATTCATTCACACGAATGTATCCATTCGTACGAATGAATTAGAATAGATTGTACGAATGAATTAGAATGGATCGTACGAATGAATTAGAATGGATCGTATGAATGAATTAGAATGGATCGTACAAATGTATTAGAATGGATCGTGCGAATGAATTAGAATGGATCGTACGAATGAATTAGAATGGATCGTACGAATGAACTAGAATGGATACATTCGTGCGAATGAATTAGAATGGATCGTACGAATGGATACATTCGTGTGAATGAATTAGAATGGATCGTACGAATGAGTAAGAATGGATCGTACGAATGAAATAGAATGGATTGCACGAATGAATTAGAATGGATCGTACGAATGGAATAGAATGGATCAAATGAATGAATTAGAATGGATCGTACGAATGAATTCGAATGAATCATATTAATGAATTAGAATGGATCGTACGAATGAATTAGAATGGATCGTACAAATGAATTAGAATTGATCTTACGAATGGATTAGAATGGATACATTCGTGCGAATGAATTAGAATGGATCGGACGAATGAATTAGAATACATCGTACGAATGAATTCGAATGGATCAAATGAATGAATTAGAATGGTTACATTCATGCGAATCAATTAGAATGGATCGTACGAATGGATTAGAATGGATCGTACGAATGGATTAGAATGGATACATTCGAGCGAATGAATTAGAATGGATCGTACGAATGAAATTAGAATGGATCGTACGAATGAACAATAATAGATCGTACGAATGAATTAGAATGGATCGTACGAATGAATTAGAATGGATCGTGTGAATGAATTAGAATGGATCGTGCGAATGAATTAGAATGGATCGTACGAATGAATTAGAATGGATCGTACTAATGAATTAGAATTGATCGAACGAATGAATTAGCATGGATCGTGCATTCGTACGATCCATTCTAATTCATTCGTAAGATCCATTCTAATTTATTCGTACGATCCATTCTAATTCATTCGTACGATCCATTCTAATTCATTCGCACGATCCATTCTAATTCATTCACACGATCCATTCTAATTCATTCGTACGATCCATTCTAATTCATTCACACGATCCATTCTAATTCATTCACACGATCCATTCTAATCCATTCGTACGATCCATTCTAATTCATTCGCATGAATATAACCATTCTAATTCATTCATACGATCCATTCTAATTCATTCGTACGATCCATTCTAATTCATTCGTACGATCCATTCTAATTCATTCGTACGATCCATTCTTATTCATTCGCACGAATGTATCCATTCTAATTCATTCATATGATCCATTCTAATTCATTCATACAATCCATTCTAATTCTTTCACACGATCCATTCTAGATTCATTCGTACGATCCATTCTAATTCATTCGTACAATCCATTCTATTTCATTCGTACGATCCATTCTTACTCATTCGTATGATCCGTTCTAATTCATTCATACGATCCATTCTAATTCATTCGCTCGAATGTATCCATTCTAATCCATTCGTACGATCCATTCTAATCCATTCATACGATCCATTTTAATTCATTCGCACGATCCATTCTTACTCATTCGTACGATCCATTCTAATTCATTCGTAAGATCCATTCTAATTCATTCTTACGATCCATTCTAATTCATTCGCACGAATGTATTCATTCGTACGATCCATTCTAATTCATTCATACGATCCATTCTAATTCATTCGCACGATCCATTCTAATTCATTCGTACGATCAATTCTAATTCATTCGCACGAATGTATCCATTCTAATTCATTCGTACGATCCTGAATTAGAATGGATCGTACGAATGAATTAGAATGGATCGTACGAATGAATTAGAATGGATCGTACGAATGAATTAGAATGGATCGTACGAATGAATTAGAATGGATCATACGAATGAGTAAGAATGGATCGTACGAATGAAATAGAATGGATTGTACGAATGAATTAGAATGGATCGTACGAATGAATTAGAATGGATCGTGTGAAAGAATTAGAATGGATTGTATGAATGAATTAGAATGGATCATATGAATGAATTAGAATGGATCGTGCGAATGAATTCGAATGGATCGTACGAATGAATTAGAATGGATCGTACGAATGAATTAGAATGGATACATTCGTGCGAATGAATTAGAATGGATACATTCGTGCGAAAGAATTAGAATAGATCGTATGAATGAATTAGAATGGATCCTATGAATGAATTAGAATGGATCGTGCGAATGAATTAGAATGGATCGTACGAATGAATTAGAATGGATCGTGCTAATGAATTAGAATTTATCGAACGAATGAATTAGCATGGATCGTGCTAATGAATTAGAATGGAACGTATGAATGAATTAGAATGGATTGTGTGAAAGAATTAGAATGGATTGTATGAATGAATTAGAATGAATTCGTACGATCCATTCAAATTCATTCGCACAATCCATTCCAATTCATTCATACGAACCATTCTAATTCATTCATACAATCCATTCTAATTTTTTCACGCGATCCATTCTAATTCATTCGTACGATCCATTCTAATTCATTCGTATGATCCGGTCTAATTAATTCGTCCGATCCATTCTAATTCATTCGCACAAATGTATCCATTCTAATTCTTTCGTACGATCCATTCTAATTCATTCGTACGATCCATTATAATTCATTCGTAAGATCCATTCTAATTCATTCGTACGATCCATTCTAATTCATTCGTACGATCCATTCTAATTCATTCGCATGAATGTATCCATTCTAGTTCATTCGTACGATCCATTCTATATCATTCATACGATCCATTCTAATTCATTCGTACGATCCATTCTAATTCATTCGCACAAATGTATCCATTCTAATTCATTCGTACGATCCATTCTAATTCATTCGTATGATCCATTCTAATTCATTCGCACGAATGTATCCATTCTAATTCATTCGTACGATCCATTCAAATTCATTCGTACGATCCATTCTAATTCATTCGTACGATCCATTCTAATTAATTCGTATGATCCATTCTAATTCATTCGTACGATCAATTCTAGTTCATTCGTACGATCCATTCTAATTCATTCGTACGATCCATTCTAATTCATTCGCACGATCCATTCTAATTCATTCATACAATCCATTCTAATTCTTTCACACGATCCATTATAATTCATTCGTACGATCCATTCTAATTCATTCGCGCAATCCATTCTATTTCATTCGTACGATCCATTCTTACTCATTCGTACGATCCATTCTAATTCATTCACACGAATGTATCCATTCGTACGATCCATTCTAATTCATTCACACGAATGTATCCATTCGTACGAATGAATTAGAATAGATTGTACGAATGAATTAGAATGGATCGTACGAATGAATTAGAATGGATCGTATGAATGAATTAGAATGGATCGTACAAATGGATTAGAATGGATCGTGCGAATGAATTAGAATGGATCGTACGAATGAACTAGAATGGATACATTCGTGCGAATGAATTAGAATGGATCGTACGAATGGATACATTCGTGTGAATGAATTAGAATGGATCGTACGAATGAGTAAGAATGGATCGTACGAATGAAATAGAATGGATTGCACGAATGAATTAGAATGGATCGTACGAATGGAATAGAATGGATCAAATGAATGAATTAGAATGGATCGTACGAATGAATTCGAATGAATCATATTAATGAATTAGAATGGATCGTACGAATGAATTAGAATGGATCGTACAAATGAATTAGAATTGATCTTACGAATGGATTAGAATGGATACATTCGTGCGAATGAATTAGAATGGATCGGACGAATGAATTAGAATAGATCGTACGAATGAATTCGAATGGATCAAATGAATGAATTAGAATGGTTACATTCATGCGAATCAATTAGAATGGATCGTACGAATGGATTAGAATGGATCGTACGAATGGATTAGAATGGATACATTCGAGCGAATGAATTAGAATGGATCGTACGAATGAAATTAGAATGGATCGTACGAATGAACAAGAATAGATCGTACGAATGAATTAGAATGGATCGTACGAATGAATTAGAATGGATCGTGTGAATGAATTAGAATGGATCGTGCGAATGAATTAGAATGGATCGTACGAATGAATTAGAATGGATCATACTAATGAATTAGAATTGATCGAACGAATGAATTAGCATGGATCGTGCATTCGTACGATCCATTCTAATTCATTCGTAAGATCCATTCTAATTTATTCGTACGATCCATTCTAATTCATTCGTACGATCCATTCTAATTCATTCACACAAATGTATCCATTCTAGTTCATTCGTACGATCCATTCTAATTCATTCGTACGATCCATTCTAATTCATTCATACGATCTATTCTAATTCATTCATACAATCCATTCTAATTCTTTCACACGATCCATTCTAATTCATTCGTACGATCCATTCTAATTCATTCGCACAATCCATTCTATTTCATTCGTACGATCCATTCTTACTCATTCGTATGATCCATTCTAATTCATTCGCACGAATGTATCCATAATGGATCATACGAATGAGTAAGAATGGATCATACGAATGAAATAGAATGGATTGTGCGAATGAATTAGAATGGACCGTACGAATGAATTAGAATGGATACATTCGTGCGAATGAATTAGAATGGATCGGACGAATGAATTAGAATGGATCGTACGAATGAATTAGAATGGATCGTACGAATGAATTAGAATGGATACATTCGTCCGAATGAATTAGAATGGATCGTACGAATGAGTAAGAATGGATCGTACGAATGAAATAGAATAGATTGTACGAATGAATTAGAATGGATCGTGTGAATGAATTAGAATGGATCGTACGAATGAAATAGAATGGATCGTACGAATGAATTAGAATGGATCGTGCGAATGAATTAGAATGGATCATATTAATGAATTAGAATGGATCGTACGAATGAATTAGAATGGATACATTCGTGCGAATGAATTAGAATGGATCGTGCGAATCCATTAGACTGGATCGTGCGAATGAATAAGAATGGATCATACGAATGAATTAGAATGGATCGTACGAAATAATTAGAATGGATACATTCGTGCGAATGAATTAGAAAGGATTGTATGAATGAATTAGAATGGATCGTACGAATGAATTAGAATGGATCATACGAATGTATTAGAATGGATCGTAAGAATGAATTAGAATGGATCGTACGAATGAATTAGAATGGATCTTATGAATGAATTAGAATGGATCGTACGAATGAATTAGAATGGATCGTACGAATGAATTAGAATGGATACATTCGTGTGAATGAATTAGAATGGATCGGACGAATGAATTAGAATGGATCATACGAATGAATTAGAATGGATCGTACGAATGAAATAGAATGTATTGTTCGAATGAATTAGAATGGACCGTACGAATGAATTAGACGTACGAATGAATTAGAATGGATCGTACGAATGAATTAGAATAGATACATTCGTGCGAATGAATTAGAATGGATCGGACGAATGAATTAGAATGGATCGTACGAATGAATTAGAATGGATCGTACGAATGAATTAGAATGGATCGTATGAATGAATTAGAATGGATACATTCGTGCGAATGAATTAGAATGATCGTACGAATGAATTAGAATGGATCGCGCGAATGAATTAGAATGGATCGTACGAATGAATTAGAATGGATCGTACGAATGAACTATAATGGATACATTCGTGCGAATGAATTAGAATGGATCGTACGAATGAATTAGAATGGATCGTACGAATGAATTAGAATGGATCGTACGACTGAATTGGAATGGATCGTACGAATGAATTAGAATGGATACATTCGTGCGAATGAATTAGAATGGATCGGACGAATGAATTAGAATGGATCGTACGAATGAATTAGAATGGATCAAATGAATGAATTAGAATGGTTACATTCATGTGAATGAATTAGAATGGATCGTACGAATGGATTAGTATGGATCGTACGAATGGATTAGAATGGATACATTCGAGCGAATGAATTAGAATGGATTGTATGAATGAATTAGAATGGATCGTACGAATGGATTAGAATGGATCCTACGAATGGATTAGAATGGATACCTTAGTGCATATGAATTAGAATGGATCGTACGAATGAATTAGAATGGATCATATGAATGAATTAGAATGGATCGTGTGAAAGAATTAGAATGGATTGTATGAATGAATTAGAATAGATCGTATGAATGAATTAGAATGGATCGTATGAATGAATAAGAATGGATCGTACAAATGAATTAGAATGGATCGTACGAATGAATTAGAATGGATACATTCGTGCACGATCCATTCTAATTCATTCGCACGAATGTATCCATTCTAATTCATTCGTACGATCCATTCTAATTCATTAATATGATCCATTCTAATTCATTCATACGATCCATTCTAATTCATATGCACAAAGGTATCCATTCTAATTCATTCGTACGATCCATTCTAATTCAGGATCGTACGAATGAATTAGAATGGATACATTCGTGCGAATGAATTAGAATTGATCGTACGAATGAATTAGAATGGATCGTGCGAATGAATTAGAATGGATCGTACGAATGAACTAGAATGGATACATTCGTGCGAATGAATTAGAATGGATCGTACGAATGAATTAGAATGGATCGTATGAATGAATTAGAATGGATCTTACGAATGAATTAGAATGGATCGTACGAATGAATTAGAATGGATCATACGAATGAATTAGAATGGATCGTGTGAAAGAATTAGAATGGATTGCATGAATGAATTAGAATGAATTCGTACGATCCATTCGAATTCATTCGCACGATCCATTCTAATTCATTCATTCGATCCATTCTAATTCATTCATACAATCCATTCTAATTCTTTCACACGATCCATTCTAATTCATTCGTAGGATCCATTCTAATTCATTCATGAAATCTATTCTATTTCATTCGTACGATCCATTCTTACTCATTTGTAAGATCCATTCTAATTCATTCGGACAAATGTATCCATTCTAATTTATTCGTACGATCCATTCTAATTCATTCGTACGATCCATTCTAATTCATTCGTACGAACTATTCTAATTCATTCGTACGATCCATTCTAATTTCATTCGTACGATCCATTCTAATTCATTCGCTCGAATGTATCCATTCTAATCCATTCGTACGATCCATTCTAATCCATTCGTACGATCCATTCTAATTCATTCGCATGAATGTAACCATTCTAATTCATTCATTTGATCTATTCTAATTCATTCGTACGATCCATTCTAATTCATTCGTCCGATCCATTCTAATTCATTCCCACGAATGTATCCATTCTAATTCATTTGTACGATCCATTCTAATTCATTCGTACGATCCATTCTAATTCATTCGTAAGATCCATTCTAATTCATTCGTACGATCCATTCTAATTCATTCGTACGATCCATTCTAATTCATTCGCACGAATGTATCCATTATAGTTCATTCGTACGATCCATTCTAATTCATTCGTACGATCCATTCTAATTCATTCGCACGATCCATTCTAATTCATTCGTACGATCAATTCTAATTCATTCACACGAATGTATCCATTCTAATTCATTTGTACGATCCTGAATTAGAATGGATCGTACGAATGAATTAGAATGGATACCTTTGTGCATATGAATTAGAATGGATCGTACGAATGAATTAGAATGGATCATATTAATGAATTAGAATGGATCGTACGAATAAATTAGAATGGATCGTACGAATGAATTAGAATGGATCTTACGAATGGATTAGAATTGATACATTCGTGCGAATGAATTAGAATGGATCGGACGAATGAATTAGAATGGATCGTACGAATGAATTAGAATGGATCAAATGAATGAATTAGAATGGTTACATTCATGCGAATGAATTAGAATGGATCGTACGAATGGATTAGAATGGATCGTACGAATGGATTAGAATGGATACATTCGAGCGAATGAATTAGAATGGATCGTACGAATGAAATTAGAATGGATCGTACGAATGAATTAGAATAGATCGTACGAATGAATTAGAACGGATCGTACGAATGAATTAGAATGGATCGTGTGAAATAATTAGAATAGATCGTACGAATGAATTAGAATGGATCGTGCGAATGAATTAGAATGGATCGTACGAATGAATTAGAATGGATCGTGCTAAGGAATTAGAATTGATCGAACGAATGAATTAGCATTCTAATTCATTCGTACGATCCATTCTAATTCATTTGTAAGATCCATTCTAATTCATTCGTACGATCCATTCTAATTCATTTGTACAATCGATTTTAATTCATTAGCACGAATGTATCCATTCTAGTTCATTCGTACGATCCATTCTAATTCATTCGTATGATCCATTCTAATTCATTCATACGATCTATTCTAATTCATTCATACAATCCATTCTAATTCTTACACACGATCCATTCTAATTCATTCGTACGATCCATTCTAATTCATTCGCACAATCCATTCTATTTCATTCGTACGATCCATTCTTACTCATTCGTATGATCCATTCTAATTCATTCGCACGAATGTATCCATAATGGATCATACGAATGAAATAGAATGGATTGTGCGAATGAATTAGAATGGACCGTACGAATGAATTAGAATGGATACATTTCGTGCGAATAAATTAGAATGGATCAGATGAATGAATTAGAATGGATCGTATGAATGAATTAGAATGGATCGTACGAATGAATTAGAATGGATCGTACGAATAAATTAGAATGGATACATTCGTCCGAATGAATTAGAATGGATCATACGAATGAGTAAGAATGGATCGTACGAATGAAATAGAATAGATTATTCGAATGAATTAGAATGGATCGTGCGAATGAATTAGAATGGATCGTACGAATGAATTAGAATGGATCGTACGAATGAATTAGAATGGATCGTGCGAATGAATTAGAATGGATCATATTAATGAATTAGAATGGATCGTACGAATGAATTAGAATGGATACTTTCGTGCGAATGAATTAGAATGGATCGTGCGAATCCATTTGACTGGATCGTGCGAATGAATAAGAATAGATCATACGAATGAATTAGAATGGATCGTACGAATTAATTAGAATGGATACATTTGTGCGAATGAATTAGAATGGATTGTATGAATGAATTAGAATGGATCGTACGAATGAATTAGAATGGATCATACGAATTAATTAGAATGGATCATACGAATGAATTAGAATGGATCGTACGAATGAATTAGAATGGATCATACGAATGAACTAGAATGGATCGTACGAATGAACTAGAATGGATACATTCGTGCGAATGAATTAGAATGGATCGTACGAATGAATTAGAATAGATCGTACGATTCATTCTAATTCATTCGTACGATCCATTCTAATACATTTGTACGATTCATGCTAATTCATTCGCACGATCCATTCTAATTCATTCGTACGATCCATTCTTATTCAATCATACGATCCATTCTAATTCATTCGCACAATCCATTCTAATTCATTCGTTCAATCCATTCTAATTCTTTTGTATGATCCATTCTAACTCATTCGGTGGATCCATTTTAATTCATTCGTACGATCCATTCTAATTCATTCCCACGATCCATTCTAATTTATTCGTACGATCCATTCTAATTCATTCGTACGATCTATTCTAATTCATTTGCACGAATATAACCATTCTAATTCATTCATACGATTCATTCTAATTCATTCGTATGAGTTATTCTAATTCATTGGTACGATCCATTCTAATTCATTCGTACGATCCATTGTAATTCATTCATATAATCCATTTAGATTCATTCGCACAAATGTATCCATTCAAATTCATGCGTACGATCCAGTCTAATTCATTCGCACGAATATATCCATTCTAATTCTTTCGTACGATACATTCTAATTCATTCTTACGATCCATTCTAATTCATTCGTACGATCCATTCAAATTCATTCGCACGAATGTATCCATTCTAATTCATTCGTACAATCCATTCTATTTCATTCATACGATCCATTCTTACTCATTCGTATGATCTATTCTAATTCATTCGTATGATCCATTCTAATTCATTCGTACGATCCATTCTAATTCATTCGTACGATCCATTCTAATTCATTCGCACGATCCATTCAAATTCATTCATACGATCCATTCTAATTCATTCATACGATCCATTCTAATTCATTCCTACAATCCATTCTAATTCATTCGCCCGATCCATTATAATTCATTCATACGATCCATTCTATTCGAATGGATCATGCGATCCATTCGAATTCATTCGCACGATCCATTCTAATTCATTCATACGATCCATTCTAATTCATTCATACAATGCATTCTAATTCTTTCACACGATCCATTCTAATTCATTCGTACGATCCATTCTAATTCATTCGTACAATCCATTCTATTTCATTTGTACGATCCATTCTTACTCATTCGTATGATCCATTCTAATTCATTCTTACGAATGTATCCATTCTAATTTATTTGTACGATCCATTCTAATTCATTCGTACAATCCATTCTATTTCATTCGTACGATCCATTCTTACTCATTCGTATGATCCATTCTAATTCATTCGCACGAATGTATCCATTCTAATTCATTCATACAATCCATTCTAATTCATTCCGTACGATCCATTCTAATTCATTCGTACGATCCATTCTAATTCATTCGTCCGATCCATTCTAATTCATTCGCACGAATGTATCCATTCTAATTCATTCATACAATCTATTCTATTTCATTTGTACGATCCATTCTTACTCATTCGTATGATCCATTCTAATTCATTCTTACGAATGTATCCATTCTAATTTATTTGTACGATCCATTCTAAATCATTCGTACAATCTATTCTATTTCATTCGTACGATGCATTCTTACTCATTCGTACGATCCATTCTAATTCATTCGGACGAATGTATCCATTCTAATTCATTCGTACGATCCATTCTAATTCATTCGTACGATCCATTCTAATTCATTTGTCCAATCCATTCTAATTTATTCGCACGAATGTATCCATTCTAATTCATTCGTACGATCCATTTTAATTCATTCGTATGATCCATTCTAATTCATTCGTAAGATCCATTCTAATTCATTCGTACGATCCATTCTAATTCATTCGTACGATCCATTCTAATTCATTCGCACAAATGTATCCATTCTAGTTTATTCGTACGATCCATTCTAATTCATTCGTACGATCCACTCTAATTCATTCGCACGATCCATTCTAATTCATTCGTACAATCCATTCTAATCATTCATACGATCCATTCTAATTCATTCGCACGAATGTATCCATTCTAATTCATTCGTACGATCCATTCTAATTCATTCACACGTGCAAATGAATTAGAATGGATCGTATGAATGTATTAGAATGGATCGTGCGAATGAATTAGAATGGATCGTACGAATGAATTAGAATGGATTGTATGAATGAATTAGAATGGATCTTACGAATGAATTAGAATGGATCGTACGAATGAATTAGAATGGATCCTACGAAGGAACTAGAATGGATACATTCGTGCGAATGAATTAGAATGGATCGGACGAATGAATTAGAATGGATCGGACGAATGAATTAGAATGGATCGTATGAATGAATTAGAATGGATCGTACGAATAAATTAGAATGGATACATTCGTCCGAATGAATTAGAATGGATTGTATGAATGAATTAGAACGGATCGTACGAATGAATTAGAATGGATCGTATGAGTGAATTAGAATGGATACGAAGGAATTAGAATGGATCGTACGAAGGAATTAGAATGGATCATACGAATAAAATAGAATGGATCGTACGAAGGAATTAGAATGGATCATACGAAGGAATTAGAATGGATCGTACGAATGAATTAGAATGGATATATTCGTGCAAATGAATTGGAATGGATCGTATGAATGAATTAGAATGGATCGTATGAGTGAATTCGAACGGATAGTACGAATGAAGTAGAATGGATCGTATGAATGAATTAGAATGGATACATTCGTGCGAATGAATTAGAATGGATCGGATGAATGAATTAGAATAGATTGTGCGAATAAATTAGAATGGATCGTACGAATGAATTAGAATGGATACATTCGTGCGAATAAATTAGAATGGATTGTAGGAATGAATTAGAATGGATCGTACGAATGAATTAGAATGGATCGTACGAATGAATTAGAATAGATTGCGCGAATGAATTAGAATGGATACATTCGTGCGAATAAATTAGAATGGATCGTACGAATGAATTAGAATGGATCGTACGAATGAATTAGAATGGATCTTACGAATGAATTAGAATGGATTGTACGAAGGAATTAAAATGGATCGTACGAATGAATTAGAATGGATACATTCGTGCGAATAAATTAGAATGGATCGTATGAATGTATTAGAATGGATCGTATGAGTGAATTAGAATGGATCGTACGAATGAATTAGAATGGATCGTATGAATGAATTAGAATGGATACATTCGTGTGAATGAATTAGAATGGATCGTATGAATGAATTAGAATAGATTTTGTGAATGAATTAGAACTGATCGTACGAATGAATTAGAATGGATACATTCGTGCGAATGAATTAGAATGGATTGTAGGAATGAATTAGAATGGATCCTATGAATGAATTAGAATGGATCGTGCGAATGAATTAGAATGGATCGTACGAATGAATTAGAATAGATCGTGCTAATGAATTAGAATTGATCGAACGAATGAATTAGCAAGGATCGTGCTAATGAATTAGAATGGAACGTACGAATGAATTAGAATGGATCGTGTGAGAGAATTAGAATGGATTGTATGACTGAATTAGAATGAATTCGTACGATCCATTCGAATTCATTCGCACGATCCATTCTAATTCATTCAATCGATCCATTCTAATTCATTTATAAAATCCATTCTAATTCTTTCACACGATCCATTCTAATTCATTTGTAGGATCCATTCTAATTCATTCGTACAATCTATTCTATTTCATTCGTACGATCCATTCTTACTCATTCGTATGATCCATTCTAATTCATTCGGACGAATGTATCCATTCTAATTTATTCGTACGATCCATTCTAATTCATTCGTACGATCCATTCTAATTTATTCGTACGATCCATTCTAATTCATTCGTCCGATCCATTCTAATTCATTCGCAGGAATTATCCATTCTAATTCATTCGTACGATCCATTCTAATTCATTCGTACGATTCATTCTAATTCATTCGTAAGATCCATTCTAATTCATTTGTACGATCCATTATAATTCATTCGTACGATCCATTCTAATTCATTCGCACGAATGTATCCATTCTAGTTCATTCGTACGATCCATTCTAATTCATTCATACAATCCATTCTAATTCATTCGCACGAATGTATCCATTCTAATTCATTCGTACGATCAATTCTAATTCATTCACAAAATCTATTCTAATTCATTCATACGATCCATTCTAATTCATTCACACGAATGTATCCATTCTAATTTATTCATACGATCCATTCTAATTCATTCGTACGATCCCTTCTAATTAACTCATATGATCCATTCTAATACATTCATACGATCCATTCTAATTCATTTGCACGAATATATCCATTCTAATTCATTCGTACGATCCATTCTAATTCCTTCGTACGATCTATTCTAATTCATTCGTACGATCTATTCTAATTCATTCGTACGATCCATTCTAATTCATTCGTACGAGCCATTCTAATTTCTTCGTACGATCCATTATAATTCATTCGTACGATCCATTCTAATTCATTCATACAATCCATTCTAATTCTTTCACACGATCCATTCTAATTCATTCGTACGATCCATTCATACGAATGAATTAGAATGGATTGTACAAATGAATTAGAATGGATTGTGCGAATGAATTAGAATGGATCGTATGAATGAATAAGAATGGATCGTACGAATGAATTAGAATGGATCGTGCGAATGAATTAGCATGAATCGTACGAATGTATTAGAATGGATCGTACGAATGAATTGTAATGAATCGTACGATCCATTCTAATTCAATCGTCCGATCCATTCTAATTCATTCGCATGAATGTATCCATTCTAATTCATTCGTACAATCTATTCTATTTCATTCGTACGATCCATTTTTACTCATTCGTATGATCCATTCTAATTCATTCGTATGATCCATTCTAATTCATTCGTACGATCCATTCTAATTCATTCGTACGATCCATTCTAATTCATTCGCACGATCCATTCTAATTCATTCATACGATCCATTCTAATTCATTCATACGATCAATTCTAATTCATTCCTACAATCCATTCTAATTCATTAGCCCGATCCATTCTAATTCATTCATACGATCCATTCTATAGAATGGATCATGCGATCCATTCGAATTCATTCGCACGATCCATTCTAATTCATTCATACGATCCATTCTAATTTATTCATACAATGCATTCTAATTCTTTCGCACGATCTATTCTAATTCATTCATACGATCCATTCTAATTCACTCATACGATCCATTCTAATACACTCATACGATCCATTCTAATTCATTTGCACGAATATATCCATTCTAATTCATTCGTACGATCCATTCTAATTCCTTCGTATGATCCATTCTAATTCATTCGTACGATCTATTCTAATTCATTCGTAGGATCCATTCTAATTCATTCGTACGATCCATTCTAATTCCTTCGCACGATCCATTCTAATTCATTCGTACGATCCATTCTAATTCATTCATACAATCCATTCTAATTCTTTCACACGATCCATTCTAATTCATTCGTACGATCCATTCTAATTCATTCGTGCAATCCATTCTATTTCATTCGTACGATCCATTCTTACTCATTCGTACGATCCATTCTAATTCATTCGTACGATCCATTCTAATTCAGGATGGTACGAATGAATTAGAATGGATACATTCGTGCAAATGAATTAGAATTGATCGTACGAATGAATTAGAATGGATCGTGCGAATGAATTAGAATGGATCTTACGAATGAATTAGAATGGATCGTACGAATGGATTAGAATGGATACATTCGAGCGAATGAATTAGAATGGATCGTACGAATGAATTAGAATGGATCGTACGAATGGATTAGAATGGATCCTACGAATGGATTAGAATGGATACCTTTGTGCATATGAATTAGAATGGATCATACGAATGAATTAGAATGGATCATATGAATGAATTAGAATAGATCGTGCGAATGAATTCGAATGGATCGTACGAATTTATTCTAATTCATTCATACAACCCATTCTAATTCTTTCACACGATCTATTCTAATTCATTCGTACGTTCCATTGAATTCATTAGCACGATCCATGCTAATTCATTCATTCGATCAATTCTAATTCATTAGCACGATCCACTCTAATTCATTCGTACGATCCATTCTAATTCATTCACACGATCCATTCTAATTCATTCATAGGATCCATTCTAATTCATTCATACGATCTATTCTAATTCTTTCGCACGAATGTATCCATTCTAATTCATTCGCACGAATGTATCCATTCTAATTCATTCGTACGATCCATTCTAATTCATTCGTACGATCCATTCTAATTCATTCGTACGATCCATTCTAATTCATTCATACGATCTATTCTAATTCATTTATACAATCCATTCTAATTCTTTCACACGATCCATTCTAATTCATTCATATGATCCATTCTAATTCATTCGTACGATCCATTCTAATTCATATCCACAAAGGTATCCATTCTAATCCATTCGTCGGGTCCATTTGTACGATCCATTCTAATTCATTCGTACGATCCATTCTAATTCATTCGCTCGAATGTATCCATTCTAATCCATTCGTACGATCCATTCTACTCCATTCGTACGATCCATTCTAATTCATTCGCATGAATGTAACTATTCATTCGTACGATCCATTCTAATTCATTCGTACGATCCATTCTAATTCATTCGCACGAATGTATCCATTCTAATTCATTCATATGATCCATTCTAATTCATTCATACAATCCATTCTAATTCTTTCACACGATCCACTCTAATTCATTCGTACGATCCATTCTAATTCATTCGTACAATCCATTCTATTTTATTCGTACGATCCATTCTTACTCATTCGTATAATCCATTCTAATTCATTCGTATGATCCATTCTAATTCATTCGCTCGAATGTATCCATTCTAATCCATTCGTACGATCCATTCTAATCCATTCGTACGATCCATTCTAATTCATTCGCACGATCCATTCTTACTCATTCGTACGATCCATTCTAATTCATTCGTAAGATCCATTCTAATTCATTCGTACGATCCATTCTAATTCATTCGTACGATACATTCTAATTCATTCGCACGAATGTATCCATTCTAGTTCATTCGTACGATCCATTGTAATTCATTCGTATGATCCATTCTAATTCATTCGCATGATCCATTCTAATTCATTCGTACGATCAATTCTAATTCATTCGCACGAATGTATCCATTCTAATTCATTCGTACGATCCTGAATTAGAATGGATCGTACGAATGAATTAGAATGGATCGTACGAATGAACTAGAATGGATACATTCGTGCGAATGAATTAGAATGGATCGTACGAATGAATTAGAATGGATCGTACGAATGAATTAGAATGGATCGTACGAATGAATTAGAATGGATCATACGAATGAATTAGAATGGATTATACAAATGAGTAAGAATAGATCGTACGAATGAAATAGAATGGATTGTACGAATGAATTAGAATGGATCGTACGAATGAATTAGAATGGATCGTGTGAAAGAATTAGAATGGATTGTATGAATGAATTAGAATGGATAATATGAATGAATTAGAATGGATCGTGCGAAAGAATTCGAATGGATCCTACGAATGAATTAGAATGGATCGTACGAATGAATTAGAATGGATACATTCGTGCGAATGAATTAGAATGGATACATTCATTCGAAAGAATTAGAATAGATCGTATGAATGAATTAGAATGGATCCTATGAATGAATTAGAATGGATCGTGCGAATGAATTAGAATGGATCGTACGAATGAATTAGAATGGATCGTGCTAATGAATTAGAATTTATCGAACGAATGAATTAGCATGGATCGTGCTAATGAATTAGAATGGAACGTACGAATGAATTAGAATGGATTGTGTGAAAGAATTAGAATGGATTGTATGAATGAATTAGAATGAATTCGTACGATCCATTCGAATTCATTCGCACAATTCATTGTAATTCATTCATGATCCATTCTCATTCATTCATACAATCCATTCTAATTCTTTCACACGATCCATTCTAATTCATTCGTACGATCCATTCTAATTCATTCGTACGATCCAGGCTAATTCATTCGTCCGATCCATTCTAATTCATTCGCACAAATGTATCCATTCTAATTCATTCGTACGATCCATTCTAATTCATTCGTACGATCCATTCTAATTCATTCGTAAGATCCATTCTAATTCATTCGTACGATCCATTCTAATTCATTCGTACGATCCATTCTAATTCATTCGCACGAATGTATCCATTCTAGTTCATTCGTACGATCCATTCTAATTCATTCGTACGATCCATTCTAATTCATTCGCACGATCCATTCTAATTCATTCGTACGATCCATTCTATTTCATTCATACGATCCATTCTAATTCATTCGTACAATCTATTCTAATTCATTCGCACAAATGTATCCATTCTAATTCATTCGTACGATCCGTTCTAATTCATTCGTACGATCCATTCTAATTCATTCGCACGAATGTATCCATTCTAATTCATTCGTACGATCCATTCTAATTCATTCGTACGATCCATTCTAATTCATTCGTACGATCCATTCTAATTAATTCGTATGATCCATTCTAATTCATTCGTACGATCAATTCTAGTTCATTCGTACGATCCATTCTAATTCATTCGTACGATCCATTCTAATTCATTCGCACGATCCATTCTAATTCATTCATACAATCCATTCTAATTCTTTCACACGATCCATTCTAATTCATTCGTACGATCCATTCTAATTCATTCGTGCAATCCATTCTATTTCATTCGTACGATCCATTCTTACTCATTCATACGATCCATTATAATTCATTCACACGAATGTATCCATTTGTACGAATGAATTAGAATAGATTGTACGAATGAATTATAATGGATCGTACGAATGAATTAGAATGGATCGTATGAATGAATTAGAATGGATCGTACGAATTAATTAGAATGGATCGTGCGAATGAATTAGAATGGATCGTACGAATGAATTAGAATGGATCGTACGAATGAACTAGAATGGATACATTCGTGCGAATGAATTAGAATGGATCGTACGAATGAATTAGAATGGATCGTACGAATGAATTTGAATGGATCATACGAATGAATTAGAATGGATCGTACGAATGAGTAAGAATGGATCGTACGAATGAAATAGAATGGATTGTACGAATGAATTAGAATGGATCGTACGAATGAATTAGAATGGATCAAATAAATGAATTAGAATGGATCGTACGAATGAATTAGAATGGATCATATTAATAAATTAGAATGGATCGTACGAATGAATTAGAATGGATCGTACGAATGAATTAGAATGGATCTTACGAATGGATTAGAATGGATACATTCGTGCGAATGAATTAGAATGGATCGGATGAATGAATTAGAATGGAACGTACGAATGAATTAGAATGGATCAAATGAATGAATTAGAATGGTTACATTCATGCGAATGAATTAGAATGGATCGTACGAATGGATTAGAATGGATCGTACGAATGGATTAGAATGGATACATTCGAGCGAATGAATTAGAATGGATCGTACGAATGAAATTAGAATGGATCGTACGAATGAATTAGAATAGATCGTACGAATGAATTAGAATGGATCGTACGAATGAATTAGAATGGATCGTGTGAAAGAATTAGAATGGATCGTACGAATGAATTAGAATGGATCGTGCGAATGAATTAGAATGGATCGTACGAATGAATTAGAATGGATCGTACTAATGAATTAGAATTGATCGAACGAATGAATTAGCATGGATCGTGCATTCGTACGATCCATTCTAATTCATTCGTACGATCCATTCTATTTCATTCGTACGATCCATTCTAATTCATTCACACGAATTTATCCATTCTAGTTCATTCGTACGATCCATTCTAATTCATTCGTACGATCCATTCTAATTCATTCATACGATCTATTCTAATTCATTCATACAATCCATTCTAATTCTTTCACACGATCCATTCTAATTCATTCGTACGATCCATTCTACTTCATTCGCACAATCCATTCTATTTCATTCGTACGATCCATTCTTACTCATTCGTATGATCCATTCTAATTCATTCGCACGAATGTATCCATAATGGATCCTACGAATGAGTAAGAATGGATCATACGAATGAAATAGAATGGATTGTGCGAATGAATTAGAATGGACCGTACGAATGAATTAGAATGGATACATTCGTGCGAATGAATTAGAATGGATCGGACGAATGAATTAGAATGGATCGTATGAATGAATTAGAATGGATCGTACGAATAAATTAGAATGGATCGTTCGAATAAATTAGAATGGATACATTCGTCCGAATGAATTAGAATGGATCATACGAATGAGTAAGAATGGATCGTACGAATGAAATAGAATAGATTGTACGAATGAATTAGAATGGATCGTGTGAATGAATTAGAATGGATCGTACGAATTAAATAGAATGGATCGTACGAATGAATTAGAATGGATCGTGCAAATGAATTAGAATGGATCATATTAATGAATTAGAATGGATCGTACGAATGAATTAGAATGGATACATTCGTGCGAATGAATTAGAATGGATCGTGCGAATCCATTAGACTGGATCGTGCGAATGAATAAGAATGGATCATACGAATGAATTAGAATGGATCGTACGAAATAATTAGAATGGATACATTTGTGCGAATGAATTAGAATGGATTGTATGAATGAATTAGAATGGATCGTACGAATGAATTAGAATGGATCATACGAATGTATTAGAATGGATCGTAAGAATGAATTAGAATGGATTGTACGAATGAATTAGAATGGATCTTACGAATGAATTAGAATGGATCGTACGAATGAATTAGAATGGATCGTACGAATGAATTAGAATGGATACATTTGTGTGAATGAATTAGAATGGATCGGACGAATGAATTAGAATAGATCGTACGAATGAATTAGAATGGATCGTACGAATGAAATAGAATGTATTGTGCGAATGAATTAGAATGGACCGTACGAATGAATTAGACGTATGAATGAATTAGAATGGATCGTACGAATGAATTAGAATGGATACATTCGTGCGAATGAATTAGAATGGATCGGACGAATGAATTAGAATGGCTCGTACGAATGAATTAGAATGGATCGTACGAATGAATTAGAATGGATCATATGAATGAATTAGAATGGATACATTCGTGCGAATGAATTAGAATGATCGTACGAATGAATTAGAATGGATCACGCGAATGAATTAGAATGGATCGTACGAATGAATTAGAATGGATCGTACGAATGAACTAGAATGGATACATTCGTGCGAATGAATTAGAATGGATCGTACGAATGAATTAGAATGGATCGTACGAATGAATTAGAATGGATCTTACGAATGAATTAGAATGGATCGTACGAATGAATTAGAATGGATCGTATGAATGAATTAGAATGGATACATTCGTGCGAATGAATTAGAATGGATCGGACGAATGAATTAGAATGGATCGTACGAATGAATTAGAATGGATCAAATGAATGAATTAGAATGGTTACATTCATGTGAAAGAATTAGAATGGATCGTACGAATGGATTAGAATGGATCGTACGAATGGATTAGAATGGATACATTCGAGCGAATGAATTAGAATGGATCGTATGAATGAATTAGAATGGATCGTACGAATGGATTAGAATAGATCCTACGAATGGATTAGAATGGATACCTTTGTGCATATGAATTAGAATGGATCGTACGAATGAATTAGAATGGATCATATGAATGAATTAGAATGGATCGTGTGAAAGAATTAGAATGGATTGTAGGAATGAATTAGAATAGATCGTATGAATGAATTAGAATGGATCGTATGAATGAATTAGAATGGATCGTACAAATGAATTAGAATGGATCGTACGAATGAATTAGAATGGATACATTCGTGCACGATACATTCTAATTCATTCGCACGAATGTATCCATTCTAATTCATTCGTACGATCCATTCTAATTCATTAATATGATCCAATCTAATTCATTCGTACGATCCATTCTAATTCATATGCACAAAGGTACCCATTCTAATTCATTCGTACGATCCATTCTAATTAAGGATCGTACGAATGAATTAGAATGGATACATTCGTGCGAATGAATTAGAATTGATCGTACGAATGAATTAGAATGGATCACGCGAATGAATTAGAATGGATCGTACGAATGAATTAGAATGGATCGTACGAATGAACTAGAATGGATACATTCATGCGAATGAGTTAGAATGGATCGTACGAATGAATTAGAATGGATCGTATGAATGAATTAGAATGGATCTTACGAATGAATTTGAATGGATCGTACGAATGAATTAGAATGGATCGTACGAATGAATTAGAATGGATCGTGTGAAAGAATTAGAATAGATTGTATGAATGAATTAGAATGAATTCGTACGATCCATTCGAATTCATTCGCACGATCCATTCTAATTCATTCATTCGATCCATTCTAATTCATTCATACAATCCATTCTAATTCTTTCACACGATCCATTCTAATTCATTCGTAGGATCCATTCTAATTCATTCATGCAATCTATTCTATTTCATTCGTACGATCCATTCTTACTCATTTGTACGATCCATTCTAATTCATTCGGACAAATGTATCCATTCTAATTTATTCGTACGATCCATTCTAATTCATTCGTACGATCCATTCTAATTCATTCGTACGATCTATTCTAATTCATTCGTACGATCCATTCTAATTTCATTCGTACGATCCATTCTAATTCATTCGCTCGAATGTATCCATTCTAATCCATTCGTACGATCCATTCTAATCCATTCGTACGATCCATTCTAATTCATTCGCATGAATGTAACTATTCTAATTCGTTCACTTGATCCATTCTAATTCATTCGTACGATCCATTCTAATTCATTCGTCCGATCCATTCTAATTTCATTCGTACGATCCATTCTAATTCATTCCCACGAAGGTATCCATTATAATTCATTCGTACGATCCATTCTAATTCATTCGTACGATCCATTCTAATTCATTCGTAAGATCCATTCTAATTCATTCCTACGATCCATTCTAATTCATTCGCACGATCCATTCTAATTCATTCGTACGATCAATTCTAATTCATTCACACGAATGTATCCATTCTAATTCATTTGTACGATCCTAAATTAGAATGGATCGTACGAATGAATTAGAATGGATACCTTTGTGCATATGAATTAGAATGGATCGTACGAATGAATTAGAATGGATCATATTAATGAATTATAATGGATCGTACGAATGAATTAGAATGGATCGTACGAATGAATTAGAATGGATCTTACGAATGGATTAGAATTGATACATTCGTGTGAATGAATTAGAATGGATCGGACGAATGAATTAGAATGGATCGTACGAATGAATTAGAATGGATCAAATGAATGAATTAGAATGGTTACATTCATGCGAATGAATTAGAATGGATCATACGAATGGATTAGAATGGATCGTACGAATGGATTAGAATGGATACATTCGAGCAAATGAATTAGAATGGATCGTACGAATGAAATTAGAATGGATCGTACGAATGAATTAGAATGGATCGTACGAATGAATTAGAATGGATCGTGTGAAATAATTAGAATAGATCGTACGAATGAATTAGAATGGATCGTGCGAATGAATTAGAATGGATCTTACGAATGAATTAGAATGGATCGTGCTAAGGAATTAGAATTGATCGAACGAATGAATTAGCATGGATCGTGCATTCGTACGATCCATTCTAATTCATTTGTAAGATCCATTCTAATTCATTCGTACGATCCATTCTAATTCATTCATACAATCGATTCTAATTCATTCGCACGAATGTATCCATTCTAGTTCATTTGTACGATCCATTCTAATTCATTCGTACGATCCATTCTAATTCATTCATACGATCTATTCTAATTCATTCATACAATCCATTCTAATTCTTTCACACGATCCATTCTAATTCATTCGTACGATCCATTCTAATTCATTCGCACAATCCATTCTATTTCATTCGTACGATCCATTCTTACTCATTCGTATGATCCATTCTAATTCATTCGCACGAATGTATCCATAATGGATCATACGAATGAGTAAGAATGGATCGTATGAATGAAATAGAATGGATTGTGCGAATGAATTAGAATGGACCGTACGAATGAATTAGAATGGATACATTCGTGCGAATGAATTAGAATGGATCGGATGAATGAATTAGAATGGATCGTATGAATGAATTAGAATGGATCGTACGAATGAATTAGAATGGATCGTACGAATAAATTAGAATGGATACATTCGTCCGAATGAATTAGAATGGATCATACGAATGAGTAAGAATGGATCGTACGAAAGAAATAGAATAGATTATACGAATGAATTAGAATGGATCGTGCGAATGAATTAGAATGGATCGTACGAATGAATTAGAATGGATCGTACGAATGAATTAGAATGGATCGTGCGAATGAATTAGAATGGATCATATTAATGAATTAGAATGGATCGTACGAATGAATTAGAATGGATACTTTCGTGCGAATGAATTAGAATGGATCGTGCGAATCCATTAGACTGGATCGTGCGAATGAATAAGAATGGATCATACGAATGAATTAGAATGGATCGTACGAATTAATTAGAATGGATACATTTGTGCGAATGAATTAGAATGGATTGTATGAATGAATTAGAATGGATCGTACGAATGAATTAGAATGGATCATACGAATTAATTAGAATGGATCATACGAATGAATTAGAATGGATCGTACGAATGAATTAGAATGGATCATACGAATGAACTAGAATGGATCGTACGAATGAACTAGAATGGATACATTCGTGCGAATGAATTGGAATGGATCGTACGAATGAATTAGAATAGATCGTACGATTCATTCTAATTCATTCGTACGATCCATTCTAATACATTTGTACGATTCATGCTAATTCATTCGCACGATCCATTCTAATTCATTCGTACGATCCATTCTTATTCAATCATACGATCCATTCTAATTCATTCGCACAATCCATTCTAATTCATTCGTTCAATCCATTCTAATTCTTTCGTATGATCCATTCTAACTCATTCGGTGGATCCATTCTAATTCATTCGTACGATCCATTCTAATTCATTCCCACGATCCATTCTAATTTATTCGTACGATCCATTCTAATTCATTCGTACGATCTATTCTAATTCATTCGCACGAATGTAACCATTCTAATTCATTCATACGATTCATTCTAATTCATTCGTATGAGTTATTCTAATTCATTCGTACGATCCATTCTAATTCATTCGTACGATCCATTGTAATTCATTCATATAATCCATTTAGATTCATTCGCACAAATGTATCCATTCAAATTCATTCGTATGATCCAGTCTAATTCATTCGCACGAATATATCCATTCTAATTCTTTCGTACGATGCATTCTAATTCATTCTTACGATCCATTCTAATTCATTCGTACGATCCATTCTAATTCATTCGCACGAATGTATCCATTCTAATTCATTCGTACAATCCATTCTATTTCATTCATACGATCCATTCTTACTCATTCGTATGATCTATTCTAATTCATTCGTATGATCCATTCTAATTCATTCGTACGATCCATTCTAATTCATTCGTACGATCCATTCTAATTTATTCGCACGATCCATTGAAATTCATTCATACGATCCATTCTAATTCATTCATACGATCCATTCTAATTCATTCCTACAATCCATTCTAATTCATTCGCCCGATCCATTATAATTCATTCATACGATCCATTCTATTCGAATGGATCATGCGATCCATTCGAATTCATTCGCACGATCCATTCTAATTCATTCATACGATCCATTCTAATTCATTCATACAATGCATTCTAATTCTTTCACACGATCCATTCTAATTCATTCGTACGATCCATTCTAATTCATTCGTACAATCCATTCTATTTCATTTGTACGATCTATTCTTACTCATTCGTATGATCCATTCTAATTCATTCGTACGAATTTATCCATTCTAATTTATTTCTACGATCCATTCTAATTCATTCGTACAATCCATTCTATTTCATTCGTACGATCCATTCTTACTTATTCGTATGATCCATTCTAATTCATTCGCACGAATGTATCCATTCTAATTCATTCATACAATCCATTCTAATTAATTCCGTACGATCCATTCTAATTCATTCGTACGATCCATTCTAATTCATTCATCTGATCCATTCTAATTCATTCGCACGAATGTATCCATTCTAATTCATTCATACGATTCATTCTAATTCATTCGTACGATCCATTCTAATTCATTCGTACAATCTATTCTATTTCATTCGTACGATCCATTCTTACTCATTCGTATGATCCATTCTAATTCATTCGGACGAATGTATCCATTCTAATTCATTCGTACGATCCATTCTAATTCATTCGTACGATCCATTCTAATTCATTTGTCCGATCCATTCTAATTTATTCGCACGAATGTATCCATTCTAATTCATTCGTACGATCCATTTTAATTCATTGGTACGATCCATTCTAATTCATTCGTAAGATCCATTCTAATTCATTCGTACGATCCATTCTAATTCATTCGTACGATCCATTCTAATTCATTCGCACAAATGTATCCATTGTAGTTCATTCGTACGATCCATTCTAATTCATTCGTACGATCCACTCTAATTCATTCGCACGATCCATTCTAATTCATTCGTACGATCCATTCTAATCATTCATACGATCCATTCTAATTCATTCGAACGAATGTATCCATTCTAATTCATTCGTACGATCCATTCTAATTCATTCACACGTGCAAATGAATTAGAATGGATCGTATGAATGTATTTGAATGGATCGTGCGAATGAATTAGAATGGATCGTACGAATGAATTAGAATGGATTGTATGAATGAATTAGAATGGATCTTACGAATGAATTAGAATAGATCATACGAATGAATTAGAATGGATCCTACGAATGAATTAGAATGGATACATTCGTGCGAATGAATTAGAATGGATCGGACGAATGAATTAGAATGGATCGGACGAATGAATTAGAATGGATCGTATGAATGAATTAGAATGGATCGTACGAATAAATTAGAATGGATACATTCGTCCGAATGAATTAGAATGGATTGTATGAATGAATTAGAACGGATCGTACGAATGAATTAGAATGGATCGTATGAGTGAATTAGAATGGATACGAAGGAATTAGAATGGATCGTACAAAGGAATTAGAATGGATCATACGAATGAAATAGAATGGATCGTACGAAGGAATTAGAATGGATCGTACGAATGAATTAGAATGGATATATTCGTGCAAATGAATTGGAATGGATCGTATGAATGAATTAGAATAGATCGTATGAGTGAATTCGAACGGATAGTACGAATGAAGTAGAATGGATCGTATGAATGAATTAGAATGGATACATCCGTGCGAATGAATTAGAATTGATCGTATGAATGAATTAGAATAGATTGTGCGAATGAATTAAAATGGATCGTACGAATGAATTAGAATGGATACATTCGTGCGAATAAATTAGAATGGATTGTAGGAATGAATTAGAATGGATCGTACGAATGAATTAGAATGGATCATACGAATGAATTAGAATAGATTGCGCGAATGAATTAGAATGGATACATTCGTGCGAATGAATTAGAATGGATCGTACGAATGAATTAGAATGGATCGTACGAATGAATTAGAATGGATCTTACGAATGAATTAGAATGGATCGTACGAAGGAATTAAAATGGATCGTACGAATGAATTAGAATGGATACATTCGTACGAATAAATTAGAATGGATCGTATGAATGTATTAGAATGGATCGTATGAGTGAATTAGAATGGATCATACGAATGAATTAGAATGGATCGTATGAATGAATTAGAATGGATACATTCGTGTGAATGAATTAGAATGGATCGTATGAATGAATTAGAATAGATTTTGTGAATGAATTAGAACTGATCGTACAAATGAATTAGAATGGATACATTCGTGCGAATGAATTAGAATAGATTGTATGAATGAATTAGAATGGATCCTATGAATGAATTAGAATGGATCGTGCGAATGAATTCGAATGGATCGTACGAATGAATTAGAATAGATCGTGCTAATGAATTAGAATTGATCGAACGAATGAATTAGCAAGGATCGTGCTAATGAATTAGAATGGAACGTATGAATGAATTAGAATGGATCGTGTGAAAGAATTAGAATGGATTGTATGAATGAATTAGAATGAATTCGTATGATCCATTCGAATTCATTCGCACGATCCATTCTAATTCATTCATTCGATCCATTCTAATTCATTCATACAATCCATTCTAATTCTTTCACACGATCCATTCTAATTCATTTGTAGGATCCATTCTAATTCATTCGTACAATCTATTCTATTTCATTCATACGATCCATTCTTACTCATTCGTACGATCCATTCTAATTCATTCGGACGAATGTATCCATTCTAATTTATTCGTACGATCCATTCTAATTCATTCGTACGATCCATTCTAATTTATTCGTACGATCCATTCTAATTCATTCGTCCAATCCATTCTAATTCATTCGCACGAATGTATCCATTCTAATTCATTCGTACGATCCATTCTAATTCATTCGTACGATCCATTCTAATTCATTCGTAAGATCCATTCTAATTCATTTGTACGATCCATTATAATTCATTCGTACGATCCATTCTAATTCATTCGCACGAATGTATCCATTCTAGTTCATTCGTACGATCCATTCTAATTCATTCATACAATCCATTCTAATTCATTCGCACGAATGTATCCATTCTAATTCATTCGTACGATCAATTCTAATTCATTCACAAAATCTATTCTAATTCATTCATATGATCCATTCTAATTCATTCACACGAATGTATCCATTCTAATTCATTCATACGATCCATTCTAATTCATTCGTACGATCCATTCTAATTCACTCATACGATCCATTCTAATACATTCATACGATCCATTCTAATTCATTTGCACGAATATATCCATTCTAATTCATTCGTATGATCCATTCTAATTCCTTCGTACGATCCATTCTAATTCATTCGTACGATCTATTCTAATTCATTCGTACGATCCATTCTAATTCATTCGTACGATCCATTCTAATTTCTTCGTACGATCCATTATAATTCATTCGTACGATCCATTCTAATTCATTCATACAATCCATTCTAATTCTTTCACACGATCCATTCTAATTCATTCGTACGATCCATTCATACGAATGAATTAGAATGGATTGTACAAATGAATTAGAATGGATTGTGCGAATGAATTAGAATGGATCGTATGAATGAATAAGAATGGATCGTACGAATGAATTAGAATGGATCGTGCGAATGAATTAGCATGAATCGTACGAATGTATTAGAATGGATCGTACGAATGAATTAGAATGAATCGTACGATCCATTCTAATTCAATCGTCCGATCCATTCTAATTCATTCGCATGAATGTATCCATTCTAATTCATTCGTACAATCTATTCTATTTCATTCGTACGATCCATTTTTACTCATTCGTATGATCCATTCTAATTCATTCGTATGATCCATTCTAATTCATTCGTACGATCCATTCTAATTCATTCGTACGATCCATTCTAATTCATTCGCACGATCCATTCTAATTCATTCATACGATCCATTCTAATTCATTCATACGATCAATTCTAATTCCTTCCTACAATCCATTCTAATTCATTAGCCCGATCCATTCTAATTCATTCATACGATCCATTCTATAGAATGGATCATGCGATCCATTCGAATTCATTCGCACGATCCATTCTAATTCATTCATACGATCCATTCTAATTCATTCATACAATGCATTCTAATTCTTTCGCACGATCTATTCTTATTCATTCATACGATCCATTCTAATTCATTCGTACGATCCATTCTAATTCACTCATACGATCCATTCTAATACATTCATACGATCCATTCTAATTCATTTGCACGAATATATCCATTCTAATTCCTTCGTACGATCCATTCTAATTCATTCGTACGATCTATTCTAATTCATTCATAGGATCCATTCTAATTCATTCATACGATCCATTCTAATTCCTTCGTACGATCCATTATAATTCATTCGTACGATCCATTCTAATTCATTCATACAATCCATTCTAATTCTTTCACACGATCCATTCTAATTCATTCGTACGATCCATTCTAATTCATTCGTGCAATCCATTCTATTTCATTCGTACGATCCATTCTTACTCATTCGTACGATCCATTCTAATTCATTCGTACGATCCATTCTAATTCAGGATCGTATGAATGAATTAGAATGGATACATTCGTGCGAATGAATTAGAATTGATCGTACGAATGAATTAGAATGGATCGTGCGAATGAATTAGAATGGATCGTACGAATGAATTAGAATGGATCGTACGAATGAACTAGAATGGATACATTTGTGCGAATGAATTAGAATGGATCGTACGAATGAATTAGAATGGATCGTACGAATGAATTTGAATGGATCTTACGAATGAATTAGAATGGATCGTACGAATGGATTAGAATGGATACATTCGAGCGAATGAATTAGAATGGATAGTACGAATGAATTAGAATGGATCGTACGAATGGATTAGAATGGATCCTACGAATGGATTAGAATGGATACCTTTGTGTATATGAATTAGAATGGATCATACGAATGAATTAGAATGGATCATATGAATGAATTAGAATAGATCGTGCGAATGAATTCGAATGGATCGTACGAATTTATTCTAATTCATTCATACAATCCATTCTAATTCTTTCACACGATCTATTCTAATTCATTCGTGCGTTCCATTCTAATTCATTAGCACGATCCATGCTAATTCATTCGTTCGATCAATTCTAATTCATTAGCACGATCCACTCTAATTCATTCGTACGATCCATTCTAATTCATTCACACGATCCATTCTCATTCATTTATAGGATCCATTCTAATTCATTCATACGATCTATTCTAATTCATTCGCACGAATGTATCCATTCTAATTCATTCGTACGATCCATTCTAATTCATTCGTACGATCCATTCTAATTCATTCATACGATCTATTCTAATTCATTTATACAATCCATTCTAATTCTTTCACACGATCCATTCTAATTCATTCATATGATCCATTCTAATTCATTCGTACGATCCATTCTAATTCATATGCACAAAGGTATCCATTCTAATCCATTCGTAGGGTCCATTCGTACGATCCATTCTAATTTATTCGTACGATCCATTCTAATTCATTCGCTCGAATGTATCCATTCTAATCCATTCGTACGATCCATTCTAATCCATTCGTACGATCCATTCTAATTCATGCGCATGAATGTAACTATTCTAATTCATTCATACGATCCATTCTAATTCATTCGTATGATCCATTCTAATTCATTCGTACGATCCATTCTAATTCATTCGCACGAATGTATCAATTCTAATTCACTCATATGATCCATTCTAATTCATTCATACAATCCATTCTAATTCTTTCACACGATCCATTCTAATTCATTCGTACGATCCATTCTAATTCATTCGTACAATCCATTCTATTTCATTCGTACGATCCATTCTTACTCATTCGTATAATCCATTCTAATTCATTCGTACGATCCATTCTAATTCATTCGCTCGAATGTATCCATTCTAATCCATTCGTACGATCCATTCTAATTCATTCGCACGATCCATTCTTACTCATTCGTACGATCCATTCTAATTCATTCGTAAGATCCATTCTAATTCATTCGTACGATCCATTCTAATTCATTCGTACGATACATTCTAATTCATTCGCACGAATGTATCCATTCTAGTTCATTCGTACGATCCATTCTAATTCATTCGTACGATCCATTCTAATTCATTCGTACGATCAATTCTAATTCATTCGCACGAATGTATCCATTCTAATTCATTCGTACGATCCTGAATTAGAATGGATCGTACGAATGAATTAGAATGGATCGTACAATGAACTAGAATGGATACATTCGTGCGAATGAATTAGAATGGATCGTACGAATGAATTAGAATTGATCGTACGAATGAATTAGAATGGATCGTACGAATGAATTAGAATGGATCATACGAATGAATTAGAATGGATCATACGAATGAGTAAGAATGGATCGTACGAATGAAATAGAATGGATTGTACGAATGAATTAGAATGGATCGTACGAATGAATTAGAATGGATTGTATGAAAGAATTAGAATGGATTGTCTGAATAAATTAGAATGGATCGTGCGAATGAATTAGAATGGATCGTGCGAATGAATTCGAATGGATCCTACGAATGAATTAGAATGGATCGTACGAATGAATTAGAATGGATACATTCGTGCGAATGAATTAGAATGGATACATTCGTGCGAAAGAATTAGAATAGATCGTATGAATGAATTAGAATGGATCCTATGAATGAATTAGAATGGATCGTGCGAATGAATTAGAATGGATCGTACGAATGAATTAGAATGGATCGTGCTAATGAATTAGAATTTATCGAACGAATGAATTAGCATGGATCGGGCTAATGAATTAGAATGGAACGTACGAATGAATTAGAATGGATTGTGTGAAAGAATTAGAATGGATTGTATGAATGAATTAGAATGAATTCGTACGATCCATTCGAATTCATTCGCACAATGCATTCTAATTCATTCATACGATCCATTCTCATTCATTCATACAATCCATTCTAATTCTTTCACACGATCCATTCTAATTCATTCGTACGATCCATTCTAATTCATTCATACGATCCAGGCTAATTCATTCGTCCGATCCATTCTAATTCATTCGCACAAATGTATCCATTCTAATTCATTCGTACGATCCCTTCTAATTCATTCGTACGATCCATTCTAATTCATTCGTAAGATCCATTCTAATTCATTCGTACGATCCATTCTAATTCATTCGTACGATCCATTCTAATTCATTCGCACGAATGTATCCATTCTAGTTCATTCGTACGATCCATTCTAATTCATTCGTACGATCAATTCTAATTCATTCGCACGATCCATTCTAATTCATTCGTACGATCCATTCTATTTCATTCATACGATCCATTCTAATTCATTCGTACAATCTATTCTAATTCATTCGCACAAATGTATCCATTCTAATTCATTCGTACGATCCATTCTAATTCATTCGTACGATCCATTCTAATTCATTCGCACGAATGTATCCATTCTAATTCATTCGTACGATCCATTCTAATTCATTCGTACGATCCATTCTAATTAATTCGTATGATCCATTCTAATTCATTCGTACGATCAATTCTAGTTCATTCGTACGATCCATTCTAATTCATTCGTACGATCCATTCTAATTCATTCGCACGATCCATTCTAATTCATTCATACAATCCATTCTAATTCTTTGACACGATCCATTCTAATTTATTCGTACGATCCATTCTAATTCATTCGTGCAATCCATTCTATTTCATTCGTACGATCCATTCTTACTCATTCGTACGATCCATTATAATTCATTCACACGAATGTATCCATTTGTACGAATGAATTAGAATAGATTGTACGAATAAATTATAATGGATCGTACGAATGAATTAGAATGGATCGTATGAATGAAATAGAATGGATCGTACGAATGAATTAGAATGGATCGTGCGAATGAATTAGAATGGATCGTACGAATGAATTAGAATAGATCGTACGAATGAACTAGAATGGATACATTCGTGCGAATGAATTAGAATGGATCGTACGAATGAATTAGAATGGATCGTACGAATGAATTTGAATGGATCGTACGAATTAATTAGAATGGATCATACGAATGAATTAGAATGGATCATACGAATGAGTAAGAATGGATCGTACGAATGAAATAGAATGGATTGTACGAATGAATTAGAATGGATCGTACGAATGAATTAGAATGGATCAAATGAATGAATTAGAATGGATCGTACGAATGAATTAGAATGGATCATATTAATGAATTAGAATGGATCGTACGAATGAATTAGAATGGATCGTACGAATGAATTAGAATGGATCTTATGAATGGATTAGAATGGATACATTCGTGCGAATGAATTAGAATGGATCGGATGAATGAATTAGAATGGAACGTACGAATGAATTAGAATGGATCAAATGAATGAATTAGAATGGTTACATTCATGCGAATGAATTAGAATGGATCGTACGAATGGATTAGAATAGATCGTACGAATGGATTAGAATGGATACATTCGAGCGAATGAATTAGAATGGATCGTACGAATGAAATTAGAATGGATCGTACGAATGAATTAGAATAGATCGTACGAATGAATTAGAATGGATCGTACGAATGAATTAGAATGGATCGTGTGAAAGAATTAGAATGGATCGTACGAATGAATTAGAATGGATCGTGCGAACGAATTAGAATGGATCGTACGAATGAATTAGAATGGATCGTACCAATGAATTAGAATTGATCGAACGAATGAATTAGCATGGATCGTGCATTCGTACGATCTATTCTAATTCATTCGTAAGATCCATTCTAATTCATTTGTACGATCCATTCTAATTTATTCGTACGATCAATTCTAATTCATTCACACGAATGTATCCATTCTAATTCATTCGTACGATCCATTCTAATTCATTCGTACGATCCATTCTAATTCATTCATACGATCTATTCTAATTCATTCATACAATCCATTCTAATTCTTTCACACGATCCATTCTAATTCATTTATACGATCCATTCTAATTCATTCGCACAATCCATTCTATTTCATTCGTACGATCCATTCTTACTCATTCGTATGATCCATTCTAATTCATTCGCACGAATGTATCCATAATGGATCATACGAATGAGTAAGAATGGATCATACGAATGAAATAGAATGGATTATGCGAATGAATTAGAATGGACTGTACGAATGAATTAGAATGGATACATTCGTGCGAATGAATTAGAATGGATCGGACGAATGAATTAGAATGGATCGTACGAATGAATTAGAATGGAGCGTACGAATGAATTAGAATGGATCGTACGAATAAATTAGAATGGATACATTCGTCCGAATAAATTAGAATGGATCATACGAATGAGTAAGAATGGATCGTACAAATGAAATAGAATAGATTGTACGAATGAATTAGAATGGATAGTGTGAATGAATTAGAATGGATCGTACGAATGAATTAGAATGGATCGTACGAATGAATTAGAATGGATCGTGCGAATGAATTAGAATGGATCATATTAATGAATTAGACTGGATCGTACGAATGAATTAGAATGGATACATTCATGCGAATGAATTAGAATGGATCGTGCGAATCCATTAGACTGGATCGTGCGAATGAATAATAATGGATCATACGAATGAATTAGAATGGATCGTACGAAATAATTAGAATGGATACATTCGTGCGAATGAATTAGAATGTATTGTATGAATGAATTAGAATGGATCGTACGAATGAATTAGAATGGATATATTCGTGCGAATGAATTAGAATGTATTGTATGAATGAATTAGAATGGATCGTACGAATGAATTAGAATGGATCATACGAATGTATTAGAATGGATCGTAAGAATGAATTAGAATGGATCGTAAGAATGAATTAGAATGGATCGTTCGAATGAATTAGAATGGATCTTACGAATGAATTAGAATGGATCGTAAGAATGAATTAGAATGGATCGGACGAATGAATTAGAATGGATCGGACGAATGAATTAGAATGGATGCATTCGTGCGAATGAATTAGAATGGATCGGACGAATGAATTAGAATGGATGCATTCGTGCGAATGAATTAGAATGGATCGGACGAATGAATTAGAATGGATCGTACGAATGAATTAGAATGGATCGTATGAATGAAATAGAATGTATTCTGCGAATGAATTAGAATGGACCGTACGAATGAATTAGACGTACGAATGAATTAGAATGGATCGTACGAATGAATTAGAATGGATACACTTGTACGAATGAATTAGAATGGATCGGACGAATGAATTAGAATGGATCGTACGAATGAATTAGAATGGATCGTACGAATTAATTAGAATGGATCGTATGAGTGAATTAGAATGGATACATTCATGCGAATGAATTAGAATTGATCGTACGAATGAATTAGAATGGATTGTGCGAATGAATTAAAATGGATCGTACGAATGAATTAGAATGGATCGTACGAATGAACTAGAATGGATACATTCGTGCGAATGAATTAGAATAGATCGTATGAATGAATTAGAGTGGATCGTACGAATGAATTAGAATGGATCTTACGAATGAATTAGAATGGATCGTATGAATGAATTAGAATGGATCGTACGAATGAATTAGAATGGATACATTCGTGCAAATGAATTAGAATGGATCGGACGAATGAATTAGAATGGATCGTACGAATGAAATAGAATAGATCAAATGAATGAATTAGAATGGTTACATTCATGCGAATGAATTAGAATGGATCGTACGAATGGATTAGAATGGATCATAGGAATGGATTAGAATGGATATATTCGAGCGAATGAATTAGAATGGATTGTATGAATGAATTAGAATGGATCGTACGAATGGATTAGAATGGATCCTACGAATGGATTAGAATGGATCGTACGAATGAATTAGAATGGATACATTCGTGCATGATCCATTCTAATTCATTCACACGAATGTATCCATTCTAATTCATTCGTACGATCCATTCTAATTCATATGCACAAAGGTATCCATTCTAATTCATTCGTATGATCCATTCTAATTCAGGATCGTACGAATGAATTAGAATGGATACATTCGTGCGAATGAATTAGAATTGATCGTACGAATGAATTAGAATGGATCGTGCGAATGAATTAGAATGGATCATACGAATGAATTAGAATGGATCGTACGAATGAACTAGAATGGATACATTCGTGCGAATGAATTAGAATGGATCGTACGAATGAATTAGAATGGATCGTATGAATGAATTAGAATGGATCTTACGAATGAATTAGAATGGATCGTACGAATGAATTAGAATGGATCGTACGAATGAATTAGAATGGATACATTGGTGCGAATGAATTAGAATGGATCGGACGAATGAATTAGAATGGATCGTACGAATGAATTAGAATGGATCAAATGAATGAATTAGAATGGTTACATTCATGCGACACGAATGTATCCATTCTAATTCTTTCGTACGATCCATTCTAATTCATTCGTACGATCCATTCTAATTCATTCGTATGATCCGTTCTAATTAATTCGTATGATCCATTCTAATTCATTCGTACGATCCATTCTAATTCATTCATACAATCCATTCTAATTCATTCGTACGATCCATTCTAATTCACTCATACGATCCATTCTAATACATTCATACGATCCATTCTAATTCATTTGCACGATCCATTCTAATTCATTTGCACGATCCATTCTAATTCACTCATACGATCCATTCTAATTCATTCGTACGATCCATTCTAATTCCTTCGTACGATCCATTCTAATTCTTTCATACGATCTATTCTAATTCATTCGTACGATCCATTCTAATTCATTCCTACGATCCATTCTAATTCCTTCGTACGATCCATTCTAATTCAATCATACGATCCATTCTAATTCATTCGTACAATCTATTCTAATTCATTCGTACGAATGGATACATTCGTGTGAATGAATTAGAATGGATCGTACGAATGAGTAAGAATGGATCGTACGAATGAAATAGAATGGATTGCACGAATGAATTAGAATGGATCGTATGAATGAATTAGAATGGATCGTACGAAGGAATTAGAATGGATCGTACGAATGAATTAGAATGGATCGTACGAATGAATTAGAATAGATTGTACGAATGAATTAGAATGGATCGTACGAATGAATTAGAATGGATCGTGCTAATGAATTAGAATTGATCGAACGAATGAAGTAGCATGGATCGTGCTAATGAATTAGAATGGAACGTACGAATGAATTAGAATGGATCGTGTGAAAGAATTAGAATGGATTGTATGAATGAATTAGAATGAATTCGTACGATCCATTCGAATTCATTCGCACGATCCATTCTAATTCATTCATATGATCCATTCTAACTCATTCATACAATCCATTCTAATTCTTTCACACGATCCATTCTAATTCATTCGTAGGATCCTTTCTAATTCATTCGTACAATCTATTCTATTTCATTCGTATGATCCATTCTTACTCATTCGTATGATCCATACTAATTCATTCGGACGAATGTATCCATTCTAATTTATTCGTACGATCCATTCTAATTCATTCGTACGATCCATTCTAATTCATTCGTACGATCTATTCTAATTCATTCGTACGATCCATTCTAATTTCATTCGTACGATCCATTCTAATTCATCCGCTCGAAAGTATCCATTCTAATCGATTCGTACGATCCATTCTAATCCATTCGTACGATCCATTCTAATTCATTCGCATGAATGTAAGCATTCTAATTCATTCATTTGATCCATTCTAATTCATTCGTACAATCCATTCTAATTCATTCGTCTGATCCATTCTAATTCATTCGCATGAATGTATCCATTCTAATTCATTCGTACGATCCATTCTAATTCATTCGTACGATCCATTCTAATTCATTCGTAAGATCCATTCTAATTCATTCGTACGATCCATTCTATTTCATTCGTACGATCCATTCTAATTCATTCGAATGAATGTATCCATTCTAGTTCATTCGTACGATCCATTCTAATTCATTCGTATGATCCATTCTAATTCATTCGCACAATCCATTCTAATTCATTCGTACGATCAATTCTAATTCATTCGCACGAATGTATCCATTCTAATTCATTCGTACGATCCTGAATTAGAATGGATCGTACGAATGAATTAGAATGGATACCTTTGTGCATATGAATTAGAATGGATCATACGAATGAATTAGAATGGACCATATTAATGAATTAGAATGGATCATACGAATGAATTAGAATGGATCGTACGAATGAATTAGAATGGATCTTACGAATGGATTAGAATTGATACATTCATGCGAATGAATTAGAATGGATCGGACGAATGAATTAGAATGGATCGTACGAATGAATTAGAATGGATCAAATGTATGAATTAGAATGGTTACATTCATGCGAATGAATTAGAATGGATCGTACGAATGGATTAGAATGGATCGTACGAATGAAATTAGAATGGATCGTATGAATGAATTAGAATAGATCGTACGAATGAATTAGAATGGATCGTACGAATGAATTAGAATGGATCGTGTGAAATAATTAGAATAAATCGTACGAATGAATTAGAATAGATACATTTGTAAGATCCATTCTAATTTATTAGCATAGATACATTTGTACGAATGAATTAGAATGGATCGTGCGAATGAATTAGAATGGATCGTACGAATGAATTAGAATAGATACATTTGTGCGAATGAATTAGAATGGATCGTACGAATGAATTAGAATGGATCGTATGATTGAATTAGAATGGATCGTGCGAATGAATTCAAATGGATCGTACGAATTCATTCTAATTCATTCATACAATCCATTCTAATTCTTTCACACGATCCATTCTAATTCATTCGTACGTTCCATTCTAATTCATTAGCACGATCCATGCTAATTCATTCGTTCGATCAATTCTACTTCATTAGCACGATCCACTCTAATTCATTTGTACGATCCATTCTAATTCATTCGCACGATCCATTCTAATTCATTCATAGGATCCATTCTAATTCATTCATACGATCTATTCTAATTCTTTCGCACGAATGTATCCATTCTAATTCATTCGCACGAATGTATGCATTCTAATTCATTCGTACGATCCATTCTAATTCATTCGTACGATCCATTCTAATTCATTCATACGATCTATTCTAATTCATTCATACAATCCATTCTAATTCTTTCACACGATCCATTCTAATTCATTCATATGATCCATTCTAATTCATTCGTACGATCCATTCTAATTCATATGCACAAAGGTATCCATTCTAATCCATTCGTAGGATCCATTCTAATCCATTCGTACGATCCATTCTAATTCATTCGTACGATCCATTATATTTCATTCGCTCGAATGTATCCATTCTAATCCATTCGTACGATCCATTCTAATCCATTCGTACGATCCATTCTAATTCATTCGCATGAATATAACCATTCTAATTCATTCATACGATCCATTCTAATTCATTCGTACGATCCATTCTAATTCATTCGTACGATCCATTCTAATTCATTCGTACGATCCATTCTTATTCATTCGCACGAATGTATCCATTCTAATTCATTCATATGATCCATTCGAATTCATTCGTACAATCCATTCTAATTCTTTCACACGATCCATTCTAATTCATTCGTACGATCCATTCTAATTCATTCGTACAATCCATTCTATTTCATTCGTACGATCCAATCTTACTCATTCGTATGATCCGTTCTAATTCATTCATACGATCCATTCTAATTCATTCGCTCGAATGTATCCATTCTAATCCATTCGTACGATCCATTCTAATCCATTCGTACGATCCATTTTAATTCATTCGCACGATCCATTCTTACTCATTCGTACGATCCATTCTAATTCATTCGTAAGATCTATTCTAATTCATTCGTACGATCCATTCTAATTCATTCGCACGAATGTATTCATTCGTACGATCCATTCTAATTCATTCATACGATCCATTCTAATTCATTCGCACGATCCATTCTAATTCATTCGTACGATCAATTCTAATTCATTCGCACGAATGTATCCATTCTAATTCATTCGTACGATCCTGAATTAGAATGGATCGTACGAATGAATTAGAATGGATCGTACGAATGAATTAGAATGGATCGTACGAATGAATTAGAATGGATCATACGAATGAGTAAGAATGGATCGTACGAATGAAATAGAATGGATTGTACGAATGAATTAGAATGGATCGTACGAATGAATTAGAATGGATCGTGTGAAAGAATTAGAATGGATTGTATGAATGAATTAGAATGGATCATATGAATGAATTAGAATGGATCGTACGAATGAATTAGAATGGATACCTTTGTGCATATGAATTAGAATAGATCATACGAATGAATTAGAATGGACCATATTAATGAATTAGAATGGATCGTACGAATGAATTAGAATGGATCGTACGAATGAATTAGAATGGATCTTACGAATGGATTAGAATTGATACATTCATGCGAATGAATTAGAATGGATCGGACGAATGAATTAGAATGGATCGTACGAATGAATTAGAATGGATCAAATGTATGAATTAGAATTGTTACATTCATGCGAATGAATTAGAATGGATCGTACGAATGGATTAGAATGGATCGTACGAATGAAATTAGAATGGATCGTACGAATGAATTAGAATAGATCGTACGAATGAATTAGAATGGATCGTACGAATGAATTAGAATGGATCGTGTGAAATAATTAGAATAAATCGTACGAATGAATTAGAATAGATACATTTGTAAGATCCATTCTAATTTATTAGCATAGATACATTTGTACGAATGAATTAGAATGGATCGTGCGAATGAATTAGAATGGATCGTACGAATGAATTAGAATAGATACATTTGTGCGAATGAATTAGAATGGATCGTACGAATGAATTAGAATGGATCGTATGATTGAATTAGAATGGATCGTGCGAATGAATTCAAATGGATCATACGAATTCATTCTAATTCATTCATACAATCCATTCTAATTCTTTCACACGATCCATTCTAATTCATTCGTACGTTCCATTCTAATTCATTAGCACGATCCATGCTAATTCATTCGTTCGATCAATTCTAATTCATTAGCACGATCCACTCTAATTCATTTGTATGATCCATTCTAATTCATTCGCACGATCCATTCTAATTCATTCATAGGATCCATTCTAATTCATTCATACGATCTATTCTAATTCTTTCGCACGAATGTATCCATTCTAATTCATTCGCACGAATGTATGCATTCTAATTCATTCGTACGATCCATTCTAATTCATTCGTACGATCCATTCTAATTCATTTATATGATCTATTCTAATTCATTCATACAATCCATTATAATTCTTTCACACGATCCATTCTAATTCATTCATATGATCCATTCTAATTCATTCGTACGATCCATTCTAATTCATATGCACAAAGGTATCCATTCTAATCCATTCGTAGGATCCATTCTAATCCATTCGTACGATCCATTCTAATTCATTCGTACGATCCATTATATTTCATTCGCTCGAATGTATCCATTCTAATCCATTCGTACGATCCATTCTAATCCATTCGTACGATCCATTCTAATTCATTCGCATGAATATAACCATTCTAATTCATTCATACGATCCATTCTAATTCATTCGTACGATCCATTCTAATTCATTCGTACGATCCATTCTAATTCATTCGTACGATCCATTCTTATTCATTCGCACGAATGTATCCATTCTAATTCATTCATATGATCCATTCGAATTCATTCGTACAATCCATTCTAATTCTTTCACACGATCCATTCTAATTCATTCGTACGATCCATTCTAATTCATTCGTACAATCCATTCTATTTCATTCGTACGATCCAATCTTACTCATTCGTATGATCCGTTCAAATTCATTCATACGATCCATTCTAATTCATTCGCTCGAATGTATCCATTCTAATCCATTCGTACGATCCATTCTAATCCATTCGTACGATCCATTTTAATTCATTCGCACGATCCATTCTTACTCATTCGTACGATCCATTCTAATTCATTCGTAAGATCCATTCTAATTCATTCGTACGATCCATTCTAATTCATTCGCACGAATGTATTCATTCGTACGATCCATTCTAATTCATTCGCACGATCCATTCTAATTCATTCGTACGATCAATTCTAATTCATTCGCACGAATGTATCCATTCTAATTCATTCGTACGATCCTGAATTAGAATGGATCGTACGAATGAATTAGAATGGATCGTACAAATGAATTAGAATGGATCGTACGAATGAATTAGAATGGATCGTACGAATGAAATAGAATGGATTGTACGAATGAATTAGAATGGATCGTACGAATGAATTAGAATGGATCGTGTGAAAGAATTAGAATGGATTGTATGAATGAATTAGAATGGATCATATGAATGAATTAGAATGGATCGTGCGAATGAATTCGAATGGATCGTACGAATGAATTAGAATGGATCGTACGAATGAATTAGAATGGATACATTCGTGCGAATGAATTAGAATGGATACATTCGTGCGAAAGAATTAGAATAGATCGTATGAATGAATTAGAATGGATCCTATGAATGAATTAGAATGGATCGTGCGAATGAATTAGAATGGATCGTACGAATGAATTAGAATGGATCATGCTAATGAATTAGAATTTATCGAACGAATGAATTAGCATGGATCGTGCTAATGAATTAGAATGGAACGTATGAATGAATTAGAATGGATTGTGTGAAAGAATTAGAATGGATTGTATGAATGAATTAGAATGAATTCGTACGATCCATTCAAATTCATTCGCACAATCCATTCCAATTCATTCATACGAACCATTCTAATTCATTCATACAATCCATTCTAATTTTTTCACGCGATCCATTCTAATTCATTCGTACGATCCATTCTAATTCATTCGTATGATCCAGTCTAATTAATTCGTCCGATCCATTCTAATTCATTCGCACAAATGTATCCATTCTAATTCTTTCGTACGATCCATTCTAATTCATTCGTACGATCCATTATAATTCATTCATAAGATCCATTCTAATTCATTCGTACGATCCATTCTAATTCATTCGTACGATCCATTCTAATTCATTCGCATGAATGTATCCATTCTAGTTCATTCGTACGATCCATTCTATTTCATTCATACGATCCATTCTAATTCATTCGTACGATCCATTCTAATTCATTCGCACAAATGTATCCATTCTAATTCATTCGTACGATCCATTCTAATTCATTCGTATGATCCATTCTAATTCATTCGCACGAATGTATCCATTCTAATTCATTCGTACGATCCATTCAAATTCATTCGTACGATCCATTCTAATTCATTCGTACGATCCATTCTAATTAATTCGTATGATCCATTCTAATTCATTCGTACGATCAATTCTAGTTCATTCGTACGATCCATTGTAATTCATTCGTACGATCCATTCTAATTCATTCGCACGATCCATTCTAATTCATTCATACAATCCATTCTAATTCTTTCACACGATCCATTATAATTCATTCGTACGATCCATTCTAATTCATTCGTGCAATCCATTCTATTTCATTCGTACGATCCATTCTTACTCATTCGTACGATCCATTCTAATTCATTCACACGAATGTATCCATTCGTATGATCCATTCTAATTCATTCACACGAATGTATCCATTCGTACGAATGAATTAGAATAGATTGTACGAATGAATTAGAATGGATCGTACGAATGAATTAGAATGGATCGTATGAATGAATTAGAATGGATCATACAAATGTATTAGAATGGATCGTGCGAATGAATTAGAATGGATCGTACGAATGAATTAGAATGGATCGTACGAATGAACTAGAATGGATACATTCGTGCGAATGAATTAGAATGGATCGTACGAATGGATACATTCGTGTGAATGAATTAGAATGGATCGTACGAATGAGTAAGAATGGATCGTACGAATGAAATAGAATGGATTGCACGAATGAATTAGAATGGATCGTACGAATGGAATAGAATGGATCAAATGAATGAATTAGAATGGATCGTACGAATGAATTCGAATGAATCATATTAATGAATTAGAATGGATCGTACGAATGAATTAGAATGGATCGTACAAATGAATTAGAATTGATCTTACGAATGGATTAGAATGGATACATTCGTGCGAATGAATTAGAATGGATCGGACGAATGAATTAGAATAGATCGTACGAATGAATTCGAATGGATCAAATGAATGAATTAGAATGGTTACATTCATGCGAATCAATTAGAATGGATCGTACGAATAGATTAGAATGGATCGTACGAATGGATTAGAATGGATACATTCGAGCGAATGAATTAGAATGGATCGTACGAATGAAATTAGAATGGATCGTACGAATGAACAATAATAGATCGTACGAATGAATTAGAATGGATCGTACGAATGAATTAGAATGGATCGTGTGAATGAATTAGAATGGATCGTGCGAATGAATTAGAATGGATCGTACGAATGAATTAGAATGGATCGTACTAATGAATTAGAATTGATCGAACGAATGAATTAGCATGGATCGTGCATTCGTACGATCCATTCTAATTAATTCGTAAGATCCATTCTAATTTATTCGTACGATCCATTCTAATTCATTCGTACGATCCATTCTAATTCATTCGCACGATCCATTCTAATTCATTCACACGATCCATTCTAATTCATTCGTACGATCCATTCTAATTCATTCACACGATCCATTCTAATTCATTCACACGATCCATTCTAATCCATTCGTACGATCCATTCTAATTCATTCGCATGAATATAACCATTCTAATTCATTCATACGATCCATTCTAATTCATTCGTACGATCCATTCTAATTCATTCGTACGATCCATTCTAATTCATTCGTACGATCCATTCTTATTCATTCGCACGAATGTATCCATTCTAATTCATTCATATGATCCATTCTAATTCATTCATACAATCCATTCTAATTCTTTCACACGATCCATTCTAGATTCATTCGTACGATCCATTCTAATTCATTCGTACAATCCATTCTATTTCATTCGTACGATCCATTCTTACTCATTCGTATGATCCGTTCTAATTCATTCATACGATCCATTCTAATTCATTCGCTCGAATGTATCCATTCTAATCCATTCGTACGATCCATTCTAATCCATTCATACGATCCATTTTAATTCATTCGCACGATCCATTCTTACTCATTCGTACGATCCATTCTAATTCATTCGTAAGATCCATTCTAATTCATTCTTACGATCCATTCTAATTCATTCGCACGAATGTATTCATTCGTACGATCCATTCTAATTCATTCGTACGATCCATTCTAATTCATTCGCACGATCCATTCTAATTCATTCGTACGATCAATTCTAATTCATTCGCACGAATGTATCCATTCTAATTCATTCGTACGATCCTGAATTAGAATGGATCGTACGAATGAATTAGAATGGATCGTACGAATGAATTAGAATGGATCGTACGAATGAATTAGAATGGATCGTACGAATGAATTAGAATGGATCATACGAATGAGTAAGAATGGATCGTACGAATGAAATAGAATGGATTGTACGAATGAATTAGAATGGATCGTACGAATGAATTAGAATGGATCGTGTGAAAGAATTAGAATGGATTGTATGATTGAATTAGAATGGATCATATGAATGAATTAGAATGGATCGTGCGAATGAATTCGAATGGATCGTACGAATGAATTAGAATGGATCGTACGAATGAATTAGAATGGATACATTCGTGCGAATGAATTAGAATGGATACATTCGTGCGAAAGAATTAGAATAGATCGTATGAATGAATTAGAATGGATCCTATGAATGAATTAGAATGGATCGTGCGAATGAATTAGAATGGATCGTACGAATGAATTAGAATGGATCGTGCTAATGAATTAGAATTTATCGAACGAATAAATTAGCATGGATCGTGCTAATGAATTAGAATGGAACGTATGAATGAATTAGAATGGATTGTGTGAAAAAATTAGAATGGATTGTATGAATGAATTAGAATGAATTCGTACGATCCATTCAAATTCATTCGCACAATCCATTCCAATTCATTCATACGAACCATTCTAATTCATTCATACAATCCATTCTAATTTTTTCACGCGATCCATTCTAATTCATTCGTACGATCCATTCTAATTCATTCGTATGATCCAGTCTAATTAATTCGTCCGATCCATTCTAATTCATTCGCACAAATGTATCCATTCTAATTCTTTCATACGATCCATTCTAATTCATTCGTACGATCCATTATAATTCATTCGTAAGATCCATTCTAATTCATTCGTACGATCCATTCTAATTCATTCGTACGATCCATTCTAATTCCTTCGCATGAATGTATCCATTCTAGTTCATTCGTACGATCCATTCTATTTCATTCATACGATCCATTCTAATTCATTCGTACGATCCATTCTAATTCATTCGCACAAATGTATCCATTCTAATTCATTCGTACGATCCATTCTAATTCATTCGTATGATCCATTCTAATTCATTAGCACGAATGTATCCATTCTAATTCATTCGTACGATCCATTCAAATTCATTCGTACGATCCATTCAAATTAATTCGTACGATCCATTCTAATTAATTCGTATGATCCATTCTAATTCATTCGTACGATCAATTCTAGTTCATTCGTACGATCCATTCTAATTCATTCGTACGATCCATTCTAATTCATTCGCACGATCCATTCTAATTCATTCATACAATCCATTCTAATTATTTCACACGATCCATTATAATTCATTCGTACGTTCCATTCTAATTCATTCGTGCAATCCATTCTATTTCATTCGTACGATCCATTCTTACTCATTCGTACGATCCATTCTAATTCATTCACACGAATGTATCCATTCGTACGATCCATTCTAATTCATTCACACGAATGTATCCATTCGTACGAATGAATTAGAATAGATTGTACGAATGAATTAGAATGGATCGTACGAATGAATTAGAATGGATCGTATGAATGAATTAGAATGGATAGTACAAATGGATTAGAATGGATCGTGCGAATGAATTAGAATGGATCGTACGAATGAATTAGAATGGATCGTACGAATGAACTAGAATGGATACATTCGTGCGAATGAATTAGAATGGATCGTACGAATGGATACATTCGTGTGAATGAATTAGAATGGATCGTACGAATGAGTAAGAATGGATCGTACGAATGAAATAGAATGGATTGCACGAATGAATTAGAATGGATCGTACGAATGGAATAGAATGGATCAAATGAATGAATTAGAATGGATCGTACGAATGAATTCGAATGAATCATATTAATGAATTAGAATGGATCGTACGAATGAATTAGAATGGATCGTACAAATGAATTAGAATTGATCTTACGAATGGATTAGAATGGATACATTCGTGCGAATGAATTAGAATGGATCGGACGAATGAATTAGAATAGATCGTACGAATGAATTCGAATGGATCAAATGAATGAATTAGAATGGTTACATTCATGCGAATCAATTAGAATGGATCGTACGAATGGATTAGAATGGATCGTACGAATGGATTAGAATGGATACATTCGAGCGAATGAATTAGAATGGATCGTACGAATGAAATTAGAATGGATCGTACGAATGAACAAGAATAGATCGTACGAATGAATTAGAATGGATCGTACGAATGAATTAGAATGGATCGTGTGAATGAATTAGAATGGATCGTGCGAATGAATTAGAATGGATCGTACGAATGAATTAGAATGGATCGTACTAATGAATTAGAATTGATCGAACGAATGAATTAGCATGGATCGTGCATTCGTACGATCCATTCTAATTCATTCGTAAGATCCATTCTAATTTATTCGTACGATCCATTCTAATTCATTCGTACGATCCATTCTAATTCATTCACACAAATGTATCCATTCTAGTTCATTCGTACGATCCATTCTAATTCATTCGTACGATCCATTCTAATTCATTCATACGATCTATTCTAATTCATTCATACAATCCATTCTAATTCTTTCACACGATCCATTCTAATTCATTCGTACGATCCATTCTAATTCATTCGCACAATCCATTCTATTTCATTCGTACGATCCATTCTTACTCATTCGTATGATCCATTCTAATTCATTCGCACGAATGGATCATACGAATGAAATAGAATGGATTGTGCGAATGAATTAGAATGGACCATACGAATGAATTAGAATGGATACATTCGTGCGAATGAATTAGAATGGATCGGACGAATGAATTAGAATGGATCGTACGAATGAATTAGAATGGATCGTACGAATGAATTAGAATGGATACATTCGTCCGAATGAATTAGAATGGATCATACGAATGAGTAAGAATGGATCGTACGAATGAAATAGAATAGATTGTACGAATGAATTAGAATGGATCGTGTGAATGAATTAGAATGGATCGTACGAATGAAATAGAATGGATCGTACGAATGAATTAGAATGGATCGTGCGAATGAATTAGAATGGATCATATTAATGAATTAGAATGGATCGTACGAATGAATTAGAATGGATACATTCGTGCGAATGAATTAGAATGGATCGTACGAATGAATTAGAATGGATCATATGAATGAATTAGAATGGATCGTACGAATGAATTAGAATGGATCGTGCGAATGAATTAGAATGGATCGTACGAATGAATTAGAATGGATCGTACGAATGAACTAGAATGGATACATTCATGCGAATGAATTAGAATGGATCGTACGAAAAAATTAGAATGGATCGTACGAATGAATAAGAATGGATCATACGAATGAATTAGAATGGATCGTACGAAATAATTAGAATGGATACATTCGTGCGAATGAATTAGAAAGGATTGTATGAATGAATTAGAATGGATCGTACGAATGAATTAGAATGGATCATACGAATGTATTAGAATGGATCGTAAGAATGAATTAGAATGGATCGTACGAATGAATTAGAATGGATCTTACGAATGAATTAGAATGGATCGTACAAATGAATTAGAATGGATCGTACGAATGAATTAGAATGGATACATTCGTGTGAATGAATTAGAATGGATCGGACGAATGAATTAGAATGGATCATACGAATGAATTAGAATGGATCGTACGAATGAAATAGAATGTATTGTTCGAATGAATTAGAATGGACCGTACGAATAAATTAGACGTACGAATGAATTAGAATGGATCGTACGAATGAATTAGAATGGATACATTCGTGCGAATGAATTAGAATGGATCGGACGAATGAATTAGAATGGATCGTACGAATGAATTAGAATGGATCGTACGAATGAATTAGAATGGATCGTATGAATGAATTAGAATGGATACATTCGTGCGAATAAATTAGAATGATCGTACGAATGAATTAGAATGGATCGCGTGAATGAATTAGAATGGATCGTACGAATGAATTAGAATGGATCGTACGAATGAACTAGAATGGATACATTCGTGCGAATGAATTAGAATGGATCGTACGAATGAATTAGAATGGATCATACGAATGAATTAGAATGGATCGTACGAATGAATTAGAATGGATCGTACGAATGAATTAGAATGGATACATTCGTGCGAATGAATTAGAATGGATCGGACGAATGAATTAGAATGGATCGTACGAATGAATTAGAATGGATCAAATGAATGAATTAGAATGGTTACATTCATGTGAATGAATTAGAATGGATCGTACGAATGGATTAGAATGGATCGTACGAATGGATTAGAATGGATACATTCGAGCGAATGAATTAGAATGGATCGTATGAATGAATTAGAATGGATCGTACGAATGGATTAGAATGGATCCTACGAATGGATTAGAATGGATACCTTTGTGCATATGAATTAGAATGGATCGTACGAATGAATTAGAATGGATCATATGAATGAATTAGAATGGATCGTGTGAAAGAATTAGAATGGATTGTATGAATGAATTAGAATAGATCGTATGAATGAATTAGAATGGATCGTATGAATGAATAAGAATGGATCGTACAAATGAATTAGAATGGATCGTACGAATGAATTAGAATGGATACATTCGTGCACGATCCATTCTAATTCATTCGCACGAATGTATCCATTCTAATTCATTCGTACGATCCATTCTAATTCATTAATATGATCCATTCTAATTCATTCGTACGATCCATTCTAATTCATATGCACAAAGGTATCCATTCTAATTCATTCGTACGATCCATTCTAATTCAGGATCGTACGAATGAATTAGAATGGATACATTCGTGCGAATGAATTAGAATTGATCGTACGAATGAATTAGAATGGATCGTGCGAATGAATTAGAATGGATCGTACGAATGAATTAGAATGGATCGTACGAATGAACTAGAATGGATACATTCGTGCGAATGAATTAGAATGGATCGTACGAATGAATTAGAATGGATCGTATGAATGAATTAGAATGGATCTTACGAATGAATTAGAATGGATCGTACGAATGAATTAGAATGGATCGTACGAATGAATTAGAATGGATCATGTGAAAGAATTAGAATGGATTGTATGAATGAATTAGAATGAATTCGTACGATCCATTCGAATTCATTCGCATGATCCATTCTAATTCATTCATTCGATCCATTCTAATTCATTCATACAATCCATTCTAATTCTTTCACACGATCCATTCTAATTCATTCGTAGGATCCATTCTAATTCATTCATGAAATCTATTCTATTTCATTCGTACGATCCATTCTTACTCATTTGTAAGATCCATTCTAATTCATTCGGACAAATGTATCCATTCTAATTTATTCGTACGATCCATTCTAATTCATTCGTACGATCCATTCTAATTCATTCGTACGAACTATTCTAATTCATTCGTACGATCCATTCTAATTTCATTCGTACGATCCATTCTAATTCATTCGCTCGAATGTATCCATTCTAATCCATTCGTACGATCCATTCTAATCCATTCGCATGAATGTAACCATTCTAATTCATTCATTTGATCCATTCTAATTCATTCGTACGATCCATTCTAATTCATTCGTCCGATCCATTCTAATTCATTCCCACGAATGTATCCATTCTAATTCATTCGTACGATCCATTCTAATTCATTCGTACGATCCATTCTAATTCATTCGTAAGATCCATTCTAATTCATTCGTACGATCCATTCTAATTCATTCGTACGATCCATTCTAATTCATTCGCACGAATGTATCCATTATAGTTCATTCGTACGATCCATTCTAATTCATTCGTACGATCCATTCTAATTCATTCGCACGATCCATTCTAATTCATTCGTACGATCAATTCTAATTCATTCACACGAATGTATCCATTCTAATTCATTTGTACGATCCTGAATTAGAATGGATCGTACGAATGAATTAGAATGGATACCTTTGTGCATATGAATTAGAATGGATCGTACGAATGAATTAGAATGGATCATATTAATGAATTAGAATGGATCGTACGAATGAATTAGAATGGATCGTACGAATGAATTAGAATGGATCTTACGAATGGATTAGAATTGATACATTCGTGCGAACGAATTAGAATGGATCGGACGAATGAATTAGAATGGATCGTACGAATGAATTAGAATGGATCAAATGATTGAATTAGAATGGTTACATTCATGCGAATGAATTAGAATGGATCGTACGAATGGATTAGAATGGATCGTACGAATGGATTAGAATGGATACATTCGAGCGAATGAATTAGAATGGATCGTACGAATGAAATTAGAATGGATCGTACGAATGAATTAGAATAGATCGTACGAATGAATTAGAACGGATCGTACGAATGAATTAGAATGGATCGTGTGAAATAATTAGAATAGATCGTACGAATGAATTAGAATGGATCGTGCGAATGAATTAGAATGGATCGTACGAATGAATTAGAATGGATCGTGCTAAGGAATTAGAATTGATCGAACGAATGAATTAGCATGGATCGTGCATTCGTACGATCCATTCTAATTCATTTGTAAGATCCATTCTAATTCATTCGTACGATCCATTCTAATTCATTTGTACAATCGATTTTAATTCATTAGCACGAATGTATCCATTCTAGTTCATTCGTACGATCCATTCTAATTCATTCGTACGATCCATTCTAATTCATTCATACGATCTATTCTAATTCATTCATACAATCCATTCTAATTCTTTCACACGATCCATTCTAATTCATTCGTACGATCCATTCTAATTCATTCGCACAATCCATTCTATTTCATTCGTACGATCCATTCTTACTCATTCGTATGATCCATTCTAATTCATTCGCACGAATGTATCCATAATGGATCATACGAATGAAATAGAATGGATTGTGCGAATGAATTAGAATGGACCGTACGAATGAATTAGAATGGATACATTTCGTGCGAATGAATTAGAATGGATCAGATGAATGAATTAGAATGGATCGTATGAATGAATTAGAATGGATCGTACGAATGAATTAGAATGGATCGTACGAATAAATTAGAATGGATACATTCGTCCGAATGAATTAGAATGGATCATACGAATGAGTAAGAATGGATCGTACGAATGAAATAGAATAGATTATTCGAATGAATTAGAATGGATCGTGCGAATGAATTAGAATGGATCGTACGAATGAATTAGAATGGATCGTATGAATGAATTAGAATGGATCGTGCGAATGAATTAGAATGGATCATATTAATGAATTAGAATGGATCGTACGAATGAATTAGAATGGATACTGTCGTGCGAATGAATTAGAATGGATCGTGCGAATCCATTTGACTGGATCGTGCGAATGAATAAGAATAGATCATACGAATGAATTAGAATGGATCGTTCGAATTAATTAGAATGGATACATTTGTGCGAATGAATTAGAATGGATTGTATGAATGAATTAGAATGGATCGTACGAATAAATTAGAATGGATCATACGAATTAATTAGAATGGATCATACGAATGAATTAGAATGGATCGTACGAATGAATTAGAATGGATCATACGAATGAACTAGAATGGATCGTACGAATGAACTAGAATGGATACATTCGTGCGAATGAATTAGAATGGATCGTACGAATGAATTAGAATAGATCGTACGATTCATTCTAATTCATTCGTACGATCCATTCTAATACATTTGTACGATTCATGCTAATTCATTCGCACGATCCATTCTAATTCATTCGTACGATCCATTCTTATTCAATCATACGATCCATTCTAATTCATTCACACAATCCATTCTAATTCATTCGTTCAATCCATTCTAATTCTTTTGTATGATCCATTCTAACTCATTCGGTGGATCCATTTTAATTCATTCGTACGATCCATTCAAATTCATTCCCACGATCCATTCTAATTTATTCGTACGATCCATTCTAATTCATTCGTACGATCTATTCTAATTCATTTGCACGAATGTAACCATTCTAATTCATTCATACGATTCATTCTAATTCATTCGTATGAGTTATTCTAATTCATTGGTACGATCCATTCTAATTCATTCGTACGATCCATTGTAATTCATTCATATAATCCATTTAGATTCATTCGCACAAATGTATCCATTCAAATTCATTCGTACGATCCAGTCTAATTCATTCGCACGAATATATCCATTCTAATTCTTTCGTACGATACATTCTAATTCATTCTTACGATCCATTCTAATTCATTCATACGATCCATTCTTACTCATTTGTATGATCTATTCTAATTCATTCGTATGATCCATTCTAATTCATTCGTACGATCCATTCTAATTCATTCGTACGATCCATTCTAATTCATTCGCACGATCCATTCAAATTCATTCGTACGATCCATTCTAATTCATTCATACGATCCATTCTAATTCATTCCTACAATCCATTCTAATTCATTCGCCCGATCCATTATAATTCATTCATACGATCCATTCTATTCGAATGGATCATGCGATCCATTCGAATTCATTCGCACGATCCATTCTAATTCATTCATACGATCCATTCTAATTCATTCATACAATGCATTCTAATTCTTTCACACGATCCATTCTAATTCATTCGTATGATCCATTCTAATTCATTCGTACAATCCATTCTATTTCATTTGTACGATCCATTCTTACTCATTCGTATGATCCATTCTAATTCATTCTTACGAATGTATCCATTCTAATTTATTTGTATGATCCATTCTAATTCATTCGTACAATCCATTCTATTTCATTCGTACGATCCATTCTTACTCATTCATATGATCCATTCTAATTCATTCGCACGAATGTATCCATTCTAATTCATTCATACAATCCATTCTAATTCATTCCGTACGATCCATTCTAATTCATTCGTACGATCCATTCTAATTCATTCGTCCGATCCATTCTAATTCATTCGCACGAATGTATCCATTCTAATTCATTCATACGATTCATTCTAATTCATTCGTACGATCCATTCTAAATCATTCGTACAATCTATTCTATTTCATTCGTATGATCCATTCTTACTCATTCGTACGATCCATTCTAATTCATTCGGACGAATGTATCCATTCTAATTCATTCGTACGATCCATTCTAATTCATTCGTACGATCCATTCTAATTCATTTGTCCAATCCATTCTAATTTATTCGCACGAATGTATCCATTCTAATTCATTCGTACGATCCATTTTAATTCATTCGTACGATCCATTCTAATTCATTCGTAAGATCCATTCTAATTCATTCGTACGATCCATTCTAATTCATTCGTACGATCCATTCTAATTCATTCGCACAAATGTATCCATTCTAGTTCATTCATACGATCCATTCTAATTCATTCGTACGATCCACTCTAATTCATTCGCACGATCCATTCTAATTCATTCGTACAATCCATTCTAATCATTCATACGATCCATTCTAATTCATTCGCACGAATGTATCCATTCTAATTCATTCGTACGATCCATTCTAATTCATTCACACGTGCAAATGAATTAGAATGGATCGTATGAATGTATTAGAATGGATCGTGCGAATGAATTAGAATGGATCGTACGAATGAATTAGAATGGATTGTATGAATGAATTAGAATGGATCTTACGAATGAATTAGAATGGATCGTACGAATGAATTAGAATGGATCCTACGAATGAATTAGAATGGATACATTCGTGCGAATGAATTAGAATGGATCGGACGAATGAATTAGAATGGATCGGACGAATGAATTAGAATGGATCGTATGAATGAATTAGAATGGATCGTACGAATAAATTAGAATGGATACATTCGTCCGAATGAATTAGAATGGATTGTATGAATGAATTAGAACGGATCGTACGAATGAATTAGAATGGATCGTATGAGTGAATTAGAATGGATACGAAGGAATTAGATAGATCGTACGAAGGAATTAGAATGGATCATACGAATGAAATAGAATGGATCGTACGAAGGAATTAGAATGGATCATACGAAGGAATTAGAATGGATCGTACGAATGAATTAGAATGGATATATTCGTGCAAATGAATTGGAATGGATCGTATGAATGAATTAGAATGGATCGAATGAGTGAATTCGAACGGATTGTACGAATGAAGTAGAATGGATTGTATGAATGAATTAGAATGGATACATTCGTGCGAATGAATTAGAATGGATCGGATGAATGAATTAGAATAGATTGTGCGAATAAATTAGAATGGATCGTACGAATGAATTAGAATGGATACATTCGTGCGAATAAATTAGAATGGATTGTAGGAATGAATTAGAATGGATCGTACGAATGAATTAGAATGGATCGTACGAATGAATTAGAATAGATTGCGCGAATGAATTAGAATGGATACATTCGTGCGAATAAATTAGAATGGATCGTACGAATGAATTAGAATGGATCGTACGAATGAATTAGAATGGATCTTACGAATGAATTAGAATGGATTGTACGAAGGAATTAAAATGGATCGTACGAATGAATTAGAATGGATACATTCGTGCGAATAAATTAGAATGGATCGTATGAATGTATTAGAATGGATCGTATGAGTGAATTAGAATGGATCGTATGAATGAATTAGAATGGATCGTATGAATGAATTAGAATGGATACATTCGTGTGAATGAATTAGAATGGATCGTACGAATGAATTAGAATAGATTTTGTGAATGAATTAGAACTGATCGTACGAATGAATTAGAATGGATACATTCGTGCGAATGAATTAGAATGGATTATATGAATGAATTAGAATGGATCCTATGAATGAATTAGAATGGATCGTGCGAATGAATTAGAATGGATCGTACGAATGAATTAGAATAGATCGTGCTAATGAATTAGAATTGATCGAACGAATGAATTAGCAAGGATCGTGCTAATGAATTAGAATGGAACGTACGAATGAATTAGAATGGATCGTGTGAGAGAATTAGAATGGATTGTATGAATGAATTAGAATGAATTCGTACGATCCATTCGAATTCATTCGCACGATCCATTCTAATTCATTCATTCGATCCATTCTAATTCATTTATACAATCCATTCTAATTCTTTCACACGATCCATTCTAATTCATTTGTAGGATCCATTCTAATTCATTCGTACAATCTATTCTATTTCATTCGTACGATCCATTCTTACTCATTCGTATGATCCATTCTAATTCATTCGGACGAATGTATCCATTCTAATTTATTCGTACGATCCATTCTAATTCATTCGTACGATCCATTCTAATTTATTCGTACGATCCATTCTAATTCATTCGTCCGATCCATTCTAATTCATTCGCAGGAATTATCCATTCTAATTCATTCGTACGATCCATTCTAATTCATTCGTACGATTCATTCTAATTCATTCGTAAGATCCATTCTAATTCATTTGTACGATCCATTATAATTCATTCGTACGATCCATTCTAATTCATTCGCACGAATGTATCCATTCTAGTTCATTCGTACGATCCATTCTAATTCATTCATACAATCCATTCTAATTCATTCGGACGAATGTATCCATTCTAATTCATTCGTACGATCAATTCTAATTCATTCACAAAATCTATTCTAATTCATTCATACGATCCATTCTAATTCATTCACACGAATGTATCCATTCTAATTCATTCATACGATCCATTCTAATTCATTCGTACGATCCCTTCTAATTAACTCATATGATCCATTCTAATACATTCATACGATCCATTCTAATTCATTTGCACGAATATATCCATTCTAATTCATTCGTACGATCCATTCTAATTCCTTCGTACGATCCATTCTAATTCATTCGTACGATCTATTCTAATTCATTCGTACGATCCATTCTAATTCATTCGTACGATCCATTCTAATTTCTTCGTACGATCCATTATAATTCATTCGTACGATCCATTCTAATTTATTCATACAATCCATTCTAATTCTTTCACACGATCCATTCTAATTCATTCGTACGATCCATTCATACGAATGAATTAGAATGGATTGTACAAATGAATTAGAATGGATTGTGCGAATGAATTAGAATGGATCGTATGAATGAATACGAATGGATCGTACGAATGAATTAGAATGGATCGTGCGAATGAATTAGCATAAATCGTACGAATGTATTAGAATGGATCGTACGAATGAATTAGAATGAATCGTACAATCCATTCTAATTCAATCGTCCGATCCATTCTAATTCATTCGCATGAATGTATCCATTCTAATTCATTCGTACAATCTATTCTATTTCATTCGTACGATCCATTTTTACTCATTCGTATGATCCATTCTAATTCATTCGTATGATCCATTCTAATTCATTCGTACGATCCATTCTAATTCATTCGTACGATCCATTCTAATTCATTCGCACGATCCATTCTAATTCATTCATACGATCCATTCTAATTCATTCATACGATCAATTCTAATTCATTCCTACAATCCATTCAAATTCATTAGCCCGATCCATTCTATTTCATTCATACGATCCATTCTATAGAATGGATCATGCGATCCATTCGAATTCATTCGCACGATCCATTCTAATTCATTCATACGATCCATTCTAATTTATTCATACAATGCATTCTAATTCTTTCGCACGATCTATTCTAATTCATTCATACGATCCATTCTAATTCATTCGTACGATCCATTCTAATTCACTCATACGATCCATTCTAATACACTCATACGATCCATTCTAATTCATTTGCACGAATATATCCATTCTAATTCATTCGTACGATCCATTCTAATTCCTTCGTATGATCCATTCTAATTCATTCGTACGATCTATTCTAATTCATTCGTAGGATCCATTCTAATTCATTCGTACGATCCATTCTAATTCCTTCGCACGATCCATTCTAATTCATTCGTACGATCCATTCTAATTCATTCATACAATCCATTCTAATTCTTTCACACGATCCATTCTAATTCATTCGTACGATCCATTCTATTTCATTCGTGCAATCCATTCTATTTCATTCGTACGATCCATTCTTACTCATTCGTACGATCCATTCTAATTCATTCGTACGATCCATTCTAATTCAGGATGGTACGAATGAATTAGAATGGATACATTCGTGCAAATGAATTAGAATTGATCGTACGAATGAATTAGAATGGATCGTGCGAATGAATTAGAATGGATCATACGAATGAATTAGAATGGATCGTACGAATGAACTAGAATGGATACATTCGTGCGAATGAATTAGAATGGATCGTACGAATGAATTAGAATGGATCGTACGAATGAATTAGAATGGATCTTACGAATGAATTAGAATGGATCGTACGAATGGATTAGAATGGATACATTCGAGCGAATGAATTAGAATGGATCGTACGAATGAATTAGAATGGATCGTACGAATGGATTAGAATGGATCCTACGAATGGATTAGAATGGATACCTTTGTGCATATGAATTAGAATGGATCATACGAATGAATTAGAATGGATCATATGAATGAATTAGAATAGATCGTGCGAATGAATTCGAATGGATCGTACGAATTTATTCTAATTCATTCATACAACCCATTCTAATTCTTTCACACGATCTATTCTAATTCATTCGTACGTTCCATTCGAATTCATTAGCACGATCCATGCTAATTCATTCATTCGATCAATTCTAATTCATTAGCACGATCCACTCTAATTCATTCGTACGATCCATTCTAATTCATTCACACGATCCATTCTAATTCATTCATAGGATCCATTCTAATTCATTCATACGATCTATTCTAATTCTTTCGCACGAATGTATCCATTCTAATTCATTCGCACGAATGTATCCATTCTAATTCATTCGTACGATCCATTCTAATTCATTCGTACGATCCATTCTAATTCATTCGTACGATCCATTCTAATTCATTCATACGATCTATTCTAATTCATTTATACAATCCATTCTAATTCTTTCACACGATCCATTCTAATTCATTCATATGATCCATTCTAATTCATTCGTACGATCCATTCTAATTCATATCCACAAAGGTATCCATTCTAATCCATTCGTCGGGTCCATTCGTACGATCCATTCTAATTCATTCGTACGATCCATTCTAATTCATTCGCTCGAATGTATCCATTCTAATCCATTCGTACGATCCATTCTACTCCATTCGTACGATCCATTCTAATTCATTCGCATGAATGTAACTATTCTAATTCATTCATACGATCCATTCTAATTCATTCGTACGATCCATTCTAATTCATTCGTACGATCCATTCTAATTCATTCGCACGAATGTATCCATTCTAATTCATTCATATGATCCATTCTAATTCATTCATACAATCCATTCTAATTCTTTCACACGATCCATTCTAATTCATTCGTACGATCCATTCTAATTCATTCGTACAAACCATTCTATTTTATTCGTACGATCCATTCTTACTCATTCGTATAATCCATTCTAATTCATTCGTACGATCCATTCTAATTCATTCGCTCGAATGTATCCATTCTAATCCATTCGTACGATCCATTCTAATCCATTCGTACGATCCATTCTAATTCATTCGCACGATCCATTCTTACTCATTCGTACGATCCATTCTAATTCATTCGTAAGATCCATTCTAATTCATTCGTACGATCCATTCTAATTCATTCGTACGATACATTCTAATTCATTCGCACGAATATATCCATTCTAGTTCATTCGTACGATCCATTGTAATTCATTCGTATGATCCATTCTAATTCATTCGCATGATCCATTCTAATTCATTCGTACGATCAATTCTAATTCATTCGCACGAATGTATCCATTCTAATTCATTCGTACGATCCTGAATTAGAATGGATCGTACGAATGAATTAGAATGAATCGTACGAATGAACTAGAATGGATACATTCGTGCGAATGAATTAGAATGGATCGTACGAATGAATTAGAATGGATCGTACGAATGAATTAGAATGGATCGTACGAATGAATTAGAATGGATCATACGAATGAATTAGAATGGATTATACGAATAAGTAAGAATGGATCGTACGAATGAAATAGAATGGATTGTACGAATGAATTAGAATGGATCGTACGAATGAATTAGAATGGATCGTGTGAAAGAATTAGAATGGATTGTATGAATGAATTAGAATGGATCATATGAATGAATTAGAATGGATCGTGCGAAAGAATTCGAATGGATCCTACGAATGAATTAGAATGGATCGTACGAATGAATTAGAATGGATACATTCGTGCGAATGAATTAGAATGGATACATTCATTCGAAAGAATTAGAATAGATCGTATGAATGAATTAGAATGGATCCTATGAATGAATTAGAATGGATCGTGCGAATGAATTAGAATGGATCGTACGAATGAATTAGAATGGATCGTGCTAATGAATTAGAATTTATCGAACGAATGAATTAGCATGGATCGTGCTAATGAATTAGAATGGAACGTACGAATGAATTAGAATGGATTGTGTGAAAGAATTAGAATGGATTGTATGAATGAATTAGAATGAATTCGTACGATCCATTCGAATTCATTCGCACAATCCATTGTAATTCATTCATGATCCATTCTCATTCATTCATACAATCCATTCTAATTCTTTCACACGATCCATTCTAATTCATTCGTACGATCCATTCTAATTCATTCGTACGATCCAGGCTAATTCATTCGTCCGATCCATTCTAATTCATTCGCACAAATGTATCCATTCTAATTCATTCGTACGATCCATTCTAATTCATTCGTACGATCCATTCTAATTCATTCGTAAGATCCATTCTAATTCATTCGTACGATCCATTCTAATTCATTCGTACGATCCATTCTAATTCATTCGCACGAATGTATCCATTCTAGTTCATTCGTACGATCCATTCTAATTCATTCGTACGATCCATTCTAATTCATTCGCACGATCCATTCTAATTCATTCGTACGATCCATTCTATTTCATTCATACGATCCATTCTAATTCATTCGTACAATCTATTCTAATTCATTCGCACAAATGTATCCATTCTAATTCATTCGTACGATCCATTCTAATTCATTCGTACGATCCATTCTAATTCATTCGCACGAATGTATCCATTCTAATTCATTCGTACGATCCATTCTAATTCATTCGTACGATCCATTCTAATTAATTCGTATGATCCATTCTAATTCATTCGTACGATCAATTCTAGTTCATTCGTACGATCCATTCTAATTCATTCGTACGATCCATTCTAATTCATTCGCACGATCCATTCTAATTCATTCATACAATCCATTCTAATTCTTTCACACGATCCATTCTAATTCATTCGTACGATCCATTCTAATTCATTCGTGCAATCCATTCTATTTCATTCGTACGATCCATTCTTACTCATTCATACGATCCATTATAATTCATTCACACGAATGTATCCATTTGTACGAATGAATTAGAATAGATTGTACGAATGAATTATAATGGATCGTACGAATGAATTAGAATGGATCGTATGAATGAATTAGAATGGATCGTACGAATTAATTAGAATGGATCGTGCGAATGAATTAGAATGGATCGTACGAATGAATTAGAATGGATCGTACGAATGAACTAGAATGGATACATTCGTGCGAATGAATTAGAATGGATCGTACGAATGAATTAGAATGGATCGTACGAATGAATTTGAATGGATCGTACGAATTAATTAGAATGGATCATACGAATGAATTAGAATGGATCATACGAATGAGTAAGAATGGATCGTACGAATGAAATAGAATGGATTGTACGAATGAATTAGAATAGATCGTACGAATGAATTAGAATGGATCAAATGAATGAATTAGAATGGATCGTACGAATGAATTAGAATGGATCATATTAATAAATTAGAATGGATCGTACGAATGAATTAGAATGGATCGTACGAATGAATTAGAATGGATCTTACGAATGGATTAGAATGGATACATTCGTGCGAATGAATTAGAATGGATCGGATGAATGAATTAGAATGGAACGTACGAATGAATTAGAATGGATCAAATGAATGAATTAGAATGGTAACATTCATGCGAATGAATTAGAATGGATCGTACGAATGGATTAGAATGGATCGTACGAATGGATTAGAATGGATACATTCGAGCGAATGAATTATAATGGATCGTACGAATGAAATTAGAATGGATCGTACGAATGAATTTGAATAGATCGTACGAATGAATTAGAATGGATCGTACGAATGAATTAGAATGGATCGTGTGAAAGAATTAGAATGGATCGTACGAATGAATTAGAATGGATCGTGCGAATGAATTAGAATGGATCGTACGAATGAATTAGAATGGATCGTACTAATGAATTAGAATTGATCGAACGAATGAATTAGCATGGATCGTGCATTCGTACGATCCATTCTAATTCATTCGTACGATCCATTCTATTTCATTCGTACGATCCATTCTAATTCATTCACACGAGTTTATCCATTCTAGTTCATTCGTACGATCCATTCTAATTCATTCGTACGATCCATTCTAATTCATTCATACGATCTATTCTAATTCATTCATACAATCCATTCTAATTCTTTCACACGATCCATTCTAATTCATTCGTACGATCCATTCTACTTCATTCGCACAATCCATTCTATTTCATTCGTACGATCCATTCTTACTCATTCGTATGATCCATTCTAATTCATTCGCACGAATGTATCCATAATGGATCCTACGAATGAGTAAGAATGGATCATACGAATGAAATAGAATGGATTGTGCGAATGAATTAGAATGGACCGTACGAATGAATTAGAATGGATACATTCGTGCGAATGAATTAGAATGGATCGGACGAATGAATTAGAATGGATCGTATGAATGAATTAGAATGGATCGTACGAATAAATTAGAATGGATCGTACGAATAAATTAGAATGGATACATTCGTCCGAATGAATTAGAATGGATCATACGAATGAGTAAGAATGGATCGTACGAATGAAATAGAATAGATTGTACGAATGAATTAGAATGGATCGTGTGAATGAATTAGAATGGATCGTACGAATGAAATAGAATGGATCGTACGAATGAATTAGAATGGATCGTGCGAATGAATTAGAATGGATCATATTAATGAATTAGAATGGATCGTACGAATGAATTAGAATGGATACATTCGTGCGAATGAATTAGAATGGATCGTGCGAATCCATTAGACTGGATCGTGCGAATGAATAAGAATGGATCATACGAATGAATTAGAATGGATCGTATGAAATAATTAGAATGGATACATTTGTGCGAATGAATTAGAATGGATTGTATGAATGAATTAGAATGGATCGTACGAATGAATTAGAATGGATCATACGAATGTATTAGAATGGATCGTAAGAATGAATTAGAATGGATCGTACGAATGAATTAGAATGGATCTTACGAATGAATTAGAATGGATCGTACGAATGAATTAGAATGGATCGTACGAATGAATTAGAATGGATACATTTGTGTGAATGAATTAGAATAGATCGGACGAATGAATTAGAATGGATCGTACGATTGAATTAGAATGGATCGTACGAATGAAATAGAATGTATTGTGCGAATGAATTAGAATGGACCATACGAATGAATTAGACGTACGAATGAATTAGAATGGATCGTACGAATGAATTAGAATGGATACATTCGTGCGAATGAATTAGAATGGATCGGACGAATGAATTAGAATGGCTCGTACGAATGAATTAGAATGGATCGTACGAATGAATTAGAATGGATCATATGAATGAATTAGAATGGATACATTCGTGCGAATGAATTAGAATGATCGTACGAATGAATTAGAACGGATCACGCGAATGAATTAGAATGGATCGTACGAATGAATTAGAATGGATCGTACGAATGAACTAGAATGGATACATTCGTGCGAATGAATTAGAATGGATCGTACGAATGAATTAGAATGGATCGTACGAATGAATTAGAATGGATCTTACGAATGAATTAGAATGGATCGTACGAATGAATTAGAATGGATCGTATGAATGAATTAGAATGGATACATTCGTGCGAATGAATTAGAATGGATCGGACGAATGAATTAGAATGGATCGTACGAATGAATTAGAATGGTTACATTCATGTGAATGAATTAGAATGGATCGTACGAATGGATTAGAATGGATCGTACGAATGGATTAGAATGGATACATTCGAGCGAATGAATTAGAATGGATCGTATGAATGAATTAGAATGGATCGTACGAATGGATTAGAATAGATCCCACGAATGGATTAGAATGGATACCTTTGTGCATATGAATTAGAATGGATCGTACGAATGAATTAGAATGGATCATATGAATGAATTAGAATGGATCGTGTGAAAGAATTAGAATGGATTGTAGGAATGAATTAGAATAGATCGTATGAATGAATTAGAATGGATCGTATGAATGAATTAGAATGGATCGTACAAATGAATTAGAATGGATCGTACGAATGAATTAGAATGGATACATTCGTGCACGATACATTCTAATTCATTCGCACGAATGTATCCATTCTAATTCATTCGTACGATCCATTCTAATTCATTAATATGATCCATTCTAATTCATTCGTACGATCCATTCTAATTCATATGCACAAAGGTACCCATTCTAATTCATTCGTACGATCCATTCTAATTAAGGATCGTACGAATGAATTAGAATGGATACATTCGTGCGAATGAATTTGAATTGATCGTACGAATGAATTAGAATGGATCGTGCGAATGAATTAGAATGGATCGTACGAATGAATTAGAATGGATCGTACGAATGAACTAGAATAGATACATTCGTGCGAATGAGTTAGAATGGATCGTACGAATGAATTAGAATGGATCGTATGAATGAATTAGAATGGATCTTACGAATAAATTTGAATGGATCGTACGAATGAATTAGAATGGATCGTACGAATGAATTAGAATGGATCGTGTGAAAGAATTAGAATGGATTGTATGAATGAATTAGAATGAATTCGTACGATCCATTCAAATTCATTCGCACGATCCATTCTAATTCATTCATTCGATCCATTCTAATTCATTCATACAATCCATTCTAATTCTTTCACACGATCCATTCTAATTCATTCGTAGGATCCATTCTAATTCATTCATGCAATCTATTCTATTTCATTCGTACGATCCATTCTTACTCATTTGTATGATCCATTCTAATTCATTCAGACGAATGTATCCATTCTAATTTATTCGTACGATCCATTCTAATTCATTCGTACGATCCATTCTAATTCATTCGTACGATCTATTCTAATTCATTCGTACGATCCATTCTAATTTCATTCGTACGATCCATTCTAATTCATTCGCTCGAATGTATCCATTCTAATCCATTCGTACGATCCATTCTAATCCATTCGTACGATCCATTCTAATTCATTCGCATGAATGTAACTATTCTAATTCGTTCACTTGATCCATTCTAATTCATTCGTACGATCCATTCTAATTCATTCGTCCGATCCATTCTAATTCATTCCCACGAAGGTATCCATTCTAATTCATTCGTACGATCCATTCTAATTCATTCGTACGATCCATTCTAATTCATTCGTAAGATCCATTCTAATTCATTCCTACGATCCATTCTAATTCATTCGTACGATCCATTCTAATTCATTCGCACGAATGTATCCATTATAGTTCATTCGTACGATCCATTCTAATTCATTCGTACGATCCATTCTAATTCATTCGCACGATCCATTCTAATTCATTCGTACGATCAATTCTAATTCATTCACACGAATGTATCCATTCTAATTCATTTGTACGATCCTGAATTAGAATGGATCGTACGAATGAATTAGAATGGATACCTTTGTGCATATGAATTAGAATGGATCGTACGAATGAATTAGAATGGATCATATTAATGAATTATAATGGATCGTACGAATGAATTAGAATGGATCGTACGAATGAATTAGAATGGATCTTACGAATGGATTAGAATTGATACATTCGTGCGAATGAATTAGAATGGATTGGACGAATGAATTAGAATGGATCGTACGAATGAATTAGAATGGATCGTACGAATGAATTAGAATGGATCGTGTGAAATAATTAGAATAGATCGTACGAATGAATTAGAATGGATCGTGCGAATGAATTAGAATGGATCTTACGAATGAATTAGAATGGATCGTGCTAAGGAATTAGAATTGATCGAACGAATGAATTAGCATGGATCGTGCATTCGTACGATCCATTCTAATTCATTTGTAAGATCCATTCTAATTCATTCGTACGATCCATTCTAATTCATTCATACAATCGATTCTAATTCATTCGCACGAATGTATCCATTCTAGTTCATTCGTACGATCCATTCTAATTCATTCGTACGATCCATTCTAATTCATTCATACGATCTATTCTAATTCATTCATACAATCCATTCTAATTCTTTCACACGATCCATTCTAATTCATTCGTACGATCCATTCTAATTCATTCGCACAATCCATTCTATTTCATTCGTACGATCCATTCTTACTCATTCGTATGATCCATTCTAATTCATTCGCACGAATGTATCCATAATGGATCATACGAATGAGTAAGAATGGATCGTATGAATGAAATAGAATGGATTGTGCGAATGAATTAGAATGGACCGTACGAATGAATTAGAATGGATACATTCGTGCGAATGAATTAGAATGGATCGGATGAATGAATTAGAATGGATCGTATGAATGAATTAGAATGGATCGTACGAATGAATTAGAATGGATCGTACGAATAAATTAGAATGGATACATTCGTCCGAATGAATTAGAATGGATCATACGAATGAGTAAGAATGGATCGTACGAAAGAAATAGAATAGATTATACGAATGAATTAGAATGGATCGTGCGAATGAATTAGAATGGATCGTACGAATGAATTAGAATGGATCGTACGAATGAATTAGAATGGATCGTGCGAATGAATTAGAATGGATCATATTAATGAATTAGAATGGATCGTACGAATGAATTAGAATGGATACTTTCGTGCGAATGAATTAGAATAGATCGTGCGAATCCTTTAGACTGGATCGTGCGAATGAATAAGAATGGATCATACGAATGAATTAGAATGGATCGTACGAATTAATTAGAATGGATATATTTGTGCGAATGAATTAGAATGGATTGTATGAATGAATTAGAATGGATCGTACGAATGAATTAGAATGGATCATACGAATTAATTAGAATGGATCATACGAATGAATTAGAATGGATCGTACGAATGAATTAGAATGGATCATACGAATGAACTAGAATGGATCGTACGAATGAACTAAAATGGATACATTCGTGCGAATGAATTGGAATGGATCGTACGAATGAATTAGAATAGATCGTACGATTCATTCTAATTCATTGGTACGATCCATTCTAATACATTTGTACGATTCATGCTAATTCATTCGCACGATCCATTCTAATTCATTCGTACGATCCATTCTTATTCAATCATACGATCCATTCTAATTCATTCGCACAATCCATTCTAATTCATTCGTTCAATCCATTCTAATTCTTTCGTATGATCCATTCTAACTCATTCGGTGGATCCATTCTAATTCATTCGTACGATCCATTCTAATTCATTCCCATGATCCATTCTAATTTATTCGTACGATCCATTCTAATTCATTCGTACGATCTATTCTAATTCATTCGCACGAATGTAACCATTCTAATTCATTCATACGATTCATTCTAATTCATTCGTATGAGTTATTCTAATTCATTCGTACGATCCATTCTAATTCATTCGTACGATCCATTGTAATTCATTCATATAATCCATTTAGATTCATTCGCACAAATGTATCCATTCAAATTCATTCGTATGATCCAGTCTAATTCATTCGCACGAATATATCCATTCTAATTCTTTCGTACGATGCATTCTAATTCATTCTTACGATCCATTCTAATTCATTCGTACGATCCATTCTAATTCATTCGCACAAATGTATCCATTCTAATTCATTCGTACAATCCATTCTATTTCATTCATACGATCCATTCTTACTCATTCGTATGATCTATTCTAATTCATTCGTATGATCCATTCTAATTCATTCGTACGATCCATTCTAATTCATTCGTACGATCCATTCTAATTTATTCGCACGATCCATTGAAATTCATTCATACGATCCATTCTAATTCATTCATACGATCCATTCTAATTCATTCCTACAATCCATTCTAATTCATTCGCCCGATCCATTATAATTCATTCATACGATCCATTCTATTCGAATGGATCATGCGATCCATTCGAATTCATTCGCACGATCCATTCTAATTCATTCATACGATCCATTCTAATTCATTCATACAATGCATTCTAATTCTTTCACACGATCCATTCTAATTCATTCGTACGATCCATTCTAATTCATTCGGACAATCCATTCTATTTCATTTGTACGATCTATTCTTACTCATTCGTATGATCCATTCTAATTCATTCGTACGAATTTATCCATTCTAATTTATTTCTACGATCCATTCTAATTCATTCGTACAATCCATTCTATTTCATTCGTACGATCCATTCTTACTCATTCGTATGATCCATTCTAATTCATTCGCACGAATGTATCCATTCTAATTCATTCATACAATCCATTCTAATTAATTCCGTACGATCCATTCTAATTCATTCGTACGATCCATTCTAATTCATTCGTCTGATCCATTCTAATTCATTCGCACGAATGTATCCATTCTAATTCATTCATACGATTCATTCTAATTCATTCGTACGATCCATTCTAATTCATTCGTACAATCTATTCTATTTCATTCGTACGATCCATTCTTACTCATTCGTATGATCCATTCTAATTCATTCGGACGAATGTATCCATTCTAATTCATTCGTACGATCCATTCTAATTCATTCGTACGATCCATTCTAATTCATTTGTCCGATCCATTCTAATTTATTCGCACGAATGTATCCATTCTAATTCATTCGTACGATCCATTTTAATTCATTGGTACGATCCATTCTAATTCATTCGTAAGATCCATTCTAATTCATTCGTACGATCCATTCTAATTCATTCGTACGATCCATTCTAATTCATTCGCACAAATGTATCCATTGTAGTTCATTCGTACGATCCATTCTAATTCATTCGTACGATCCACTCTAATTCATTCGCACGATCCATTCTAATTCATTCGTACGATCCATTCTAATCATTCATACGATCCATTCTAATTCAGTCGAACGAATGTATCCATTCTAATTCATTCGTACGATCCATTCTAATTCATTCACACGTGCAAATGAATTAGAATGGATCGTATGAATGTATTTGAATGGATCGTGCGAATGAATTAGAATGGATCGTACGAATGAATTAGAATGGATTGTATGAATGAATTAGAATGGATCTTACGAATGAATTAGAATGGATCGTACGAGTGAATTAGAATGGATCCTACGAATGAATTAGAATGGATACATTCGTGCGAATGAATTAGAATGGATCGGACGAATGAATTAGAATGGATCGGACGAATGAATTAGAATGGATCGTATGAATGAATTAGAATGGATCGTACGAATAAATTAGAATGGATACATTCGTCCGAATGAATTAGAATGGATTGTATGAATGAATTAGAACGGATCGTACGAATGAATTAGAATGGATCGTATGAGTGAATTAGAATGGATACGAAGGAATTAGAATGGATCGTACGAAGGAATTAGAATGGATCATACGAATGAAATAATGGATCGTACAAAGGAATTAGAATGGATCGTACGAAGGAATTAGAATGGATCGTACGAATGAATTAGAATGGATATATTCGTGCAAATGAATTGGAATGGATCGTATGAATGAATTAGAATGGATCGTATGAGTGAATTCGAACGGATAGTACGAATGAAGTAGAATGGATCGTATGAATGAATTAGAATGGATACATCCGTGCGAATGAATTAGAATTGATCGTATGAATGAATTAGAATAGATTGTGCGAATGAATTAAAATGGATCGTACGAATGAATTAGAATGGATACATTCGTGCGAATAAATTAGAATGGATTGTAGGAATGAATTAGAATGGATCGTACGAATGAATTAGAATGGATCGTACGAATGAATTAGAATAGATTGCGCGAATGAATTAGAATGGATACATTCGTGCGAATAAATTAGAATGGATCGTACGAATGAATTAGAATGGATCGTACGAATGAATTAGAATGGATCTTACGAAAGAATTAGAATGGATCATACGAAGGAATTAAAATGGATCGTACGAATGAATTAGAATGGATACATTCGTGCGAATAAATTAGAATGGATCGTATGAATGTATTAGAATGGATCGTATGAGTGAATTAGAATGGATCGTACGAATGAATTAGAATGGATCGTATGAATGAATTAGAATGGATACATTCGTGTGAATGAATTAGAATGGATCGTATGAATGAATTAGAATAGATTTTGTGAATGAATTAGAACTGATCGTACAAATGAATTAGAATGGATACATTCGTGCGAATGAATTAGAATAGATTGTATGAATGAATTAGAATGGATCCTATGAATGAATTAGAATGGATCGTGCGAATGAATTAGAATGGATCGTACGAATGAATTAGAATAGATCGTGCTAATGAATTAGAATTGATCGAACGAATGAATTAGCAAGGATCGTGCTAATGAATTAGAATGGAACGTATGAATGAATTAGAATGGATCGTGTGAAAGAATTAGAATGGATTGTATGAATGAATTAGAATGAATTCGTATGATCCATTCGAATTCATTCGCAAGATCCATTCTAATTCATTCATTCGATCCATTCTAATTCATTCATACAATCCATTCTAATTCTTTCACACGATCCATTCTAATTCATTTGTAGGATCCATTCTAATTCATTCGTACAATCTATTCTATTTCATTCGTACGATCCATTCTTACTCATTCGTACGATCCATTCTAATTCATTCGGACGAATGTATCCATTCTAATTTATTCGTACGATCCATTCTAATTCATTCGTACGATCCATTCTAATTTATTCGTACGATCCATTCTAATTCATTCGTCCGATCCATTCTAATTCATTCGCACGAATGTATCCATTCTAATTCATTCGTACGATCCATTCTAATTCATTCGTACGATCCATTCTAATTCATTCGTAAGATCCATTCTAATTCATTTGTACGATCCATTATAATTCATTCGTACAATCCATTCTAATTCATTCGCACGAATGTATCCATTCTAGTTCATTCGTACGATCCATTCTAATTCATTCATACAATCCATTCTAATTCATTCGCACGAATGTATCCATTCTAATTCATTCGTACGATCAATTCTAATTCATTCACAAAATCTATTCTAATTCATTCATATGATCCATTCTAATTCATTCACACGAATGTATCCATTCTAATTCATTCATACGATCCATTCTAATTCATTCGTACGATCCATTCTAATTCACTCATACGATCCATTGTAATACATTCATACGATCCATTCTAATTCATTTGCACGAATATATCCATTCTAATTCATTCGTATGATCCATTCTAATTCCTTCGTACGATCCATTCTAATTCATTCGTACGATCTATTCTAATTCATTCGTACGATCCATTCTAATTCATTCGTACGATCCATTCTAATTTCTTCGTACGATCCATTATAATTCATTCGTACGATCCATTCTAATTCATTCATACAATCCATTCTAATTCTTTCACACGATCCATTCTAATTCATTCGTACGATCCATTCATACGAATGAATTAGAATGGATTGTACAAATGAATTAGAATGGATTGTGCGAATGAATTAGAATGGATCGTATGAATGAATAAGAATAGATCGTACGAATGAATTAGAATGGATCGTGCGAATGAATTAGCATGAATCGTACGAATGTATTAGAATGGATCGTACGAATGAATTAGAATGAATCGTACGATCCATTCTAATTCAATCGTCCGATCCATTCTAATTCATTCGCATGAATGTATCCATTCTAATTCATTCGTACAATCTATTGTATTTCATTCGTACGATCCATTTTTACTCATTCGTATGATCCATTCTAATTCATTCGTATGATCCATTCTAATTCATTCGTACGATCCATTCTAATTCATTCGTACGATCCATTCTAATTCATTCGCACGATCCATTCTAATTCATTCATACGATCCATTCTAATTCATTCATACGATCAATTCTAATTCCTTCCTACAATCCATTCTAATTCATTAGCCCGATCCATTCTAATTCATTCATACGATCCATTCTATAGAATGGATCATGCGATCCATTCGAATTCATTCGCACGATCCATTCTAATTCATTCATACGATCCATTCTAATTCATTCATACAATGCATTCTAATTCTTTCCCATGATCTATTCTAATTCATTCATACGATCCATTCTAATTCATTCGTACGATCCATTCTAATTCACTCATACGATCCATTCTAATTCATTCATACGATCCATTCTATAGAATGGATCATGCGATCCATTCGAATTCATTCGCACGATCCATTCTAATTCATTCATATGATCCATTCTAATTTATTCATACAATGCATTCTAATTCTTTCGCACGATCTATTCTAATTCATTCATACGATCCATTCTAATTCATTCGTACGATCCATTCTAATTCACTCATACGATCCATTCTAATACACTCATACGATCCATTCTAATTCATTTGCACGAATATATCCATTCTAATTCATTCGTACGATCCATTCTAATTCCTTCGTATGATCCATTCTAATTCATTCGTACGATCTATTCTAATTCATTCGTAGGATCCATTCTAATTCATTCGTACGATCCATTCTAATTCCTTCGCACGATCCATTCTAATTCATTCGTACGATCCATTCTAATTCATTCATACAATCCATTCTAATTCTTTCACACGATCCATTCTAATTCATTCGTACGATCCATTCTATTTCATTCGTGCAATCCATTCTATTTCATTCGTACGATCCATTCTTACTCATTCGTACGATCCATTCTAATTCATTCGTACGATCCATTCTAATTCAGGATGGTACGAATAAATTAGAATGGATACATTCGTGCAAATGAATTAGAATTGATCGTACGAATGAATTAGAATGGATCGTGCGAATGAATTAGAATGGATCGTACGAATGAATTAGAATGGATCGTATGAATGAACTAGAATGGATACATTCGTGTGAATGAATTAGAATGGATCGTACGAATGAATTAGAATGGATCGTACGAATGAATTAGAATGGATCTTACGAATGAATTAGAATGGATCGTACGAATGGATTAGAATGGATAGATTCGAGCGAATGAATTAGAATGGATCGTACGAATGAATTAGAATGGATCGTACGAATGGATTAGAATGGATCCTACGAATGGATTAGAATGGATACCTTTGTGCATATGAATTAGAATGGATCATACGAATGAATTAGAATGGATCATATGAATGAATTAGAATAGATCGTGCGAATGAATTCGAATGGATCGTACGAATTTATTCTAATTCATTCATACAACCCATTCTAATTCTTTCACACGATCTATTCTAATTCATTCGTACGTTCCATTCGAATTCATTAGCACGATCCATGCTAATTCATTCATTCGATCAATTCTAATTCATTAGCACGATCCACTCTAATTCATTCGTACGATCCATTCTAATTCATTCACACGATCCATTCTAATTCATTCATAGGATCCATTCTAATTCATTCATACGATCTATTCTAATTCTTTCGCACGAATGTATCCATTCTAATTCATTCGCACGAATGTATCCATTCTAATTCATTCGTACGATCCATTCTAATTCATTCGTACGATCCATTCTAATTCATTCGTACGATCCATTCTAATTCATTCATACGATCTATTCTAATTCATTTATACAATCCATTCTAATTCTTTCACACGATCCATTCTAATTCATTCATATGATCCATTCTAATTCATTCGTACGATCCATTCTAATTCATATCCACAAAGGTATCCATTCTAATCCATTCGTCGGGTCCATTCGTACGATCCATTCTAATTCATTCGTACGATCCATTCTAATTCATTCGCTCGAATGTATCCATTCTAATCCATTCGTACGATCCATTCTACTCCATTCGTACGATCCATTCTAATTCATTCGCATGAATGTAACTATTCTAATTCATTCATACGATCCATTCTAATTCATTCGTACGATCCATTCTAATTCATTCGTACGATCCATTCTAATTCATTCGCACGAATGTATCCATTCTAATTCATTCATATGATCCATTCTAATTCATTCATACAATCCATTCTAATTCTTTCACACGATCCATTCTAATTCATTCGTACGATCCATTCTAATTCATTCGTACAATCCATTCTATTTTATTCGTACGATCCATTCTTACTCATTCGTATAATCCATTCTAATTCATTCGTACGATCCATTCTAATTCATTCGCTCGAATGTATCCATTCTAATCCATTCGTACGATCCATTCTAATCCATTCGTACGATCCATTCTAATTCATTCGCACGATCCATTCTTACTCATTCGTACGATCCATTCTAATTCATTCGTAAGATCCATTCTAATTCATTCGTACGATCCATTCTAATTCATTCGTACGATACATTCTAATTCATTCGCACGAATATATCCATTCTAGTTCATTCGTACGATCCATTGTAATTCATTCGTATGATCCATTCTAATTCATTCGCATGATCCATTCTAATTCATTCGTACGATCAATTCTAATTCATTCGCACGAATGTATCCATTCTAATTCATTCGTACGATCCTGAATTAGAATGGATCGTACGAATGAATTAGAATGAATCGTACGAATGAACTAGAATGGATACATTCGTGCGAATGAATTAGAATGGATCGTACGAATGAATTAGAATGGATCGTACGAATGAATTAGAATGGATCGTACGAATGAATTAGAATGGATCATACGAATGAATTAGAATGGATTATACGAATGAGTAAGAATGGATCGTACGAATGAAATAGAATGGATTGTACGAATGAATTAGAATGGATCGTACGAATGAATTAGAATGGATCGTGTGAAAGAATTAGAATGGATTGTATGAATGAATTAGAATGGATCATATGAATAAATTAGAATGGATCGTGCGAAAGAATTCGAATGGATCCTACGAATGAATTAGAATGGATCGTACGAATGAATTAGAATGGATACATTCGTGCGAATGAATTAGAATGGATACATTCATTCGAAAGAATTAGAATAGATCGTATGAATGAATTAGAATGGATCCTATGAATGAATTAGAATGGATCGTGCGAATGAATTAGAATGGATCGTACGAATGAATTAGAATGGATCGTGCTAATGAATTAGAATTTATCGAACGAATGAATTAGCATGGATCGTGCTAATGAATTAGAATGGAACGTACGAATGAATTAGAATGGATTGTGTGAAAGAATTAGAATGGATTGTATGAATGAATTAGAATGAATTCGTACGATCCATTCGAATTCATTCGCACAATCCATTGTAATTCATTCATGATCCATTCTCATTCATTCATACAATCCATTCTAATTCTTTCACACGATCCATTCTAATTCATTCGTACGATCCATTCTAATTCATTCGTACGATCCAGGCTATTTCATTCGTCCGATCCATTCTAATTCATTCGCACAAATGTATCCATTCTAATTCATTCGTACGATCCATTCTAATTCATTCGTAAGATCCATTCTAATTCATTCGTACGATCCATTCTAATTCATTCGTACGATCCATTCTAATTCATTCGCACGAATGTATCCATTCTAGTTCATTCGTACGATCCATTCTAATTCATTCGTACGATCCATTCTAATTCATTCGCACGATCCATTCTAATTCATTCGTACGATCCATTCTATTTCATTCATACGATCCATTCTAATTCATTCGTACAATCTATTCTAATTCATTCGCACAAATGTATCCATTCTAATTCATTCGTACGATCCGTTCTAATTCATTCGTACGATCCATTCTAATTCATTCGCACGAATGTATCCATTCTAATTCATTCGTACGATCCATTCTAATTCATTCGTACGATCCATTCTAATTCATTCGTACGATCCATTCTAATTAATTCGTATGATCCATTCTAATTCATTCGTACGATCAATTTTAGTTCATTCGTACGATCCATTCTAATTCATTCGTACGATCCATTCTAATTCATTCGCACGATCCATTCTAATTCATTCATACAATCCATTCTAATTCTTTCACACGATCCATTCTAATTCATTCGTACGATCCATTCTAATTCATTCGTGCAATCCATTCTATTTCATTCGTACGATCCATTCTTACTCATTCATACGATCCATTATAATTCATTCACACGAATGTATCCATTTGTACGAATGAATTAGAATAGATTGTACGAATGAATTATAATGGATCGTACGAATGAATTAGAATGGATCGTATGAATGAATTAGAATGGATCGTACGAATTAATTAGAATGGATCGTGCGAATGAATTAGAATGGATCGTACGAATGAATTAGAATGGATCGTACGAATGAACTAGAATGGATACATTCGTGCGAATGAATTAGAATGGATCGTACGAATGAATTAGAATGGATCGTACGAATGAATTTGAATGGATCGTACGAAATAATTAGAATGGATCATACGAATGAATTAGAATGGATCATACGAATGAGTAAGAATGGATCGTACGAATGAAATAGAATGGATTGTACGAATGAATTTGAATGGATCGTACGAATGAATTAGAATGGATCAAATGAATGAATTAGAATGGATCGTACGAATGAATTAGAATGGATCATATTAATAAATTAGAATGGATCGTACGAATGAATTAGAATGGATCGTACGAATGAATTAGAATGGATCTTACGAATGGATTAGAATGGATGCATTCGTGCAAATGAATTAGAATGGATCGGATGAATGAATTAGAATGGAACGTACGAATGAATTAGAATGGATCAAATGAATGAATTAGAATGGTAACATTCATGCGAATGAATTAGAATGGATCGTACGAAGGGATTAGAATGGATCGTACGAATGGATTAGAATGGATACATTCGAGCGAATGAATTATAATGGATCGTACGAATGAAATTAGAATGGATCGTACGAATGAATTAGAATAGATCGTACGAATGAATTAGAATGGATCGTACGAATGAATTAGAATGGATCGTGTGAAAGAATTAGAATGGATCGTACGAATGAATTAGAATGGATCGTGCGAATGAATTAGAATGGATCGTACGAATGAATTAGAATGGATCGTACTAATGAATTAGAATTGATCGAACGAATGAATTAGAATGGATCGTGCATTCGTACGATCCATTCTAATTCATTCGTACGATCCATTCTATTTCATTCGTACGATCCATTCTAATTCATTCACACGAGTTTATCCATTCTAGTTCATTCGTACGATCCATTCTAATTCATTCGTACGATCCATTCTAATTCATTCATACGATCTATTCTAATTCATTCATACAATCCATTCTAATTCTTTCACACGATCCATTCTAATTCATTCGTACGATCCATTCTACTTCATTCGCACAATCCATTCTATTTCATTCGTACGATCCATTCTTACTCATTCGTATGATCCATTCTAATTCATTCGCACGAATGTATCCATAATGGATCCTACGAATGAGTAAGAATGGACCATACGAATGAAATAGAATGGATTGTGCGAATGAATTAGAATGGACCGTACGAATGAATTAGAATGGATACATTCGTGCGAATGAATTAGAATGGATCGGACGAATGAATTAGAATGGATCGTATGAATGAATTAGAATGGATCGTACGAATAAATTAGAATGGATCGTACGAATAAATTAGAATGGATACATTCGTCCGAATGAATTAGAATGGATCATACGAATGAGTAAGAATGGATCGTACGAATGAAATAGAATAGATTGTACGAATGAATTAGAATGGATCGTGTGAATGAATTAGAATGGATCGTACGAATGAAATAGAATGGATCGTACGAATGAATTAGAATGGATCGTGCGAATGAATTAGAATGGATCATATTAATGAATTAGAATGGATCGTACGAATGAATTAGAATGGATACATTCGTGCGAATGAATTAGAATGGATCGTGCGAATCCATTAGACTGGATCGTGCGAATGAATAAGAATGGATCATACGAATGAATTAGAATGGATCGTACGAAATAATTAGAATGGATACATTTGTGCGAATGAATTAGAATGAATTGTATGAATGAATTAGAATGGATCGTACGAATGAATTAGAATAAATCATACGAATGTATTAGAATGGATCGTAAGAATGAATTAGAATGGATCGTACGAATGAATTAGAATGGATCTTACGAATGAATTAGAATGGATCGTACGAATGAATTAGAATGGATCGTACGAATGAATTAGAATGGATACATTTGTGTGAATGAATTAGAATAGATCGGACGAATGAATTAGAATGGATCGTACGATTGAATTAGAATGGATCGTACGAATGAAATAGAATGTATTGTGCGAATAAATTAGAATGGACCGTACGAATGAATTAGACGTACGAATGAATTAGAATGGATCGTACGAATGAATTAGAATGGATACATTCGTGCGAATGAATTAGAATGGATCGGACGAATGAATTAGAATGGCTCGTACGAATGAATTAGAATGGATCGTACGAATGAATTAGAATGGATCATATGAATGAATTAGAATGGATACATTCGTGCGAATGAATTAGAATGATCGTACGAATGAATTAGAACGGATTACGCGAATGAATTAGAATGGATCGTACGAATGAATTAGAATGGATCGTACGAATGAACTAGAATGGATACATTCGTGCGAATGAATTAGAATGGATCGTACGAATGAATTAGAATGGATCGTACGAATAAATTAGAATGGATCTTACGAATGAATTAGAATGGATCATACGAATGAATTAGAATGGATCGTATGAATGAATTAGAATGGATACATTCGTGCGAATGAATTAGAATGGATCGGACGAATGAATTAGAATGGATCGTACGAATGAATTAGAATGGTTACATTCATGTGAATGAATTAGAATGGATCGTACGAATGGATTAGAATGGATCGTACGAATGGATTAGAATGGATACATTCGAGCGAATGAATTAGAATGGATCGTATGAATGAATTAGAATGGATCGTACGAATGGATTAGAATAGATCCTACGAATGGATTAGAATGGATACCTTTGTGCATATGAATTAGAATGGATCATACGAATGAATTAGAATGGATCATATGAATGAATTAGAATGGATCGTGTGAAAGAATTAGAATGGATTGTAGGAATGAATTAGAATAGATCGTATGAATGAATTAGAATGGATCGTATGAATGAATTAGAATGGATCGTACAAATGAATTAGAATGGATCGTACGAATGAATTAGAATGGATACATTCGTGCACGATACACTCTAATTCATTCGCACGAATGTATCCATTCTAATTCATTCGTACGATCCATTCTAATTCATTAATATGATCCATTCTAATTCATTCGTACGATCCATTCTAATTCATATGCACAAAGGTACCCATTCTAATTCATTCGTACGATCCATTCTAATTAAGGATCGTACGAATGAATTAGAATGGATACATTCGTGCGAATGAATTAGAATTGATCGTACGAATGAATTAGAATGGATCGTGCGAATGAATTAGAATGGATCGTACGAATGAATTAGAATGGATCGTACGAATGAACTAGAATAGATACATTCGTGCGAATGAGTTAGAATGGATCGTACGAATGAATTAGAATGGATCGTATGAATGAATTAGAATGGATCTTACGAATGAATTTGAATGGATCGTACGAATGAATTAGAATGGATCGTACGAATGAATTAGAATGGATCGTGTGAAAGAATTAGAATGGATTGTATGAATGAATTAGAATGAATTCGTACGATCCATTCGAATTCATTCGCACGATCCATTCTAATTCATTCATTCGATCCATTCTAATTCATTCATACAATCCATTCTAATTCTTTCACATGATCCATTCTAATTCATTCGTAGGATCCATTCTAATTCATTCATGCAATCTATTCTATTTCATTCGTACGATCCATTCTTACTCATTTGTATGATCCATTCTAATTCATTCGGACGAATGTATCCATTCTAATTTATTCGTACGATCCATTCTAATTCATTCGTACGATCCATTCTAATTCATTCGTACGATCTATTCTAATTCATTCGTACGATCCATTCTAATTTCATTCGTACGATCCATTCTAATTCATTCGCTCGAATGTATCCATTCTAATCCATTCGTACGATCCATTCTAATCCATTCGTACGATCCATTCTAATTCATTCGCATGAATGTAACTATTCTAATTCGTTCACTTGATCCATTCTAATTCATTCGTACGATCCATTCTAATTCATTCGTCCGATCCATTCTAATTCATTCCCACGAAGGTATCCATTCTAATTCATTCGTACGATCCATTCTAATTCATTCGTACGATCCATTCTAATTCATTCGTAAGATCCATTCTAATTCATTCCTACGATCCATTCTAATTCATTCGTACGATCCATTCTAATTCATTCGCACGAATGTATCCATTATAGTTCATTCGTACGATCCATTCTAATTCATTCATACGATCCATTCTAATTCATTCGCACGATCCATTCTAATTCATTCGTACGATCAATTCTAATTCATTCACACGAATGTATCCATTCTAATTCATTTGTACGATCCTGAATTAGAATGGATCGTACGAATGAATTAGAATGGATACCTTTGTGCATATGAATTAGAATGGATCGTACGAATGAATTAGAATGGATCATATTAATGAATTATAATGGATCGTACGAATGAATTAGAATGGATCGTACGAATGAATTAGAATGGATCTTACGAATGGATTAGAATTGATACATTCGTGCGAATGAATTAGAATGGATCGGACGAATGAATTAGAATGGATCGTACGAATGAATTAGAATGGATCAAATGAATGAATTAGAATGGTTACATTCATGCGAATGAATTAGAATGGATCATACGAATGGATTAGAATGGATCGTACGAATGGATTAGAATGGATACATTCGAGCGAATGAATTAGAATGGATCGTACGAATGAAATTAGAATGGATCGTACGAATGAATTAGAATGGATCGTACGAATGAATTAGAATGGATCGTGTGAAATAATTAGAATAGATCGTACAAATGAATTAGAATGGATCGTGCGAATGAATTAGAATGGATCTTACGAATGAATTAGAATGGATCGTGCTAAGGAATTAGAATTGATCGAACGAATGAATTAGCATGGATCGTGCATTCGTACGATCCATTCTAATTCATTTGTAAGATCCATTCTAATTCATTCGTACGATCCATTCTAATTCATTCATACAATCGATTCTAATTCATTCGCACGAATGTATCCATTCTAGTTCATTCGTACGATCCATTCTAATTCATTCGTACGATCCATTCTAATTCATTCATACGATCTATTCTAATTCATTCATACAATCCATTCTAATTCTTTCACACGATCCATTCTAATTCATTCGTACGATCCATTCTAATTCATTCGCACAATCCATTCTATTTCATTCGTACGATCCATTCTTACTCATTCGTATGATCCATTCTAATTCATTCGCACGAATGTATCCATAATGGATCATACGAATGAGTAAGAATGGATTGTATGAATGAAATAGAATGGATTGTGCGAATGAATTAGAATGGACCGTACGAATGAATTAGAATGGATACATTCGTGCGAATGAATTAGAATGGATCGGATGAATGAATTAGAATGGATCGTATGAATGAATTAGAATGGATCGTACGAATGAATTAGAATGGATCGTACGAATAAATTAGAATGGATACATTCGTCCGAATGAATTAGAATGGATCATACGAATGAGTAAGAATGGATCGTACGAAAGAAATAGAATAGATTATACGAATGAATTAGAATAGATCGTGCGAATGAATTAGAATGGATCGTACGAATGAATTAGAATGGATCGTACGAATGAATTAGAATGGATCGTGCGAATGAATTAGAATGGATCATATTAATGAATTAGAATGGATCGTACGAATGAATTAGAATGGATACTTTCGTGCGAATGAATTAGAATAGATCGTGCGAATCCATTAGACTGGATCGTGCGAATGAATAAGAATGGATCATACGAATGAATTAGAATGGATCGTACGAATTAATTAGAATGGATACATTTGTGCGAATGAATTAGAATGGATTGTATGAATGAATTAGAATGGATCGTACGAATGAATTAGAATGGATCATACGAATTAATTAGAATGGATCATACGAATGAATTAGAATGGATCGTACGAATGAATTAGAATGGATCATACGAATGAACTAGAATGGATCGTACGAATGAACTAAAATGGATACATTCGTGCGAATGAATTGGAATGGATCGTACGAATGAATTAGAATAGATCGTACGATTCATTCTAATTCATTCGTACGATCCATTCTAATACATTTGTACGATTCATGCTAATTCATTCGCACGATCCATTCTAATTCATTCGTACGATCCATTCTTATTCAATCATACGATCCATTCTAATTCATTCGCACAATCCATTCTAATTCAATCGTTCAATCCATTCTAATTCTTTCGTATGATCCATTCTAACTCATTCGGTGGATCCATTCTAATTCATTCGTACGATCCATTCTAATTCATTCCTACGATCCATTCTAATTTATTCGTACGATCCATTCTAATTCATTCGTACGATCTATTCTAATTCATTCGCACGAATGTAACCATTCTAATTCATTCATACGATTCATTCTAATTCATTCTTATGAGTTATTCTAATTCATTCGTACGATCCATTCTAATTCATTCGTACGATCCATTGTAATTCATTCATATAATCCATTTAGATTCATTCGCACAAATGTATCCATTCAAATTCATTCGTATGATCCAGTCTAATTCATTCGCACGAATATATCCATTCTAATTCTTTCGTACGATGCATTCTAATTCATTCTTACGATCCATTCTAATTCATTCGTACGATCCATTCTAATTCATTCGCACGAATGTATCCATTCTAATTCATTCGTACAATCCATTCTATTTCATTCATACGATCCATTCTTACTCATTCGTATGATCTATTCTAATTCATTCGTACGATCCATTCTAATTTATTCGCACGATCCATTGAAATTCATTCATACGATCCATTCTAATTCATTCATACGATCCATTCTAATTCATTCCTACAATCCATTCTAATTCATTCGCCCGATCCATTATAATTCATTCATACGATCCATTCTATTCGAATGGATCATGCGATCCATTCGAATTCATTCGCACGATCCATTCTAATTCATTCATACGATCCATTCTAATTCATTCATACAATGCATTCTAATTCTTTCACACGATCCATTCTAATTCATTCGTACGATCCATTCTAATTCATTCGTACAATCCATTCTATTTCATTTGTACGATCTATTCTTACTCATTCGTATGATCCATTCTAATTCATTCGTACGAATTTATCCATTCTAATTTATTTCTACGATCCATTCTAATTCATTCGTACAATCCATTCTATTTCATTCGTACGATCCATTCTTACTCATTCGTATGATCCATTCTAATTCATTCGCACGAATGTATCCATTCTAATTCATTCATACAATCCATTCTAATTAATTCCGTACGATCCATTCTAATTCATTCGTACGATCCATTCTAATTCATTCGTCTGATCCATTCTAATTCATTCGCACAAATGTATCCATTCTAATTCATTCATACGATTCATTCTAATTCATTCGTACGATCCATTCTAATTCATTCGTACAATCTATTCTATTTCATTCGTACCATCCATTCTTACTCATTCGTATGATCCATTCTAATTCATTCGGACGAATGTATCCATTCTAATTCATTCGTACGATCCATTCTAATTCATTCGTACGATCCATTCTAATTCATTTGTCCGATCCATTCTAATTTATTCGCACGAATGTATCCATTCTAATTCATTCGTACGATCCATTTTAATTCATTGGTACGATCCATTCTAATTCATTCGTAAGATCCATTCTAATTCATTCATACGATCCATTCTAATTCATTCGTACGATCCATTCTAATTCATTCGCACAAATGTATCCATTGTAGTTCATTCGTACGATCCATTCTAATTCATTCGTACGATCCACTCTAATTCATTCGCACGATCCATTCTAATTCATTCGTACGATCCATTCTAATCATTCATACGATCCATTCTAATTCATTCGAACGAATGTATCCATTCTAATTCATTCGTACGATCCATTCTAATTCATTCACACGTGCAAATGAATTAGAATGGATCGTATGAATGTATTTGAATGGATCGTGCGAATGAATTAGAATGGATCATACGAATGAATTAGAATGGATTGCATGAATGAATTAGAATGGATCTTACGAATGAATTAGAATGGATCGTACGAATGAATTAGAATGGATCCTACGAATGAATTAGAATGGATACATTCGTGCGAATGAATTAGAATGGATCGGACGAATGAATTAGAATGGATCGGACGAATGAATTAGAATGGATCGTATGAATGAATTAGAATGGATCGTACGAATAAATTAGAATGGATACATTCGTCCGAATGAATTAGAATGGATTGTATGAATGAATTAGAACGGATCGTACGAATGAATTAGAATGGATCGTATGAGTGAATTAGAATGGATATGAAGGAATTAGAATGGATCGTACGAAGGAATTAGAATGGATCATACGAATGAAATAATGGATCGTACGAAGGAATTAGAATGGATCGTACGAAGGAATTAGAATGGATCGTACGAATGAATTAGAATGGATATATTCGTGCAAATGAATTGGAATGGATCGTATGAATGAATTAGAATGGATCGTATGAATGAATTAGAATGGATACATCCGTGCGAATGAATTAGAATTGATCGTATGAATGAATTAGAATAGATTGTGCGAATGAATTAAAATGGATCGTACGAATGAATTAGAATGGATACATTCGTGCGAATAAATTAGAATGGATTGTAGGAATGAATTAGAATGGATCGTACGAATGAATTAGAATGGATCGTACGAATGAATTAGAATAGATTGCGCGAATGAATTAGAATGGATACATTCGTGCGAATGAATTAGAATGGATTGTACGAATGAATTAGAATGGATCGTACGAATGAATTAGAATGGATCTTACAAATGAATTAGAATGGATCGTACGAAGGAATTAAAATGGATCGTACGAATGAATTAGAATGGATACATTCGTGCGAATAAATTAGAATGGATCGTATGAATGTATTAGAATGGATCGTATGAGTGAATTAGAATGGATCGTACGAATGAATTAGAATGGATCGTATGAATGAATTAGAATGGATACATTCGTGTGAATGAATTAGAATGGATCGTATGAATGAATTAGAATAGATTTTGTGAATGAATTAGAACTGATCGTACAAATGAATTAGAATGGATACATTCGTGCGAATGAATTAGAATAGATTGTATGAATGAATTAGAATGGATCCTATGAATGAATTAGAATGGATCGTGCGAATGAATTAGAATGGATCGTACGAATGAATTAGAATAGATCGTGCTAATGAATTAGAATTGATCGAACGAATGAATTAGCAAGTATCGTGCTAATGAATTAGAATGGAACGTATGAATGAATTAGAATGGATCGTGTGAAAGAATTAGAATGGATTGTATGAATGAATTAGAATGAATTCGTATGATCCATTCGAATTCATTCACACGATCCATTCTAATTCATTCATTCGATCCATTCTAATTCATTCATACAATCCATTCTAATTCTTTCACACGATCCATTCTAATTCATTTGTAGGATCCATTCTAATTCATTCGTACAATCTATTCTATTTCATTCGTACGATCCATTCTTACTCATTCGTACGATCCATTCTAATTCATTCGGACGAATGTAATTTATTCGTACGATCCATTCTAATTCATTCGTACGAACCATTCTAATTTATTCGTACGATCCATTCTAATTCATTCGTCCGATCCATTCTAATTCATTCGCACGAATGTATCCATTCTAATTCATTCGTACGATCCATTCTAATTCATTCGTACGATCCATTCTAATTCATTCGTAAGATCCATTCTAATTCATTTCTACGATCCATTATAATTCATTCGTACAATCCATTCTAATTCATTCGCACGAATGTATCCATTCTAGTTCATTCGTACGATCCATTCTAATTCATTCATACAATCCATTCTAATTCATTCGCACGAATGTATCCATTCTAATTCATTCGTACGATCAATTCTAATTCATTCACAAAATCTATTCTAATTCATTCATATGATCCATTCTAATTCATTCACACGAATGTATCCATTCTAATTCATTCATACGATCCATTCTAATTCATTCGTACGATCCATTCTAATTCACTCATACGATCCATTGTAATACATTCATACGATCCATTCTAATTCATTTGCACGAATATATCCATTCTAATTCATTCGTATGATCCATTCTAATTCCTTCGTACGATCCATTCTAATTCATTCGTACGATCTATTCTAATTCATTCGTACGATCCATTCTAATTCATTCGTACGATCCATTCTAATTTCTTCGTACGATCCATTATAATTCATTCGTACGATCCATTCTAATTCATTCATACAATCCATTCTAATTCTTTCACACGATCCATTCTAATTCATTCGTACGATCCATTCATACGAATGAATTAGAATGGATTGTACAAATGAATTAGAATGGATTGTGCGAATGAATTAGAATGGATCGTATGAATGAATAAGAATGGATCGTACGAATGAATTAGAATGGATCGTGCGAATGAATTAGCATGAATCGTACGAATGTATTAGAATGGATCGTACGAATGAATTAGAATGAATCGTACGATCCATTCTAATTCAATCGTCCGATCCATTCTAATTCATTCGCATGAATGTATCCATTCTAATTCATTCGTACAATCTATTCTATTTCATTCGTACGATCCATTTTTACTCATTCGTATGATCCATTCTAATTCATTCGTATGATCCATTCTAATTCATTCGTACGATCCATTCTAATTCATTCGTACGATCCATTCTAATTCATTCGCACGATCCATTCTAATTCATTCATACGATCCATTCTAATTCATTCATACGATCAATTCTAATTCCTTCCTACAATCCATTCTAATTCATTAGCCCGATCCATTCTAATTCATTCATACGATCCATTCTATAGAATGGATCATGCGATCCATTCGAATTCATTCGCACGATCCATTCTAATTCATTCAACGATCCATTCTAATTCATTCATACAATGCATTCTAATTCTTTCGCACGATCTATTCTAATTCATTCATACGATCCATTCTAATTCATTCGTACGATCCATTCTAATTCACTCATACGATCCATTCTAATACATTCATACGATCCATTCTAATTCATTTGCACGAATATATCCATTCTAATTCCTTCGTACGATCCATTCTAATTCATTCGTACGATCTATTCTAATTCATTCGTAGGATCCATTCTAATTCATTCGTACGATCCATTCTAATTCCTTTGTACGATCCATTCTAATTCATTCGTACGATCCATTCTAATTCATTCATACAATCCATTCTAATTCTTTCACACGATCCATTCTAATTCATTCGTACGATCCATTCTAATTCATTCGTGCAATCCATTCTATTTCATTCGTACGATCCATTCTTACTCATTCGTACGATCCATTCTAATTCATTCGTACGATCCATTCTAATTCAGGATCGTATGAATGAATTAGAATGGATACATTCGTGCGAATGAATTAGAATTGATCGTACGAATGAATTAGAATGGATCGTGCGAATGAATTAGAATGGATCGTACGAATGAATTAGAATGGATCGTACGAATGAACTAGAATGGATACATTAGTGCGAATGAATTAGAATGGATCGTACGAATGAATTAGAATGGATCGTACGAATGAATTTGAATGGATCTTACGAATGAATTAGAATGGATCGTACGAATGGATTAGAATGGATACATTCGAGCGAATGAATTAGAATGGATAGTACGAATGAATTAGAATGGATCGTACGAATGGATTAGAATGGATCCTACGAATGGATTAGAATGGATACCTTTGTGTATATGAATTAGAATGGATCATACGAATGAATTAGAATGGATCATATGAATGAATTAGAGTAGATCGTGCGAATGAATTCGAATGGATCGTACGAATTTATTCTAATTCATTCATACAATCCATTCTAATTCTTTCACACGATCTATTCTAATTCATTCGTGCGTTCCATTCTAATTCATTAGCACGATCCATGCTAATTCATTCGTTCGATCAATTCTAATTCATTAGCACGATCCACTCTAATTCATTCGTACGATCCATTCTAATTCATTCACACGATCCATTCTAATTCATTTATAGGATCCATTCTAATTCATTCATACGATCTATTCTAATTCATTCGCACGAATGTATCCATTCTAATTCATTCGTACGATCCATTCTAATTCATTCGTACGATCCATTCTAATTCATTCATACGATCCATTCTAATTCATTTATACAATCCATTCTAATTCTTTCACACGATCCATTCTAATTCATTCATATGATCCATTCTAATTCATTCGTACGATCCATTCTAATTCATATGCACAAAGGTATCCATTCTAATCCATTCGTAGGGTCCATTCGTACGATCCATTCTAATTCATTCGTACGATCCATTCTAATTCATTCGCTCGAATGTATCCATTCTAATCCATTCGTACGATCCATTCTAATCCATTCGTACGATCCATTCTAATTCATGCGCATGAATGTAACTATTCTAATTCATTCATACGATCCATTCTAATTCATTCGTACGATCCATTCTAATTCATTCGTACGATCCATTCTAATTCATTCGCACGAATGTATCCATTCTAATTCACTCATATGATCCATTCTAATTCATTCATACAATCCATTCTAATTCTTTCACACGATCCATTCTAATTCATTCGTACGATCCATTCTAATTCATTCGTACAATCCATTCTATTTCATTCGTACTATCCATTCTTACTTATTCGTATAATCCATTCTAATTCATTCGTACGATCCATTCTAATTCATTCGCTCGAATGTATCCATTCTAATCCATTCGTACGATCCATTCTAATTCATTCGCACGATCCATTCTTACTCATTCGTACGATCCATTCTAATTCATTCGTAAGATCCATTCTAATTCATTCGTACGATCCATTCTAATTCATTCGTACGATACATTCTAATTCATTCGCATGAATGTATCCATTCTAGTTCATTCGTACGATCCATTCTAATTCATTCGTACGATCCATTCTAATTCATTCGCATGATCCATTCTAATTCATTCGTACGATCAATTCTAATTCATTCGCACGAATGTATCCATTCTAATTCATTCGTACGATCCTGAATTAGAATGGATCGTACGAATGAATACATTCGTGCGAATGAATTAGAATGGATCGTACGAATGAATTAGAATTGATCGTACGAATGAATTAGAATGGATCGTACGAATGAATTAGAATGGATCATACGAATGAATTAGAATGGATCATACGAATGAGTAAGAATGGATCGTACGAATGAAATAGAATGGATTGTACGAATGAATTAGAATGGATCGTACGAATGAATTAGAATGGATTGTATGAAAGAATTAGAATGGATTGTCTGAATGAATTAGAATGGATCGTGCGAATGAATTAGAATGGATCGTGCGAATGAATTCGAATGGATCCTACGAATGAATTAGAATGGATCGTACGAATGAATTAGAATGGATACATTCGTGCGAATGAATTAGAATGGATACATTCGTGCGAAAGAATTAGAATAGATCGTATGAATGAATTAGAATGGATCCTATGAATGAATTAGAATGGATCGTCCGAATGAATTAGAATGGATCGTACGAATGAATTAGAATGGATCGTGCTAATGAATTAGAATTTATCGAACGAATGAATTAGCATGGATCGGGCTAATGAATTAGAATGGAACGTACGAATGAATTAGAATGGATTGTGTGAAAGAATTAGAATGGATTGTATGAATGAATTAGAATGAATTCGTACGATCCATTCGAATTCATTCGCACAATGCATTCTAATTCATTCATACGATCCATTCTCATTCATTCATACAATCCATTCTAATTCTTTCACACGATCCATTCTAATTCATTCGTACGATCCATTCTAATTCATTCATACGATCCAGGCTAATTCATTCGTCCGATCCATTCTAATTCATTCGCACAAATGTATCCATTCTAATTCATTCGTACGATCCCTTCTAATTCATTCGTACGATCCATTCTAATTCATTCATAAGATCCATTCTAATTCATTCGTACGATCCATTCTAATTCATTCGTACGATCCATTCTAATTCATTCGCATGAATGTATCCATTCTAGTTCATTCGTACGATCCATTCTAATTCATTCGTACGATCCATTCTAATTCATTCGCACGATCCATTCTAATTCATTCGTACGATCCATTCTATTTCATTCATACGATCCATTCTAATTCATTCGTACAATCTATTCTAATTCATTCGCACAAATGTATCGATTCTAATTCATTCGTACGATCCATTCTAATTCATTCGTACGATCCATTCTAATTCATTCGCACGAATGTATCCATTCTAATTCATTCGTACGATCCATTCTAATTCATTCGTACGATCCATTCTAATTAATTCGTATGATCCATTCTAATTCATTCGTACGATCAATTCTAGTTTATTCGTACGATCCATTCTAATTCATTCGTACGATCCATTCTAATTCATTCGCACGATCCATTCTAATTCATTCATACAATCCATTCTAATTCTTTGACACGATCCATTCTAATTTATTCGTACGATCCATTCTAATTCATTCGTGCAATCCATTCTATTTCATTCGTACGATCCATTCTTACTCATTCGTACGATCCATTATAATTCATTCAGACGAATGTATCCATTTGTACGAATGAATTAGAATAGATTGTACGAATAAATTATAATGGATCGTACGAATGAATTAGAATGGATCGTATGAATGAAATAGAATGGATCGTACGAATGAATTAGAATGGATCGTGCGAATGAATTAGAATGGATCGTACGAATGAATTAGAATGGATCGTACGAATGAACTAGAATGGATACATTCGTGCGAATGAATTAGAATGGATCGTACGAATGAATTAGAATGGATCGTACGAATGAATTTGAATGGATCGTACGAATTAATTAGAATGGATCATATGAATGAATTAGAATGGATCATACGAATGAGTAAGAATGGATCGTACGAATGAAATAGAATGGATTGTACGAATGAATTAGAATGGATCGTACGAATGAATTAGAATGGATCAAATGAATGAATTAGAATGGATCGTACGAATGAATTAGAATGGATCATATTAATGAATTAGAATGGATCGTACGAATGAATTAGAATGGATCGTACGAATGAATTAGAATGGATCTTATGAATGGATTAGAATGGATACATTCGTGCGAATGAATTAGAATGGATCGGATGAATGAATTAGAATGGAACGTACGAATGAATTAGAATGGATCAAATGAATGAATTAGAATGGTTACATTCATGCGAATGAATTAGAATGGATCGTACGAATGGATTAGAATGGATCGTACGAATGGATTAGAATGGATACATTCGAGCGAATGAATTAGAATGGATCGTACGAATGAAATTAGAATGGATCGTACGAATGAATTAGAATAGATCGTACGAATGAATTAGAATGGATCGTACGAATGAATTAGAATGGATCGTGTAAAAGAATTAGAATGGATCGTACGAATGAATTAGAATGGATCGTGCGAATGAATTAGAATGGATCGTACGAATGAATTAGAATGGATCGTACCAATGAATTAGAATTGATCGAACGAATGAATTAGCATGGATCGTGCATTCGTACGATCTATTCTAATTCATTCGTAAGATCCATTCTAATTCATTTGTACGATCCATTCTAATTCATTCGTAAGATCAATTCTAATTCATTCACACGAATGTATCCATTCTAGTTCATTCGTACGATCCATTCTAATTCATTCGTACGATCCATTCTAATTCATTCATACGATCTATTCTAATTCATTCATACAATCCATTCTAATTCTTTCACACGATCCATTCTAATTCATTTATACGATCCATTCTAATTCATTCGCACAATCCATTCTATTTCATTCGTACGATCCATTCTTACTCATTCGTATGATCCATTCTAATTCATTCGCACGAATGTATCCATAATGGATCATACGAATGAGTAAGAATGGATCATACGAATGAAATAGAATGGATTATGCGAATGAATTAGAATGGACCGTACGAATGAATTAGAATGGATACATTCGTGCGAATGAATTAGAATGGATCGGACGAATGAATTAGAACGGATCGTACGAATGAATTAGAATGGAGCGTACGAATGAATTAGAATGGATCGTACGAATAAATTAGAATAGATACATTCGTCCGAATAAATTAGAATGGATCATACGAATGAGTAAGAATGGATCGTACAAATGAAATAGAATAGATTGTACGAATGAATTAGAATGGATAGTGTGAATGAATTAGAATGGATCATATGAATGAATTAGAATGGATCGTACGAATGAATTAGAATGGATCGTGCGAATGAATTAGAATGGATCATATTAATGAATTAGAATGGATCGTACGAATGAATTAGAATGGATACATTCATGCGAATGAATTAGAATGGATCGTGCGAATCCATTAGACTGGATCGTGCGAATGAATAATAATGGATCATACGAATGAATTAGAATGGATCGTACGAAATAATTAGAATGGATACATTCGTGCGAATGAATTAGAATGTATTGTATGAATGAATTAGAATGGATCGTACGAATGAATTAGAATGGATATATTCGTGCGAATGAATTAGAATGTATTGTATGAATGAATTAGAATGGATCGTACGAATGAATTAGAATGGATCATACGAATATATTAGAATGGATCGTAAGAATGAATTAGAATGGATCGTTCGAATGAATTAGAATGGATCTGACGAATGAATTAGAATGGATCGTAAGAATGAATTAGAATGGATCGGACGAATGAATTAGAATGGATCGGACGAATGAATTAGAATGGATGCATTCGTGCGAATGAATTAGAATGGATCGGACGAATGAATTAGAATGGATGCATTCGTGCGAATGAATTAGAATGGATCGGACGAATGAATTAGAATGGATCGTACGAATGAATTAGAATGGATCGTATGAATGAAATAGAATGTATTCTGCGAATGAATTAGAATGGACCGTACGAATGAATTAGACGTACGAATTAATTAGAATGGATCGTACGAATGAATTAGAATGGATACACTCGTGCGAATGAATTAGAATGGATCGGACGAATGAATTAGAATGGATCGTACGAATGAATTAGAATGGATCGTACGAATTAATTAGAATGGATCGTATGAGTGAATTAGAATGGATACATTCATGCGAATGAATTAGTATTGATCGTACGAATGAATTAGAATGGATTGTGCGAATGAATTAAAATGGATCGTACGAATGAATTAGAATGGATCGTACGAATGAACTAGAATGGATACATTCGTGCGAATGAATTAGAATGGATCGTATGAATGAATTAGAATGGATCGTACGAATGAATTAGAATGGATCTTACGAATGAATTAGAATGGATCGTACGAATGAATTAGAATGGATCGTATGAATGAATTAGAATGGATACATTCGTGCAAATGAATTAGAATGGATTGGACGAATGAATTAGAATGGATCGTACGAATGAAATAGAATAGATCAAATGAATGAATTAGAATGGTTACATTCATGCGAATGAATTAGAATGGATCGTACGAATGGATTAGAATGGATCATAGGAATGGATTAGAATGGATATTTTCGAGCGAATGAATTAGAATGGATCGTATGAATGAATTAGAATGGATCGTACGAATGGATTAGAATGGATCCTACGAATGGATTAGAATGGATCGTATGAATGAATTAGAATGGATACATTCGTGCATGATCCATTCTAATTCATTCACACGAATGTATCCATTCTAATTCATTCGTACGATCCATTCTAATTCATATGCACAAAGGTATCCATTCTAATTCATTCGTATGATCCATTCTAATTCAGGATCGTACGAATGAATTAGAATGGATACATTCGTGCGAATGAATTAGAATTGATCGTACGAATGAATTAGAATGGATCGTGCGAATGAATTAGAATGGATCATACGAATGAATTAGAATGGATCGTACGAATGAACTAGAATGGATACATTCGTGCGAATGAATTAGAATGGATCGTACGAATGAATTAGAATGGATCGTATGAATGAATTAGAATGGATCTTACGAATGAATTAGAATGGATCGTACGAATGAATTAGAATGGATCGTACGAATGAATTAGAATGGATACATTCGTGCGAATGAATTAGAATGGATCGGACGAATGAATTAGAATGGATCGTACGAATGAATTAGAATGGATCAAATGAATGAATTAGAATGGTTACATTCATGCGACACGAATGTATCCATTCTAATTCTTTCGTACGATCCATTCTAATTCATTCGTACGATCCATTCTAATTCATTCGTATGATCCATTCTAATTAATTCGTATGATCCATTCTAATTCATTCGTACGATCCATTCTAATTCATTCATACAATCCATTCTAATTCATTCGTACGATCCATTCTAATTCACTCATACGATCCATTCTAATACATTCATACGATCCATTCTAATTCATTTGCACGATCCATTCTAATTCATTTGCACGATCCATTCTAATTCACTCATACGATCCATTCTAATTCATTCGTACGATCCATTCTAATTCCTTCGTACGATCCATTCTAATTCTTTCGTACGATCTATTCTAATTCATTCGTACGATCCATTCTAATTCATTCCTACGATCCATTCTAATTCCTTCGTACGATCCATTCTAATTCATCCATACGATCCATTCTAATTCATTCGTACAATCTATTCTAATTCATTCGTACGAATGGATACATTCGTGTGAATGAATTAGAATGGATCGTACGAATGAGTAAGAATGGATCGTACGAATGAAATAGAATGGATTGCACGAATGAATTAGAATGGATCGTATGAATGAATTAGAATGGATCGTACGAAGGAATTAGAATGGATCATACGAATGAATTAGAATGGATCGTACGAATGAATTAGAATAGATTGTACGAATGAATTAGAATGGATCGTACGAAGGAATTAGAATGGATCGTACGAATGAATTAGAATGGATCGTGCTAATGAATTAGAATTGATCGAACGAATGAAGTAGCATGGATCGTGCTAATGAATTAGAATGGAACGTACGAATGAATTAGAATGGATCGTGTGAAAGAATTAGAATGGATTGTATGAATGAATTAGAATGAATTCGTACGATCCTTTCGAATTCATTCGCACGATCCATTCTAATTCATTCATATGATCCATTCTAACTCATTCATACAATCCATTCTAATTCTTTCACACGATCCATTCTAATTCATTCGTAGGATCCTTTCTAATTCATTCATACAATCTATTCTATTTCATTCGTATGATCCATTCTTACTCATTCGTATGATCCATTCTAATTCATTCGGACGAATGTATCCATTCTAATTTATTCGTACGATCCATTCTAATTCATTCGTACGATCCATTCTAATTCATTCGTACGATCTATTCTAATTCATTCGTACGATCCATTCTAATTTCATTCGTACGATCCATTCTAATTCATCCGCTCGAAAGTATCCATTCTAATCCATTCGTACGATCCATTCTAATCCATTCGTACGATCCATTCTAATTCATTCGCATGAATGTAAGCATTCTAATTCATTCATTTGATCCATTCTAATTCATTCGTACAATCCATTCTAATTCATTCGTCTGATCCATTCTAATTCATTCGCATGAATGTATCCATTCTAATTCATTCGTACGATCCATTCTAATTCATTCGTACGATCCATTCTAATTCATTCGTAAGATCCATTCTAATTCATTCGTACGATCCATTCTATTTCATTCGTACGATCCATTCTAATTCATTCGAATGAATGTATCCATTCTAGTTCATTCGTACGATCCATTCTAATTCATTCGTACGATCCATTCTAATTCATTCGCACGATCCATTCTAATTCATTCGTACGATCAATTCTAATTCATTCGCACGAATGTATCCATTCTAATTCATTCGTACGATCCTGAATTAGAATGGATCGTACGAATGAATTAGAATGGATACCTTTGTGCATATGAATTGGAATGGATCATACGAATGAATTCGAATGGACCATATTAATGAATTAGAATGGATCGTACGAATGAATTAGAATGGATCGTACGAATGAATTAGAATGGATCTTACGAATGGATTAGAATTGATACATTCATGCGAATGAATTAGAATGGATCGGACGAATGAATTAGAATAGATCGTACGAATGAATTAGAATGGATCAAATGTATGAATTAGAATGGTTACATTCATGCGAATGAATTAGAATGGATCGTACGAATGGATTAGAATGGATCGTACGAATGAAATTAGAATGGATCGTACGAATGAATTAGAATAGATCGTACGAATGAATTAGAATGGATCGTACGAATGAATTAGAATGGATCGTGTGAAATAATTAGAATAAATCGTACGAATGAATTAGAATGGATCGTGCGAATGAATTAGAATGGATCATACGAATGAATTAGAATGAATCGTGCTAAGGAATTAGAACTGATCGAACTAATGAATTAGCATGTATCGTGCATTCGTACGATCCATTCTAATTCATTGGTAAGATCCATTCTAATTCATTCGTACGATCCATTTTAATTCATTCGTACAATCCATTCTAATTCATTCGCACGAATGTATCCATTCTAGTTCATTCATACGATCCATTCTAATTCATTCGTACGATCCATTCTAATTCATTCATACGATCTATTCTAATTCATTCATACAATCCATTCTAATTCTTTCACACGATCCATTCTAATTCATTCGTACGATCCATTCTAATTCATTCGCACAATCCATTCTATTTCATTCGTACGATCCATTCTTACTCATTCGTATGATCCATTCTAATTCATTCGCACGAATGTATCCATAATGGATCATACGAATGAGTAAGAATGGATCGTACGAATGAAATAGAATGGATTGTGCGAATGAATTAGAATGGACCGTACGAATGAATTAGAATGGATACATTCGTGCGAATGAATTAGAATGGATCGAACGAATGAATTAGAATGGATCGTATGAATGAATTAGAATGGATCATACGAATGAATTAGAATGGATCGTACGAATAAATTAGAATGGATACATTCGTCCGAATGAATTAGAATGGATCATACGAATGAGTAAGAATGGATCGTACGAATGAAATAGAATAGATTGTACGAATGAATTAGAATGGATCGTGCGAATGAATTAGAATGGATCGTACGAATGAATTAGAATGGATCGTACGAATGAATTAGAATGGATCGTGCGAATGAATTAGAATGGATCATATTAATGAATTAGAATGGATCGTATGAATGAATTAGAATGGATACATTCGTGCGAATGAATTAGAATGGATCGTGCGAATCCATTAGACTGGATCGTGCGAATGAATAAGAATGGATCATACGAATGAATTAGAATGGATCGTACGAATTAATTAGAATGGATACATTCGTGCGAATGAATTAGAATGGATTGTATGAATTAATTAGAATGGATCGTACAAATGAATTAGAATGGATCATACGAATTAATTAGAATGGATCATACGAATGAATTAGAATGGATCGTACGAATGAACTAGAATGGATCGTACGAATGAACTAGAATGGATACATTCGTGCGAATGAATTAGAATGGATCGTACGAATGAATTAGAATGGATCGTACAATTTATTCTAATTCATTCGTACGATCCATTCTAATACATTTGTACGATTCATGCTAATTCATTCACACGATCCATTCTAATTCATTCGTACGATCCTTTCTTATTCAATCATACGATCCATTCTAATTCATTCACATAATCCATTCTAATTCATTCGTACAATCCATTCTAATTTATTCGTATGATCCATTCTAACTCATTCGGTGGATCCATTCTAATTCATTCGTACGATCCATTCTAATTCATTCCCACGATCCATTCTAATTTATTCGTACGATCCATTCTACTTCATTCGTACGATCTATTCTAATTCATTCGCACAAATGTAACCATTCTAACTCATTCATACGATTCATTCTAATTCATTCGTATGAGCTATTCTAATTCATTCGTACGATCTATTCTAATTCATTCGTACGATCCATTGTAATTCATTCATACAATCCATTTAGATTCATTCGCATAAATGTATCTATTCAAATTCATTCGTACGATCCAGTCAAATTCATTCGCACGAATATATCCATTCTAATTCTTTCGTACGATGCATTTTAATTCATTCGTACGATCGATTCTAATTCATTCGTACGATCCATTCTAATTCATTCGCACGAATGTATCCATTCTAATTCATTCGTACAATCCATTCTATTTCATTAGTACGATCCATTCTTACTCATTCGTATGATCCATTCTAATTCATTCGTATGATCCGTTCTAATTCATTCGTACGATCCATTCTAATTCATTCGTATGATCCATTCTAATTCATTCACACGATCCATTCAAATTCATTCATACGATCCATTCTAATTCATTCATACGATCCATTCTAATTCATTCCTACAATCCATTCTAATTCATTCGCCCGATCCATTATAATTCATACGATCCATTCAAATTCATTCACACAATCCATTCTAATTCATTCGTATGATCCATTCTAATTCATTCGTACGATCCATTCTAATTCATTCGCACGATCCATTCAAATTCATTCATACGATCCATTCTAATTCATTCATACGATCCATTCTAATTCATTCCTACAATCCATTCTAATTCATTCGCCCGATCCATTATAATTCATACGATCCATTCTAATTCATTCGCCCGATCCATTCTAATTCATTCCTACTTTCCATTCTAATTCATACGATCTATTATAATTCATTCGCACGATCCATTCTAATTCATTCATACGATCCATTCTAATTCATTCATATAATGCATTCTAATTCTTTCACACGATCCATTCTCATTCATTCGTACGATCCATTCTAATTCATTCGAACAATCCATTCTATTTCATTTGTACGATCCATTCTTACTCATTCGTATGATCCATTCTAATTCATTCGTACGAATGTATCCATTCTAATTCATTTGTACGATCCATTCTAATTCATTCATACAATCCATTCTATTTCATTCGTACGATCCATTCTTACTCATTCGTATGATCCATTCTAATTCATTCGCACGAATGTATCCATTCTAATTCATTCATACAATCCATTCTAATTCATTCCGTATGATCCATTCTAATTCATTCGTACGATCCATTCTAATTCATTCGTCCGATCCATTCTAATTCATTCGCACGAATGTATCCATTCTAATTCATTCGTACGATCCATTCTAATTCATTCGTACGATCCATTCTAATTCATTCGTACAATCTATTCTATTTCATTCGTACGATCCATTCTTACTCATTCGTATGATCCATTCTAATTCATTCGGACGAATGTATCCATTCTAATTTATTCGTATGATCCATTCTAATTCATTCGTACGATCCATTCTAATTCATTTGTCCGATCCATTCTAATTCATTCGCACGAATGTATCCATTCTAATTCATTCGTACGATCCATTTTAATTCATTCGTACGATCCATTCTAATTCATTCTAATTCATTCATACAATCCATTCTAATTCTTTCACACGATCTATTCTAATTCATTCGTTGGATCCATTCTAATTCATTCGTACAATCTATTCTATTTCATTCGTACGATCCATTCTTACTCATTCTTATGATCCATTCCAATTCATTCGGACGAATGTATCCATTCTAATTTATTCGTACGATCCATTCTAATTCATTCGTACGATTCATTCTAATTCATTCGTACGATCCATTCTAATTCATTCGTCCGATCCATTCTAATTCATTCGCACGAATGTATCCACTCTAATTCAATCGTACGATCCATTTTAATTCATTCGTACGATCCATTCTAATTCATTCGTAAGATCCATTCTAATTCATTCGTACGATCCATTCTAATTCATTCGTACGATCCATTCTAATTCATTCGCACGAATGTATCCATTCTAGTTCATTTGTACGATCCATTCTAATTCATTCATACGATCCACTCTAATTTATTCGCACGATCCATTCTAATTCATTCGTACGATCCATTCTAATTCATTCATACGATCCATTCTAATTCATTCGCACGAATGTATCCATTCTAATTCATTCGTACGATCCATTCTAATTCATTCACACTTGCAAATGAATTAGAATGGATCGTATGAATGTATTAGAATGGATCGTGCGAATGAATTAGAATGGATCGTACGAATGAATTAGAATGGATTGTATGAATGAATTAGAATGGATCTGACGAATGAATTAGAATGGATCGTACGAATGAATTAGAATGGATCCTACGAATGAATTAGAATGGATACATTCGTGCGAATGAATTAGAATGGATCGGACGAATGAATTAGAATGGATCGTACGAATGAATTAGAATGGATTGTACGAATGAATTAGAATGGATCGTACGAATAAATTAGAATGGATACATTCGTGCGAATGAATTAGAATGGATCGGACGAATGAATTAGAATGGATCGTACGAATGAATTAGAATGGATCATACGGAATGAATTAGAATGGATTGTATGAATGAATTAGAATGGATACATTCGTGTGAATGAATTAGAATGGATTATACGAATGAGTAAGAATGGATCGTACGAATGAAATAGAATAGATCGTACGAATGAATTAGAATGGATCGTGCGAATGAATTAGAATGGATCGTACGAATGAATTAGAATGGATCGTACGAAGGAATTAGAATGGATCGTGCGAATGAATTAGAATGGATCATATTAATGAATTAGAATGGATCATACGAATGAATTAGAATGGATACATTCGTGCGAATGAATTAGAATGGATCGTGCGAATCCATTAGACTGGATCGTGCGAATGAATAAGAATGGATCATACGAATGAATTAGAATGGATCGTATGAATTAATTAGAATGGATACATTCGTGCGAATGAATTAGAATGGATTGTATGAATTAATTAGAATGGATCGTACAAATGAATTAGAATGGATCATACGAATTAATTAGAATGGATCATACGAATGAATTAGAATGGATCGTACGAATGAACTAGAATGGATCGTACGAATGAACTAGAATGGATACATTCGTGCGAATGGATTAGAATGGATCGTACGAATGAATTAGAATGGATCGTACGATTCATTCTAATTCATTCGTATGATCCATTCTAATACATTTGTACGATTCATGCTAATTCATTCACACGATCCATTCTAATTCATTCGTACGATCCTTTCTTATTCAATCATACGATCCATTCTAATTCATTCACATAATCCATTCTAATTCATTCGTACAATCCATTCTAATTTATTCGTATGATCCATTCTAACTCATTCGGTGGATCCATTCTAATTCATTCGTACGATCCATTCTAATTCATTCCCACGATCCATTCTAATTTATTCGTACGATCCATTCTAATTCATTCGTACGATCTATTCTAATTCATTCGCACGAATGTAACCATTCTAACTCATTCATACAATTCATTCTAATTCATTCGTATGAGCTATTCTAATTCATTCGTACGATCTATTCTAATTCATTGGTATGATCCATTGTAATTCATTCATACAATCCATTTAGATTCATTCGCATAAATGTATCTATTCAAATTCATTCGTACGATCCAGTCAAATTCATTCGCACGAATATATCCATTCTAATTCTTTCGTACGATGCATTTTAATTCATTCGTACGATCGATTCTAATTCATTCGTACGATCCATTCTAATTCATTCGCACGAATGTATCCATTCTAATTCATTCGTACAATCCATTCTATTTCATTAGTACGATCCATTCTTACTCATTCGTATGATCCATTCTAATTCATTCGTATGATCCGTTCTAATTCATTCGTACGATCCATTCTAATTCATTCGTATGATCCATTCTAATTCATTCGCACGATCCATTCAAATTCATTCATACGATCCATTCTAATTCATTCATACGATCCATTCTAATTCATTCCTACAATCCATTCTAATTCATTCGCCCGATCCATTATAATTCATACGATCCATTCAAATTCATTCACACAATCCATTCTAATTCATTCGTACGATCCATTCTAATTCATTCGTACGATCCATTCTAATTCATTCGCACGATCCATTCAAATTCATTCATACGATCCATTCTAATTCATTCATACGATCCATTCTAATTCATTCCTACAATCCATTCTAATTCATTCGCCCGATCCATTATAATTCATACGATCCATTCTAATTCATTCGCCCGATCCGTTCTAATTCATTCCTACAATCCATTCTAATTCATACGATCTATTATAATTCATTCGCACGATCCATTCTAATTCATTCATACGATCCATTCTAATTCATTCATATAATGCATTCTAATTCTTTCACACAATCCATTCTCATTCATTCGTACGATCCATTCTAATTCATTCGTACAATCCATTCTATTTCATTTGTACGATCCATTCTTACTCATTCGTATGACCCATTCTAATTCATTCGTACGAATGTATCCATTCTAATTCATTTGTACGATCCATTCTAATTCATTCATACAATCCATTCTATTTCATTCGTACGATCCATTCTTACTCATTCATATGATCCATTCTAATTCATTCGCACAAATGTATGCATTCTAATTCATTCATACAATCCATTCTAATTCATTCCGTATGATCCATTCTAATTCATTCGTACAATCCATTCTAATTCATTTGTCCGATCCATTCTAATTCATTCGCACGAATGTATCCATTCTAATTCATTAGTACGATCCATTCTAATTCATTCGTACGATCCATTCTAATTCATTCGTAAAATCTATTCTATTTCATTCGTACGATCCATTCTTACTCATTCGTATGATCCATTCTAATTCATTCGGACGAATGTATCCATTCTAATTTATTCGTACGATCCATTCTAATTCATTCGTACGATCCATTCTAATTCATTTGTCTGATCCATTCTAATTCATTCGCACGAATGTATCCATTCTAATTCATTCGTACGATCCATTTTAATTCATTCGTACGATCCATTCTAATTCATTCTAATTCATTCATACAATCCATTCTAATTCTTTCACACGATCTATTCTAATTCATTCGTAGGATCCATTCTAATTCATTCGTACAATCTATTCTATTTCATTCGTACGATCCATTCTTACTCATTCGTATGATCCATTCCAATTCATTCGGACGAATGTATCCATTCTAATTTATTCGTACGATCCATTCTAATTCATTCGTACGATCCATTCTAATTCATTCGTACGATCCATTCTAATTCATTCGTCCGATCCATTCTAATTCATTCGCACGAATGTATCCATTCTAATTCATTCGTACGATCCATTTTAATTCATTCGTACGATCCATTCTAATTCGTTCGTAAGATCCATTCTAATTCATTCGTACGATCCATTCTAATTCATTCGTACGATCCATTCTAATTCATTCGCACGAATGTATCCATTCTAGTTCATTCGTACGATCCATTCTAATTCATTCATACGATCCACTCTAATTTATTCGCACGATCCATTCTAATTCATTCGTACGATCCATTCTAATTCATTCATACGATCCATTCTAATTCATTCGCACGAATGTATCCATTCTAATTCATTCGTACGATCCATTCTAATTCATTCACACGTGCAAATGAATTAGAATGGATCGTATGAATGTATTAGAATGGATCGTGCAAATGAATTAGAATGGATCGTACAAATGAATTAGAATGGATTGTATGAATGAATTAGAATGGATCTGACGAATGAATTAGAATGGATCGTACGAATGAATTAGAATGGATCCTACGAATGAATTAGAATGGATACATTCGTGCGAATGAATTAGAATGGATCGGACGAATGAATTAGAATGGATCGTACGAATGAATTAGAATGGATTGTACGAATGAATTAGAATGGATCGTACGAATAAATTAGAATGGATACATTCGTCCGAATGAATTAGAATGGATTATACGAATGAGTAAGAATGGATCGTACGAATGAAATAGAATAGATTGTACGAATGAATTAGAATGGATCCTACGAATGAATTAGAATGGATCGTGTGAAAGAATTAGAATGGATTGTATGAATGAATTAGAATGGATCGTATGAATGAATTAGAATGGATCATGCGAATGAATTCGAATGGATCGTACGAATTCATTCTAATTCATTCATACAATCCATTCTAATTCTTTCACACGATCTATTCTAATTCATTCGTAGGATCCATTCTAATTCATTCGTACAATCTATTCTATTTCATTCGTACGATCCATTCTTACTCATTCGTATGATCCCTTCTAATTCATTCGGACGAATGTATCCATTCCAATTTATTCGTACGATCCATTCTAATTCATTCGTACGATCCATTCTAATTCATTCGTATGATCCATTCTAATTCATTCGTCCGATCCATTCTAATTCATTCGCACGAATGTATCCATTCTAATTCATTCGTACGGTCCATTCTAATTCATTCGCACAATCCATTCTATTTTATTCGTACGATCCATTCTTACTCATTCGTATGATCCATTATGGATACATTCGTGCGAATGAATTAGAATGGATCATACGAATGAGTAAGAATGGATCGTACGAATGAATTAGAATGGACCGTACGAATGAATTAGAATGGATCGTACTAGAATGGATCGTACGAATGAATTAGAATGGATCGTGCTAATGAATACATTCATGCGAATGAATTAGAATGGATACATTCGTGCGAATGAATTAGAATGGATCGTACGAATGAATTAGAATGGATCGTACGAATGAATTAGAATGGATCGTACGAATGAATTAGAATGGATCGTGCTAATGAATTAGAATTGATCGAACGAATGAATTAGCATGGATCGTGCTAATGAATTAGAATGGAACGTACGAATGAATTAGAATGGATATTGTGAAAGAATTAGAATGGATTGTATGAATGAATTAGAATGTATTCGTACGATCCATTCGAATTCATTCGCAAAATCCATTCTAATTCATTCATACGATCCATTCTAATTCATTCATACAATCCAATCTAATTCTTTCACACGATCCATTCTAATTCATTTGTAGGATCCATTCTAATTCATTCGTACAATCTATTCTATTTCATTCGTACGATCCATTCTTACTCATTCGTATGATCCATTCTAATTCATTCGGACGAATGTATCCATTCTAATTTATTCGTACGATCCATTCTAATTCATTCGTACGATCCATTCTAATTCATTCGTACGATCCATTCGAATTCTTTAGTCCGATCCATTCTAATTTATTCGCACGAATGTATCCATTCTAATTCATTCATACGATCCATTCTCATTCATTTGCACAATCTATTCTAATTCATTCATACGATCAATTCTAATTCATTCGCACGAATGTATCCATTCTAATTCATTCATACGATCCATTCTAATTCATTCGTACGATTCATTCTTACTCATTCGTATGATCCATTCTAATTCATTCATACGATCCATTCTAATTCATTCATACGATCCATTCTAATTTATTCGTACAATCTATTCTAATTCATTCGTACGATCCATTCTAATTCATTCGTACGATCGTACGAATGAATTAGAATGGATCGTACGGAATGAATTAGAATGGATTGTATGAATGAATTAGAATAGATACATTTGTGTGAATGAATTAGAATGGATCATACGAATGAGTGAGAATGGATCGTACGAATGAATTAGAATGGATTGTGCGAATGAATTAGAATGGATCGTATGAATGAATTAGCATGAATCGTACGAATGTATTAGAATGGATCGTACGAATGAATTAGAATGGATCGTGCGAATGAATTAGAATGGATCATACGAATGAGTAAGAATGGATCGTACGAATGAATTAGAATGGATCGTACGAATGAATTAGAATGGATCGTACGAATGAATTATAATGGATCATACGAATGAACTAGAATGGATACATTCGTGCGAATGAATTAGAATAGATCGTACAAATGAATTAGAATGGATCGTACAAATGAATTAGAATAGATTGTGCGAATGAACTAGAATGGATACATTCGTGCGAATGAATTAGAATGGAACGTACGAATGAATTAGATTGGATCGTACGAATGAATTAGAATGGATTGTATGAATGAATTAGAATAGACTGTGCGAATGAATTAGAATGGATCGTACGAATGAATTAGAATGGATCGTACGAATGAATTAGAATGGATCAAACGAATGAGTAAGAATGAATCGTACGAATGAATTAGAATGGATCGTACGAATGAATTAGAATGGATCGTACGAATGAATTAGAATGGATCTTACGAATGTATTAGAATGGATCGTACGAATGCACGATCCATGCAAATTCATTTGTTCGATCAATTCTAATTCATTAGCACGATCCATTCTAATTCATTCGTACGATCCATTCTAATTCATTCACACGATCCATTCTAATTCATTCGTACGATCCATTCTAATTCTTTCATACGATCCATTCTAATTCATTCGTACGATCCATTCTAATTCATTCGTATGATCTATTCTAATTCATTCGTACGATCCATTCTAATTCATTCGTACGATCCATTCTAATTCCTTCGTACGATCCATTCTAATTCATTCATACAATCCATTCTAATTCTTTCACACGATCCATTCTAATTCATTCGTACGATCCATTCTAATTCATTCGTGCAATCCATTCTATTTCATTCGTACGATCCATTCTTACTCATTCGTACAATCCATTCTAATTCATTCACAAGAATGTATCCATTCGTACGAATGAATTAGAATAGATTGTACGAATGAATTAGAACGGATCGTATGAATGAATTAGAATAGATCGTACGAATGAATTAGAATGGATCGTGCGAATGAATTAGAATGGATCGTACGAATGAATTAGAATGGATCGTACGAATGAACTAGAATGGATACATTCCTGCGAATGAATTAGAATGGAACGTACGAATGAATTAGAATGGATCGTACGAATAAATTAGAATGGATCATACGAATGAATTAGAATGGATCATACGAATGAGTAAGAATGGATCGTACGAATGAATTAGAATGGATCGTACGAATGAATTAGAATGCATCGTACGAATGAATTAGAATGGATCATGCTAATGAATTAGAATGGAACGTACGAATGAATTAGAATGGATCGTGTGAAAGAATTAGAATGGATTGTATGAATGAATTAGAATAAATTCGTACGATCCATTCGAATTCATTCGCACGATCCAATCTAATTCATTCGTAGGATCCATTCTAATTTATTCGTACAATCTATTCTATTTCATTCGTACGATCCATTCTTACTCATTCGTATGATCCATTCTAATTCATTCGGACGAATGTATCCATTCTAATTTATTCGTACGATCCATTCAAATTCATTCGTACGATCCATTCTAATTCATTCGTACGATCTATTCTAATTCATTCGTACGATCCATTCTAATTTCATTCGTACGATCCATTCTAATTCATTCGCTCGAATATATCCATTCTAATCCATTCGTACGATCCATTCTAATCCATTCGTATGATCCATTCTAATTCATTCGCATGAATGTAACCATTCTAATTCATTCATTTGATCCATTCTAATTCATTCGTACGATCCATTCTAATTCATTCGTCCAATCCATTCTAATTCATTCGCACGAATGTATCCATTCTAATTCATTCGTACGATCCATTCTAATTCATTCGTACGATCCATTCTAATTCATTCGTAAGATCCATTCTAATTGATTCGTACGATCCATTCTAATTCATTCGTACGATCCATTCTAATTCATTCGCACGAATGTATCCATTCTAGTTCATTCGTACAATCCATTCTAATTCATTCGTACGATCCATTCTAATTCATTCGCACGATCCATTCTAATTCATTCGTACGATCAATTCTAATTCATTCGCACGAATGTATCCATTCTAATTCATTCGTACGATCCTGAATTAGAATGGATCGTATGAATGAATTAGAATGGATACCTTTGTGCATATGAATTAGAATGGATCGTATGAATGAATTAGAATGGATCATATTAATGAATTAGAATGGATCGTACGAATGAATTAGAATGGATCGTACGAATGAATTAGAATGGATCTTACGAATGGATTAGAATGGATACATTCGTGCGAATGAATTAGAATGGATCAGACGAATGAATTAGAATGGATCGTACGAATGAATAAGAATGGATCAAATGAATGAATTAGAATGGTTACATTCATGCGAATGAATTAGAATGGATCGTACGAATGGATTAGAATGGATCGTACGAATGGATTAGAATGGATACATTCGAGCGAATGAATTAGAATGGACCATACGAATGAAATTAGAATGGATCGTACGAATGAATTAGAATAGATCGTACGAATGAATTAGAATGGATCGTACGAATGAATTAGAATGGATCGTGTGAAAGAATTTGAATGGATCGGACGAATGAAATAGAATGGATTGTGCGAATGAATTAGAATGGACCGTACGAATGAATTAGAATGGATACATTCGTGCGAATGAATTAGAATGGATCGGACGAATGAATTAGAATGGATCGTACGAATGAAATAGAATGGATCGTACGAATGAATTAGAATGGATCGTACGAATAAATTAGAATGGATACATTCGTCCGAATGAATTAGAATGGATCATACGAATGAGTAAGAATGGATCGTACGAATGAAATAGAATAGATTGTACGAATGAATTAGAATGGATCGTGCGAATGAATTAGAATGGATCGTACGAATGAATTAGAATGGATCGTGCGAATGAATTAGAATGGATCATATTAATGAATTAGAATGGTTCATACGAATGAATTAGAATGGATACATTCGTGCGAATGAATTAGAATGGATCGTGCGAATCCATTAGACTGGATCGTGCGAATGAATAAGAATGGATCATACGAACGAATTAGAATGGATCGTACGAATTAATTAGAATGGATACATTCGTGCGAATGAATTAGAATGGATTGTATGAATGAATTAGAATGGATCGTACGAATGAATTGGAATGGATCATACGAATTAGTTAGAATGGATCATACGAATGAATTAGAATGGATCGTATGAATGAATTAGAATGGATCGTACGAATGAACTAGAATGGATCGTACGAATGAACTAGAATAGATACATTCTTGCGAATGAATTAGAATGGATCGTACGAATGAATTAGAATGGATCATACAATTCATTCTAATTCATTCGTACGATCCATTCTAATACATTCGTACGATTCATGCTAATTCATTCGCACGATCCTTTCTAAGTCATTCGTACGATCCATTCTTATTCATTCATACGATCCATTCTAATTCATTCGCACAATCCATTCTAATTCATTCGTACAATCCATTCTAATTCATTCGTATGATCCATTCTAACTCATTCGGTGGATCCATTCTAATTCATTTGTACGATCCATTCTAATTCATTCCCACGATCCATTCTAATTTATTCGTACGATCCATTCTAATTCATTCGTACGATCTATTCTAATTCATTCGCACGAATGTAACCATTCTAATTCATTCATATGATTCATTCTAATTCATTCGTATGAGCTATTCTAATTCATTTGTACGATCCATTCTAATTCATTAATACGATTCATTGTAATTCATTCATACAATCCATTTAGATTCATTCGCACAAATGTATCCATTCAAATTCATTCGTACGATCCAGTCTAATTCATTCGTACGATCCATTCTAATTCATTCGCACGAATATATCCATTCTAATTCTTTCGTACGATGCATTTTAATTCATTCGTACGATCCATTCAAATTCATTCGTACAATCCATTCTAATTTATTCGTACGATCCATTCTAATTCATTCGCACGAATGTATCCATTCTAATTCATTCGTACAATCCATTCTATTTCATTCGTACGATCCATTCTTACTCATTCGTATGATCCATTCTAATTCATTCGTATGATCCATTCTAATTCATTCGTACGATCCATTCTAATTCATTCCTACGATCCATTCTAATTCATTCGCACGATCCATTCTAATTCATTCATACGATCCTTTCTAATTCATTTATACGATCCATTCTAATTCATTCCTACAATCCATTCTAATTCATTCGCCCGATCCATTCTAATTCATTCATACCATCCATTCTATTCGAATGGATCATGCGATCAATTCGAATTCATTCGCACGATCCATTCTAGTTCTAATTCATTCGCACAAATGTATCCATTCTAGTTCATTCGTACGATCCAGTCGAATTCATTCGCACGATCCATTCTAATTCATTCATACGATCCATTCTAATTCATTCATACAATCCATTCTAATTCTTTCGCACGAATGTATCCATTCTAATTCATTCGCACGAATGTATCAATTCTAATTCATTCGTTCGATCCATTCTAATTCATTCGTACGATCCATGCACGAATGTATCCATTCTAGTTCATTCGTACGATCCATTCTAATTCATTCGTACGATCCATTCTAATTCATTCGCACGATCCATTTTAATTCATTCGTACGATCCATTCTAATTCATTCGCACGAATGTAGCCATTCTAATTCATTCGTACATACGATCCATTCTAATTCATTCGCATGAATGTATCCATTCTAATTCATTTGTATAATCCATTCTATTTCATTCGTACGATCCATTCTTACTCATTCGTATGATCCATTCTAATTCATTCGCACGAATGTATCCATTCTAATTCATTCGTAAGATCCATTCTAATTCATTCGCACAATCCATTTTATTTCATTCGTACGATCCATTCTTACTCATTCGTACGATCCATTCTAATTCCTTCGTACGATCCATTCTATTTTATTCGTATGATCCATTCTAATTCCTTCGTACGATCCATTCTAATTCCTTCGTATCCATTCTAATTCACTAAAACGATCCATTCTAATTCATTCGTACGATCCATTCTAATTCATTTGCACGAATATATCCATTCTAATTCATTCGCACGATCTATTCTAATTCATTCGCACGATCCATTCTAATTAATTCGTACGATCGTGCTAGTGAATTAGAATGGATCGTACGAATGAATTAGAATGGATACATTCGTGTGAATCCATTCTATTTCATTCGTACGATCCATTCTAATTCATTCGTACGATCCATTCTCACTCATTCGTACGATCCATTCTCACTCATTCGTAAGATCCATTCTAATTCATTCGTCAGATCCATTCTAATTCATTCGTACGATCCATTCTAATTCATTCGCACGAATGTATCCATTCTAGTTCATTCGTACGATCCATTCTAATTCATTTGTATGATCCATTCTAATTCCTTCGTACGATCCATTCTAATTCATTCGTACGATCTATACTAATTCATTCATACGATCCATTCTAATTCATTCGTACGATCCATTCTAATTCTTTCGTACGATCCATTCTAATTCATTCGTACGATCCATTCTAATTCCTTCATATCCATTCTAATTAACTCATACGATCCATTCTAATTCATTCGTACGCTCCATTCTAATTCATTCATACAATCCATTCTAATTCATTCGCACGAATGTATCCATTCTAATTTATTCGTACGATCAGTTCTAATTCATTCACAAAATCTATTCTAATTCATTCATACGATCCATTCTAATTCATTCACACGAATGTATCCATTCTAATTCATTCGTATGATCCATTCTAATTCATTCGTACGATCCATTCTAATTCATTCGTATGATCCATTCTAATTAATTCGTATGATCCATTCTAATTTATTCGTACGATCCATTCTAATTCATTCATACAATCCATTCTAATTAATTCGTACGATCCATTCTAATTCATTCGTATGATCTATTCTTATTCATTCGCATGATCCAGTCTAATTGATTCGCACGATCCATTCTAATTCATTCGCACGAATGTATCCATTCTAATTCATTCGTATGATCCATTCTAATTTATTAATATGATCCATTCTAATTCATTCGTACGATCCATTCTAATTCATATGCACAAAGGTATCCATTCTAATCCATTCGTAGGATCTATTCTAATCCATTCGTACGATCAATTCTAATTCATTCGTACGATCCATTCTAATTCATTCGCTCGAATGTATCCATTCTAATCCATTCGTACGATCCATTCTAATCCATTCGTACGATCCATTCTAATTCATTCGCATGAATGTAACCATTCTAATTCATTCATTTGATCCATTCTAATTCATTCGTACGATCCATTCTAATTCATTCGTCCGATCCATTCTAATTCATTCGCACGAATGTATCCATTCTAATTTATTCGTACGATCCATTCTAATTCATTAATATGATCCATTCTAATTCATTCGTATGATCCATTCTAATTCATTCGTACGATCCATTCTAATTCATTCGTACGATCCGTTCTAATTCATTCGCACGAATGTATCCATTCTAGTTCATTCGTACGATCCATTCTAATTCATTCGTACGATCCATTCTAATTCATTCGCACGAATGTATCCATTCTAATTCATTCGTACGATCCATTCTAATTCATTAATATGATCCATTCTAATTCATTCGTATGATCCATTCTAATTCATATACAGAAAGGTATCCATTCTAATTCATTCGTACGATCCATTCTAATTCAGGATCGTACGAATGAATTAGAATGGATACATTCGTGCGAATGAATTAGAATTGACCGTACGAATGACTTAGAATGGATCGTGCAAATGAATTAGAATGGATCGTATGAATAAATTAGAATGGATCGTACGAATGAACTAGAATGGATACATTCGTGCGAATGAATTAGAATGGATCGTACGAATGAGTTAGAATGGATCTTACGAATGAATTAGAATGGATCGTATGATCGAATTAGAATGGATCGTACGAATGAATTAGAATGGATACATTCGTGCGAATGAATTAGAATGGATCGGACGAATGAATTAGAATGGATCGTACGAATGAATTAGAATGGATCAAATGAATGAATTAGAATGGTTACATTCATGCGAATGAATTAGAATGGATCGTACGAATGGATTAGAATGGATCGTACGAATGGATACATTCGAGCGAATGAATTAGAATGGATCGTACGAATGAATTAGAATGGATCGTACGAATGGATTAGAATGGATCCTACGAATGGATTAGAATGGATACCTTTGGGCAGAATGGATCGTACGAATGAATTCGAATGGATACATTCGTGCACGATCCATTCTAATTCATTCGCATGAATGTATCCATTCTAATTCATTCGTACGATCCATTCTAATTCATTAATTTGATCCATTCTAATTCATTCGTACGATCCATTCTAATTCATTCGTACGATCCATTCTAATTCACTCATACGATCCATTCTAATACATTCATACGATCCATTCTAATTCATTTGCATGAATATATCCATTCTAATTCATTCGTACGAGCCATTCTAATTGATTCGCCTGATCCATTCTTACTCATTCGTATGATCCATTCTAATTCATTCGGACGAATGTATCCATTCTAATTCATTCGCACGATCCATTCTAATTCATTCATAGGATCCATTCTAATTCATTCGCACGATCCATTCTAATTCATTCGCACGATCCATTCTAATTCATTCATACGATCCATTCTAATTCATTCGTTCGATCCATTCTAATTCATTCGCACAAATGTATCCATTCTAATTCATTCGTACGATCCATTCTAATTCATTCGCACGATCCATTCTTACTCATTCGTATGATCCATTCTAATTCATTCGGGTATCCATTCTAATTTATTCGTACGATCCAATCTAATTCATTCGTAGTATCCATTCTAATTCATTCATACGATCTATTCTAATTCATTCAAACAATCCATTCTAATTCTTTCACACGATCCATTCTAATTCATTCGTACGATCCATTCTAATTCATTCGCACAATCCATTCTATTTCATTCGTACGATCCATTCTTACTCATTCGTATGATCCATTCTAATTCATTCGCACGAATGTATCCATAATGGATCATACGAATGAGTAAGAATGGATCGTACGAATGAAATAGAATGGATTGTGCGAATGAATTAGAATGGACCGTACGAATGAATTAGAATGGATACATTCGTGCGAATGAATTAGAATGGATCGGACGAATGAATTAAAATGGATCGTACGAATGAATTAGAATGGATCGTACGAATGAATTAGAATGGATCGTACGAATAAATTAGAATGGATACATTCGTCCGAATGAATTAGAATGGATCATACGAATGAGTAAGAATGGATCGTACGAATGAAATAGCATAGATTGTACGAATGAATTAGAATGGATCCTACGAATGAATTAGAATGGATCGTGTGAAAGAATTAGAATGGATTGTATGAATGAATTAGAATGGATCGTGCGAATGAATTAGAATGGATCGTACGAATGAATTAGAATGGATCGTACTAATGAATTAGAATTGATCGAACGAATGAATTAGCATGGATCGTGCTAATGAATTAGAATGGAACGTACGAATGAATTAAAATGGATCGTATGAATGAATTAGAATGGATCGTACGAATGGATTAGAATAGATCGTGCGAATGAATTAGAATGGATCGTACGAATGAATTAGAATGGATCGTACGAATAAATTAGAATGGATACATTCGTCCGAATGAATTAGAATGGATCATACGAATGAATTAGAATGGATTGTATGAATGAATTAGAATGGATCATACGAATGAATTAGAATGGATCATGCGAATTAATTAGAATGGATCATACGAATGAATTAGAATGGATCATACGAATGAATTAGAATGGATCGTACGAATGAACTAGAATGGATCGTACGAATGAAATAGAATAGATTGTACGAATGAATTAGAATGGATTCGTACGAATGAATTAGAATGGATACATTCGTGCGAATGAATTAGAATGGATACATTCGTGCGAAAGAATTAGAATAGATCGTATGAATGAATTAGAATGGATCCTATGAATGAATTAGAATGGATCGTGCGAATGAATTAAAATGGATCGTACGAATGAATTAGAATGGATCGTGCTAATGAATTAGAATTGATCGAACGAATGAATTAGCATGGATCGTGCTAATGAATTAGAATGGATTGTACGAATGAATTAGAATGGATCAAATGAATGAATTAGAATGGTTACATTCATGCGAATGAATTAGAATGGATCGTACGAATGGATTAGAATGGATCGTACGAATGGATTAGAATGGATACATTCGAGCGTATGAATTAGAATGGATCGTACGGAATGAATTAGAATGGATTGTCTGAATGAATTAGAATGGATCGTGCGAATGAATTAGAATGGATCGTACGAATGAATTAGAATGGATCTTACGAATGAATTAGAATGGATCATATGAATGAGTAAGAATGGATCGTACGAATGAAATAGAATGGATTGTACGAATGAATTAGAATGGATTCGTACGAATTAATTAGAATGGATACATTCGTGCGAATGAATTAGAATGGATCATACGAATGAGTAAGAATGGATCGTACGAATGAAATAGAATAGATTATACGAATAAATTAGAATGGATCCTCAGAATGAATTAGAATGGATCGTGTGAAAGAATTAGAATGGATTGTATGAATGAATTAGAATGGATCGTACGAATGAATTAGAATGGATCGTACGAATGAATTAGAATAGATACATTCGGGCGAATGAATTAGAATTGATCGTATGAATGAATTAGAATGGATCGTGCGAATGAATTAGAATGGATCGTACGAATGAATTAGAATGGATCGTACGAATGAACTAGAATGGATACATTCGTGCGAATGAATTAGAATGGATCGTACGAATGAATTAGAATGGATCGTACGGATGAATTAGAATGGATCTTACGAATGAATTAGAATGGATCGTACGAATGAATTAGAATGGATCGTACGAATGAATTAGAATGGATACAATCGTGCGAATAAATTAGAATGGATCGGACGAATGAATTATAATGGATCGTACGAATGAATTAGAATGGATCGTACGAATGAATTATAATGGATTGTACGAATAAATTAGAATGGATACATTCGTCCGAATGAATTAGAATGGATCATACGAATGAGTAAGAATGGATCGTACGAATGAAATAGAATGGATCGTACGAATGAACTAGAATGGATACATTCGTGCGAATGAATTAGAATGGATCGGACGAATGAATTAGAATGGATCGTACGAATGAATTAGAATGGATCGTACGAATGAATTAGAATGGATCGTATGAATGAATTAGAATGGATACATTCGTGCGAATGAATTAGAATTGATCGTACGAATAAATTAGAATGGATCGTGCGAATGAATTAGAATGGATCGTACGAATGAATTAGAATGGATCGTACGAATGAACTAGAATGGATACATTCGTGCGAATGAATTAGAATGGATCGTACGAATGAATTAGAATGGATAGTACGGATGAATTAGAATGGATCTTACGAATGAATTAGAATGGATCGTACGAATGAATTAGAATGGATCGTACGAATGAATTAGAATGGATACATTCGTGCGAATAAATTAGAATGGATCGGACGAATGAATTATAATGGATCGTACGAATGAATTAGAATGGATCGTACGAATGAATTATAATGGATCGTACGAATAAATTAGAATGGATACATTCGTCCGAATGAATTAGAATGGATCATACGAATGAGTAAGAATGGATCGTACGAATGAAATAGAATGGATCGTACGAATGAACTAGAATGGATACATTCGTGCGAATGAATTAGAATGGATCGGGCGAATGAATTAGAATGGATCGTACGAATGAATTAGAATGGATTGTACGAATGAATTAGAATGGATCGTATGAATGAATTAGAATGGATACATTCGTGCGAATGAATTAGAATTGATCGTACGAATAAATTAGAATGGATCGTGCGAATGAATTAGAATGGATCGTACGAATGAATTAGAATGGATCGTACGAATGAACTAGAATGGATACATTCGTGCGAATGAATTAGAATGGATCATACGAATGAATTAGAATGGATCGTACGAATGAATTAGAATGGATCTTACGAATGAATTAGAATGGATCGTACGAAAGAATTAGAATGGATCGTACGAATGGATTAGAATGGATACATTGGTGCGAATGAATTAGAATGGATCGGACGAATGAATTAGAATGGATCATACGAATGAATTAGAATGGATCAAATGAATGAATTAGAATGGTTACATTCATACGAATGAATTAGAATGGATCGTACGAATTGATTAGAATGGATCGTACAAATGGATTAGAATGGATACATTCGAGCGAATGAATTAGAATGGATCGTACGAATGAATTAGAATGGATCGTACGAATGGATTAGAATGGATCCTACGAATGGATTAGAATGGATACCTTTGTGCATATGAATTAGAATGGATCGTACGAATGAATTAGAATGGATCATATTAATGAAATAGAATGGATCGTACGAATGAATTAGAATGGATACATTCGTGAACGATCCATTCTAATTCATTCGCACGAATGTATCCATTCTAATTCATTCGTACGATCCATTCTAATTCATTACTATGATCCATTCTAATTCATTCGTACGATCCATTCTAATTCATTCGCACAATCCATTCTAATTCATTCGCACGAATGTATCCATTCTAATTCATTTGTACGATCCATTCTAATTCATTCGTACGATCCATTATAATTCATTCGTATGATCCATTCTAATTAATTCGTATGATCCATTCTAATTCATTCGTACGATCCATTCTAATTCATTCATACAATCCATTCTAATTCATTCGTACGATCCATTCTAATTCACTCATACGATCCATTCTAATACATTCATACGATCCATTCTAATTCATTTGCACGAATATATCCATTCTAATTCATTCGTACGATCCATTCTAATTAATTCATCCGATCCATTCTAATTTATTCGCACGAATGTATCCATTCTAAACCATTCATACGATCCATTCTAATTTATTCGTACGATCCATTCTAATTCATTCATCAGATCCATTCTAATTCATTCGTACGATCTATTCTAATTAATTCGTACGATCCATTCTAATTCATTCGCATGAATGTATCCATTCTAGTTCATTCGTACGATCCATTCTAATTCATTCGTACGATCCATTCTAATTCATTCGCATGATCCATTCTAATTCATTCGTATGATCCATTCTAATTCATTCGCACGAATGTATCCATTCTAATTCATTCGTACATACGATCCATTCTAATTCATTCGCACGAATGTATCCATTCTAATTCATTTGTATAATCCATTCTATTTCATTCGTACGATCCATTCTTACTCATTCGTATGATCCATTCTAATTCATTCGCACGAATGTATCCATTCTATTTCATTCGTATGATCCATTCTAATTCATTCGCACTATCCATTCTAATTCATTCGTACGATCCATTCTAATTCATTCGTATGATCTATTCTAATTTATTCGTTCAAATATATCTATTCTAATTCATTTGCACGATCCATTCTAATTCATTCCTATGATCTATTCTAATTCATTTGTACGATCCATTCTAATTCATTCGCTCGAATGTATCCATTCTAATTCATTCGTACGATCCATTCTAATTCGTTCATATGATCTATTCTAATTCGTTCGTACGATCCATTCTAATTCGTTCGTACGATCCATTCTAATTCATTCGTATGATCCATTCTAATTCATTCCTACGATCTATTCTAATTCATTCGCTCGAATATATCCATTCTAATTCATTCGTTCGATCTATTCTAATTCATTCGCACGATCCATTCTAATTCATTCGTATGAACCATTCTAATCCATTCGTACGATCCATTCTAATTCATTCGTACGAGCCATTCTAATTCATTCGTACGATCCATTTTAATTCATTCGCACGAATGTATCCATTCTAGTTCATTCATACGATCCATTCTAATTCATTCGTACGATCCATTCCAATTCATTCGCACGATCCATTCTAATTCATTCGTGCGATCAATTCTAATTCATTCATACGATCCATTCTAATTCATTCGTACGATCCATTCTAATTCATTCATACAATCCATTCTAATTCATTCGTACGATCCATTCTAATTCACTCATACGATCCATTCTAATACATTCATACGATCCATTCTAATTCATTTGCACGAATATATCCATTCCAATTCATTCGTACGATCCATTCTAATTCCTTCGTACGATCCATTCTAATTCATTCATACGATCTATTCTAATTCATTCGTACGATCCATTCTAATTCATTCGTACGATTCATTCTAACTCCTTCGTACGATCCATTCTAATTCATTCGTACGATCCATTCTAATTCATTCGTACAATCTATTCTAATTCATTCGTACGAATGGATACATTCGTGTGAATGAATTAGAATGGATCGTACGAATGAAATAGAATGGATTGCACGAATGAATTAGAATGGATCGTACGAATAAATTAGAATGGATCATGTGAAAGAATTAGAATGGATTGTATGAATGAATTAGAATGGATCGTTTGAAGGAATTAGAATGGATACATTTGTGCGAATGAATTAGAATGGATCGTATGAATGAATTAGAATGGATCGTACGAATGAATTAGAATGGATCGTACGAATGAATTAGAATGGATTGTGCGAATGAATTAGAATGGATCGTACGAATGAATTAGAATGGATCGTACGAATGAACTAGAATGGATACATTCATGCGAATGAATTAGAATGGATTGTATGAATGAATTAGAATGGATCGTACGAATGAATAAGAATGGATCGTATGAGTGAATTAGAATGGATACGAAGGAATTAGAATGGATCGTACGAAGGAATTAGAATGGATCATATGAATGAAATAGAATGGATCGTACGAAGGAATTAGAATGGATCGTACGAAGGAATTAGAATGGATCGTACGAATGAATTAGAATGGATATATTCGTGCAAATGAATTAGAATGTATCGTACGAATGAATTAGAATGGATCGTATGAGTGAATTAGAACGGATAGTACGAATGAAGTAGAATGGATCGTATGAATGAATTAGAATGGATACATTCATGCGAATGAATTAGAATGGATCGTATGAATGAATTAGAATAGATTGTGCGAATGAATTAGAATGGATCGTACGAATGCATTAGAATGGATACATTCGTGCGAATAAATTAGAATGGATCGGACGAATGAATTTGAATGGATCGTACGAATGAATTAGAATGGATCGTACGAATGAATTAGAATGGATCGTACGAATAAATTAGAATGGATACATTCGTCCGAATGAATTAGAATGGATCATACGAATGAGTAAGAATGGATCGTACGAATGAAATAGAATAGATTGTACGAATGAATTAGAATGGATCCTACGAATGAATTAGAATGGATCGTGTGAAAGAATTAGAATGGATTATATGAATGAATTAGAATGGATCGTATGAATGAATTAGAATGGATCGTGCGAATGAATTCGAATGGATCGTACGAATTCATTCTAATTCATTCATACAATCCATTCTAATTCTTTCACATGATCTATTCTAATTCATTCGTAGGATCCATTCTAATTCATTCGTACAATCTATTCTATTTCATTCGTATGATCCATTATTACTCATTCGTATGATCCATTCTAATTCATTCGGACGAATGTATCCATTCTAATTTATTTGTACGATCCATTCTAATTCATTCGTACGATCCATTCTAATTCATTCATACGATCCATTCTAATTCATTCTTCCGATCCATTCTAATTCATTCGCACGAATGTATACATTCTAATTCATTTGTACGATCCATTCTTACTAATTCATTCGTCATACAATCCATTCAAATTCTTTCACACGATCCATTCTAATTCATTCGTACATTCCATTCTAATTCATTAGCACGATCCATGCTAATTCATTCGTTCGATCAATTCTAATTCATTAGCATGATCCATTCTAATTCACTCGTACGATCCATTCTAATTCATTCGCACGATCCATTCTAATTCATTCGTAGGATCCATTATAATTCATTCATACGATCTATTCTAATTCTTTCGCACGAATGTATCCATTCTAATTCATTCGCACGAATGTATCCATTATAATTCATTCGTACGATCCATTCTAATTCATTCGTACGATCCCTTCTAATTCATTCATACGATCCATTCTAATTCATTCATACGATCTATTCTAATTCATTCATACAATCCATTCTAATTCTTTCACACGATCCATTCTAATTCATTCGTACGATCCATTCTAATTTATTCGCACAATCCATTCTATTTTATTCGTACGATCCATTCTTACTCATTCGTATGATCCATTCTAATTCATTCACATGAATGTATCCATAATGGATCATACGAATGAGTAAGAATGGATCGTACGAATGAAATAGAATGGATTGTGCGAATGAATTAGAATGGACCGTACGAATGAATTAGACGTACGAATGAATTAGAATGGATACATTCGTGCGAATAAATTAGAATGGATCATACGAATGAGTAAGAATGGATCGTCATTCTAATTCATTCGTATGATCCATTCTAATTCATTTGTATCCATTCTATTTCATTCGCACGATCCATTCTACTTCATTCGTACTATCCGTTCTAATTCACTCATACGATCCATTCTAATTCATTCATACGATCCATTCTAATTCATTTGCATGAATATATCTATTCTAATTATATTC